>OW240921.1:88239489-88254659 GCA_933207985.1 Pelobates cultripes | reverse complement strand
AATTGTGGGGGGGGGGGAGCTTGATGGAGAACAGAACGGTCGCATCTTTCTGAGCTCTGTGTCTCACCCAGAGATATTGGACCGTTAAAGGTGGAAACAAGCCCCAAAACTGGGCACTCATCTTTGCAGCAGCACAAGAGATCGCCATGGGCATAAAAAAAAAAAAAAAGGCAGACAAAGCCCCTATGAGCCAGGATATCGGAAAACTGCTCCGAAGCACACACAAGGCCGCATGGAACAAAATGGCGCTGGCAGATGAGCTCTCCTCTTACTCCTCTGAGGATTTCACTGCCGATCTTGAAACAGGGACTACAGCTGGCAAAACACCAGACCCTACCAGGGCACCACCAAAATCAGGGGACCCGGTAACAGCGGATCTGCTCCAAAAGGTGCTAGGAGAGTTGCGAAAAAATATTGCGGCCGACATGGCCTATTACAAAACTGACATCGAAACAGCTGCCTCCAAAATAACCAGGCTCGAGGCCACTTCCAGCACCCAAGACTCAAGGCTGACAATTGTGGAGCAACAAATAGCCGATCTCCAGCACCAACAAACCACCACCACGAGTAGAATCAACGCCATGGAAAACCAACACAGACAATATAATTTAAAGGTCAGAGGCATACCCGACTCAGTGGGGATAACAGAGGCGCCACACTTTATCAGACGCCTTCTGGCCACCCTATTACCACCTAAACAGGCAAAAGCCATACAAATCGACAGAATGTTTAGGCTGCCAAAGCCAACAAGGGCTCCGGCGACCGCAACTATGGATCTCATCTTGCAATTCCAGTCACTCCAACAAAAGGCATTTATTCTCGCGGCACTCCGGGGGAAGACCCCACTAATCTTTGAAGGTTCTACCCTGTCTATCTTCCCAGACCTGACAAGGAATACCCTTTCTTGGAGAAAAGGAACCTGCAATATGAGGACATACCTTACAAATAGGGAACCCCACCCAGTGGCGTACTAAGGGGGGGGCGGTCCGCCCCGGGTGCCAGCCGGGTGGGGGGTGCCATGACCCGCCCCCCCCCCATGCTGCAGCCGCCCGAGCACTCTGTATTGAGCCTCAGGCGGCTGCAGCATTGCCCGGGCGGTGCTTCCATGAGGGCGGACCGCACCGCCCGGGCGCAGCCTGAGAAAGGGGGCTGACACTCCTGTCAGCTCCCTCACTGCAGCATGGTCCGCGGGTACAGGGAGCAGCTGTCTCCTGTACCCGGCCGGACTAACAGGAAGTGCACACTCAGTGTTCACTTCCTGTTAGTCTGGCCGGGTACAGGAGACAGCTGCTCCCTGTACCCGCATGGACTATACCGCAACTGACATACAGGAGGTAGGGGGAGGGAGACAGAAGGGAGGGTGAGAAAGAAGGGGGGTATGCTAGCTGCATTGATAATATCACCTTAATATATAATTATTCTTAATTCCACTACACGAATGGAATGTTTACTTAACTATATATTCTTTAGTTAACTAAGATTTCTTAATGTAAATCTGACGTGCTTTATCCTAGTCATATATATCATGCTATTAATACATTTTGATGAGTGAGTAAATGAAACCAGTATAATTACCAGTTGAGTAGATATTTCATCCGATTGGTAGTCTCAGGAACTTATTTGGATGTCTCTCTCTGCATGGAGGTGTTGGTTAGAAAGTCAGTAAATTCTAAGTGTTAGAGTTTTAGGAGTAGAGTGTTAGTCTCAGATGTTGTCCAAGTTGGAGTCCCCAAACTTCCAATTCCTCTCTCCTCTCCTCTTGCATATCTTGCCTTTCTTGCCTCCCTATCTTCCCTTTGTCTTAACTTTTAAAGGGCCAGACTCTCTGTACGTCATCAGTTGATAACCCAATAGAAGTACTAGAGGTGTGGTTATCTTCCAGATCACAATTTAGTTATTTGATCTATAGAGGGCAGTCTTGTCCCACTAAACATACCTATCCAGGAAAGAGTTCACTTTTCCTGGTGGCTATTTTGACGTCATTTTGCGTTATCTTAAATGACCACTATAACTTACGTATCCTTTCAGATCAAAGGGTTTATTTAAGTTTTGTCCAGACTATGTGTCTGGCAATCTGAGTTTTGACCCGTAACTTACAATGGTACCTTGTATGTATAGACAGTTAAATTTTATTATTTAATCTTCTCTGTCACAATTGTCTGGGTTTAGATTTGATTATATTCTTCTTATCACTTGTTTATACTATGCTATGCATTCCTTAGCTCTGACAAAGAGACCAGTCTTACAGAAAGAATTTTGTGTCTTTTTGTTAACTTGAAAATAACAAAATGGAGTCTGATCTGTTCAGAGTGACTCAGAATATACACTTTTAGTTTCTATCATAGCACAAAATGTCTGCCGATATAAATACTCTGACATAACCCCCCTTTAGTGCATTTCATAGCCAAAATTAATTTAGCTTATGAATAAGCACTATAGAAGTTACCAGACATATTGTGCAATCACATCATTTCTAACATAGGCCACGTGCGTGGAATGAACATTTTGTATATAATTTGTACCTGTAAAAGTTTTGAACTTTACACTTAGTACAATCAACCATAATATCATTATTACATAGTACATTATTTTCATTTGAAAAATGTTTTTGGGAGTTACATATGGTATGGTCAATAAAAAGCAAATCTCCATACGTTCCGGATCAATTAAGAGAGGTATAGCGCTCCCCATCTCAAAGGCCAGATTTAATTGCATAGGCTCAATTGTCTCTACATCCACATTGGCAAGCATCGCATGAACAATATCCTTGGATACAAAATACAGAGGTATGCGTCCCCCTGCCAATTCGATCATTCCAGTTTGCACTTCGTCGAGAAAAGCAAGTGTGTGGAACAATATTGGGTCATGCAGAAATAGAAGTTCACGCTTAAATAAGTCATGACTTTGGTGCAACTCAGTGGTTTTGGCAATTAACTCCGAATGCAAATTCGTTGTAACAACTGTGTCTTCCACAATAGTTAGCACGTCTTGGATAAGTGTTCTTTGCTGGTTTATCACCTGATGAATATCGTTAATGTGTTGCTTTAGCGCATAGATTTCCATATCCAGCTTTTGGACAGTAATAGAGTTGGCTGCAGACATTCCAGTTGCGACAACTGCACCGACAGTGGCACAAACTAATGCAACAATTATAGCGGTGAGGAACCTTTTGGGTCGGTTGCTAATCGGAATAGAACTGGATACAAATGGTTTTCGGGCTTGCTCCAAGATGTTTCGCACACGGTCCTGTGCTCTTTGGAGGTGCATCTGGTACCAAGTCTGTAACTCAGGAAGCTGCATCGATGAAATGTTGTATGCCTTCTCGATGGAAATCTTGGGGTCCAAGCTGGCGAACACACGTCGGGTCAGGATCCTCTTCTCCGTTAAGATGAACCCTGGTGTCTCTTGAATCAGGATGCCGGAGGATGGTCCCATCTCTGCGATCGGGTCGGTCCGTAGCTCTTGGCACAAGAGCAGTACGATCCAGAAACACGCCACATCCTTCTTGGACATCCTTCGACAGTCCCGGATCAGGAACTCGTTTCAGACTTATCTACTAATGATTCAAGGTTTGTTAAGCATACAAACTTATAACAGTGTGACATCACTTGGCCTAGGACAACACATTATTATGATTCATCAACATATGTATTCTGTCTAATTCTATTTTTATAACTTCATCCCTCACTTCATTTATTACTGACTCTTCAGCAATTTGCCTATAGCAGTTAAACAAGCTAGTAACCTGCTTATAAAATGTAGTTATTGGATGGCAAGGAAATGGTTAATGACATGAACGTACATGAGATCATGGCACATCACAACATTTCACATCATACTATACCACGTGAATCAAGCATTCATCCAGGTTAGTCGTTCATCCTTCTGCATCTGAATCCACACCTATAATCCTTAATTGAGATTTAGGATGACAAGCACGCAACTGGTTAATGTGAACCCACTTTTCAATAAAATCACCATCCTTAGGAATTTTTATCTTGTACGCTACTGGGGAAATTTTGTCAATGAGGACATATGGCCCTTTCCAAGAAGGTAAAAATTTCTTTTCCTTGACTTGATTTCGCGCAAAGTTATACAGATAGACTTGATCTGTTATCTCATATTCCTTTTTCGTGGTTTTTAGATCGTAATAGGTCTTAACCCCTGTCGCTGCTTTTTCTAGATTATTTTGGGCAAAAGCAAATGCATGCTGTAAATGTTTGCGCAAATCTTCGATATACTGATGCGTAGTGGCAGCATTGATCAAATTATGATCTGAAGTACGGTATAGTAAATGCTGTGGTAAAACCATCTTTCTTCCTGTCATCAATTCAAAAGGTGACAATTTGGTAGCAGTGCTAGGTGTGGCTCTAATCGCCATTAAAACTAGGGGCAATTTAATGTCCCAGTCTTTACCAGACTCCTTAACATATTTCTTCAGAATATTAACGATAGACTGGTTATATCGCTCTACCCCCCCACTAGACGCAGCCGGTATGCAATATGTAGCTTTCGTTTAACACCTAGAATGTTCCACATCTTAGCCATTACTTAGCTGGTAAAATGACTACCTCTGTCTGACTCAATTCTTTGAGGCAGACCAAACCTGGAAAAGACATGGTTAATCAACAAAGTGGCGCACACGGTACTCGTGTTCTCTTTACAAGGCAAACATTCTATCCACTTTGTGTACATACATGTAACGGTTAACATGTATTTGTTACCTCTTGAAGATCTTGTTACAGGACCTATAAAGTCAATTTGAATATCAGACCAGGGTCATGACACCCCCCTCTTCTGAAGTGGTGCACGATGGGTTGGACCATGGGGTTGATATTGCGGACAAATCAAGCATCCCTGACAGTATGTCTTAACATCCCTCAACATGTGTGGCCAATATGCATAATCACGCAATATCTCATATGTGATCTTATCACCACGATGCCCAGATGTAGGTGCATCATGTGCGTGTTGGAGCATTAACCCTCTGTATACAGTTGGGACTACCCATTGTTGTATACCATGTTTAGAAGTTCTGACCAGTAACCCATCCATGATACTAAATTGGACTTTATATCTCATCAAGATTCGTAAATCTTCATTATCTTTGCAATCCTCATCTGTGATGGGATTGGCGGTAGGCTTTTCAGCAAGACATCGTCGACATATGATAACGTTCCTCTCTCGAGTGCGTCAGGCATAGCTTTATGCATGAACACAGCAAATTCATGACCAGAGTTTATATAACCGAAAGGCATACGGGTCCAGGTATACTGCTGCTTTCCAAATGTGAAGGCCAATTTGTATTGGTCTTCATTATGGACTGGTACAGTCCAATATCCCTGCGCACAGTCAATGGCAGTGAATATTTTGGATCCCTGCATTTGTACCAAACATTGGTCTATGTATGGTGTTGGCCAACCAGACATATAGACGCGTTTATTTAGCTGTCGTAAGTCAGCGCATAAACGCCATTGTCCATTAGGTTTCAGAATCCTCAAGATCGGATTATTATACGAACTGTGCACTGGACGTATAATGCCCCTTTCCTTTAAATTCTGAATGATGTCTTGTAGACCATCATATGACGCTAATGGGAGTCTATACTGTTTGATAAATACAGGTGGTAAATTTGGATCAGTTTGTATTCTGGCTACGTGGAGGTTAGTTAACCCACAGTCGTAGGAATCTTTGGCAAAAATATCTTGGAATTCCAAAAGGATTTCCTTTAGCTGTTGCCGCTCAGCATCGTTGGAGCAACCGTCAGCTAAAGATATTTGCTCTTCTAGCCTTTCCTGAAATCCTGGAAAGATTTCAGGCTGGCCTATCTCATAAGCTTCTTCAAGCCTAGAAGTTAGGTCAGTTCGGTGTTGACTTACCTTTTCTCTTTGGTCGAGATACTCTTGTGATTCCTGCTCATTGAGCGGATGATCGAAGGTGATAGATGCTTCTTCGATTTTACACAAGCCTTCTTCGATGTTGAAGGGATACACAGATAGGATAGTGAATAATCCTTCTGGGGAGGAATGGAATATTTGATCGACAATTTCGTCCTCAGTTAAGTATTCTTCAGGGATGAGGCCTATAATTTGGTTTTGGAAACCAAATGTATAGTACTCAGCATCCAATGCTAGACCTAACAATGTTCCTTTTGGTAAAGTAACACTATTGGGTGTAACATTGTTGACCATGATATAGGTGGGATTCTTACCAATACTTACCATTGGTGTATGTGTTACCACCATCCCTAATTGTTGTATCTTGTTAGATAAACAGATTAGGGCATCAGAGTTTTCCAATCTCTGACCCTTCTTGACCTGTAGGGGTAAAAGAAAATTACTTGTCCCCTGTGGAATGGTTATGTCATCAGGAACTTGGATACTTACCGCATATGGGAGTATTTGTCCTGATTTCAGGGCGTTTTCCTCGTGTAGGTATCCACAAGGATTACCTTTTAACCTTGTCCACAAGTTGGAATTAATCAGGTCAAGGTGTATGGCAAAGCGATGTATGACATCATTGCCGATGTAAACCTGATAGCGAGGTTCGTCTATCACTAAGAATAGATGTTTAACTGTCTTATTTCCGATGGAAATAGATAGTAAACATTTTGCTATCACATTGTGACTCTCTGATTCGCCATCCAGATTCTGGATCCACCTGTCATGTGGGGAAGTGTACCTGATCATTTTAGGATTAGCGATCTGCCTTAACAGACTTCTGCTAATATAGCTGTTCTCACTCTGTAAGTCCAGCTTTGCATTCCTACTTCTTCCTAAGTCATGTATTTGCATAGGAAAGAATAAATTGTTATTAACCCTTTCAATTCTGGCAAGGAATTGAGCATGACCTGTCAGATCTACAGATTCAACATAGTCCCTGTGGAGAGAAATGGTTAAAACATCACCTTCCAGAGAGACATTCTGGATCCTCTCTGGAGCAATTCTTACGGAATGCTCATCTACAGGTGCGATTGCATCATTCACCTGCAGGATAGTCACGTCAGGTGACTGACTATTTCTAAAATGTACCTCAATTGAGTCAGGTCTTTCTTCTATCACATGGCAGTTACGATCAGATCGAACATGTGATTTCTCATAGGTTATAGGAACTTTAGCTTGTGACCATACAATTCCATTTACACAGTCAATAATTGTGTTAAGTCTTCTGAGTATGTCTATACCCAGAATCAGTCGGTCATAGGGGAGATCTACCACTATCACCGGGTGTCTAAAGGTTTTGTTACCTATTTTAAACTTTAACCAAGTATTGCCAATAACATGAAGGGCATTTCCTCCTACACTCAACAGAGCATTGGGGAAATCTCTTAGCTTCGGCTTATCCGTTGCTAAGTCCATTACCTGCTGGAAGTAGGTATTGGATAAGATAGTGGCTTGTGAACCAGTATCTATTAACCCTTTAAAAGGCTGGGGTAACGAATCCTGTATTTCTACAGACATGTAGTACCTTCCTTCATGTTCTTCTAATTCACATAAGAATTTAGAATGTGTCAACATATTACTTGTTTTCCATACATTACCGGTCACAGCAGTAGTTTCTACCTGTACTGAGGAATGCTCAGTCTTACCCACAGGCCCATCCTTTTTAGGAACATCTTGAACTATCAAGCGGGAACTAGTGGTCGGCATCTCATCAGTTAACCCTTTCAGGTCTGGATCCTGGAAACTAGTGGCTGCTGGGGCTACTTTAGCCTTTGGCTGAAATGAAAAAACAGAGGAACACGTTGCGCCTCCTTCACCCGGAAGTGAAGTGACGGTATAGGCAATAGGTTTTCTAACACAACTATTATTTGTTTGACTGTTAGTACCTGGAAAGGAAACAGGGTTAGGCATTACATCTACTGATAACCTAGCCTGTTTAGTCACAGTGGCTATTATTGCTGCGGCGCCTGTTGTTGTTCTGCAATTGGAGCTATCCCTAAAAAAGGATTTAGAGCAAAGACTTGGTTGATCTTTGTCATTTCCTCCATTAATTTGCCCATCTGGTCTGTCAATTGACCAACCTGACGACGCAAATTATTTCCCCCATTGCCGTTTTGTCTTTGCCCATTAGAATTTGGTTGGGATGGCTGAGACTGTTGGGAGTTATTGGAAGCAGATTGGTTGTTTCTGTTTCCATATCTCCTATTTCCCTGAGGATTCCTTCTCCATTGGGAATTGCCTTGGTTCTTATTAACCCAGGGGCGTTTATTCCCATTGGCATTGGATTTTTCAGAGTTATTAGAGGAATTTGCAGAATTGCTTCCGGCATTTTCCTGTTTCTGAGGTTTTGGAGTTTTCAAAACCTCAGAATAGGTCCTCTTTTTCTGTTGGGTTTCTAAACCTAACTGAATTTTAGTCTCTGACACCATTTTATCACCAGGTTTCTTAACCTTTGGCTGATTTTCGTCATGTGCATGGTGTATAGTGTACAATTTCATGCACTGACTGACTAGCCATTCTAATGGCAATTTACAATCGTAATCTCTTGCGAGATTCATTTGTATGTTTACTGGCATGGCATGAAAATACAGATCTTTGAAGTCTGTGCTTTCATACCTGGGTTTCCTTTGGGCCACGGAGTATGCATTTTTAAGAATTATTAAAAATTCTCTGGGGCTTTGATCTGGACGGCACTTTAAGTTATAAAGCGCCTTCTTTGCAGAGGCAATGGTTTTATACTTACCATATTCCATGATTATTTCATATTTCATCTTGGACCAGGACATTAACTGTATAGCTTGAAGACTTTCTAGATAAACACGACACATTGAATCAAAGGTCCATGTAATGAACCATTTCTTATGAATGTCATCATACATGCCCAATGAATTCATTGCTCTATCATAATTTTCCAGATGTTCAGATATGTTTCCTGAACCTCTAGAAAATTGTGGGACAGTCTCTCTAAGGAATTTGATGACCTTTGGTGTTTCATAAACAGGCGTCGTTGATTTACGACCTCTGTTTCTGTGTTTGGGTAAACGTCTATGCGATCTGTCTGCTGAAGAGGAATTAGACCCGTACAACAGTGCAGATGGCATATCAGTTACATGGCCTTCAGAGTGGACAGTGCAATCACTTTCACTCCCATCACTCTGAGCTTCTTGTTCACTGTCACAATTCTGATCAGCATCAGAATTCTGCCAGTGTACAGAACCATGTCTGTTTTCATTCCTATCACCTTGAATCTGATTCCTTCTGTCAAGCATGGCCAGGACAGTCTTTTCAAACTGTTCTGCCCAAGATTGCCAAGAATCTATAGGTGTTTTCTCAGAATTACTCACATCTTTACTTACAGACTGTTTTATGAAAACCTGGTCTGGTGTGTGAATATCAGGGAATTGAGAAGAATCACTTGGGTCTTTTCCCAGTAATCCTTCACTTCCCTTTTGATATTCATCTAGCTGCATCTGTATCTGTTTTATCTGTTGATCATAATCATCCACCATTTTGCTCATTCTTTCCAGTTTATTAAAAAGGTCAGAGTTTAGAGCCCGAAGGAGATTATTTTCATCAGACAAAGTTTTGAACCTTCCTTGTTCGAGCACCAGGTTTTTCTGACACTCGTCCAATTTACGTTCTATCTCATTATGCTTTTTTAACATAATAGAATAACCCAATATGAAAAACGGGCATGATTTGGTAACAGATTGCATTGTAGACTCTTCATCTATATGGCTAAGATATTTAACCATAGGTGAATCAGCCGATCTATCGTGAATTGAATCATCAACCTGTTTTTTTATTTGGAGTATCCATTCTGGATAATCAACTTTAATATTTAGATACTGATATATGATGCTTAAGGGAAAACCTTGCATTTCCGCTAACTTCTTCCCATTCTCTGATTGAGATGAAGCACTAGATTCAGCCATATTTCTATACAGTGATTTAATCTCAATACAAAACTCTTTTCTATATCAAGATTAAATTGCATGAATTACACCAATATTATTATAAATGAAATATAATTTCAACTTAAACGATCTCAGCACCGTGCCTCCAATATGTGGGGATATTTATGGGATAATAATAGTAAACAGTTGAGAATTGCCCACTAATTTAATTCTCAGATCCCAAAGAACGTTTATCGTGTTAAGTGGAATGTATTTCATATAATAATATCACAATGTATAAAAATAGATTTTTATTTATAATGACAAATTAATAATAATATTATGCAACATGCATGACAATAATCAATGAATATTCAGTATAAAATGGTATGCAATACAAAGGAATGGCTATTACGTTTCAATGGCTAACTAGCATTTTCTGTCAAGACTTCTGACGATTTATGACTAACTTTAACACAGACTGAAAGTGAAACTTTTCACAGCGAAGAACAGAATTCCTCAGAGTGCAGCGTAAGGTCGTAAAGTTTAGCTGACAGTTAGAATAACCCTTTCAATGCTGGCTAGATCTCCTAGGTAGTTAAGATCTATTCTTATGTAATTTTTAAATAAAATAACATTTAACCCAGTTCATTAGTCATTTCCTGAAAACCATCCAATAAGAGAATCTACCACATTATATAAGCAGATTTTAATTTGTCTAAAAGATATCTATCTTAATTTAGAGCAAATCAATACACCTGGATAAAAACAGCGGTATGCTAACACGTGATAATATCACATCAATATATAATTATTCTTAATTCCACCTGCAGAATGGAATGTTTATAACTATATATTCTTTAGTTAACTAAGATTTCTTAATATGGAAATCTGACCGTGCTTTATCCAGTCATATATAATGCTATTAATACATTTTAATTAATTTAATTAATTAAATGAAACCAGTATAATTACCAGTTGAGTAGATATTTCATCCGATTGGTAGTCTCAGGAACTTATTTGGATGTCTCTCTCTGCATGGAGGTTGGAGTCCCCAAACTTCCAATTCCTCTCTCTTCTTTTTCTTTGCATATCTCTTGGATCTCCCCTCTGTCTTCCCTTTGTCTTAACTTTTAAAGGGCCAGACTCTCTGTACGTCATCAGTTGATAACCCAATAGAAGCACTAGAGGTGTGGTTATCTTCCAGATCGCAAATTAGTTATTTGGTCTGTAGAGGGCAGTCTTGTCCCACTAAACATACCTATCCAGGAAAGAGTTAACTTTTCCTGGTGGCTATTTTGACGTCATTTTGCGTTATCTTTATAGTGCCATAACTTAAAATTTCAAAGGGTTTCTTAAATTTTGTCCAGACTTAGCGTCTGCAATTCCTGCCATAATTTCTGATATGACAGATCATGAACTAAGTTTACCCTTTTCCATACAATGGTACCTTATATATATAGACAGTTAAATATTAAATTATTTAATCTTCTCTGTCACAATTGTCTGGGTTTAGATTTGATTATATTCTTCTTATCACTTGTTTATACTATGCATTCCTTAGCTCTGGCAAAGAGGCCAGTCTTACAGAAAGAATTTTTGTGTCTTTTTGTTAATTTGAAAATAACAAAATGGAGTCTGATCTGTTCAGAGTGACTCAGAATATACACTTTTAGTTTCTATCATAGCACAAAATGTCTGCCGATATAAATACCCTGACAGTAGGTGATAAATCTGGGTACAGTTGTATCTCTGTGCCTTCCAGGGTCACTTTTCCCAGGTCTCTTGCCTTTCTTAGGATCTCTTCCTTTTGTTGAAAGCTGGCTATGCAGCATATGATGTCTCAGGGTGGGCTCCCAGGGGGCCCTCTCGGCCGGAGTGCACGGTGAGCCCTCACCATGTTGATCTGGGCTTGTAGTGGACGGCCTAGGAGGTTGTTGAATATCCCCGTCAGGGTTTGTTGTACAGGGGTTGCATCATCAGCCTCCTCTGGTACCCCACGAACCCTAATGTTCTGCCGTCTGCCCCGGTTATCGAGGTCCTCCAGGTGGTACGCCATTTGCCGGAGTTGTTGCGTGGTATGTTGCAGGGTTTCAGTGGTCGCGGACTGCGCCGACGACACGTGGTCACATTCCGCCTCGAGTTGGGATACCCTCTGGCGTAGGCCGCAGAATTCCTCCCTCATGGCCTGGAGCTCCATTGTGATGGAGGCTCGCAGTTCGTTGTTTGCCCTCTGCAGGTCGGTTTTAGTGGGCAGGTTGCGTAGCATGTCCACCCATTCGGGTTGTGGAGCTGGGATGTCCGCATCCGGTATCTCCGCAGGGCTCTCTCCGCCGAGCGGGGAGGGTGAGAACAACCCCTCTGAGGCCGCCGAATCATTGGAAGCCTGCGTGTCCGGGTCCGCCGGAGTGATCAGATATTGCCGCAGGTTGGGGTGACTATTCCCCCTGGGGGTATCAGCGGGTTTAGAGGCTTGCAATGCTCTATGTGATTTGCCCATGATCAGGGCAATATGGTGCTTTCGGCGAGGTTAGTGTGGAGCCTGTTAGGGAGCTCAGGAATCACGCCGCCATCTTCCTCGGCTTCCAAGCCACGCCTCCTTCAAATGATTTTTAAACTAGTTTATCTCAATGGCTCATCATTCTCATGAATATTTTTTTTTTTTTTTTTGCATTAATGTGCTTAAGAAATTGGGTTGGTCTTGCATTCTTTAACTGCTATTTTTTTTCCAATTTCCAGTTGCTCTACTGTTTCCATGTCAATGGTGTATTTTACCTATATTGCTTCTCACCTAGCTGATGCCATTTTCTTTTTTCGTTTGTTTCCTGACTGACATTTCTGCTCACCCACATTGGTTTCAGTTTGTTTTTGTATAATGGCATATGTTAATGTATTTGTTTAACGATATCTCGTGCATCAGTGGAGAGAAATGCATGCTAGTTAGACATATGCATTTGTTTCAGACTACTCAAAAAATAATAATGAAAAATTCGGTTTTGATTAACTTTGAGCATCGATCAATAAATTAATTAATGACCTCATTGAATTCCAAACAAATTTTGTTTAATGCCATTTGGTTTTGATTATTTTCAGTGATGTACACTAATCTATTTCCCATTTGAAATATACACATCTTTTGTTATTTTGCAGTTAATAAGCAAATGACTGAATTGAACGGCGAACACATTTTCGGAATAGATGTGACAAACGATTTCTGGCGCTTGTTTTGTACAAAATTGGCAGCTGATACTTCCCAAGCCAGAGTCTTTTCTTTCTGATGGAGAATAAGTGATACTGGAAAGGGGTGTAGGGAAGAAGCGCCTTCAGGGTGCTCACAGGCCCGTATAGGTGTTGCGTGGTATATATAAAAAAGCGCAAGAGATCGAATATAGTGTAATATTTCTTTAAACTGATAATTATAAGAATAATGGAAAAACACACATAATATTCTGGAGCTTATGATCAACTCGCTGCCTGTGCATATGTAGGTGCTTCTGATCCTTTGAAGGTGGGTGTCCCAAGTCAGTGGGTAGCTTGGTGACAGGAATTGGTGTACTAATATTCAATTGCAGTATAGAAATGAAAACAAAACAGGATATAGTGCTATCTGATTTTATATATATATATATATATATACATATATATATATATATATATATATATATAAAAAACAGGGGGGGGAGGCTGCACTCACCTGAACATGCATAAATGGGGTGCTGCTGGGGGCCAAATTATGCAATACACAAGATCCAGTGCACTCACAGGTGAGTGCGCTGGTTCTTGTGTAATATATATATATATCAAAGGAGGCATACTCACATAGGGAGAGCAAGCCAGGTTTAGCTCAATCCCATACGGCATAGGTGGTGTCTTCCCTACCAATGAAATAAAAGAGTGGATCCTCCAGATAAAATCTTCAATGGTAAAATCAGCAAGGTCCAATTTCAGTGAAAACTAGTTTTATTTAAAGACAACTTAATAAACCAAAATACAGCTAAAGACACTTATAAAAACACTCACGTGTTTTACCACAAAGGCTTTCTCATAATTGTGTTATCTTGCAATAAGTCATAATTTCAACATGTATTCTTTAATAATTTCTTAACCTTCCAACTTGAATATTCTCTTTAAGGAATTGTTGTGACTGCCACCCTTTGTGATAATTAATTCCCCATAAGGATTTACTATTGCGTGAAATTTGTTAAGTTAACAGACTTTTTAGTTTAGGATTGAGGCAACTGGATATTCTACCAAATTTTGTACAAACTAAAAGCTGAAAAATATTGAAAAAGAAAACTAAACTAAAATTCTTTCCTTGCACATCTCTGTTGCTAATCAATGTAAAGTCACTTTTAATTGTTTGAAATTGGTCTTCTTTAAAGTTGCTTTGGTAAAAAGATATATCATTGGAAAACTCACCCACCTGTCCCGATTCCGTACCTCCCAATGTGGGGGACTAGGTTACATTTTTATTCAGATGTGTAGCATTTAGTATTTGCAATCACAGCTGGTATTCTTAATCAGTTCACAGGTATAATACCATATTTCTACAATGAATGTATTGAGTCTCTTATGCTCCACTCAAATATTTAACCCAAAGACTTCGACATTATTACAGTAATCATTATATACTATTCCCTTAATACTACACCTTTATTCAAGTTTGATTTAATCATACCCCTTCCCTTTCTTATTTTTTATGTTCTTCCTAAAAAGTCTATTAAACTGTATTGAAGAAAAAATATATGATAATTAAAATGACATTAAATATTTGAATTGACGATAATTGCAGGAATGTGGTACAATATCTCTGAATCTGATGCTAATGCAGAATATTAGGTGTGATTGCAGATACAAAAAGCTACACGTCTGAGTAAGACTAAACCGTTTACATCAAAGTTATTGGTGTCGCTGTGTGATAACTGGGAAACTCAGGTTAAAATCCCAGTGAGACAATCTCACCAGTAAGTAAGGACAAGACACCATGACTATATATTTGCTTAGCTATAATCTGCATTGATAGTAAGCCTGTTTGAGCAGGGCCTTCTTCAAATGTTCCCTTTTTTGTAATACAAAATATGTTGGTGATATATAAATGCTAATAATAATAAATTAGCTCGCCATTCAAATTCCAAAACTTTTGCTCCTGCATTTTTTAATCAAGCTTCCTGCACTTACAAATTTGGCAGGTATGAAAAAGGGGGAGAAGAATGATTGGCATGTCCGGTCTGTGATGATGTGGCTAACCATGAAGGGAAATAGCGTCTAATGGTGCATGTTTACCACAATAACAGCATACCTCTCAAGTGTCCCTATTTAAGAGGGACAGTCC
>OW240921.1:88037018-88239389 GCA_933207985.1 Pelobates cultripes | reverse complement strand
AGGAGGGGCGGGGCAGGACAAGGGTTTTGTAGGAGGGGCTGACAGCGGTTTTGCAAAGTTTACAAATTGTAAAAAAAAGAAAGAAAACCTTTAACATTTTTTACAGGTTTTTTTTTGGGAGGGGCAAGGGGGTGACAAGCACAGGATCCGCCCCGGGTGCCAAATGCTCTAGGTACGCCCCTGACCCCACCAGTGCTCCTCTTTTCTCATGGAGGGACTGCCCACAGAGTACACAGCTCCATAGAGCTAGAAGCCCTGCTAACCACTTTGGTGCTCCTCACGATGCCGATCCAACAGGGTCTGAGCATGTCACAGCTGAATTCAGCCAACGTACCGGAATTTACCCCCAGACAAGCACGGCAGGTGCAATGGGCCACCGCACCAACACGAGGGACTTATCCCGAGGGTGATACACCACCTGCCCCTGCTAAGGGATTGACTTTCCACCAATACCTACCGCTACTTTACATTATAGTTAGACACCTCACATTCGGTTTAACTCCACTTTAATTTTTAGTTTCTGTTACACGCACACTACTCCTTTGTAGCGATATCTCATATAATATACCTCACCTGCTACCCAACATAGTTGACACACGCTAGGCCTGCTCTGTGAAGGAGTACCTTGTAATATCCTTTATCCCCCCATTCCCACCACTGATCCACCCAAGCTAAGGCACCAAGCAGCTACAGCTGATGAGAATGCACCTCTCAGTGGCTTACAAGCAATGGCATAGTAACACTCGATAGCCATTACCCTCTAAGTCACTAAGGTCACACGTGATACCTACTTAATATTAATATTTCAAAAATGTTCATGCTGCTTACTGTATTAATCTAACGTGATTTACCATGTATACGGAGCTGATGCACATATATTTGATTGTTGATTTCTGAATCTTGTGCAGCATGACACAAAAATAAAGAATAATAAAAAATAAAAAAACTAGAATTGTTATGGTTTGTTCAGTATCAGTACCAATGAATGAGATCTAGATATTTGAAGCACCACTGTGTGCCCATATGCCGTGATCTACTGGACCAGGGGTTCCCAACCCAGTCCCCAAGTACCCCCTTAACAGTCCAGGATTTAGGAATTACCCTGTTGTGTCTAAAGTCTTTCTTTCTAAAAACACCTTAGACACAACTGAGGACTGGTACTTGAGGACTGGGTTGGGATCCACTGTACTAGACAACCTATGGTCCTGCAATCACAAGATGCAAGGTTCAGCTACACCTAGAATGATAAAACATAAAAACATTGTCACATTATAGTAAAACACAACACTCAATATGTAACCCAAAAATTGAATAAATGCCTTGTTCCTTGTTTTATGCAGGCCCAAGAGCTGGCCGACTGGCCACCATTGGGCCCCACTGGCGCAGGCAGCCAGTTGAGTGTGGCGAGGGAGCGTGCGACAGGAGCCGAAATATGATGTCAGTCTGGCTCCCGGCATCACTAAGCAGCACCCGAGGGAGCTGAGCAAAAAGATCACAGCTCCGTCGCTGACTACTTTGGCCGCCTTCCTGCCTACCCGCAAGCCTGCCAGCCCACCTGCCTGTCTGCCCAGCAGCCCTACTAGACCCTTGGTAAATAAGACACCCAGCCTCTCCCAAAAGTAGGGAGGCTGGGTGGATTTAAAAAAAAATAATAATAAGTAATAGTTTGTGTCTGTCTGTCAGTGAATGTGTGTATATCTGTCAGTGTGTCTGTGAGTGTGTGTGTGTGTGTGTCCGTGTCTGTCAGTGAATGTGTGTATATGTCTGTCAGTGAGTGAGTGTTTGGGTCTTTCAGTGAATGTGTGGGTCTGAGTGATTGTGCATGTCTGTCAGTGAGTGTGCGTGTCTCTCAGTGTGTGTTTGTCAGTGTGTGCTTGGCCGTTAGTGTGTGTCTGTCAATCAAAATGTGTGTTAGTCTTTAACAGGAAGAGGTGTGGCTTTGGCAGGAAGGGGATGGCAAATTTAAAATAGGGTGTTATAAAATCCAAAATCAAAAAATGGTGTTGCACTAAAACATTATTGCATATACATGGTCAATTTTCATATCTCACCAGAAAATTAATTTCATAAAACCATCTGAAAGATATATACAAACAAATATAGTGCAGACTGTCTAATATAAAAATGTCTAGGTGTGCACTTTTTTAAAAAGTTGGGAGTCCACACTTACATTTCCTAGAGCCTGATCAGCCCTGGCTCTGGGTGGGAAAGTCTACTATGGAGAGGGAAATTATCCCACAATCAGATATCCCAGAGAAACCAAACACACTCTGCATCACTGTATGCGAGACAGAAACCAGGAGCACACCAATGGCACAAAATAAAAGCTAAATTTATTAGTATCACAAAACTGCTTACTCAAATTCCCACAAAAAGAGCTTTTTGTTAAAAATCCATTGATCCTGTTGCCTCCGTATCTCAGATCCTGGCTCCACCCCCTCGTGACATAACGTGTTTCATCCACGTGTCCTGGGCTTCCTCAGATGTCCTCTCTGTGCTGCTTGTTGCTTGCCTGACAGCAGTGAGTCTAATATCCCCGGATAGTCTGGATCTGAAGGCTCAATGTGTCCAAATAGCGTTCAGATGCCACGAATACAGCCGAATCACCACCGGGATAAAGTTTTGACCGACTGCACACATGGCTCCTGCCCAAAATAGTTCCACGAGAAAAGTGGTAGCGGTCACTTTTGGGAGTCCCAAAACGAATAAAATACCAAACGGTTTCACCTGGCTCATGGGTAGCGATTGTTCATCTACATGCGTACCTTTTCACCTGGCTTGTCGGGAATAGAAGCAGGCATTGGTACAAAGTTACTGGTGTTCACGGGTTAGCGTGTCCGAATTAGAGTCTCAATGACCAAGTACCACTTCCTGCTTTCGGGAGACAAGATTGCACTTTTCTTTGTGGTTACTCTGAAGTTAATTGAGCCAGGGGGGTCGGTGTTCAGTAGATCAAACTACCGAATGCAGGGAAAATAACTGGGACAAGGAAAAGTAGAGGGTTTGTCACAGGGGCACACCCAGAACATGTATTTCCCAGCAGTGTTTTTTTTGGGTTGAGCTCTGATTGGTTTCCATTAAATAATGGAACACGACAGGGCTGCCCCTTGTCCCCTCTCTTCTATAGTCTGACAAAAGAATTTTTGGACTCAAATATAAGGAATAATCATAAAATAAAAGGGTTTAAAGTTAGTCAGCAAGAACTAAAAAATATATACTGATTATGTATTAATCACTCTGGAGGAACCTAAGCCATCTTTACGTAAAACCTAAATTGAAGAAAATAGTTGTAAAGCGAATGATATGGTCACTATTTATATCTAATATTGTTGATATATATATATATATATATGTATATATATATATATATATATATATATATATATATATATACACACACACACACACATATACAGACAGGTTGTCCTCATTTAGCAACCTACCTGTTTTACGACGGCTCACACTTACGACCAGGCGTAAATGCGAGCCGTCAAGGGGATTCCCTGCTCTGGTGTGAATGTCTATGTTCAGGGAAACTTCCCCGAACACAGACGAACGCACCAGAGCAGGGAATCCCTTAACTCCTCACTTACCGACCAATTCATTCTACGACCAGGTTGTAGGAACGGAACCTGGTTGGTAAGTGAGGAGTGTCTGTATAGTTATATAGTTATATTTAAAAAAGATAGGAGGTGCCCTCATAGGTCTTTTTAAGGTGATTCCTTTATTATAATTGCATATTACATTGAAAAGTCCAGATCAACGTTTCGACCCCTGTAGGGTCTTTTACAGGGGTCGAAACGTTGATTGGGACGTTTCAATGTAATATGCAATTATAATAAAGGAATCACCTTAAAAAGACCTACGAGTGCACCTACTATCCATTTTCAATACATATTTGTACACTGAGGATGCACCAAGGCAAGATTTTGCTTTAATATGTTTCAAGGGTGAATGCCAAGACAATTTTCTTTATACAACATTCGGTTGTGCTGTGCCGAAACCGACGTATCGGGGTAGACCTGTAATAAAGTGGGCCCACCAAGGAAGGTAATTATGTGTAAAAAAAATAAGAAATATGATGGAAATTAGTTTTTTTTACTTATTAAAACAAATCAAAAGTTAAAGGAGCGGAGACAACATGAATTTTCTTTTTGGGACCGGGAAAACCTCGTAAATTCATATATCTTACCTAAATAGGCCTATCTTTTCCATATGATACCACTCCATGTTTCAGGGAGTTGGCTAGCTCTCTCTCAAAATTCCTATAATTACTGTAACTGGAGATAGAAAAAACTAATTTGAAGTTGAAAATGTTACCACAAATCCTGTGGGAGGTGGTATAAGTCATCCTCTAATAAACTCCATATATCAAGCTAACATGTTGCCTCATAGCACTCAAACTCACAAAGAATCTGCAAAAACGAGGTTGGGACGAGATTGAAAGAAATATAATGGATGTAAAAGATCTCCCCCCTATATTTTGGGATGTAAATATACATAAGAAACAAGAAAGGTACCATCTGGGAGGAAAATAAATATTTCAATAACACATATGTTAAAAAAAATGGAAAAAAAAAAGGAGTCTCTTAGGACTAAATTATAAAATTCCTGCATTTTGTAACAGATATATTAAAACAGAAAACTGAAAATTTTAATTAAAAAAAAAAATGAATACAAACAGGTATGAAAGATTTATCAGATATACTGAACAATAATGATAGTAAATAATTTACTAGCCCCGAGGACTGGAAGCACAGGCTTTCCAAAGGCTACTGGGAGACAAACTCTCCCAATTAAGACATTTGACCCAGGAGGGAACAATCAAAACTATAGAAACTCTACAAACCTTGACTAGTTGACTACACTAAATGGAGAGAGGACTTTTATTTCTATACTGGTCAGTTATGCAGCGGAGGTGAATGCCACCTCTGAGCTTCATGAGGAAATGGGAAGTCGTCTTGGGGATACGACTTACCCCCACACAATGGTCCTGTGTCTCTGCCCTCCTACTGCTGTATTTCCAATTAAAGGTATACAGTGATATAAAGTAGCTGTAATCCTTTGCAAATTTTACAAATTGCTACTTGTATCCCTATACTGAGCTACTGAGAATGTTAACCATTACAACACAACATAGTGTGACTAATATAACCTCTTAAAGGGACACTATAGTCACCTGAACAACTTTAGCTTAATGAAGCAGTTTTGGTGTATAGAACATGCCCCTGCATGTCCCTAAGGTTCATAAACAAAGGGATTTAACTCCTAAATTGAGCAGGGGAATGATCTATACACTAAAACTGCTTTATTTAGCTAAAGTAATTTAGGTGACTATAGTGTTCCTTTAAAACAGCTATAATTACCAAACCAGCTAGGACTATTCTCCTATATTGTTTTTATCTTTATAATTATTATTTTTTTCATATATCCTCATTTATTTTAAAATGATCAAAAGTGAGCTGGATTGTGTATTTTGGCCCCAGCAGGCTTCCGATGCTCTTGCCTACACTGCTGGGCACCACATGTGGCAACCCGGAAGTGATTGCTCCGGGGCGTAGTGATCACTCGGGTGCCCGGCAGTGAGGGGCATCGTGTAATACCCATCGAGCGGCTGGAAGCAATCACGATCACTTCCAGTACTCAAATTTACTTCATACGTCCGTGGTCCTTAAGGACCGTTTTTTGTTGGACGTTCATTTCATGTGACAACACGACATTAGTTGAATAAGGTTGTAACTTGTGTTGGCATAGATGGTTCATCTATGCCAACACAAGTTACAACCTTATTTAAATTTTCAAAGGTAAAAATACATATTTTTCGTGCACAACAGATCTGGCTGCCCCAGTATCTATCAAAAATGTTAGGGTCCAGGTACCTGGTAAGCTAACTAAAATAGTGGCGATAGACCAATGTCATCAGGTAACCAGGCCAAACAGGATTTCTGTTATCATTATGATTTAAAAAAGGGAGACAAACAACTATGTGATGATTAATTACTTCATATAATCAGTATCTTTTAATAAAATAATTTTTTTTTGTATGATCAGTCATATTTTCAGAATCAATGCCAAAATTTCACAATTTCTGCCAGAGTATGCAAACTTTTAAGGACAACTATAATTACATTTAAATCAATATAGCAACCTTATAAAATAAGAGGAAAGTAAAAGAGACATATAAGAAAGGAATTTAAATTAAAAAAAGATGCAATTAGGAGCATAAAGAAAAATTCACTAATGTTTGTAACCAATGTTTAGAGTGCTACCAATGTGTGCATGTATCAGTGTGTGCACTTGTATTAGTGTGTGTCTGCCCAAGGAGGAAACACATCTGCAGGGTGAGGGCAATACGGTATGGACAATGTCATGGTAATTTAGCAACACTCTCAATATTTCTGGGGATTAATATATACGGTCAATAAGAGCAGGGCAGGCACTACCTTAAGGGACCACTATAGTGCCCTGAGGGTGCCCCCACCTTCAGGGTCCCCCTCCCGCCGGGTTCAATGAGACAGCCACTAGAGTATTTGAGGGCTGGATTAACCCATTTATAAACATAGCAGTTTCTCATGGGTCTTTACCATCAGCTTTTTTGCATAAATTCTTCACTATTTTAACAGCAGATTCAGCTTTGCAATTAGCTTATGGATGACGTGGTGAAGAAGTCACATGCTCAAACTCCCATTCGGTAACACATTTTCTGAACTATAAGCTGGCAAACTGAGGACCATTATCAGAAATCACATTAGTTGACGTGCAAATTGCGCCTTGCATCGCTTAATTGTAGTTTCAGCGGACAGGTCAGGAAGCAGTTCAATTTCCCAGAAGTCTGAGTAATGATCGTCTAAGAGCAGGTACTCTTTTTCAGCATAGTTGAATAATCCATGCTGACAATCTGCCAAGGACATCAAGGTATCTCATGTGACATCATGGTTTCTTTTTGTTTGCGAATGTGCATATTCATTGCAAGTGGGACAATTGCTGACAAAGTCTTTGATTTCACCTTGCATGTTGGGCCAGTAAAGAGTATCATGAGCTTGTCTGTAGCAAGCCTCACCTCCGATGTGGCTTAAGTGTATGCGCATTAACATCTCTACTCTTAGTGACTTCAGCACTATGACCCTTGGACCTTTGTACAATATACCATTTTGTATGCTGATCTCACCTCTGAAGGACCAATATTCCGTCCCAATTACAGTTGCTGCATCCTTTTCATCAGGCCACCCCATCAGAACTATAGACTTCATCCGTAACAGGGGAGGTGGCGCTTGCCTAACAGAACCAAGGTACGCAGCGTGTGCATTAAAATCGTGGCACCACCTCTGAATAGGAGTACAAATGGGATGGGATACTAGTAAAAATAAGAGGATTATAGAATATGTGGGGAAAATACACATTCAGAAATGTAATCTAATGTATAATACTGTTTTCTTATCTGTAACTTCATTATTCAGCAATTAATTTTTTTTCCTTTTTTTTTTTACATTTTTCCTGTCCAACTATATTATTATTCTTATTATTTTATTATTTATATAGCGCCATCAGATTCTGTATGCTTATGTTTCCATCAAATAACGTGTGATCAATGCATACAGAAATTATAAATACATTTAAACATTACATTGTTTTTTTACAAACTGGCAGAGAAGGGGTTAAAACTGCAATTCTAAACACACACACACAAACTTGCATGACAAATATTTAACAATCACAAAATAAAGTTCTGTTAAAACTTCATAATGTGAACAATATCATAAAACGTAAGAAATAATGAAAATATGTAACTAACCTGATTATAAATGAAGGGAATGTTTATAGTTAATAATTTTTAAAAAAAATGTAAAAATCCGAAATGAGTACTCTTTAAAAGAAATGAGAGAATGTACAGAACACGAGATTTCATCACAGGAATTCTCACAGCCCTGAATGAGAAACCCAGCCCTTCTAATGACATCACAGCACATTCAGTCTTTGTAAACAAGCCCATTGCAGATCTGAGAAGACAGGCAAGGAAGCAGATTCAACAGCATAATCCTCATCACATGAAACCGACAGAAAGTAAGAAACATAGAATTACTGATAAAATGAAGGCCTGGACTGGGCTGCATTGCAGTATTATTTCAAACAGCAATGCCTTTAATATGTGGAAACTAATGCATTTCAGCATGCAGGGCCACGATTCATTTATGTGACACAGAAAACATTTATAAGTTCTACATTTTTTTTGAAGACATTTTAAAGGAACTCTAAAGTGGCAGGAATACAAACATGCATTCCTGACTCTATAGTGTTAAACAGTTTAGGTTCCACGCCCCTTTAGATCGCATTATAATGGTTATTTTACTCACCTTTTCTCCCACGCTGTGCCAGTCTGGTAACACCTCCATGTCTTAGATCAGGGATGTTTAAAGGGTAGATCCCTTAGGTGTTTTAAACCCACAGCTTCCATGATGCTTTGGCCAGTGGCGTACACACAATCCATGGGGCCCTGGTTCAATACATACATACAGACACACATACATACACACAGACACATACATACAGACACATACATACATAGAGACACACACACATGTACACATACAGACAGACAGATACATACATACATGCATACAGACAGACACATATAGATACACACACACATACAAAGACACATACATACATACATACATACACACAGACAGACACGTATACATACAAAGACACATACATACATACATACACACAGACGCATGCACACAAGACACATACATACATACATACAAAGACACATACAGACAGACACACACACACACACACAGAAACATACATACAGACACATATACAGACACACAAACACAGACACATATACATAATGTTTAAGTCACCCTCCTGTTTCCTATCTTTTAGGTACAGAAGGGTGACTTTCCCTGGGGTCCAGTGGTGGCTCAGGTTGATGGGAGACAGAGCAACTCTACGAAGCCCAGGAATCCAACACTCACCCACTCCTGGGCAAGACCATTTCCCTCAATTATGTAGTCCTGAGAGATATTAGAAAATGCAGCAAGCTTCTGTGTTCCAGGCTTTAGAAGGGAATAACCCTTGGTATAAGAGGATTTACTAGATGCAGAAATTGCCCACAAAATAATGTATATACAGATAAAGATAAATGTAGCGGATGGCACTGGGCTGTCCTGCAAATGTATTGTGGATAACTGCATTCGTGTGATCTGCTGTTGTTATATGTGTTTAAAAGAATTGTATTCCTCTGATTGTTCGGTAGAATCATTCGAATAAACTAAGGGAATGAAACTACCGAACAATCAGACCTCCCCTGTGTGAAGTGTGTCCTCAATTACCCGTTGCAACATTGTTGCGAACGGGTAATTGACAAGTTAAGTAGCCGTCCTTTGTTCTCGGGGGTGGCCGCCATTCGACAAACGAACACGTGGCGGCGGCCATTTTAAAACTCCCGAACAGCGGTGTTTTGCCGTCGAGTGTCTGGAACTCAAATCGGACACTCGACTAGGTGAACACCGCTGAATCCTCCACAAGCCCGGTCCGTTCGGTTCCTAACTACCGAACGGCCCCTCGTTCGGTAGATAGAAAGAACCGAACGAGGGGATTCAGGCGAACCCTCCCTAGTCTTTATAGCTAGAGGCTTTCGTGCAATTTGTTCCCTTATTCCAGGACCGACCGCAGGGCCCATTCGCATGGAACCACATTCGGCTATCTCGGTCATCCCGGTCTCCACGGGCAACCACCACTGCATACTGCAACATCTCCACTCCGGCCCTGCCAAGCATTGAGGTCCGTGCGGTGTACCCCAAGATGGCCGACCAACATCTATCCAGAGCACGACACGACATGGACACTGAGTGCAGCAACCCCACTGGCTGAGAAGGAGAACCCTGTGTGGCATACCAGCACGGTGCTCAAAAAATCACACAGCCAAAGATGACACAGCGGGAGTTCCTTGCAGGCTCTCAACCACCCCTGGAACATCCCTGACGGCAGGCTGGAACCATAGAAGCCTCCAGGTATTACACCTACCCTTACCGCAGCGGCAATCTCCTGGAGAGAACTCTGGGCCTACTCTGACTGAACACGCCTCACCAACAATCAGTGAACCTGCGCCAGTGACCTATATTGGGAGAGCACCCAAAGACATCATCCCCATGCACCAACCTCACTGTGATGCTGCCCGCACTGGAGTGCTACAGCTTGCAAGGCACTGCGCCCAGACTTACCCAGCAACTGGGAAGCTTTTTGACAAAGGTCAGCAGACACCGCACCATAGGGTGGGACAATGGGACCCAGTGGACCTCTTGGGGTACTATACAGGGACTCTTCCCCACACCTAGGCATGGGCTGTGTTTCCCCAGACTCTTACTTTTTGTTCTGCCCGAGCTGGCGGTCACGACAGCCCTTTACGCTAAGACGCACATCGTATGCTGTTCCACTAATAGCCTCATCAGATGTTGCTGTAGCTAAAATTATCAATAAGCATGCATGCACTCTATTTACGTTAGTTGTTTTTGGTTAAGTTTCCTACCTATGGACGGAGACAGCCCAGTGTGTGATGTTATGCCTGGTGGTACCTTTATTTCTTTAATATCACTCTTGGTTAAGCTAGAGACCTTTCAATCTAACACAAATGTCAGTATGCAACTCAGCGTAAGTCCCTCATCTGTCATAACTAGTAACTGACACCCGGTGTAAGCAACTACTTTACCTTAAAATATAAAATGTGCTATGCCCTGAAATACCAAACAGTTACCATTAAATGTTGAATGACATGCTGGCAATGGCTGTTGTGGCATTGTCTGTCTCACTGTATTTTTCATGCACAATAAAATAAAGAATTAAAAAAAAAAAGATGAAAAGAACACAATACTGGTCATAGATATCCAGAGTTATGGAATGTGTTCCACAGCTAGACCTTCGCTAAGAAGCATAGATGATTGTGCAGTCTCCCTGTGGATGACAAACTACCAGAAGACAATCTTAGAACCTTCAATATCAGAGGCAATCTACCACTGATAACAAACACATACAATGGTAGAACACCCAGGGGTTAATGTATCAGAGCAATGAGTCAACTCCAGCAAGAAAAAAAAAACACTTGTGGGTGCAAAATTTCAACACCAGAAATATCATTAGGAAATTTGAATCCTTAATCGTTGTGAACAAGAGACATGCGCAGCTAGACATAGATAGAGAGATCATAACAACTAGCAAATATTCTCCATTCATGCGAATGTCTAAAATGCCCCAATCATGACAGTGCATAAAAATTTGAATATCAATACACACAGACAGAGCATAGTATGAAACATGAACTAAAATGTGCAAAAGTGTTTACAAATCAATGCCAGATTTTAACACAGTGATACAAAGTAATTCAGGATAAATAGCCTGTAACATTTCACTAGTCTTTAAAAATATTAGTCTTAAATAGCATAATACAAAAAGTTATTTTTTGTGTCCCATCATAGGAGGTAACACAAACTTTCTGCTAGAGCTACATCAGCATATACCACACGCTCCACTACTTCCAGGCGGCAATCCACTCTTGCAGACAATCTTGGTAATAGAATCCTACAGTAAGACTATCTAGACCTGTGGCGGGTCTTTCACCCCCTAGATAAAGACTATACATACCATTCATTAGTCCACAATACATACACCAGAATCAGTAGGTTCCTGGTTCCATCAGATCTCTTACCTAAATTACAACAAACTAATATCGGTTTGATCTTGTGGTCAGACCATGCACCCATTACAGAAAGATTCCTCAACAAAGTTAAAAGCAGCTAGATGCTCAATGATAGTCTCTTGAGAAATCCAGCCATGGTTGCCAATATAAAAGAGGAAATATACTCCTTACGTAACCATCCACAGGACACGAGTGTTATGACTGTTTGGCAGGCACATAAAGCTAAAAATTAAACAGAATACTCGAAATAACTAAGTGTGCATCCACAGTGCATATATAGTGGTAAGATAATAAAAGTAGTTATTACTCTTAGAATGCCCCTATTTGTCTTGGGGATATTATATCCACTGTATTTTCTAGGATACATTTTATTTGATATATTGGTTATTGAATGGAAAGTACTTTCTCTATCTTTTTTTATCTCTATTTTTTATTTTTCGTTTCAGCTATTTTTCATCCATTTTATTTACTCTTTCCAATAAGATGTTTTCTTTTCTTCTGAATTCTTCGCTTTCCTTGCCTATATTAAAGTAAATTTCAAGATTTTCTATATCTTTTGTCAAGTTATTGAGATTATCTTTTTCAAAGTCTACTATAATTTCCATAAGAATAATGGAGCATTTTTCCAACGCTAGATCCAAGACTACACTTTTGCGTTATCATTTTTTCTATTGTAGATAGTATTTTTTAGGCACATAAAGCTGTAGTGAGAGGACCCATTATTAAAAAAGCCAGTCGGCTCAACAACAAAAAAGAACACAAAAGTATATAGCATTAATGAAAGAACTGACACTGCTGACGCACAGTAACAAACAGAATCCCTCTCCTGACGTACATAATAAACTTCTGACACTACAATGGGAACTAAGGCGTATGGAACTAGAAACAAGACAAACATACTACAAAACATTTAAACACAATTTCTTTGCAAATGGAAATAAAGTGGGAGTACTATTAGCCTCACAACTCAAAACAAGAACCCAAAATACTAAAATTGCCTCACCTCCCCTCCTAAAGGCAAACTCTCAACCCACAAGACAAAGTAGATGAATTTACAACAGGAAAAAAAAGAATGGGAGATACAGCGCTAACGCCAAAGGCATCAGAATAAGGTCTGTTACTTGGATACCCTAATAACCCGAAAGGGACAAGGAAGAAATACAGTAAAAAACAGACTGCACCAAACAAGAAATACTAGATAATCATATACACACACATATATATATATATACACACACAATTTTATATATAAAAATATTGAGATATAACAATACTAAAAAGTCCCAGCAACAAAAGTGTTTTTTAGAGATAAGAACCTTTTGAAGATAGTGCTTTTTTGGAGGGCTGTCTGTTATCCTCCTTAGTGTTCAGGTAGACGTGCAGATGAGGAATTCTGTTGTTGATGTCTCATATGCAATAAAACACAAAAGAAACCACCAATAGTGTAATCCAGTATATACAATGTCTAAAATTAAGATATAATACACTCACAAGGAGAGTGCTTCCAATCAGCTCTTAGATAGGGCTCTGAGCGGTACATGCAAGGGCAAAAAATTTGATTCAGGACTTCGGTTCGGCACTTCCGAAATTCGGGACTTCGGCATTTCGGTTCGGCACTTCCGAAATTCGTTAATCGTTATTATGATTAAACAGACAGCACAAATTTTAGGTTTTGTTTACGTTTTGTTTTGATCAGAATGTGTCAATTGCCTCCTTGTCCTCAAGGTGGTTAACACTTCCAAAACATAATATAGTTACTTACCTTTACTTCAGTAAGGAGTGAGCGGTCAATTTTCATCAGTTTATGCGTAGAGTTTATTCTGGATATACATGCAGATTCAGGCAATTATAGGGGAATCCTTACAGGGAAACTTTAGGACAAAGTTTTTTTTCTGGCACTATAGTGCCCCCTCCCTAACAGTAAAGTGCTTTCCTATGGAGGCTGGATGCCCTTATGCATAGCGTGAAGACGTCCAGCGTCAGTTTGGAGACCGAAAGCCGTCTAACCACCTGGAAATCCCCCTAGTGGCTCACTAATAGACCACGACTAGAGGTGGAGATAACCCTTAAAGGTAATTATTGCAGTTTATTAAAAACTGCAATAACTACCTTTGCAAGGTTAAGGGACCTGGGACACGGCACCCAGACCACTTCAATATACCACCTGCAATGTCTCTATAAGAGACCTGGAACAATGCACCCAGACCACTTCAATGAGCTGAAGTGGTCTGGGTGCCTATAGTATGTCTTTATCAAAGGTGCACTAATTGCCACAAATCCTACCACACTTTTATTTATATATACATACCTCACTTTTAAGTACACAATGGGACCAGAGCATGTATGTAAAACGAAAATGTACTTATAGTGAAGCAATACCTTTTTTTACTTCCCAATGCATGTACTGCATTGCAATAGTCATTTACAGGCATAACTGATACTGCAACTGCAGATTTCCAGTGATTTGATGTCCAGTGATTTATTTAGTGATTTCCAGTGGGCTTTTATTCAGTTAAAACAAATTCCAAATTAACCAATACAGCCAATCTGCCAGGTGGAATATTTCAGAGAGGTTACTGTGATGCCAGACAAACTGCAGTGTTGTCCGCATTAAATTGGACTATAAGTCAGCAATATACTTTTTTAAACAGTTTTTTTCTAAGAAAATTATATTCCAGTATTTCAGAGCACCTTTCCATTTGCCTCTAGTAACTACTAACCCTCCCCCTCCTCCATTGCAACTCACAGCACCAAAAGCCATACAACTTATTTAGACAGCTGCCACCATTATATTCCAATAGTGCTTAGCCTGTGTTAAACCCATTTGTCTGCTTTGAAGCTTATAAGGTACAGCATGTACTCCTGCAGAAATTAAGTTATTTTAAAGGGGGGGGGGAAAATCTCACTTACTGTATGCAAGGATCATGGCTTTAACACCAGTATATCACTACCCTTCAAGAGTTGCATATTCTGTAAAGGTGCAGAGGTGCAATACAGCAAGATGGCATAGGACATGTAAATTGGAAAACACAGGGAAATGTTTATTGTACCATGATCCCCAAAAAAGGGGACGGAAGCTGAAGAGCTGCTACGGGCGAGAATAGAACATTCCATTTCCTGTTCCCTCGCTGACAGAAGCGGCGCGGGAATGTCCGTACTCGTGAGGCACCTTTACGTACACTCGCGGGTATGTCCGTACTCGCAAGAGTACGTAAAGTGAGGGTATGTAAAGCGGGGTACGCCTGTAGTGTCGATTGTGCTCTCAGCCAATCACTGCTGTTACTGGGAAACTCTAGCTAATGCTTCTTTATTTTGCCAGCCAGCAAAGGAGAAGCAGCTGACAGTCGCTTTGGGACACTACTACTGTGTTAAAAGTTCTGAAACGGTTTAATACTAGAAGGTAGAATGGAACTAGGGAAGTCTAGGTACCAGAACCACTTATAAGTGTGTTCTTATAGTTGCTCAGTATATTTATTTACACATTTTTTTAAATGTGAGAGCTTAGCATAGGTACAGACCCTGCAGCACAGGCATAGACCCTTCAAGACATTTAAAAAAAATCTGTGATCCTATGTTATATATTAAAAAATGGGGTTACATTTAATTTACCTTGCCTAGACTGAACCAATTTTTTTTTTAGTAGGGTATATTATATCTATAAATAATACATGCATATAAATAATTGTAAATTAATGTAATTCCATTATAAAAGACAGTGATTTGGCAAATATTTCAATAACTTCTTACACGTGCTGTGATTTACAATTTCCATAAAGCAAAACATTATCCAGATCCCGTAGCATTTTGAAGGTTCTATTTTTTAGTTAGTTACAATCTTTGACTACTTCTTTAAATACAATATATTTACATTTAGGTTTAATGCGTGACCTATCCATTGTAAAGAATATACATCGTAATAATTGTTCATTGCTCAACCCATAATTTTGATGGCCTCTCTCTGTTCTTTTTGATGTAGGTGGGAATTATGACTGAAATTCGATCAGACAATGATGGCTCTGCGGTTATTACTCAAATTAATCCAAGTGGTAATTTGCAAGAGTTATCAGATCACATCCAAAATATAAAAAACGCAACTCCAAAGCCTCTCATTAGCTTCTACAAAGGAGAACCTGAAGCTCTTGGTGTAAGTATGTCATTAAAAATAGTAATGGACACCTAAAATGTTCTTCTTTATTACTGCCATCTTCTATTGGTGATGGCAATTGGCAAATACATGGACAAAAATGCAGTGCTATAATACCTTTTATTTTAAAGTAGACACTATAGGCTCCAAAACAACTTTAGCTTAATAAAGGAATTTTGGTGTATAGATCATACCCCTGCAGTCTCACTGCTCAGTAGTCTGCCATTTACAAATTAATCGCTTTGTTTATACAGCTGTAGTCACAGATTTCCTAAACACTTCCTGAAAAGGAACTTATATATTTTAGGTTCCCGTAGTGCACTGTCTGTTTAATCTATAATTTTTTTATCTCCTGCTCTGTTAATAGCCTTCTAGAGCCTACAGAGCAGGATATAAAAACTTCTAAATCAAGTTAACATCTGATTAAAATGAAACTATTTTTATCATCTCTTATAACTTTAAGTTTGGTACAAGATAAATACCCTTCTTCTTCTTTCTTTAATCCAATCCGGCGGTGGGTGAACTTTACATTTCCCGCATTGATCCGCGATCGGTCGGATTTTATTAATAAAAGCGAAGGGGACCTCGAATTCCTCTTGAGTGGGCTCGAACACCGGGCATTCAGGCGGAGGAATATATTACACACACGCTTGCTCAAATCTATGCAAAAAGTGTCTTAGAGTGAAAAGAATAAAAGGACACATACTTTACACAATTACAAATTTCAAATATACTGGAAACTCACATCATAAATCCTATATCACTATATTGCTGTAAAAACAATCAAAAAGAAATATGTAGTGTAATATTGCCAGATAAATACATATTATGTGTTATCAAAAAAATTGACCACTCACAAATATAGAGCAGTAAAGAGTCTGCTCAAACTGTCAGTGCTCTTATATATACGCCTCAATAGGACTTTGAAATAATCATCTACAAAGAGGCAGCAAGTTTTCTTTCAAAGCTTTATTGCAAATAAAATACATATTATAGAAAAACTCCTCCACAAGAAGAAATATTGCCCCCAGTACCGTAAAGTCCCTGGTTGGCCACAGGTGTCCACTGTTCTCTGGGTTACCGATACGCTGGGAACTCTTCTGGTAGGCTGAGCTTCAGAGAGCGCACGTGATGATGTGTTTCGCCCAAATAGGCTTCTTCAGTTGCTTATTGTTTTTTTTTTTTCTTTAGTTTTCGTTATGTGTTTACCAAATAATAGATGATTTTGGATTGAGATTAGTGGTAAAACCATTTTCAGATAAATCACGTTTTTTGATTACCTAAACGGATTTTTAATCTGGCTTATTAGCTAAAGGGAAAATTGTTGGGAATTCAAAGTGAATTTAAAATTTAAGACTAAAATAGCTGAACTCTAAAAAAAAAAAAATGGCCAAGTCAGCTATGCTTTGAGTCTTGTTGTTTTAGCCTTAATTTTGAAATTAACTCAGAATTCCCGAATATCCTCACTATATTAATTAACTCTGCTATGTGTTTGAACATTCTTAACCCGGAAAAGGATTGAAAGGAGAGGTACAGCTCTCCACAAATACCAAGATTTGGAATGTTAGTGGCTCCAGTACCATACAAACTCCATTTAGGTTTGAGTCCAACAAACATTGTCAAGGACTGAAGCTACTAATAAATATTAACTTGCAGATAACTCTGTGGTGAATGAAAATCTCTGTATCTTGAACAAAGCGCAACCTTGATACCCAATATGGTATAGTGGTTTTTATTGTAAAGAATATAAAAAACAATATAAAACCATCCCCTTTAAGGTGGGTAATTACAAAGTGCCTATGCACTGCACTGATAGATTTGCGTATAGTATTGTATGAATGTTAAGTCTTTGGGTTCTCTATGTTGTCTTTTTGTCTGATTTAAAAATGCTGCAATGCACGCCGGCAATTCAAATTGCAATATCCTCCAAAAGTACGGTGTCTGACAAGGTTCCCAGAGTTGCAGCGTGGGCTATTGCTCTTATATCTAAGACCTATCCAAAAAAAGGAAATGCACATGGATAGCACTACGATTATACATAGTGGTACCAAAAATGGTAGGAGACAAGAGAATTGTTTTTGGAGGGAGCCAACTACCCATATTTCTCACCACTTTTAATACAGCAGCTAACAAGATGAATAAAACATCTTATGAAAACATTGGCCTATTATTCCTCAGGATAAAATTATGGAATAACAAACATAAAATAGTATTTAGACGTAATAAAACACAAAAGATATTATACTGCCAAGTGTGGCTAAAAATGCCTATAAAAATAATCTGGATAATAAAACATTTGTCTCATTACTTAAAGGCATCTTTAGATGTGGAAGGAAAGCCTGATCATTTGCTAATGAAGGATACTAACAACAGAAAGTCCATAGTCCAACTCTGGACTATGTATATGCTTATATTAATTTCATTTTATATATATATATATATATATATATCTACGTGCACGGTCATTCCTACCACATTTTGAAAGCTTCTATCCTCTTTCTAATATTGGCACTTTTTTTCTTTGTAATGAAACTGTTTGGATGGGTAAGACCTTGTTCCATTACTAATTGTAGGTTTATTTGTTTTTTGATCTCACTCCCGATAGGAGTTTCTGATTGTCTCCAACTACGTGTGATTATGATTATATTGATACAAAACAATGAATTACAAAAAATGTATCTACTTTAGTTAGATTTGGCCATTCTAAATGGAGAAGGGCCGCTGCGGGTGATCTAGCAATGTCAGGAATTCCCATTTGTGACATGCAATCAAACAATGTATTCCATACTCTGAGTAGTATTTTTGGGCAGTTCCACCATATGTGGATATATGTTCCTAGAGCCAACAAATATATTCGAGTTTGTAGCAGATATTTTATGAAGCTTCTCTGGTGTATAGTACCATTTATAAATAACCTTGACATGAGTCTCTAAATAATTTAATAATTCTAATAATTTAGATTTTGAAAGGGAAAATTCCTCTTGTAATCGGGGAAACAATTTAATATTGGTGCCTTCCATAATTTGATCTTCATATTTGATACCATGACTTATCCAGTTTCTTAGTGTAATAGTTTCTATATTAGCTTCCTCTATCTCAATTTTTAAAAAAATTCAAGATACTTTTTCCAAAATTCATTTTTTTCTTTAGCCTTTCCCACTCTTCCATTAAATTACTTAAAATTAGATTATGTTTCCAACTCTGTTTTAGGTTAAAGGGATCTTCAATATTCCAAATAGCTGTTTCCCAATTATTCATATTGGTCATTTCACATTCAACTTGCCACCAAAATTCTTTTTTAGAACTATGAAACTGAGATCTGTATATATGTGTTAAGATATTAGCTCTATATAGGTCCCCCATTAAAGGCATATTGATTCCTACTTTTTTAGTTTTCAATGCTAAACTATTTCTACTTATTCTCGGGGTCTTACCCTTCCAGATGAAGCCATCGAAAAATCTCTGGATCATTATTATCCAATGAGGTGTTACCTTCAGAGGAATCATCTGGAACAAATAAGACCATTTCGTCAGAACATAGTTTTGAATGGCATTTACTCTTCCCCACCATGATATTTCGAAATGTCTCCATTCTTTTAACAATATGTTGGTCTGTCTTAGAAGTCTTAAAAATTTAACTCCATTGTCCCTTGGACATCTCTAACCACTTCTAAACCTAAATATTCCAAACTCTGTTTTGCTCATATAAATTCGACATTGCTTTTGAATTTGGTCTATTTCTGTTTTCTTAACATTAGAAGCAATGATTATAGATTTATTTGTGTTTAATTTAAAATGAGATATTGAGCTATATTCTTCTATTTCACTCATTAAAGCTTTGATAAGATATCGTTTGCATAAAGATTGATTTTAGCCTCTGCATTTTAATCTTAAGACCTTTTATATTTTTTCAATTCCTGATATTCGCTGCCAACAGCTCTATCACCCGACTCTGTCAATGGCCTTTTCTGCATCCAATGACAGCCAGGAGGGGAATCCTCTTTTCACTCACATACTCCAATATATCTACAATCTTTTTTGAAATTTGATGACAAAGTTCTTCCCGGAACAAAACCCACCTGATCTAAATGGATTAATTCTCCTATAATAGTTTTCAGTCTAGCAGATAGCACTGACGCGTATATCTTCATATCCACATTAATTAAGGATACTGGGAGGTAATTCATGATCTCTGTTTGAGTCTTACCCTGTTTTAATATAGGAATAATATTTACTTGTGTCATCTCTTCAGGAAATTCCCCGCCCTCTATTATCCCGTTAAACACTCTAGTAAAAAAACCAACTATGATCTTAGAAGCATTTATCTTAAAAAAAGAATTGGGAAAACCATTGGCGCCTGGAGACGTATATATATATATTTTTTTTTTTTTAAATAAGAGATAGCCCTTCCTATCTCTTCTCTGGTAATAGATCTATTAAGCTGATATTTTTTATGTTAAATTATAGAGTTTAGAATAATTATTAAAGGCTCGATCGATTTCAACAGGATTAATATTATAATTATTATATTCATAATATTTTTTTAATATATTTTAGTCGAGGCTAGTGTGTTATACAGTGTTATTTTAAGGATGCTATTTATGTTATGATAACTTGGGATTTGTCTAGCGCGTTGTTATAAGAACATTCTGTTAGGAGTAGGTGTGAGATAGTTGTCTAGATGATAATCCCCCCTCACTATAGGAGTTATATACAAACTTCCTGTATAACTCTTTGACTAATAGCTCATCCAGTGGCGAAACTACTGCAGTCGCAGGGGTCCCGAGGGGTCCCGCAGGGGTCCCATCCGCCCTATGGATCCCTGCGACCACGTTGCCCAGCCGGCAATGTGTTGCAGCCCCGGGCCACGCGGTTGAACTGATTAAGTATTTCCAGGGTACTGGACCCCAGGGAAGTCACTCTCCTGCACCTAAAAGGTTGGAAACAGGAGGGTGACTAAACCATTGTGCATGTGCAGGGCCGGTGCAAGGATTTTTGCCGCCCTAGGCAAAAGTAAAGTTTGACGCCCCCCTCCTCCCCCCCGTGACATCGCAATGCCCCACCCATATGACCTGCCATGTTAACTAACGCTAGTGCTGCAGTGCCGCTGTGTTTACATTAAAAGGCCTGCAGGGACAGGCTATAGACACCAGGACCACTACATTAAGGTGCAGTGGTTCTGGGGACTATAGTGTTTCTTTAATGTGAGGTAAATTAGAGATTAGTGCCACGAATAATATACTAGATTACCTACTTACAAGCAGATGAGGATGATGATGGGCTCTAGCTGCAGTCTGGCTCCACTGGTCTGGTGTATAACAGGATCTCTGGAGGCTGTTTGTAACTGTGGTCACACAAATCAATGTTCTGGGAGAACGAGAAGCAGCTCCATTTTTTGGGGGCCCTTTACACAGCTCAAGGTCTGGGTCCCAGGGTCCACCTTCATTTTCCACCAATGAGTTTGTTCACAGGGGATGGGGTGTGTAGGGAATGTCCTGATTTGTGTGTAAGGAATGCATTTTGTGAATCTGTGTTTGTATGTGTAAGGGCTGCAAGGTGTGTTTCTGTGTATGTAAGGGATGAAGTGTGTGAGTCTGTAAGGGGTGCATTGAGTGTGTGTAAGGAATGCATTGTGTGTTTCTGTGTGTGCAAGGGATGCATTGTGTGTAAGGGTTGCATTGCGTGTGTGTGTAATGCATTGTGTGTTTTTCTGTGTGCAAGGGGTTCATTGTCTTTGTGTGTAAGGGGTGCATTGTGTGTGATTGTGTGTGTGTGTGTGATGGATGTCAATCTCTCCCCCCTCCCTTGTCACTCTCTTCTCCCCCCCTCCCTTGTTACTCTCATTCCCCCTCCCTCCCCTGTCACTCCCCCCTCCCTGTCAATTTCTCTCTCCCCGTCAATTCCCCTCCCTGTCAATGTCTCCCCCCGTTAGTTTCTTTCCCCCCCCACCTCCCTGTTAGTTTCTTTCTCCCCCCTCCCCTGTCAGTTTCTTTCTTCCCCCCTCCCCTCCCCTCCCTGTTTCTTTCTTCCCCCTCCCTGTTTCTTTCTTCCCCCTCCTTCCCTGTTTCCTTCTCCCCCTCCCTCCCTGTTTCCTTCTCCCCCCTCCCTCCCTCTTTTTCCCCCTCCCTCCGTTTCTTTCTTCCCCCTCCCTCCGTTTCCTTCTCCCCCCTCCCTCCTTCCCTGTTTCCTTCTCCCCCTCCCTCCCTGTTTCCTTCTCCCCCTCACTCCCTCTTTCTTCCCCCTCCCTCCCTGTTTCTTTCCCCTCCCTCCCTCCCTGTTTCTTTCTTCCCCCTCCCTCTGTTTCCTTCTCCCCCTCCTCCCTGTTTCCTTCTCCCCCTCCCCTCCCTGTTTCTTTCTCCCCTCCCTCCCTCCCTGTTTCTTTCTCCCCTCCCCTCCCCTCCTGTTTCTTTCTCCCCTCTCCCTCCTGTTTCTTTTCTCCCCCCTCTCTCCCTCCTGTTTCTTTCTCCCCCCTCCTCCCTCTGTTTCTTTCTTCTCCCCCCTCCCTCTCTGTTTCTTTCTTCTCCCCCTCCCTCTTTTTTTTCTTCTCCCCCTCCCTCCTTCTCTGTTTCTTTCTTCTCCCCCTCCCTCTCTCTCTGTTTCTTTCTTCTCCCCTCCCTCCTTCTCTGTTTCTTTCTTCTCCCCTCCCTCCTTCTCTGTTTCTTTCTTCTCTCCCTCCCTCCTTCTCTGTTTCTTTCTTCTCTCCCTCCCTCCCTCTCTGTTTCTTTCTTCTCCCCCCTCCCTCCCTGTTTCTTTCTTCTCCCCCCTCCCTCCCTGTTTCTTTCTTCTCCCCCTCCCTCCCTCTCTTTTTTTTTTAATTCTCCCCCCTTCCTCCCTCTTTCTTCCCCCTCCCTCCCCTACCTGTGTGGTAGTGTGGCCGAGCCCAGTATAGTCCGACCGAGCCCTCTATGGCATGGTCCGACCGGTACAGGGAGCTGTTGTTTCCTGTACCCGGCCGGACTAACAGGAAGTGAACACTCAGTGTGCACTTCCTGTTAGTCCGGCCGGGTACAGGAGACAGCTGCTCTCTGTACCGGTCGGACCATGCCATAGAGGGCTCGGCCACGCTACAGAGAGGGAGCTGACAGGAGAGAGCGCTGAGCACTTCCTCCTGTCAGCCTCTCCTCAGGCTGCGCCCGGGCGGTGCGGTCCGCCCTCATGGACGCACCGCCCGGGCAAAGCTGCAGCCGCCTGAGGCTCTCTACAGAGCGCTCGGGCGGCTGCAGCATGAGCGGGGCCGGCGCTCCTGGCGGCGCCCCCTCCCAAGGGGCGCCCTAGGCGGCTGCCTAGTCCGCCTTACAGGTAGCGCCGGCCCTGTGCATGTGTGATTGTTTGTGTGTGTGTGTGTGTCTTACTGTGTGTGTGGGTGTGTGTATGTATGTGTGTGTCTCTCTCTCTGTATGTATGTATGTATGTATGTGTCTCTGGATGTATGGGTGTGTGTCTCTGGATGTGTGTGTGTCTCTATGTGTGTATGTTTGTCTCTGTATGTGTGTGTGTCTGCATGTGTATCTGTATGTCTGTGTATCTGTATGTCAATGTGTGCTTTGTATCTGTATGTGTGTCACTGTTTGTATCTGTATGAGTGACATTCTGTGTATTTGAATGTTTGTCCTTGAGTGTTTGTGTATCTGTCTGCATGTGTGTCTGTGTATCCGCATGTGTGTCAGTGTGTGTGTCTCTATATCTGTATTTGTGTCAGTGTTTGTATCTAAAGGAGTGTCATTCTGTGTATTTTTTTGTATAAGTGTGTAATTCTGTTTGTCTGTGTATCTGCATGTGTCTGTGTATATATATATATATATGTATCTGTGTTAGTTTGTATGTCTGCATTTGCGTGTGTGTATGTGTGTCTGTGTATCAGCATGTGTGCCCGTGTATGTATCTGCATGTGTTATATGGTGTGTGTGGTGAAACTAACCTCGCCATGTGTCCTTGGAGGGGGCTGCTTGCCTGCCTCTTGCCTTTGGACTATGGACCAGACTTTATGTGAATGTGTTAACCCAGATAGCTATGCCATGGAGCCCATTCGTGTAGTTAAAGACTTCGGCTCCATGGCAATTGAACTGTGTGAATAGGATCTGAGCGCTATTCGGTAGTTTTGTGAGCTCAGATCCCAGCTATCTGGGGATATGTGACATGTCTGTGTTTTATGTATAAAATGTGACTTTGTTTATTTTATAATATTTTAATGCTTTGTGCTCACCATGTGCATAATGGAGTCTTGTGTCTGTCCTGGGAGATAATTGAATTACTTCTCACTTATCTCCAGGATAGAAGACTCTGAAACTGGTTTGGGCCAGAAAGCCATGCTTCATTTAGTCACAAAGGACTTTCCCTTAACTTTTGAACCCCTGGTCTGATTCGTGCCATTTTTTAATATGTTGTTCCCCTAAATGGATTGATTATGAAAATGTATGTTTTATGTTTGTGACATGTATATTTTAGAAGTTATAAATATTGTGTAAAAACTGTATTCCTCTGCCGGTGATAATGAGATTACCCATTGTGTTCAGTAATCATATCACAGGCAGAGGGGAAGATTTTGTGTGGGAGTGTCTGGGTGTATTGTACGGATTGATTGGTTGTTTTGTAACGCCCTGTGGGCTGTAATATGTTTGTGGATTGGGAATAAAAGAGACTGTATGTGACAGTACAGGGAGTTCCTGTTTTAACCCTCAAAGTGAAGTGTCGTCTCATTATTGGGGGAAGGATTTATTGTATGCTGTTCCAGTTTGACTGCTAGGAGAGTAAACCTATTCGTATGGTTCCTATTCAACTGTCTACAGCATTCAAATGCTTGAGAGAAGGTATACGCTTCCTCGGTTCGGTGATTGTGGTGTCGGCCAGAGTGCTTGGAGTCCTCAGGAAACGCTAGGAGCATCCTTTAACGGAGGTACCCAGTCAGGGTGTCAGGTGATCCGTTACAGTGTGTATCTGCATGAATGTCAGTGTGTGTTTGTATGAATTAGACACATTGAGGGTTGGGAGTGTGACACATAGACGGGCTGAGGGGGGGAGGGGCGGGAGAGAGATGTATAGGGGGCCCAGGCAATTTTCGCGCTGTGGCCATGTGGTTTCTAGTTACGCCTCTGACCTCATCTATGTCCTTATGCACACCAACTGGTTTGGAAAAGTGTGCCCCACCTCTTAGATCAATGACCCTATAGGATACTGCTATGGATCCATAATGTAATTGTTAGCATCCATGAAAGAAAAAGGTGTGACTAATACATGTGGGTTTTTTTTCAGTGCTTCTTTTAATTGACAATTGTCCTTATACAATATCAAATTTTTAAGAGTTATGTGGTTGTTGTTTTTTTTTTTTAAATATATATTTAATGCATTTTGTGAATATATATTTTGTCTATATTATTTTCCATACAGGTGACTCAGGTGTTTTCAGGAATATTTTTCATTATTTTTGGCATCATTTTTTGTTTTGTCTCGGAATATGAACCATTAATGCATTTCCTGATCCTTTACAGCGGTTTACCTTTTTGGTCTGGAGTAATGGTAAGAAAATGAATGCATTTTTATGCCTGACACTAAATCTCAGTTCTTGAATATCTACTACTACATCGGATAGATATTCCTCTATAGTGATAAGAGCTTCTTCTTCTGAGAATTTTGCCATCATTAACATATCCCTATACAAAGCATACAATTTCTCAAAAGAACCCCATAAATTGTTTGTTAATAAGTACAGATAGCAGTTTTAAACACATAATTACAGATGAGAAGTGTAAAAAAGGAACAAAATTAAAAATATAAATGTTTGGTGACCTTTCGGATCCCCTTTCATACACTCCTGTGACAAGGTATTTTCACAACATAGACCAGATGTCATCAACGCAAAAGAAATCCATTGTAGTGAGACTTTTGATTGCGGTCCAAACTAGATTCTGCAAAACTATAAATGTCCTCATTATCCTTAATTTGTGTGAACGGTTCATTGGTCCACTGAGAACTTAAATAAAGGAAGCACATAATCATATATGGTTTCCAAGGATTGTACTTAAGAATCCCCAAATTATGCATCCCTGTGTACCAATTTAAGACTTTTACCCTCTTTTTTGTACATGTATGACCAGATTTTCTGTTGAAGGTTTTTTCTTCTTCTATGAAGCGACTCTTAATCTCAATAATTGTAGTATTTATATTTGTGGAATCCCTGCTGTGTTATACTTCTCTACTGATCCATGTTTCCTTCATTCTTTCCTAACCTCCCTTTTCTCTCAATTTTCCTTGATCCTTCACTTTCTCTTTTAATATGCTATTCAACCTACCTTGAATTTGTACATGATCTGTGTTCTAAAGAATGATCCACATGGTCTTTTTACCTAATAGACTGTATCTATTAAAATATGAATCTTAGCTTGTTTTTACTTGCCATCCGATAACGTACTTAATTTGTCTTAAAATTTGCTAAATTAATAAGTGATTGGTTTTATTTTAGACATTTATATATGTTTATCAACAACTGAAAATGTAGTTTGAAAAAAATATAAACATTTTTCCCTCAGATTTTCATACCCTAATTATACGTACAAAAGTTGAGACAGGTTCAAATACATCATGCAGTGACCATGCATATGGCGTAAGAGCACCATCAAACTGTTTCATTTTTTGTTTATTTTTTTGCTTAATGGAGGAATTATTAAATGCAATTTTAACCTTTCAGATTATCCATTAGGCAGTATGTCAGGATATATGCATTACATACGTTTGTTTTTTCTAACCAAACTACACAGGTGAGATCAGGTGGTTAGTGCACCGACAATAGAAGTGTTCGGATTTTGGCATTGTAGGTGCTGTACCTGACATAAAGAGCTTAACATTTTCTTCTTCGGAGTTTGATTAAATGAGGACTATTAAAATGGATAATTATATCTATAACCAAGAACACACATGAAAAGGATAGAACATTTCATTGTATCTTTTCTGGTAAGCACATCATTGCTGTATGTGGTTAAAGGGACACCATAGTCAATACAACAAAGTTAGCTTATTGAAGCAGTTTTGTTGTATAGATCATGCCCCTGTTTGCTCACTGCTCAATTCTCTGCTATTCATGTGTTAAATCACTTTGTTTATGCAGCCGTAGTCACACCTTCCTGCATGTGACTTGCACAGCCTTCCTAAACACTTCCTGTAAAAAGTCATCTAAAGTTTATACTTCCTTTATTGCAAATTCTGTTTAATTTAGAATTTATTTTCTCCTGCTCTGTTAATAGCTTGCTAGACCATGCAAGAGCCTCCTGTGTGTGATTAAAGTAAAATTTAGAGATCAGGAGATAAAAACTTTAAAAAATAAGTTACTAGCTAAGTGAAACTATTTTTTTTTTATGCCGGCTGTGTGAGTCACAGCCAGGGTAGGTGTGGCTAGGGCTCTATTAACAGAAACAAAAGTGATTCAACTCCTAAATGATAGAGAATTGAGCAGTACAACTTCAGATCTAAAAAATAAAAATGCTTCATTGAGCTGAAGTTGTTTTGGTGGCTATAGTGTTCCTTTTAAGGAACAGATTATGCTGACATCCAACAATTTATCCATGCTGTTTGTTTATAAATCATAAGCTAATGTCAGATTTTATATTTACAGTATATTATATCTGGATCAATATCAATTAGTGCTGCAGTGAAACCAACATTAGGGAAGGTAAGACCACATAATACTAAGGATAAATATAGTGAAAACAGTTAAAGGGAGATCTGTCACCTGTTCAAAGCGTTCAATATTATGTTTACTAATCCCTTTATTTTTCAAATATTTATTTGTAAAATTTAAAAAATATAAAAATTCAGAACTTTTTATCTTGCATTTGGCCACTGTAGCGGAGGGCTAGTATTGCATAGCCTATCTCCACTTTAGATCCCAGTAAGGCTCAGGAACAAGTATAATAAATCCACAGAGTAATAATTCCAGCAGGCAAAAAGTCTCCAACAATATCCCAAACACAATCCCAATGACTGGACGACACACAGCATTAGGAGCAGAACTAAAGATTTATTCACAGCAGCTCCGTATAAAGGATTCTCCCATGCAAGGGAGGGATTTACAGTAATTACAACAGTAACCAATGATACAGAGGTTCCCTCCCCTCTGAGTGACACTTAATCCTGGCACCTTTTCCCCTGTTTCTTGGATGTACCCCAAAACCGTGGGGTACCAGGACCTAAGTGTAATCCCCTGGTATACTCAAAATTCACCCAGATCAGACCAGGGGTTCGGGAGTTATAGACAATAAACGATTTGACCGACCGCACACGAATAGGTAGCTGAAAGGAGTTCCATGTATTATGGCCCTGCGGTCGGTCTTCATTCGGGAGATGAAACAGACAGAAATCCTTGCCATCCATAGATAATACCGGGTTTGCACGAACCCCCTTGTTTGGTATATTGAACTCACCGAACGAGGAGTCGATTAGCCCCTCCGTTCTGGAGCTCTGGAGGTCTCAGCAGTGTTCGCGCAATTGAGTGTCCGATTTGGGTTCCAGACACTTGACGACCAAACACCGCTGAGAGTTCGTGCGTAAGATGGCCGCCGCCACGTGTTCGTCTACCGAATGGTGGCCACCCAGATACAGCAATAAAACCTCAATTAGCTGCGGTTAAAAAGGGAATAAGGGTTTAACTAGGGACACACTTCGTCTCTAAGGTGGTCTATGCATTCGGTAGTTTCCATTCGTATAACTATGAAGGAAACTACCGAACTAACATACGAACTTAGATACAATTTTCAATGTACATTCAGTTAAAACAGGCGAACAGTCTTTTAACATATAATTCTGGAGGACAGTCACAGGCCATCCGCTACAGCCACCTCTATGTTAGCTCCCTGTCAATCATTGTTCTAATCTCTGCCCTTTGCAGTTAGAATAGAGAGTTCATACAAACAGAATAATAGATTTGAAACAATGTTTCTATTTCTTCTCCTCACTAGCAATGTCTGCTATAAAGCTGAAAGAAAACCCATTTTATGGGGGGAAACAAAAACATTTTAGGTGATTTTTTTATGTTTTGTATGATGGTGTAAATTCCCAAAATGTGGCATTTTCCCTTACCACATTCCATTTATTGCCCTGTCTCAGGAGTTCCTTCAGCAATGGCTAAACCGAGATATTGGGTTAAATGATATTTATTGCAGTGGTTATCTTTATTAAATACATATTTATCTTGCACTTAGAGGGAGCATGCCATTTATGCATAGATGCAACAGCCTGAAATAATACAGGTACTTTCTGGCAATTCCAAAACTAACGAAATCTCAACATATAGTAGTTAGTACATACGTAGAATGACGTGTAATCAAGATCAGATATAAACATGGGAATAGATTGTTTAGCCACATTTAACAGCTTTTTGTGGTCACCCTGAAATAAGTATCTAATCGTTCGTGAATGTGCACCGTGTTGCAAAGTGTTTAGAACTAACTTTATCCGTTCAAGTTCCAAATTTGTGTTCGGAAAGAGGAATGCAAACTTAGATTGCGTAGTGCAGAATGTGTGTTCTTTTTTTTTTTTTTTACTTTTGCTTAACTTTTATTAAGAAAGAAAGAAAAATAAATAAGCACATGCAACATTTATATAGAACCGAAGAATTGACCATCCACTAGAGGGAGCCACTGAGCAGTCCCTACTTTTTCGTAGGGACTTTTTCGTATCTCACACATTACTTTACATTTAGTGGGAAAGTATGGGTGGGCTAGCTGTAAGAGTCTTGCTTGGTTATTCAGTTAATGTTGGAAGGAAAAATATCCACATTATAGTTTTCTGGGGGTCTTTGGGATTTTTTTTGTACGTATGTCAGTAATGAGCTCATTGCAGTACAGAAAGTATTAATTACAGAAACATATTAATAGGAGGAATTCAACCATTTCAAGGATTTAATTTGTTTTATTTATTTGGAGGGGTATGCAAAAAAAGATAGCCTATTTTCATTAATTGTACTGTGTGTTAATTCCTAGTTTGAAGTGTAGAGCAGCGCAGGGAATGACTTTTTAGTTAAGGACTAAGAGTGGTTACTGCATACTAGACCAAATAATTTTTTAAAATTTGGAAATAAAAATTACTTTCATTTTCTTACATTTTAGGTGAGATCAAGCCTGGTTCTGAACATCACAAGCTCAATTATTGCATGTATTGCAATTATACTGTTTATATTTGGAGTGGCTATTCAATGGTACAGATCAAGTATTCCTACCTGTTTTTATTATAAATCATCCATTCACTGTGAAGGCAATTTTAACCCTAAGGTAAATAAACTCTCTATTATTGCTCTTAAACCCTTAAGAACGCTGCCAAATGTACAAGTTGTGATCAAAACAAAACGTAAACAAAACGTAAACAAAACGTAAACAAAACCTGGCATTTGCGCTATATGTCTGTCCAACCGTAATTTACCTCTTTCGTATTAAATGCATCCACACTTTTTATATATAATTTTATTCAGGGGAAACAGGGCTTTCATTTAGCGTCAAATATTTAGGTATGGAACATAATTTAATATGAATAAAATATTTAAAAAATGGGATAAAATAAGATTTTTTAAAATTTTCTTAGTTCTACGTGACATTTTAACTGTGAATGTCAAAATACTGTTTGCTTTTACTGCAATAAAATAAACATATTTGTATTCAGTGATGTCTCACGTGTAAAACAGTACCCATAAAACCTGTACATGAGGGGTACTGTTATACTCGGGAGACTTCGCTGAACACAAATATTAGTGTTTCAAAACAGTAACATGTATCACAACAATTATATCGTCAGTGTAAGTGCCATTTGTGTGGGAAAAATGCAAAAAATGTCACTGACGATATCGTCGTTGTAATACATTTTACTGTTTTGAAACACTAATATTTGTGTTCAGCGAAGTCTTCCGAGTAAAATAGTACCCCCCATGTACAGGTTTTATGGTGTCTTGGAAAGTTACGGGGTTAAACTTTCGGCCTCGGTTGTCAGGCAGGTCCTGCAAATTGTAATTAATAAAATTACCTAATTATGTAAAATTATTACATGAATATATACGTAGAATTATTATATATATATACGTATGTGTATATATATATATATATATATATATATGTATAGAATTTTTTTTAATTAATTTTATTTATATATAGGTATATATATAGTGATATATATGTATATACTTATGTATATAGATATATATATTATTTCATTCTACATGTATTTTGATATCAATATATATATATATTAATTTTAAAATACAGTTAGAACAAAATTACACATGTATATTTTTTTTAATTTATTTATTATTTTTTAATTTTATTTTTAACGTATTTACATATTTATTTATTTTTATTATAAATATATATACAATGAAAATGATATATATATATATAATCAATATCATTGTATGTGTATTTTGATATTACTATATATATATAATTATGTATATATTAATATTAAAATACACTTAGACAGTGTATGTGTATTTGTGTATATGTGTGTATATATTCTTAGATCATATATATCTATATAATAATAAATATATAATTGATCTAAGTATATTTTATTTATTTTTACACTGTTTTAATGGTTTTCATTTTTTTTCCAGACAGCAGGGGGAGTACCTGTCATTATAGGCACTCCCCCTGCTGGCAATGCCTTGGACGGCTATGCGTTCCATGTGATCGCGAGGTTCTCGCGATCACATGGCCCACGGGGGGCCAAAGAGGAAGGAGGGGACTCCCTGGGCTCCCAGGTAAGTCCCCATACTGCGATCGCTGGCGACCGGGTAAGTACATAAGATCGCAGGGCATTTTATGCTGCCCTGCGGCGTTTAGAGCCATCAAAATAGGGACGGCATAGAACGCCCTGCGGTCTTAAGGGGTTAAAAGATAGACAGGTAGATCTGCATTTATCATGTGGATGGTGGTTTAAAGGAACACCTCAGACATCGTAATCACTACAGCTCACTGTATCTATTCCAATCATTTAAACTATTTTTACAATTTACTTGGTCTTGTTGAGTGCTAGCTGCCACCTCCACTGCTGCCAGAAACTTAGCTGCTTGCAGGAGCTTCCACACCCAGAGAGACAACAGCAGCAATGGCACGTGGCAGGACCCAGGTAAGCTGTCAAATAGTTCTTCACTACATACTCTAAGAGGGTGTTCAGGGACATAACAGCTACAGCGGACTGTAAAGGTATGGTGCCTGGTGTGTTTCCTTTGGAGAAGTAAAATGGAGCTTTTATTTTACCCATCCATGTGCATTTGGAAGTGGGTTGGAGGAGTAATAAATATGAGCTTCATACAGACCACATGTTTGGCTCCTTCTTAAGTCCCCTGATTCACTGAAATTGGATCAACAGCAAAAACATTTGTGAGGAAGGCTAAACTTGATGGACGCAGGTCTCTTTTCAGCTATGTAACTATGTGAAGCATCACTGGGTGTAGAAGCATAGCAAAGGTGGCACAACTGGTCAAGTAATTTCTCTTATTCTATCACTTTCAGTTGTTTGTTTGTTTTTTGGGACCCTCATGGCACCATAACTATATCAAAATTAAGTTGTTATGGGGCACATAGGTCGATGGTACTGGCTTACCTTTACAGGTTATAACGTTCTTGAATGTTCCAACCCCAAAGTCTCTTCCCCAGTGTTACTTTGCTCAGCTTTCGAAAAATCTTCAAAACAGAAGTCTCTGTCTGCTATGTGGAAGGGCACCGCTAATTGGCTTAGGGCCATCAGCTGATGATCATGTTCTAAGCCAATCAGTTGCTCACAATTTCTAAAAATTGTATGTTTCACACTTTATTTAGCATTTAGCTTTTTGTGCCTCCCAAGTCCTTCCCTCAGCCCATCCTACAGGACATCCATCCCCCTGCAGTGAGGGGAAGTAACATAAAAAAATGAGGTTTGTTGCTTTGGGGGCTAGGCTGAGGGGGGCATGCCAACAAAGGTTACTTAAACCAAAAACTGTTTTATTCAAACTATATTTTTTGTTTTTGTTTTAGTAATCCTTCAAAGGAACACTATAATGTCAAGAATACACATATGTATTCCTGACACTATAGTCCTGGTATGGCTGTTTTGGTCCCCAGCCCCAGAGTTTACTCGCCTTTTTCTCAACTTGATGGTCTCAGCCAGTCCAATGCTTGGCAGGCTATTGCGCTGGCGCTGCAAAACACTGTGCTGGGCCAAGCAGCATGTACTCATAGTGACGCATTGAATCAATGCATCTCTATTGGGAATGTTCAGCCACTAAATGCAGTGACTGCCACTTGAGGTGTTCATAGGCAGCTATGTAAACACTGCCTTTTCTCTGAAGGAACAAGGACATGCTATAGACACCAGAACAACTACATTAAACTGTAGTGGTTCCGGTGACTATAGTGTCCCTTTAATGTTGTTTAGTATAAAATGAAAGCCCTATCCATCCTTTATAAACAAGATAGAGCAGGTACAGGTACACTTAAAGTAAAAGTGTTAAATAAAGGTGGAACAAATCAAAAGTGCTTAAAAGCCTTGTTCATCAAAACACAGAGTCTCAGAAAAGCAATGGTTAAAGTGTGCAAAATATATGCTCTTTTTGTCTCTGTCTATTAAAATGTATTTACAGGGTGAGGCAAGATTGGAGTCATTTTTGATTTCTAAATCTTTTTTCTCATTGCAGCCTGTTGTCAAGGGAATGCTGGCATTGCTTTTCATAATGACAGTATCACAGTTTTGTATCACAATATCCACATCTGTTTTTGGATGTAAAACTGTGTGCCGGACATCATATAATGAAACGGTAAGTTAAATGTATAAAGATATGCTGAAACAAATTATTCAGGAGAAAGAAAACAAACATTTATTTTCTCTTTTTGTAAGTCTTACAAATATGCGTACTAGCATGTGATTTTACACAAATATATGTAAAGCCGAAGTGAACCATGTTAACTAGTGGTAAAAGTTACTAGGTACTCATTAAAGTCTACTGCAGTGTTACTAGGATGACTAACGCAGCAGTGGTAAATTAAAGAAAATGACCTCCGCTGCCCTTAAACATTTCTGTGATTTCGCCAACTAACGATGCCTTGAACATGTGCATGTATGCTCAGGAATATAAACTAAAGAATTTTAAAATAATAAAAGTACAACTAGTAGCTACGTTTTAGTGATTAAATGACAAAGAGTGATTAATTTGCAAAATATATGTATTATAAATATCTGAATTGTAGAATTATTTAACTATTTTAGTTCGTATTTTGCAATTCAGTTTCAAAATTACTTTTCTATTAACCCCTAATTTTCTGCCCTTGCATCTCTAAATATAACACTGAATTTAAAATGTATTTACAGAGTGGGGAAAGATTGGAGTTATTTTAAAATAAGAATGCATTTCCAACAACAAATACGAAATAAATCATTAAAGGAACACTTCATGCACAATAATAATAACTATGGTGATATAAGTGAATTGGTGCACTCCTGTAGTAAGTAGTCAGATTGTTTAAGACTTATTTTACAAGTTTCCTGGGTCATCATCGAGCACCTGACGCCACTTCTCCTGCTGCTGGAAGCTTCTGCCCGTGACCTAAGCTCAACCATGCAAGGCCACACTCATTGGCTGACAGCACTGAGCTGATGCATTCAGCTAATGAGGGGCCACGCTGATTGGCTGACAGCACTGAGATGATGCATTCAGCTAACGAGGGGCCACACATATTGGCTGATAGCACTGAGCTGATGCATTCAGATAATGAGGGTCACACTCATTGGCTGACAGCGTTAAGCGTATGAGCATGGCTGTGCAAAAAAGCATGGCTGTGCAAAAAAGAGCTTAGCTCAAAGGAGCTAAGAGCACCTGAGAGGCTGTGATGGGCACCCATTAAAGTCCTGGGTAAGTTGTCAAACTGCTCTTATACTGATTGACTACATACTCTGGTAGGGTACCATAATCAGTACAGCAGGCCATAGTGGTAATGGTGGTTGAAGTTTTCCTTTTAAAGGGAGGTCATTTAAATGTGTATTTGTAGTATTTGTCAAACAGAATTAAAGTGATAGTGTCAACATTTTTTTCTAATTAAATTTGTGGTCTTGATTAAGGTTGTAATGTCATTCTTTTGGTCCCTGAAACATTCGTTTAGTAGTCTGTCTTTAACAGGTCTTGTGCCATTACAGATAGACCAGATTTGTTCACTAATCAGTAAGTCAAAAATCAAATTGCAAAACTCTAGCTAAAATATCCAAGCCATGACTATAGCTGAGATAAATATGCCTTTATTTATATCTTTATTTTAAATACACTTTGAATGCCTAATAATTCACACTTAATAAACTTGTTACTGTTACCTACCTGGTACCTTGAACCCTTGCAAGGTACAAAGAGGCTAGGAGCTTCTTTAAAATTCAGAGGTTAGTGTGCTTTAGCCCTTCCATCAAGGTACAAGTGGGGTTAGTCTACAGCTATAGCATAGCACAGTGATTCTCAAAACTAATCTAGATCAGTGATATACTAATCTGGGGGCAAGGGGCAATCTGCTCTGTATGACTAATGGGAGGGAGGACACAGAGATTGGTTGCGACGTAGACTTGCGGACATCAGTGTAGAGAGTCTTCTTTATCCTCTACCTAATCTAAGAAAGTTGGAGGTGGTAGAGATATGATGCTAACAGCACGAACAAGCAACCTCTATCAAACCAGATAGATGATGAAGAAATTCCTCTACTACAGTCTGCAAGGCCACTCTACAGTACTGTAAAGGGTGAGTAAGATATATAGAAAATATGAGAATAAGAAACACAAAGGAGATAATAAACAGAAAAGCAGAATAGGAATAAGGGGGTGAGGTACACAAAAGGGGAATAAAAGGGACAAAGGGGGGATAGGAGATACAGAAGAGTAATAGGGGTAAGAGATCAAAGGTGCAGGAGGGTAAAGAGATACACATGGGTGGAGAGATGTGTGCTGAGTAACACAAAAACTTACAGTTCGGAGGTGGTACCAAAACACAAAGTGTCAGCTGAAACTGACATTGATAAAGCTGAATTTAAAAATTTCACATTATCAATGCAGCCAACAATGAGGAGGTCTCTGTGTGCCAGGGAGAAGCCTGGATATTTGTAAAAAAAAAAAAAAAAATGCTCCCATGTAATTTGACAATGAACCACCAAATTGTTGCCTACATATCCATTGCATTGAGATACAGTGATTATGCTGTTTAGAAAGTCCCTTTAAATATGAATTATTTCAGTAGATTCAAAATGTTAATATATTTACATAAATCATTCTGGCAGAATGTTGAAAATGTTAGTTGATTTTATATAATTATTAATTGCTTTAGAATATTCAAAATGTTAATGCTTTTAAATAATAAATTATATACTATGTTGTACTAACACAGAATTTCATTTATATTTTATTTTAGACAGTAATAATTTATCAAGCCTCCTCGGTGATAAACTCTGGAAATAACATGACTGCTGATCCTACTACCATAACCACAGATGAATAATGTATTGATATTAAAGAATATCTTCTAGGGAAGATATGACATTACCTTTTCATCACTACTTTTCAGATGCCTAAGTAGTTTTGAGAAATTTTCTATTTGTTTTTTTGCAGACTAGCAGCTCCTCTGCTGCCAGTCTGCAGTTTCCACTTCAGCTTAGACCATTTTCTATTTTTGAACTAATCAAAGCAAACTAATGCTTCTCCATGAGAATCATTATTATAGCACTATCGAAGGTAGTATATTACTGCTCTACAGCTGTGCAACTCATATAGCCCCGTACACAAACACCTTCTGCAAACTAGATTACTTCCTGAGATGCGAGGCCTCATTTTGATTCTTCATAAAAGCAACTTTTTCATTAACATCAAACAAAATATTAGTTTTCTTTTCTTGACATAGGTATCTTTGGTGCTTGTTATATAACTGGACTATATCACTCCCTCTAGAATGTAAGCTTATTGAGCACGGCCCTCCACCTCTCTGTTCCTCTACGTCCAGTTGTTTGGTTATAATTACATGTCTGTTAGTCCACCCATTGTACAGCACTACGGAATCTGATGGCGCTATATAAATAATAATAATATACATTGCACTACTACCATGCTGCAAAGGGTTAAAGGAACACTATAGTTTTAGGAGTAGAAAACTGTATTTTTAACACTATAGTGTCCTTCTGCTGCTGTCCCCTTACCCCACTGGCAAAAAGGGTTTAAAAACATGATTACCTGGTCGGGCTGCTCCACTACCCATGTCATGCCGATCATGCAGTGCCTTAGGTTTTCCCATAGGAAATCAATGCTTTTCAATGGGTTTTTTCAAGAGGCTGGACGTAATCATACAAGGAGTGACATCCAGCGTTGTTTCATGGAGTTAAACTGCAGGAAGCGTCACTAATGACTGTCTGGAAGACAGCCACTAGAGGCAGTCTTAACCATGCAATATAAACATTGCATTTTCTCTAAATATGCAGGGTTTTTACATTGCAGGGTTAAGAGGACAGTGACAATGAATCCAGGCCACTTCCATAAGATGAAGTGGTCTGTGTACCAATAGTGTCCCTTTAATACACAGTAATTATGGTAGGGCAAACTACAAACAAGATTAAACAAGTTAACGCTGTCAGGCTCTGCATTTTAAAGTTTAGTCTTTAATAACTGTCCCTTCAATATGGGGGGAAAAGAGAACTACATTAGGGTCATATCACAATCACAGAATTCTCCTCCTCCATGGCCCTAAACTAGACTACAGAATGCAACCTAGAGTATGTAATACAGAGAGCAGGCACAATGCATGGGCGTCCGCAGGAGTTTTTCCAGGGGTGGGGGATAATTGTAATGACATCCATGCTTGGTACCTTTTTGACAGTGTAATGAAAGGGAAGGGGCATTGCCATTATCACATAAAGCCAGGGTGAATAGCGTTTTCACAACTATGGTGTCACTATAGTGTTCCTTTAAGCAAATTAAAGGACCATTCTGGTCACCATAACAACTTCACCTAAATGAAAATGCCATGATGCCAGGAAGCCCCTGGGTGCTTGCTTTCCTTTAAGGGATTAAATCGCTCACAAATGGTTTAACCCCAAAGGCTTCCTCCAGCTCCAGGTTGCTCAGTGGTATTTGGCTTCTGAAACAGGGTGTCAGGAAGTGCAGATTGACGTCAGGCATGGGTGCAGCTGGTTGGCTAGAGTGGACAGTTGACGCTCTAAGCCAATCGCTACTTCCCGGTTCATAAAATATTTTTAATTTTTTATGAATGGGGAGCTACTAATTGGCTTAGAGTGCCATCTGACCGCTCTAGACAATCAGCAACACCCCTACCCAATGGCACTCTGTGCTTCCTGACACTCAGTAAATAAAAGTGAACACATTAATACTGATATTTTTTTACCTTTGGAGATGAGAAGGTCCAGCGTTTCCCTGCCTGGCCCAGGTACCAAAGCCTTATGATGTGGTGTTCAGAATAAAGTGGAGGGTTCACTTCATTTGTCCTTCCTACTCCAATCTCCTTTTCCTCTCCTTCATTTGACAGTCTTTTTTTTTCTTCTGACACTGTTTTCTATCCTTGGCCCCTTCTGCTTTTTTACCTTTCTGCTCTTTCTCCTACTTTACCTCTGTGCTCCTTCTGATTCTTTCTGCTCCTTGCTGCCCCTTTCTGCCCCTTGCAGGCCCTTCCTGCTCCTTGCTGCCCCTTGCAGGCCCTTCCTGCTCATTCTCCTACTTTACCTTTGTGCTCCTTCTGCCCCTTCCAGCTCATTTCTGACCCTTTCTGCTCCTTCTACTTTACCTTTGTGCTGCTTTACCTTCCAGCTCCTTGCTGACCCTTCCTGTTCATTTCTGTTCCTTTGTGCTCCTTCTCCTACTTTACCTTTTGTGCTCCTTGCTGTCCCTTCCACAGCTCCTTGCTGCCCCTTTCTGCTCCTTGATGTCCCTTCCTGCTCATTTCTGTTCCTTCTCCTTTTCTTACCTTACCTTCCTGCTCCTTGCTGACTCTTCATGTATGCTGTCTCCCCCATACCTCACTTCTATAGGCGTGCGCACGGGGTGTGTCGGGTGTGCCCTGGCACACCCTAATCACTGCGGCACGCCAATGGATTGAGACTGGCAGGGGAGACCTCTAGATCTCCCTGGTCGGCTCATGCAGAGCCGACGCTATCCGAGCGGCGGCTCTGGTCTAAGCCTCCATGGGCCGGTGGGGAGATCAAAGTTCTACCTCACCGGTCCACAGCAGCATGGAGGGAGGCAGCAGACAACCCGGGCTAGAGTTCACTCTCCACTAAACCACCAGGGAAGGCAGCAGGACTGGGATATTAACTAGTCTGCCCCCACCTCCACCCAAACATACAGCACACACACATACAGCACACACAGCCCACACAGCCCACAAACAGCACACACACATCACCCTCGCACACACAGCACCCACACACATACAACACCCACACACACATCCAGCACACTAACAGCATCCTCACAAACAGACAAAACCCACACACAACACCCGCACAGCACCCACACACAAACAGCACACTCTCATACAAACAGCACCCTGACAAACACACAACACCCACACACACATCCAGCACACTAACAGCATCCTCACAAACACACAAAACCCACACACAACACCCGAACAAACATGCACACACAAACACCCTCTCACACACACACACAGCACACTACCAGTTCCCTCACAAACAGCACCCTCACACACAGCACACTAACAGCACCCTCACACACACACACAGCAGTGTGTGTATACATATATATATATATATATAACAGATATAGAGATTATATATATATAAATATATATATACATACATATACACACACACACACACATACATATACACATGGCGTGTGTTTGTGCTTTAGGGTGCACACCCTAATGCAATAGGCTGCGCACGCCTATGCTCACTTCCCTAATCTATAGGCTGCCCCCCCATGCCTCACTCCCCTAATCTATAGGCTGCTGTCCCCTCCCAAAATCTATAGGCTGCTGCCCCCTCCCCCAAAAAATCTATAGGCTGCACCCCCAAAATCTATAGGCTGCACCTTTACCCCCAAAATCTATAGGCTGCCCCCCCAAATCTATAGGCTGCCCCCAAATCTATAGGCTGCTGGCTGCCCAAATCTATAGGCTGTCCCCAAAATCTATAGGCTGCTGCCCCAAAATCTATAGGCTATCTCAAACCCTCCCCCCATACCTCACTTACCTAATCTGTAGGCTGTCTCTGGCTGCATGTGTTGTTCCCCTGCGGTTTCAATCAACAGAGAGAAGCAGGGATAAGATGCAGCTTCCTATCCCTACTGGCCGGCGCCGGTATTGCAGTTCATTTTAAATTTCACACAAAGAATATCAGAACAAGCTGAAAAATCCAGGGGGGGGCAAGTGCTAAGCAGGAGTCTGTTGCGGCTTCTGACTTCTGCAGCTCTGCAGACTCTGGAAGCACATCACTGGACCAACAGGGAGCATACCGTTGCTAAACAGTTTACCCCTTTACTGAGGAACCAGGCCACGGTAATTTAGGCATCATTTCCATTACAGCAGGATGTAATGATGATTGGTAATGCTTGGAGCAATCCTTTAAGTGAGCTACACACTTTTGGATACTTTCTTGATTCTGTTTTTTGTGACTTTGAAATATTAATTAAGCTTACGTGTAATATTGTGATACAGACTGCTGTTTATACTTTGTATTTCAAATGATCACTTTCAATATAGTTCTATTTTATAATAAAGAACATTTTACATTTACAAATCTTAATCGATTAAATTAATATGTGATGGAATGTGATTATTTTATATGCTCTTTGATTTTTAACATGTTTGTGAATAAGCGTCTAGACTAGCAAGCCAAGTTCTGTTCAATGTATAGAGGGTGTTGGTTGTTTAAAAGTTTGAACTTTATACATTCTTTCCTCCCCCCTACCCACGTCACCCCCTTACTGCTGATCTGCCTAGTAACAGCAGTAAAAGTCCAAACTAATCACCCCCCTTGTTCTACCTTCTCTATACGTTAAGACCACGTGTAACTATCTGATTAGATAAAGAATAAAAGCACGCCCTGTTAAAAAAACAAAACAAAAAAAACTATATATTTGGGATATGCAATAAACATTTTTGGATAACTTTGAACAACTTGTGTCTGTGTCAGTTCATGGTAGTCTCCCCAGCGCTGGAAAGGAATTGCAGGACAAACCAGAGATTGCTAAATTACAAAGAAGTCCATGGCAAAGAATTGGTCAATTATTTAAAGAGATCTTCATTTTGTTTATACGTAGAGCTGTTTATCCAGTCTGTTAAAGATTATCACTTTCACTGCGCTTCTGTTAACTATTGTTATATACCTCTCTCAATAAAGAGCATTTGTGCACTTGGAAATGTTGATCATATTTATTAGTATGATAATCAACACTTGACTGTGGTTTGTGTTTGCCACATATGTACCAGATTCGGGACTGGTGAAGAAAACAACAAATCTCTTGGCAACTCACTACAAGATAAGTAAGCAATGCACAGTTTATATTTCTAAAAAGGTTTATTCAAAAAGGTGAGCTGGGAATTCAAAATAAATACAATTATAATATTTTTTATTTTGTGCAGTGACACAGTCACAGACATTTCCAGAGTATTAAACAGGGGTATCACATATATAGTATGCTGCACATTTTCAAGTTATAATGAGATGGAAATGCAAAGAGCACATTGTAAGGATCGTTTACCTATATTAACAGAAACGTGTGGTGGTTAAAATTCAAACATACATAACTGCACACCTTAACATAGCTTAACACTGCTAATGTCTGAAAATGCCACTGGATGTTTGGAGATAGGCCTCGCTTGCTTAATGAGATTGGGTATAAAAGTAAAAAAACTGGTGGCGGAGCCAAGCCAACAAGCTGACAAATCGTGCCTCACTTGAGCTCCTGCTGTAGGGGCCACACACTCGACGACTACTCGGGCTAGTGCTGGAAACCCACGTAATGCAACTACATGGATGGGGAAAGCCTGTAGGTACCCGTGGATACCAAAATCTATGCCCGGAACAGCTGCTGCACTTAGAGGCCTAAAGGAGGCAGTGGATGGGAAGGACGGCTGCTTTCCCCATACTGCTGCTAACCATAAGTGAGCAAACCACACTCCCTCCCCCCTATGAACCGGTGGGGGTTATCCCGTTCTCCACTGGGGCAACAGCAACCGCAGGCTCAGTGCACCATCAGGGAGCTCTGTGTAGCCGCACCAAAATCACGCGCCACAATCAAAATGGCAGATGCATCAGGGAAACAGCCTGAGACAAACTGGGAAGCCAGGTTTCTGGCTGGCTTTGATAGATTCCACGTTCATAGATTCCACGTTCATTTTCAGCCATATTCAGGTTGTATTGTTCCCAACCACCCTCTATTTGTATATATCACCTTTGGGTTTTTATATATACATCCTTGTGTTTATTTTTTACTTTTATCCTCTGTTTGGTGTCCTTGTGGTGGGTTTCGGATGTTCGAGCGTTCGATGTGTATGCCTTTGTGTTTTCTCCAGAAGGGGTTTACTTTCACATTTGCCGTCGTACTAAAATCAGACTTGGAGGCTACCACAATGTTGCAGTCCCTCACTTAAGGTCAACTCCTCATCTTGTATGTTCGGACTGATGGACCGGTTTCAATCACTACTCTAGATAGATGGGTTCATTGGCTCCAATCTCTATCAGGGATAGATCCGTGTTTTGCCTCGCACCCTGATATCTGACGTGCGGCGGATTGGACACCCGAATCTAAGTTTCTGACTTTTTTTATTTCCGTCCCACATCGAACCCTGCTTGTTCTCTCCTGTCTTAACTGAAACTGCAAAAAAATGAAGCCTACTGTCATGTTGTATAATTGAAGATTATTTTAGCTTTAGTGTACTAATAAATGACAGGAGATGAATATCCCCCCCCCCCCTCCTTTTTGTCCTTTATTATCTATTCTCTACCCTCCTTTACTTTCATTACAGTGCATACATTCAATGTTACTTATGTGTGTATAACTTCACAATGTTTCTTTAGATGTCTTTTTCATCGGCTATAGATTGGTATTACCTTTATGTCTTCTGTATATATTCATGTAGTTAGTTAGATTAGTTGGGGGTTTGTGTTACCTGCTTGATCATATGGTTAAATCATGTCTAGTACAGCACAGTCAGGTTGCATGCTTCATGAAATTTCTTCTGTTCGACTAAATCTTGTTATACTCTATTTCAGCTTGAATTTAATTTAGAATAGACCATCGACTGTTCCTGTTTCTGTGACCTTTCTTCTTCTATTCGTTTCTTGGATTTTTTCCATTTCGTTGTCTCTTTCGTGTAATTGGATTCATAAATTTGTGATGTCACTATTTTCAGAGGAAGTTCTACTGTTATACACGACTCTTATGGACACTGCTTGTTTCTGATTGGTTCTCAGTTTTTCTTATGATTTTCTTTGTTGCTATGTAGTGAGCAAAGAAAGATTACGCAAAATATGAAGCCTCCTGTCATGTTGTAAAATTGCCAGTCGTCTGCAAAGCTGATGATGTTTTATAACAACCCTGCTGATTATTGCTAATAACAATCTTCTTCCCAATGAATTCATGAATATTATCCCTTAATAAAAGTTAAATACAGCCACAGAATTTAAGCTCACAGGTCTATAATTTCCAGCCAAAGATTTGGATCTGCCTTCCTCCAATCCTCTGTTCAATTCCTGAAAAAAAAAAATCTTGAAAAATGTAAAACAGAGGTTCACTTATTCTTACACTTAGCTCCTAAGTATTTGTGGGGGGAATACCGCCAGGACCCGGAGCTTAGTTTACATCGACTTTCTTTAGTTGCTGCAGCACCTTGACCTTGACTCCTGTCATTATTAAAATTAAGATTATTAGTATACTAAAGCTAATATAACATAATCTTCAGTTGCTAATTGCTACAGGGCATCACAAAGCCTTTAAGGATGTGTCCCATTATATATATATATATATACAAAAGCAGAGAAAGAGTCCAAAGTCGGTTGTGGTGTGCCGAAACCAATGTTCTGGGAGGCTTATAAATAAAGAACGCCAACCATGGATAATGTTTAAGAAAGGGAGTGGTGTGTGGGATGAATCGAGCAGAAATGGCCAGAGGAGGCTCTGTAACTCCTCCCACAGCTCAATGCTACCGCCTTCAAATTTGGGGTTGGGAACAAAGGCAGAGAAAGAGTGCAAAGTAGGTTGTGTTGTGCCCAAACCAACGTTTGAATAGGCCTGTAAATAAAGAGGGCAAAAAGGTTTAAAAAGAAGGTTACTCACCAATGATGTAATAGAGATGTGCTTGTTTGTGATTCCTCTCTCTTAGCCCGTGGGAATTAGAATAAAGATGAAAAATTGATATTATTAGTACAGTGGTTCCGGACCACCTGAAAACATACCAGAGACCATAGGTTGGGAAACACTGCTGTATTGAAAAGGAAGGTAAAAGGAACCCATTCAGCTAGCCCAGCCATGCAGAGTCTCACTTATTGGCTGAGAGCATGAACTGAACACTCTTGGCCAATGAGTGAGGCCCTGTGCAGCGGGTTTAGCTGAGTGGTACTAACCAGAAGCTTCCTGCACAAGCTTTCAGCAGCAGGGGAGGTGGTGCATGCCTGACAGAACCCAGCTACACAGTGTGTGCATAACAATCATTGCACCGCCTCTGAATATGAGTATATATGGGATGGGATACTAGTAAAAGTAAGAGGATTATAGAATATGTGGGGAAAATTATACATATTCAGAAATGGAATTTAATTTATAATACTGTTTTCTTATGTGAAACTTTATTTCATTATTCAGTAAATTGTTTTTAACATTTTTCCTGTTCAACAAAACTATGTTTCATGTTTCTATCAAGCAATGTGCTGTGTATGCATACAGAAATGAAAAACACATTTAAACATTACATCTGATAATCATTTTTGGCCAATCATTTGGCAGTGAAAGGGCTAAAACGGAAGTTGTAAACGCACACAAAATGCTTACCTTGCATCATAAATATTTAACAATTACAAAAGGAAGAAGTGTTGAAATTTAAAATACAGAAAATATCACCAATGCATGAGAAATAATACAAATGTAAAACTGACCTTATTTTGCAGGAAGTGAATGTTTATGATTCGTAACTAATGTTACAGTTGAAATTTTTCCCCCCTAAATTAGTACTTTTTAAAAGATAACAGAAAGAATGTGAACAAAATACTGGATTTCATCACAGGAAACTCTCACAGCCCTGGATGAGAGACCCCTCCTTGCTAGTGGTATCTCAGCACATTCAGTCTTTGTAAACAAGCCCATTCCAGATCAGAGAAGACAGGCAAGGCAGCAGATTCAGCTGAATTGTTCTCCTCACTTGAAACCGACAGAAAGTAAGAAATGTATAGAATTGCAACATCGCTGGTAAAACTAAGGATTGGGTTGTATTACAGTATTATCTCAAACAGCATTTGTCAATGCCTTTAAAGGACCACTTAAAGGACTTCAGCTTAATGAAGTGGTCTGGGTGCCAGGTCCAGCTAGGGTTAACCCTTTTTTTGTTTTTTATAAACATAGCAGTTTCAGAGAAACTGCTATGTTTATAAATGGATTAATCCAGCCTCCAGTGGCTGTCTCTTGACAGCCGCTAGAGGCGCTTGCGTGCTTCTCACTGTGAAAATAACAGTGAGAAGACGCCAGCGTCCATAGGAAAGCATTGTGAATGATTTCCTATGGACTGGCTGAATGCGCGCGCTGCTCCTGACGCGCATGCGCATTCAGCCGAAGAGGAGGAGAAGAGGGAGGAGAGGAGGAGGAGAGCTCCCCGCCCGGCGCTGGGAAAAGAGGTAAGTTTAACCCCTTCCTCTCCCCAGAGCCCGGCGGGAGGAGGTCCCTGAGGGTGGGGGCACCCTCAGGGCACTATAGTGCCAGGAAGACGAGTATGTTTTCCTGGCACTATAGTGGTCCTTTAATATTTTTTTATTTATTACTGGCATTTATAAAGCATGTAGAGTCACGATCCATTTGTGTGATACAGAAAAACTGTGTAAGTTCTACATTAATTTGCAGAAATTTTAAAGGAACTCTGTAGTGTCAGGATTACAAACGGGGATTTCTGACACTATAGTGACACTATAGTGTTAAACTAATAATTTAGGTCCCCGACCCCTTAGATTTCAGTGAAAAGATTATTTTACTCACCTTTTCTCCCACGCAGTGCCAGTCTGACCACACCTCCATGATCTTAACCAATCCAATAGGAAAGCATTGGGAGGTATTGTACGCCGCGCCAATCAGCATCTCCTCATAGAGATGCATTGAATCAATGCATCCCTGAATTAATGCATCTCTATGGGGGAGTGTTCAGTGTCTCCATGCACAGTGTAGAGATGCTAAATGTAGGTGGTGCACATTGTGCAGAACTGAGATAGAAAGTACCTCTAGTGGCCAGCTGGCCACTAGAGTTGCCCCTAGGAAGCAATGTAAACACTACCTTTTCTCTAAAAGGGCAATATTTATAGTGCTCGGCCTGCAGGGACATGCTATAGAAACCAGAATCACTACATTAAGCTGTTGTGGTTCTGGTGACTATAGTGTCCCTTTAATTAGATAAGACAGGTTGTCAAACTCTGAATACACCTATTTGTTGCTGTCCTATAACCACTATCATTTTTAAAAATCATAGGCTAGCAAAGAATCATTGGAGCTGTAGTTCCTTTACCAACTGTAGTGCTACAGTAATTATTATCAGCATATATAGTGCTAACATATTTTTCAGCGTTCTACCATGTTATAAAGGGGGGGAAACAATACATGAGACATTTACAAAATGTTACAGGAAAAATAGGTTGATGAGGACCCTGCTCGAAAGAGGTTTGACAATCCTGATATTAAGAATTTTGTGCATCCATGTGGCAGTTAGTGTGCATGTACTTTTATATATATTGGCAATATATTTTGGCAAGAGAATATGACTGAAGCAATTAAGTTGCTGTAACGGAATTCTCTGTTACCTTGGTATTTGGAAAGGAGTGCAGGTCAGCTGCTTTCCCATCGACTATGGGCCCTGGCCTAGAATTAGGTTCTGTTTTGAGGAGGCCCTTTGGACCGCTTTCCTTCAGGGTTTGGGTTTGCAAGGTTGGAATACCCTTGTTTTAACCCCTTAATGATGAGTGACGGACAAAGTCCGTCACTCAGGGGATTGCCATAACGACGAGTGACGGACCTCGTCCGTCACCCGTTAAAATTAACCCCGGATCGCCGCTATCGCGGCGATTGCGGGGTTAATGGTGCTCCGGTCTGCCTCTGTATTAGAGGCAGACCGGGAGCACTCGATCTGGCTGCCCCAGCACATGTGCTCGCTCTGACAGGCTGTCAGAGCGAGCACATGTGCTTAGTATACTTACCTTCCGCCTCCCTGCGCTTCCTGGTTCTGTGTGAAGTGCAGGGAGCCGGAACAGTGATGATCCTGCCCCTGTGTAAAAAAAAATAAAGTTAATTTAAAATCCCATCCCCTCTTTATCCATTTTAATAAAAAATTAACCCCTTCCCTATCAATTGATCACTGACTACAGTGATCAATTGGCAGGGATTACATTTTACTGTCATCTGATTTTTTTTTTTAACCCCTGAGGGTTAATTCTTTTTTTTTAAACCCTCAGGGGTTACATTTATTTAATTAATTAATTTAAATATTTTAAAATTATATATTTAGCTAGCTGGAAGTTAGTGGGGAATTGGGGGATTTGGTGTTAGGCTAACTAGGGGTTAACATTAAAAAAAGCTTTAAAATAAACTTTAAAAAGTTACAAATTAAGCTAAAAAAGTTTAATAATGTTTTAGTAAAAAATAAAAAAACACTCCCCTTTACCCAGTCCAAATAAAAATCACTGCCTATAGTGATCAAAATACAGATCACAGGATTATACTGTGATCTAATTTTTTTTAACCCATGAGGATTAACTTTTATTTATTTTATAACCCTCAGGGGTTCAATTTATTTAATTAATTAATTTAAATATTTTATAATTATATATTTTGCTAGCTGGGGTGGGTGGGAGTTATGGGAAAATGGGGCATTTACTGTTAGTGCTGCTTACTGCTAGTTAGGGGTTAACGGTAAAGAAAAAAGCTTAGAAAAATGTTAAATCTGTAAAAAAAGTTTTAAGAAAGTTTAGGAAAATTTAAAAAAAAAAACTCACTTTGTGTGTCAAAAAGGCAGAAAAAACACTTATTACCACTACACTTGGTACAAGCTAGCGGAAAAATGATCCCACGCTAAGGTTCAAAATATGCCTTTTGAAATACCCTGGGATGTCTTCTTTAAGAAATGGTATGGCTTTATGGGGTATTTGGATTATATAGCCTGGTAAAATACTCTATAATGACTGGAATGGCTGTGTCCCAAATGTGCCCCTCCGATGTCCACATATACCTGGCAAAGGTACATACGGGGGTATTGAAAACTGAAAAATGCTTTGTTGGCATAATCACAACAAAGCAATAATAAATTAGGATATTGTAAAAACTGACAAGTTGCATCTATATATCTCTGTTTTCCCATAGTTTGTCAAGTTGGAATTATGTTATATATGTCAGGCATTATTATGTTGCTTTCTCTTCACAGCATGTATGCTGTTCATATTTTATGGTTGTCACCACATGCTGAAGAACTACTCAGAAAAGGCTAGTCCTAGTTAAAAAAAAAAAAAAGATTGTGTGTTAGTTCATTTTGGAACAGTGTGTCCTGTGTCTAATTTGTTCAGCAATCCCGGCAACAGAGTCTTCAGACCTGTTGGCTATTTGCATAGTCCCTGTACTATGGGACAAATACAAAAGAGCTAGGCCTGAGAGCCTCAAGTGGCTTTATAAAGGCAGTAGCTAATCATATTATAGGCACAGGTGAAGATACCTGCCTGGAAGGAGAGCGCTGCAGCCCAGTCAGATTGAAGAGCTCCTGAAAGACCCAAGTCAAGCTTTAGCACCTGGGTCTGAAGTGATCCAGGGTCCCTTGTGGTAGGGAGGAAGTGGACTTGATGGAGCTACTCGGTCTGAATACGGGAGCTCTATCGTAGTCTCAATGAACTATATTAATATTTTATAAATCAGATAAGAACTGCAGCTTTATTTACCTTCTTTCCATTGTTTTGAATTTTGTGGATTTTTCATAAATAAATCATAATAATACAGTTCTGGTTCTGTGTATTTATGGTCTCACAGTCACATCACTAATTCCTTAAAGAAACACTCAAGACACCATAACCACTTCATGTGAATAAAGTAGTTATGGTGTTATGAGTCCCCTGGCAACAAATTACCTTTTAGTGTTTTTGAATGACTTAAAACGAAAGTTGTGTCCCCAGATGATTGTCAGCTGCCTCTCCTTTGGGGTTCAGGGAAATGTAGAAGTATTAACTCAAGCAGCAACAGGCAGCAGTGACAATGCTTTCCTATGGACGTCAGCGTCTTCTCACTGTGATTTTCACCGTGAGAATCACGGAAGCGGCCTCTAGTGGCTGTCAGTGAGACAGTCATTAGAGGCTGGATTAACCCTCATTGAGCTGAGGTGGTCTGGGTGCCTAAAGTGGTCCTTTAATCACCTCCCACCGGATGCGCAATGTCATACACGTCACAGGAAGTGACGTATCGGGAAGATACCGATTGGGAGATGTGAAGACCAATGCGCATCACTAAGAAGCCATTACAGTAAGTGACAAAATGATAGAAGAAATAGAAAAAGAGGCTCTATGAACACTGCGGACATCTTGGGAATGGACACTATGCTCAGAACAGGATGTGCCTCCATGTTGGGGATGGCGGCATACATCCGGTCCCGACCATATTTGGTTGTGGGTGGTATTTTACTAACATATGTTTTGAATTGTGTAATTGTCTGGCTTATCTCTTGGCATATATATAGCCATATATGTTCAGTTGGAAAAATACATGCACATGAGGAAGACCTTCTGATAGGTTGAAACGCTTTGTGCATTTTTTATTTGTTTTATAAAGTTGTTAATAAACATACACCTTTTAATACTTATTCTGGACTCTGGGGTTCCTGTGTTTGAAGAAGTGAGGGTGATCTTTGGAAATTCCATCATAAATCTCTTTTATGAGATGAAAAGCTCCATAAGTACCGAGCCAACTTTTAATGGGCTCTGTAAATTATGAGTTTAAAGAAATATTCTTAGATGTATATATAGTCTCACGTATACAGACAGGTGAAAGAAATGTATGTGTATTGGTTACCAAGAAACAGAGTGTGAGGTAGACCTAAATATTTCTTTCTGTGTGTGCAAATCACCTTATTTTTTTCAATTTGAACATAGGAACTACGTTTTCTCATTAAGGAGAATGATCTTTGGCAGGGTTTAAGCAAAGTTCTGTTTCAGTAGCTAAGGTAAATTACCCAAAATCAATTAGTCAAAAAAAAAATCCCAAGGAAAGGTAAAGTGCAGATACCATGCAAAGAGCACAGAAAATGGTGGCAACCAGGTTTTTTTATCCACCACAAAGAAGAAAAAAGACAATATACATTTTAGGCAAGTGTCACTGTGGGCAGTGTAATCAATAAGATACAAAGAGTGTAATCAAAGGAAGATTAAAAGAAAGAAGAAAAAATACACACACACACGACAGTGCCACTTTAAGGATTTATAAATCACAGTTACTGAATCTGTACTATTTGTTTAAGAAATAAAAAGGTTGTCTGTGCTAAGCACAGGCAAAGACCACTGAAGCAGGGCCACTGCAAGGATTTTTTTGTTATACAGGTGATTTTGGTGCCACCTCTACCCCCCAAAAAAGCATCTTCACGGTTGTGCCTTTTAACCTGCCATTTGTTTATTGTATTCCCCTTTGTGACTTTTACTCTTTCCAGTTCCTTTGTGTGTTTCTCTTTCACCCCCAGCCCGTCTATCTCCCCCCTCCCCAGCCCCTCTGCATCTCTTTTTCCACTTCTCCAGCCTCTCTGTGCCTTTCAATCCCAGGCCCTTCTGTGTGTCATTTTTTTCCCTCGCCCCTCTATGCATCTTTCTCACCACCAGGCCCATCTGTGTGTCTTTCTCTCTCATGTCCCTCTGTGTGTCTTTCTCCCCACTCAGCTCCCCCTGTGTGCCACACTCCCCTTTATGTCCATTAGTGGTCCTCTGCCCTCCCCATCCCTTAGTGGTCCTCTCCCCTCCCCTTCCTGTCCATTAGTGGTCCTCTTCCCTGTCCCTTAGTGTTCCTCTCCCCTCTCTTCCCTGCCCATTAGTCTTCCTCACCCCTCCCTTCCTTGTCCCTTAGTGTTCCTCTCTTCTCCCTCCACTGTCACATAGTGTTCCTCTCCCCTCCCTCCCCTGTCCCTCAGTGCTCCTCTCCCCTTTTACCTGTTTTAGTGCCCACCCTCTCAGTGTTCTTTCCCCTCCCCCTTAATGTTATTTTTCCCATCCCTGCCACTTAATGTTCCTCCCACCCCCCCTCTTAGTGGTACCCTCCACCACAGTGTTCCTTTTCCCTTCCCTCCCTTGTACCTTATTCGTCATTTAATGTTCCTCTCTCTCCCCCTTTTGTGGATGACCACCTCCTGTCCCTTAGTGTTCCTTCTCTCCCCCCCTCCTGTCCCTTGGTGCCCCACTGTCTCCCCCCCCTTGGTCCGCTCCCCTCCCCGGTGTGTCTCCTACTTCTCTTGTAGCGTGGCCAAGTGGAGCTGACCGCGGTACAGGAGCTTCAGTTTCCTGTACCTGGCCGGACTGACAGGAAGTGCTCTCTCAGTGATCACTTCCTGTCAGTCTGGCCGGGTACAGGAAACAGATCCTCCTGTACCGCAGTCCGCTCCACTTAGCCACGCTACACTGAGTGACTGGCCGGAGGACATGCTGTGCGCCCACCTCCTGCCGGTCACTCTAATCTAGCGCCCCCCTGGCTGGTGCACCCTATGGCGGCCGCTTGTGCCGCCTTAAGGACACGCCGGCCCGACCTGAAGACATTGCATATTCAAAAGATCAGTGATACTACATTACATATTGAAAAATGAGAATATATTTTATTTATCTTGCCTAGAGCAAACAATATTTTTAATAGTGTATGATATTATAGAAACAGAAAAATAGAATGTGACGGCAGATAAGAACCATTCGGCACATCTAGACTGCCCAATTTTCTAAATACTTTCATTAGTCCCTGGCCTTATCCTATAGCTAGGATAGCCTTATACCTATCCCATGCATGCTTAAACTCCTTTACTGTGTTATCCTCTACCACTTCAGTTGGAAGGCCATTCCATGCATCCACTACCCTCTCAGTATAGTAATGCTTCCTGATATTATTTTTAAACCTTTGCCCCTCTAATTTAAGACAATGACCTCCTTTTGTGATAGTTTTTCTTCTTTTAAATATAGTTCCTCCTTTACTGTGTTAATTCCCTTTATGTATTTCAATGTTTCTATCATATCTCCCCTGTCTCATCTTTTCTGCAACTATACATGTCAAGATACATTAACCTCCATTTAAATTGCTCCAGTCGGATAATGAATCCTTTACACAAATTCTAATTTTAGAAAAGTCTGTTTCTCTAAAGTCTAAAACTTTTGTTTTTGTGTGGTGTGACTCAGTCACTGTTCTTATATTAAACCACACTGACTGATGATCACTGGATCCTAAACTTTCACCTACAGTAATATCTGATACCAAATCTCCATTTGGTAACACTAAATCTAGTATGGCCTCTTTACGAGTTGGCTTCTCAACGACTTGTTTTAAAGACAATCCCAGTAAGGAGTTTAGAATATGTGTGCGCCTGGCACAAGCAGCTATTTTGGTTTTCAAGTTTACATCAGGAAGATTAAAGTCACCCATGATCATAACTTCCCCCTTCATTGTCATTTTAGCTATTTCCTCAACTAGTAGATTATCTAACTCTTCTATTTGTCATGGGGGCCTATAAATCACACCTGTACAAGTTACTGTGTGATTACCAAATTCTAACGTAACCCAAACGGACTCTATGTTCGCCTCACTAACTTTTATGCTATCCTTCACATACAGGGCCACCCCTCCCCCTTTCTTACCTTCCCTGTCTTTACTATATAAAGTGTACCCTGGTATTGCTATGTACCAGTCATTTTCTCATTATACCATGTCTCAGTAACGGCGACTAAATCTACATTATCAGTTGCCATTATTGCCACAAGTTCATGGATCTTATTCCCTAAACTGCGAGCATTTGTAAACATGACTCTAAGCTTTTCAATTTTGAAAACACTTGCTACCAGCACCTTCTGTCCTTGTTTTGGGGGGCAATTGGATTGATGTTTTATCACCCTTTTGCCCCCCCTCCTAGTTTAAATACATCCTAGCAAAACCTCTGAACTGCTCACTGAGAACATCTGTTCCCTTTTGAGAAAGATGCATACCATCTTTTTTGTACAGTTTATTTCCATTCCAAAAGTAAGTACCATGAGAAATGAAGCCAAATCCTTGCTCCCGACACCATTCACCAAGCCACAAGTTAAAGTCCCTAATAAGCATCCGCCTGTCGTTCTGAGTGTTATGCACAGGCAGAACTTCAGAGAATGACAGTATGGAAGCAACCTGCTATATCATTGGCAAAAACACAAAAAACTTCCTTTACCTCTGAAACCTTATTGCAAGCCATTTGTCCCTAGATGGATAAGTACATCCAATTCCCCTTCCTGCTTTGCTCGCTTAACAATATTACAAATACGTCTTCTGTCTCTGTGAGCATTAGCTCCAGGAAGACATCTCACAAGACCACTATTTTCCAGCTAAACACCTTTTGTGATAGAATCCCCCAACAACAATTGCATTCTATTAGCCTCACCATAGTCTCCAAGACTGTCTCCATAATATCACTACACTCGGTGTCTGAGTCTGTCTCCACAACACCACTACCCTCACTACTTCTCTTGTAGCGTGGCCAAGTGGAGCTGACCGCGGTACAGGAGCTTCAGTTTCCTGTACCTGGCCGGACTGACAGGAAGTGCTCTCTCAGTGATCACTTCCTGTCAGTCTGGCCGGGTACAGGAAACAGATCCTCCTGTAACGCAGTCCGCTCCACTCAGCCACGCTACACTGAGTAATTGGCCGGAGGACATGCTGTGCGCCCACCTCCTGCCGGTCACTCTAATCTAGCGCCCCCCTGGCTGGTGCACCCTATGGCGGCCGCTTGTGCCGCCTTAAGGACACGCCGGCCCGACCTGAAGACATTGCATATTCAAAAGATCAGTGATACTACATTACATATTGAAAAATGAGAATATATTTTATTTATCTTGCCTAGAGCAAACAATATTTTTAATAGTGTATGATATTATAGAAACAGAAAAATAGAATGTGACGGCAGATAAGAACCATTCGGCACATCTAGACTGCACAATTTTCTAAATACTTTCATTAGTCCCTGGCCTTATCCTATAGCTAGGATAGCCTTATACCTATCCCATGCATGCTTAAACTCCTTTACTGTGTTATCCTCTACCACTTCAGTTGGAAGGCCATTCCATGCATCCACTACCCTCTCAGTATAGTAATGCTTCCTGATATTATTTTTAAACCTTTGCCACTCTAATTTAAGACTATGACCTCCTTTTGTGATAGTTTTTCTTCTTTTAAATATAGTTCCTCCTTTACTGTGTTAATTCCCTTTATGTATTTCAATGTTTCTATCATATCTCCCCTGTCTCATCTTTTCTGCAACTATACATGTCAAGATACATTAACCTTTACTGGTAAGTTTTATCCTGCAATCCACGAACCAGTTTAGTAGCCATCCTCAGAACTATCTCTAAAGTATCAATATCTTTCTGGAGATATGATCTCCAGTACTGCATACAATACTCCAAGTGAGGTATACAAAAGAGCTAGGCCTGAGAGCCTCAAGTGGCTTTATAAAGGCAGTAGCTAATCATATTATAGGCACAGGTGAAGATACCTGCCTGGAAGGAGAGCGCTGCAGCCCAGTCAGATTGAAGAGCTCCTGAAAGACCCAAGTCAAGCTTTAGCACCTGGGTCTGAAGTGATCCAGGGTCCCTTGTGGTAGGGAGGAAGTGGACTTGATGGAGCTACTCGGTCTGAATACGGGAGCTCTATCGTAGTCTCAATGAACTATATTAATATTTTATAAATCAGATAAGAACTGCAGCTTTATTTACCTTCTTTCCATTGTTTTGAATTTTGTGGATTTTTCATAAATAAATCATAATAATACAGTTCTGGTTCTGTGTATTTATGGTCTCACAGTCACATCACTAATTCCTTAAAGAAACACTCAAGACACCATAACCACTTCATGTGAATAAAGTAGTTATGGTGTTATGAGTCCCCTGGCAACAAATTACCTTTTAGTGTTTTTGAATGACTTAAAACGAAAGTTGTGTCCCCAGATGATTGTCAGCTGCCTCTCCTTTGGGGTTCAGGGAAATGTAGAAGTATTAACTCAAGCAGCAACAGGCAGCAGTGACAATGCTTTCCTATGGACGTCAGCGTCTTCTCACTGTGATTTTCACCGTGAGAATCACGGAAGCGGCCTCTAGTGGCTGTCAGTGAGACAGTCATTAGAGGCTGGATTAACCCTCATTGAGCTGAGGTGGTCTGGGTGCCTAAAGTGGTCCTTTAATCACCTCCCACCGGATGCGCAATGTCATACACGTCACAGGAAGTGACGTATCGGGAAGATACCGATTGGGAGATGTGAAGACCAATGCGCATCACTAAGAAGCCATTACAGTAAGTGACAAAATGATAGAAGAAATAGAAAAAGAGGCTCTATGAACACTGCGGACATCTTGGGAATGGACACTATGCTCAGAACAGGATGTGCCTCCATGTTGGGGATGGCGGCATACATCCGGTCCCGACCATATTTGGTTGTGGGTGGTATTTTACTAACATATGTTTTGAATTGTGTAATTGTCTGGCTTATCTCTTGGCATATATATAGCCATATATGTTCAGTTGGAAAAATACATGCACATGAGGAAGACCTTCTGATAGGTTGAAACGCTTTGTGCATTTTTTATTTGTTTTATAAAGTTGTTAATAAACATACACCTTTTAATACTTATTCTGGACTCTGGGGTTCCTGTGTTTGAAGAAGTGAGGGTGATCTTTGGAAATTCCATCATAAATCTCTTTTATGAGATGAAAAGCTCCATAAGTACCGAGCCAACTTTTAATGGGCTCTGTAAATTATGAGTTTAAAGAAATATTCTTAGATGTATATATAGTCTCACGTATACAGACAGGTGAAAGAAATGTATGTGTAGCTCCTACTTCCGGTTTTGCCGTCGGAACGTCTGCGTCATTACGTTCCGATGCCATAGCCGTCCGGAACGTCTGCGTCATTACGTTCCGATGCCATAGCATCATTTCCGGTTCCGGTCACATGTTTTGTAGTCCGGACATACCCACGCAAATAAAAAAGAACGGCATCATATAATGTCCAAATTTTTTTCGTTCACCAAAAAAAACGGCAACAATATAACCATTTAAAATCCGTTCAATATAATCAATACTAAACATATATTCATAAAAAAAATATATACTTCTTCACATAAAATATCCATCTTTCACATAAAACTATTAAAATTAAAAATATTAACATTATACATAAAATATGCACATAAAACCTGAATGTATAAGTTAAATACAATTGCAAATACTTAAGAAAGGTTATAAATACTTAAAAAAAGGTATATAAAACGGGATACTTTTTCTATTTTCTCATTAATGAATAAATTGATTGATTTCAAAATCCACATTTAATCCTTTTGGTACCATTGTATCTAACTCAAAAATTAATTTCATTTCTCTCAGACTTAAAATATAATCATTATCACCTCCTCTCCAATGTACTTGGGTTATATCTATCCCCATAAATTCTATTCCACTTGGGTCTCCGCCATGGACCTCTAAAAAATGTTTTGAAACATTATGATTAATGAACTTTCTCTGTATGTTATATATATGTTCTCTAATTCTCGTTTTTAGAAAGCGGGATGTCTTCCCCACATATTGTAACCCACAGGGGCAAATTAACACATATACCACATTTTACATTTGGAATAGAATTTATGGGGATAGATATAACCCAAGTACATTGGAGAGGAGGTGATAATGATTACCGGAAATGATGCTATGGCTTCGGACATGAAATAATGCCGCTCTTCTTTACCTGGGTCTGTCCGGACTACAAAACATGTGACCGGAACCGGAAATGACGCTATGGCGTCGGAACGTAATGACGCAGACGTTCCGACGGCGAAACCGGAAGTAGGAAGCCGCAATTAGAACGGAAAAGAATGGGCGCCAATTTTAACTATTTAAACCAAGATGCCTTGAATTGGATATCACTTCGGATGAAGGCAATAGCCGAAATGCGTTAAGTGTTTGGACTCTCTTTTTGAGACTTTTTATTTTACCCTTTGATGTATGGTTTTAATTCACTTCAAGATTTGAAGAATAAAAGCTTGTTTTTACCCCTAGTTGTTTTGCGTCCTGGAGGTTCTACATTTAAAGAGGAAGAAAGTTCCCAGTGGAGGTCCCTGTCTATATATTCAAGGCATCTAGTTTGAGACAGCTTTTTAAGTGGCTCTATTTATGTGAGTGTGATTTATATCCATTGCATATATATTTTATTAGACTATACTACTCTATGTTTGTCTATTTGGTTGTTTTCTAGATCAATTGACTACAGAGTGGCTAGTATTTTATTATTCTTGTGTGCTCTCACCTATTTATTATTTGTTTTTATTCCAGCCTGAGTTTGTTTACCGGATAATTTACGAATCTCAGACTTCAAAAATACTATCTCTATCTCCTACCACAATACAGAGAACTGTCTACAGATTAGACAGCATCCAAATCCCCAAAAAGGGAAACATGAAATAAATGCAAAACAACTATTACACTAATCAAAGTCTGCCATTTTAATGAGGTGAGTAATTTAAATCAAACAAATCATAACTTTTTTTTGTCCTCCTGTATACCTCAGATTACCTCCAGTTTATCTCCAGAATACATATCTCCAAGCACACACTTTGAAGCAGCACTCTCCAGAATATCTCCAATCACACACTCTAGAAGAAGCACTCTCCAGAATATCTCCAATCACACACTTAGAAGCAGCACTTAGAAGCAGCAAGTAAGCTATATTAGACAAGCTGATTGCCACAACCCTTAAACTTTCCTAGACGGGGGGTGCTTTTAGGACTTATATAACACCTGGGTAGGCCTGTGCTTATTTGCAAACAATAGCTAATTAACCAACAATCAATAGCAAATACCTAGCTAATCAAATAAAATGCCTTACCAAATTATCAACAGGAAATCAAACCTTGTGCAATCAGTAACCTTTTCCTATAGATGCATCTTACCTGTAACAATAAAAAGAAAAATCTTAGCAAAATCTTAAACAGTTGAAGAATCTGTAAAACTCTCCAGGATATCTCCAAACACACACTTTGAATCAGCACTTAGAAGTAGCAACCAAGCTATTATTATCAATAATAAATTAATATAAATAATTGTAAATTATTGTAATTCTTTAAGAAATCACTTGGCAAATATTTCAATAACTCCTTTCACGTGTTTCAAGCAGAACGTTTTCCAAACCCCATAGCATTTTGAAGGCTCTTTCCTATTTTTTTCATTGGCAGATATTTTTGATTTCTCATAATACAATATATTTACATCTAGGTTTAATGCGTGACCTATCCATTTTTAAAGAATGGCCTCTCTCTGTTCTTTTTGATATAGGTGGGAATCATGACTGAAATTCGATCAGACAAGGATGGCTCTGCGGTTATTACTCAAATTAATCCAAGTGGTAATTTGCAAGAGTTATCAGATCACATTCAAAATATAAAAAACACGACTCCAAAGCCTCTCATCAGCTTCAGCAAAGGAGAACCTATGGTTCTTGGTGTAAGTACATCAATTAAAATAATAATGGACAATTAAAATGTTCTGCTTTATTACTACACCCTACCCCCTGACCCTCCATCCCCCTACCATTGCCCCTCCATCCCCCTACCCCCTCTCACTGCCCCTCCAACCCCCCTACACCCTGTCACCACCCCCCTCCACCCCACCTATCCATTGCTCCTGCCCCTCCATACCCCTATCCCCTGTTACTACCCCATATCCCCATCACTGCCCCACCACACCCCCTACCCCCTGTCACTGCTCCTCCAATCCCCCTACACCCTGTCACCGCCCCTCCATTCCCCCTACCCCCTGTTACTGCCCCTCCATCCCCCTACCCCGTGTTACTAACCCCTACCCCCTTTCACTGCCCCTCTGTGCCCCTACCCCCTGTTACTGCCTCCATACCCTTACCCTGTGTTATTGCCTCCATCCCCTACCCCCTGTCACTGCACCTCCACCCCCCCTACCCTCTGTCACAGGCCATCCTACCCACTGTCACAGCCCCTCCATCCAGAGTAGGACCTGCCAAAGACGGGGCACATTGACATTGGGGCAGGCTTATGCAATGTATGATCATATCATGTACCTAAACCCCCACTATTTTTGCATAGATTAGGTGTTTTTAAAAATACTAATAAAATCTGTCAACATTGAAGTTGCTATTTAGTGAATAAGTGAGTGCGCTGGATCTTGTGTATTGTATAAATTGTCCTCCAGCAGCACTCCATTTATGCATGTTCAGGTGAGTGCAGCCCCCTGGTTTCATATTTAATCTTCAGGATATGAACTGGAAAACCAAAATAGCTGCTTGTGCCAGGAGCACACATATTCTAAACTCCTTACTGGGACTATCTCTAAAACAAGTGGTTGAGGAGCCAACTCGTTAGGAGGCCATACTAGTTTTAGTGTTAACAAATTGAGATTTGATATCAGATATTACTGTAGGTGAAAGTTTAGGATCCAGTGATCACCAGTCAGTGTGGTTTAATATAAGAAGAGTGACTGAGTCACACCGCACAAAAACAAAAGTTTTAGACTTTAGAGAAACAGATTTTTCTAAAATTAGAATGTGTGTAAGGGAGTCATTGTCAGACTGGAGCAGTTTAAATGGAGTCCAAGAGAAATTGGATTATTTAAAAGTTGCACTTCTGAAGGCAACAGAAAATTGTGTTAGGCTTGTCAGTAAGAGCAAAGAATTAAAGAAACCACTGTGGTAATCCGCAGAAGTGGCCAAAATAGTAAAAAAATCTAAGTTTGCATCTAGTAATTATAAAAAAATCCATAGTAAGACAAACAGATCTATAAGATTAGGCAGAAAGAGGCTAAGCAAGTTATAAGATCTTTCAAGTCACACACAAGAGAAAATAGCCCAGTCAGTAAAAAAGGGGGAAAATTTTTTTTTTTAGATACATAAATGAGAAAAGGAAAGTAAAACAAGAATTAGTTAGATTAAAAACAAAAGAAGGGGGGACGGAGCCTGGCTTCCAGGCTGCATGGACGTGCTGAAACTAAGCTCCTGACCACAATGGCACGATCTGGGGCAAAAAAAAAACCAAAAATGCACGCACAGCACCTGGAGGGTGATAGCACAGCCGGGGATACCCAGGCGAACCGACGGATACCAATCATTAACCAGTTACTGACCGGGAACCGGCACCCATACCAAGAGGCCTACCCGTGGCCCTGCCGGGGAGAGGCAGCCACTCTCCTCGCGGGCGACTCTGCGGAGAGATCCTCCAAACTACTAAGCTCCTACCCCCCGCCCCCGGACCTCCCGGTCCGCACAGTGTGTTTGGAGCGAGCCATGAAACGATGACAAAGCAGTGTTGTCTCCCACGAGGCACCTCCAAGATGGCGGCTGAGAACACACCGCCGGTGCTGATTCAATTCCAGCAAACACAGATTTACCAAGACACCACACAGCACCTGAACGCAATATTTAGACGCTGCTGGGCAAAACTCAGAGACCGCCTGAGAAAAGCACAGACTGCTCAGAGATCTGCACAGACGTCGGGTAAGCGAGGCAGCCGGCAGCGGGGACAAGGGGGCATACCCTCGGGCAAAACAACAGATGACCCACACACCAACAAACCACAAAGCCCACCCGGGCTGGAGGCCAAAAGGGCTAAGAACCCCATGCATTACCCACACGCACGGAGGCTCCAACACCGTAAGCAGCCAGAGTCCAACAGGCCCTCCACTGCCCCCGGAAGGGGAAGAAACTCAGGCTCCAGAAGCTGCAGAGTTTGTGGTACAGAGATGCAGGCCCCCGTGACAGCCTCAGGCTGGAGGGATATCCCCACAATGCCCACTGCTACTGCGGCCTTCACCACTCCACCGACAACTGCTAAGTGCTTCACTAGAAACGGCATCGGATAATAGAGACTCTCTACATAAAGCCTCCTGAAAGGTCAGCGCCAAGCCCATCATCCATCAGCTTAAGCCTGTTATACTGCGTGACCAGGACTGACACCCAGGGAGAGCAGAAGCATGAACACACACAGCTCTGAACCACAGTGACTTACAAGCTTACAGTAATGTTATATGATGTGCAAATGTTATTTTTTTCCTTGTTTTTTACTGTTATGAGTTCCCAGCATATAATCTACATCTTATACACTAAGCTCAAGAATAACTAACGTTGATATACACTATAAAATTGTGCATTGTCTAGCGTTTACCCTACTTGTTATCTATGCCAAACAGCTTGGGGCAAATCTGTATTCATTATCTGCACTGCAAAGATAAAAAAAAAAGGTAGGTAGGTATGTAGAAGAGGAAGGTCTATCTTACTGCCTCAATGAATATTTTTGTTCAGTGTTTACAGATGAAAATGAAGGAAAGGGACCTCAGTTAGGAAAAAGGACAAATGAGTCATTTGTTACATGTGAGTTTACAGAGGAAGAGGTTCTATTTCAACGGTCAAAAATAAAGACAAATAAGTCAATGGGACCTGATGGAATACACCCAAAGTTATTAAAAGAGCTCAGTGGTGTACTAGCAAAACCATTAACAGATTTATTTATCCAATCATTGTTAACGGGAGTAGTCCCAGAAGATTGGAAATTAGCAAATGTTGTGCCCATTCACAAGAAAGGTAGTAGGGAGGAGTCGGGCATTTATAGGCCAGTAAGCCTTAATTCAGTAGTGGTGAAAGTAATGGAAACCATGTTAAAGGATAGGATTGTTGAACATCTAAAATCACAGAGATTTAAAGATCAGAGACAACATGGGTTTACTTCAGGGAGGTCATGCCAAACTAATCTTATTGATTTTTTTGGATTGTATAACTAAAATATTTGATCAGGGTGGTGCGGTAGACATTGCTTACCTAGCTTTCAGTAAGGCTTTTGACAATGTTGCACATAGAAGACTTATCAATAAACTGCAATCTTTAAGTTTGGATTCCAATATTGTTAAATAGGTTTGGCAGTGGCTGAATGACAGGCAAAAGAGGGTTGTAGTCAATGGAGTATATTCGAAGCAAGGTCTTGTTACCAGTGGGATACCTCAGGGATCTGTACTTTGACCCATTCTCTTTAATATTTTTATTAGTAATATTGCAGAAGGTCTTGGTGGTAAGGTATGTCTTTTTGCTGATGATACAAAACTATATAACAGGGTTGATGTTCCACGAGGGATAAGCCAAATCGTTTAGGTAAACTAGAAAAATGGTCAGAGCTGTGGCAACTGACATTTTATGTGGATAAGTGCAAGATAATGCATCTTGGACGTAAAAAACCCAAAGGCAGAGTATAGAATATTTGATAGAGTCCTAACCTCAACATCTGAGAAAAGGGATTTAGGGGTAATAATTTCAGATGACTTAAAAGTAGGCAGACAGTGTAATAGAGCAGCAGGAAATGCTAGCAGAATGCTTGGTTGTATAGGGAGAAGTAGAAAGAGGGAAGTGATCATACCATTGTACAGAACACTAGTGAGACCTCACTTGGAGTACTGTATGCAGTACTGGAGACCATATCTCCAGAAGGATATTGATACTCTGGAGAAAGTTCAGAGAAAGGCTACTAAACTGGTCCATAGATTACAGGATAAAACTTACAAGGAAAGGTTAAAGGATCTTAACATGTATAGTTTGGAGGAAAGACGAGACGGGGGAGGCAGGGGGGATATGATAGAAACATTTAAATACATAAAGGTAATCAACACAGTAAAGGAGGAGACTATATTTAAAAGAAGAAAAACTAGGGGGCGTGTCCTAGTGGCGGACGAGGACGGACGCGTGAGTGCTGAGCTCCTCCACTGTACGGTGTTTGCAGCACAGACACGGCGTACACCCGACCGCAAAAACCAGCAGAACGGCGGGTAAATACTTGCCGCACACCACAGGCGCAAATGGCGGCGAAATCGTGCAAGAAGTTGAAGCAGAAAACGCTTCAAATGCACCTCACCTCGGCCACCATGCAGGAGATGGCGGGACAAGATGGCGCCGACGGCCCGAGCTCACCAGCCTCCGTTTCGGAAGTGAGTGACCCTGCTCACAGCATGGTTGACTACTCTGCCCCAGTTACAACTGCCACTCTCAAATCCTTACTTGCAGACCTAAAATCCACATTCCACACAGACCTCATGCAAATAGCATCAGACATCAGGTCAGATATTCAACAAGTGGGAGACAGGACTGCAAAGTTAGAAGAAAGGGCAGACGAAATAACAGACGCCCATAACTCTCTGGCAGATGCCTATACTGAACTACAAGACAAGCTTAAAAGGCTAGAAGACAAAGTGGCCGACCATGAAGATAGAGATCGGCGTAATAACATCAGGCTGAGGGGGATTCCAGAATCAGTAGCACCGCAAGAGCTGCAATCCTACGTACAGGACATTTTTAAAGAATATGTGCCAGAATTAACGGAAGGAGAGCTCTTACTCGATCGGACCCACAGGTTGCCCAAACCAAAACACCTGGGCCCACAAACTCCCAGAGATGTAATCACGAAGATACACTACTTTACTACTAAAGAAAGAGTCATGCACGCAGCGCGACGAAACCCTCCCCCACCGGGGTGATTTAACCAAATTAAGTTATTTATTGATCTATCTGCATCGACGTTGATGAAACGGAAAGCCTTTGCCCCCATCACTGCAGCACTACGAGAGGCAAATTATTCAGTACAAGTGGGGCTTTCCAACCAGACTTTTAATCAAACGCAATGGGACAGATTCCAGTATTGCATCTCCCGAAGAAGGAAGGAAGATATTGCGGGCCTGGGACATCCCTCTCACTACCACAATGACTCCCGCACTACAACACACCAAATCACCAGTGAAATTGAATAGAGTTTGGACTCAAGTGCCACGCGGCTGGTCGCAGGAACCTACATGACCTCTACAAAGGGACGATAAGTATCCTCATTTGCTGTGCCTAACCCGTGTTACACTGCTATATTACTGTTGATATGAAAAGACAACACACTCACACAAAAAAACAAAAAAACAAAAAAAAAAACAACTGTATATATCCAAATAGTGTATGCCTTGTTAAGATCTTAGCAATTGTAACAACGTACGGAGCACTGCGTCCGGTATGGGTCTCTTATGTACGTAGACCCACTAATCTGTTGCTGGTCACCTACCCCCCAAAGTGGCTTAATTATGAGCCTTATCATTAACTGTTTTCCACCTCTTGGTCGACTTCGCTTGACCAACGGTTTTATGTACATAGTTTGCATGTTTTTCCTTATGTTTTTACCCTCTCTTTTATGTTTGTTTTCTGATAACTATGATTTTAGTGTACAGACTTGGCTTATTCTAAAGATCCTAGGGATACCAGTATCACCTCACCATTCTATCCACCCATGGGACCTAAATATCAGGCCACTACATATATACCAGGTATGAATTGGGATGACCGACATATATGCTGGACCTTTGGCCCCTGTGCAATGCCCGCAGATTGGGGGGAGACTCATAGACTCGCGAAGGGGGGGCTTGGTGGTCCCACTCCTCCCACTTGTAACATTAGACCGCTGACCATACACCATGGTGCTTAATATCTTTTCCCTGAATACCAAGGGGCTCAATTCTCCACACAAGAGGCGCTTAGCGCTAAAGGAGGCTAAATCCCTAGATGCCCATGTGGCATTCTTTCAAGAAACACATTTCAAATGGGGCCAACGTCCAAAATTTACTTCCACAGCATACCCCATAGATTATCATGCTTGCTATGCAAAAAAAAAAAAGAGGAGTGTCCATCTTAATAAGCAAAGATGTAGCTTTCTCCCTAGTTCGCAAAATTGGAGACAAGAAAGGCAGATATATAGTGCTACAATGCTATGTTAACAACAACCCGTATACGTTTATTAATGTGTATAGCCCCAATGATCAACAAATTGATTTCTTGGAATTGGTTTTGATGCTATGTACAAAACATGCCTTTGGAGAGGTGATAGTGGGGGGGGACACCAATTTTTTGTTAGATGATTGTCTAGATTCCTCGCACCAGAAACCCCTACAGAACCAGACCATCAAAACCAGGCGGAAGTTAATCACTCGTATTAGACACATCCTCACAGCGCACGATTATGTAGACCCATGGCGCATACAACACCCTAGCGAAAGGGACTTTACATGCCACTCGGCAGCGCACAATTGCTATTCCAGGATAGATCGATTTCTGGTTCCCTTAGGGATGCTCCCCAAAATAGAAAGTACCCACATCGGGCTCATTAGTTGGTCTGACCATGCACCAGTTACTATGTCCCTAACAGAACGATTCCCGACTAAAGGCCGAGGCAGCTGGCGCTTAAATGACTGGCTATTAAAGGACCCGAGTGTAATGGACCAGGTTAAACAAGACCTACAGCACTACTTCCAAGGCAATACAGAACAAAGTTCCACCCCTGATCAAATCTGGTTAGCACACAAAGCAGTAATTAGGGGGTGCTTCATTAAAGACGCTAGTTATGCCAAAAAGAAACGCCTCGAGAATTACACTAACATCCTGAAGGAACTTACTGAGGCCACACACTCAAACAAACTAACCCCAACCCCTACTTACCATGCCACTATCTTACGATTGCAGAACCAATTGCGCGACCTGGAATTGTCCAAGTCAACGACACTGCTAAGACGTATGAAACATAGCTTCTTTGCTTCGGGAAACAGAGCAGGAGCCAAACTGGCTTCCCAGCTAAAAGCACGTTCCAAAGCCGTTAAACTCTCACACCTCCTGGATGCTAAAGGAGGGAAAATACTAGACCCGCAACACATAGCAGACACGTTTGCTACCTACTACAGTAAATTATACAATCTCAACACAGATCCACAAGTGCCCACTCCCTCCGCCACAGAAATAAACAGGTTCCTATCAGACCTTACGCTTCCGTCTCTGAGCGAAGACGACGCGAATTCACTCCTCACCCCTTTCACCATTGAGGAAATTTCTTCCACAATTGAATCCCTCCCGGCACAGAAAGCGCCTGGACCAGATGGTCTGCCTAACGCCTATTACCGCACGTACCAGACAACTCTAGCCCCCCATTTACTGAACCTTTTCAACCACAGCATACAAAAAGGGACATTACCGGATGAATTGTTGTTAGCCCATATCTTGACGTTACCTAAACCGGGGAAGCCACCGACAGAGTGCAAAAACTTTAGACCCATCTCCCTTCTCAACTGTGACGCAAAGATATACGCTAAAATTCTCAGTAACAGACTGGCCAAATTCCTGCCCAAACTCATACACAATGACCAAACCGGCTTTATCAAAGGTAGGCAGGGTTCAGACAATTCCAGGAAGGTATTGAATCTCTTAGCTGAACTGGAAAGAACCAAAGGTCAAGGCCTCTTCTTGGCGCTCGACGCAGAGAAGGCCTTTGATAGGCTCAACTGGGCTTATATGCAAAAGGTTCTTCACAAATTTAGCTTTCCTCCTCCCAAATCATGGCACTATACACCACCCCGGCTGCCAAGGTGTCCTGCGGTGGTTTCCTCTCCTCGAAGTTTCATATAACGAATGGGACTAGACAGGGCTGCCCACTCTCTCCCCTGTTGTATATCCTCTCCCTGGAACCCCTGGCCCAAAAGATTAGGGATCACGAACATATACGAGGTATACCCGTTAAAGGAAAAGAATACCGACTTTCTCTTTTTGCGGACAATGTTATAATATCCCTCTCAAACCCAAGACGAGCGCTACCTCATATTCTCGATCTGCTGACACAATTTGGGAACGTCTCCCATTACAAATTAAACCGAGACAAAACACAGGCGCTACCTGTTAGTATACCCCAGGACGTTTTAGATGCCTTAAAATCCTCTTACCAATTCGACTGGAGAAATAGCACCTTAACGTACCTGGGGGTTAAAATATCTCCTACAATGGCAGGAATTATAAAACATAATTACACACCTCTATTACAGCTATGCACGAAGGAGTTAGCAGGTTGGAAAGCAACCCACCTATCCTGGCTAGGTAAGAGTAACACGTTCAAGATGATGACTCTCCCAAAACTCCTTTATGTGTTTCGCATGCTCCCTCTCCCGATACCCGCTGCACTATTTAAGGCACTACAATCCTCCTGTAACACATTCGTTTGGGGGGGGCAAAAAAGCGAGGTTACCACTTAAGCTACTACAAAATACACCTGACAGAGGGGGAGTGGGCCTTCCTAACATTCACCTCTACTTCAAAGCAGCCGCCCTGGCGACATGTATAGCGGCACACTCACCCCAAGGCCACACACAATGGGTGGATATGGAGAGGGACCAATTTCAAGATAATTCCATGACGGACTATTTGTGGACTCCAAAACGCCTTCGTTACATGCACACACCTTTTTTCCCTACCACTAGGCTGACTATATTGATGTGGGATTCCTTTATGGCCCAAATAGGCTACAGGCATAAGCTGCATCCCAAGGCCCCCCTAACGGCACTAAAAACCATAACCCAATCACTTTCTCTTTCCCACTGGACACGAATGGGTTTAGACAGACTTGAGCACTTCTTGGAAGACAGTCATAAAGTAATATCCTTCCCAGAACTAAGGAGGAAATGGAACGTGCCTGCCCAGGACACTTTCAAATACTTGCAAGTCAGGAGTATACTGACTTCCCACGCTCTGCCCCCGCCAACTCCTACCAGCATGAATAACCCATTAATGTCCTCTCTGATTATGCTTAGATGTAGGGACACACCGAACAAACCTAAAGCCCTCTCCATTTGCTACAGAACATGGCTAGCAATGCAGCCAGATGTACCGCTGCTGTGCAAAAAGCAATGGGAGGGGGAATTGGGTACGGACCTACCGGATGGTACCTGGTTGGGTGCCTTGAACGGCCTGTCTAAATGGACAAAATGTTATTCCCACATAGAAGCCCACAAAAACCTACTTTACCGATGGTACCTTACCCCAACTAAGCTACACAAAATATACCCGACTGTGTCTCCCCTGTGCTGGAGGTGTGGAGTGGAGGAGGGCACGATGATGCACATTTGGTGGTCCTGCACCGGCATCACACCTTTGTGGGAAGATGTAGGAACACTTCTGAGACAATTGGGACTTTCAGCTTTCTCCCCATCCATTCCCAACTGCATATTACTGCTACCCGAAACCAAGGTTAAATCAATCTATCACCAACTAGTAGCGATAACCTCTCTAGCAGCTAGAAACCTCATAGCGACAAATTGGAAAAGCACAATATGTCCGCCCATGTCACAATTAAAGGATAAATTGCAACAATACTATATTTACGAAAAAATTTCTCTGGGCTCCCCCTCCCAAGCCCTTAGGTTTCGAGAAACATGGTGCAAGTGGACTCAGCTGACGAACCAGCAAGCCACATGAGATGACATACTGGGTTCAAATACTGACCTCTAGACCCCTAAAGGATTGATCAATAATCTTGGGAAATATGCCACCAAGCAGATTACACTTTGTCCCCCTGTTCTGTTTCTCCCGTTTCCTTCCCCATCTCCGTCCCTTCCCCGGTTTACTACTGCTCCCCTTCTGTCTATGCTATACACAGATGCATGCGGGACTACCCCGCGACCATTTGCAGGTATATGACATGCCATGTTGGCAAGTTATTGGAACTACAACCTTATGAATATGTTAGGCTGTGTTAAAATACATACTTATGTTTTGTAAGCAAGCTGCGACTTGCACTACTAATATGTTATTGTCTTTGTACATGCGACTGTGTACGGTGTTTTGCCCACTCGTTGTAAAACCAATAAAATACAATTTGAAAAAAAAAAGAAGAAAAACTACCACAACAAGAGGGCATAGTCTTAAATTAGAGGGGCAAAGGTTTAAAAATAATATCAGGAAGTGTTACTTTGCTGAGAGGGTAATGGATGCATGGAATAGCCTTCCAGCTAAAGTGGTAGAGATTAACACAGTGAAGGTGTTTAAGCATGCGTGGGATAGGCATAAGCCTATCCTAGACTAAAGATAAGGACAGGGACTAATGAAAGTATTTAGAATATTGGGCAGACTAAATGGGCCAAAAGGTTCTTATCTGCCGTCATATTCTATGTTTCTGGGATATAAAAACTTCTAACACAAGTTAACCTCTGATTGAAAATAAAACCATTTTGTATTCATGAAGACTGTGTGAGTCACAGGCAGGGGTAGTGTGGCTAGGGCTGCATAATCAGAAACAGTAATTTAACTCCTAAATAGCAGAGAATAGAGCAGTGAGACTGCAGGGGCATGATCTATAAACCAAAACTGCGTAATTAACCTAAAGTTGTTTTGATGCCTATAGTATACTTTTAAAAGTGTAGAAAATTGTGTTACACAATACCTTGTCTGATCATTCATCAATGCTTCTTTCAAAGGAGATATAATAAGTTCCATTATACATAAAAAAAAGAGAAAATAGTGGAGAATGTTCTAGTACAGTACAACATATTCATTTATTTTACCAAACTTAAAGCCAGAATACAAGTAAATTGCTCTTTTGCCAGCACCACTCTCCCTCCCTGGTCTCCTCTTCCAGTTACTTTATTTTTAGTGCATTCCAAGTGTGTGATATATTATATATTATATATATACACACAGTGACAAATGCTGACACTCAAATGCTCTTTAAACAGAAAAAAAATCGGAAATAGAAATGACTGAATCTTTCATGCAGTTAAACCATCTTTCCTAGTAAACCATGACAACATAACTGATCACGTATCCCCGCCTCTCAGGTGATTTGAAAGGATCTTTAAAAGGCAATTAAATAATCACTTATCTTGTATACAAAGCTCCCTCCTACCCAGCATCCCCAGTCTTTTTTTTTTTTTTTCTCAAATTTGTTACTTTGTGATATGTGTGCATATCCACTTCCAGCTAATGCCAACATTTCTTTGACAGCGTTCTTCTTCACAGTTATCTTCGCTTGTTTTACTCTACTTAGGACCACTGGGGAGAGGAAAGGGGTTAAAACTTACCTTTCTCCAGCACCGGGCGGGGAGCTCTCCGCCTCCGATCCTCCTCCTCTCCTCCCTTTCGGCTGAATGCGCACGCATTCAGCCGGTCTCATAGGAAAGCATTTACAATGCTTTCCTATGGACGCTTGCGTACTCTCACTGTGATTTTCACAGTGAGAATCACGCAAGCGCCTCTAGCGGCTGTCAATGAGACAGCCACTAGAGGATTTGAGGGCTGGATTAACCCATTTATAAACATAGCAGTTTCTCTGCTATGCTTCTCCGGTTCGGTGGTTATGGTGTCTGCTGCAGTGTTGGAGTCCTCAGGAAGCGCTAGGAGCATCCTTCAACGGAGGTACCCAGTCGGGGTGCCAGGTGATCCGTTACAATGACCCTTTTGGATACGGCTATGAATCCATAACAGAAGATGTGGAATTGTAAATATCTATGTAATAAAAATAAAACATGTATGTCTTGTCCAGTTCTTCATTGAATTCACAATTGCCCTTATACAATATGAAATTATTAAGAGGTATGTGATTTTGTGAATATATAAATAATACATTTTGTAAATATTAAATGCATTTTGTGAATATATATTTTTTCTGTATTATTTTCCATACAGGTGACTCAGATATTTTCAGGAATATTATTCATTATTTTTGGCATTATTTTTTGTTTTCTTCCACAATATGGACCATACATGTATTTCCTGATCCTTAATAGTGGTTTACCTTTTTGGTCTGGAGTAATGGTAAGAAAATTAATACATTTTTATTCCTCTCACCAAATCTCAGTTCTTGAATATCTTACTGTGCTACATAGGTTAATATTACTCTATAGAGATAAGAACGCCTCCTGTTTCATACATAATTTATGAAGAATATTTATAGTGATTTTATTTTTCTTTCTTATGTTTATTTAGTTTGTTTGTTTGTTTTTGTCATAAAGGCATTAATGTTTTTTAGATTCTTGAATTAAGGCAGCATTGCAGGTTCTGGTATTTTCCAGAAGTCAGTTTTGCATTGTGTTCATCCTGTAGACCAGTTCTGAGCATTTTGCTATCATTAATATATCCCTAAACAAAAACATACGATTTCTGGAAAGAAATTGCTATATTGTTTGTTAATACGTACAGATGGAAGTTTTAAACACATAATTACATATGACAAGTATGAAAAAGGAACAAAATTAAATATGTACATTTTTGTTGACCTATCAGACCCCTGTCATACACTCCTGTAATGAGGCATTTTCACTACATGGACCAGATGTCATCAACGCACAAGAAATCCATTGTAGTGAGACATTTGAATGTGCCTAAATCTAGATTCTGCAAAACGATAAATGTCTTAATCATCCTTTATTTTTGTAAAGGGTTTAGGTAGTGGAGGATAATTCTATACTGATCCATGTTTTCTTCATTCTTTCCTAACATCCCTTTTCTCTCAATTTTCCTTGTTTCTTCACTTTCTCTTTTAATATGCTATTCAACCTACCCTTGAATTTGTACATGATCTGTGTTCTAAAGAATGATCCAAATGGTCCTTTCATGGTAATAGACTTTTTTACATCCTATATCGTACTTAATTTGTCATAAAATGTGCTAAATTAAAACACGATGATGGTTTTATTTTAGACATGTATGTGTTTCTTAGCAACAACTAAAAATGGAATTTAAAAAAATATAAAATATGTTCCTCCGGTTTTTCTACCCCAATTATAAATATAAAAATTCAGACAGGTTCAAATGCATCATGCAGTGACCATGCATATTTAGCCTGTGTGTTTGTGTTTGAATTGTAGATGATTCATTCACCATTCTTTTTAATCCTCAAAAATCCAATGTGATATTTTGAAAAACAAACTGTTACATCTGTCTCTTTAATTGCAACAGTTCTGTCCATATAAACATCTTGATAAGACAAGAAAACACATGTATTTTCTGTGAGTCGTGTATATGACAATGTGCTTTTTGGGGAAAAAAATGCCTGAATAAAACCATCAAACTGTGTTTTATTTTTTGCTTATTGGGGGATTTCCTTATATCGGTGCTCTGTGCCTTTAAGACCAAAACTATTTTAAAGTGCAGCAAATGTGAACAAGTGCATTATGCATTAAAGTGCATAAAAACATTTTATCACTTGTGAATCATGAGAAAAGTGCAAACTGGGGTGGAAAGTTGTACACTCACTCTAAATTTCATATGCTGTCATATGTTTCAGAGAACATGGAAAAAAAAGAGAAACAGAGTACAAATAGTGTAAATCTGTGACACAATAGGATCAATATTAATGGATGCAGTTTACACGCACAAAATTAGAGCAGATAAGCCTGCTCTAACTGTAGTGGCTTCCATGCAAAAGATTAAGGACCACTATAGGCACCCAGACCACTTCAGCTCAATGAAGTGGTCTGGGTGCCAGATCCATCTAGGATTAACCCTGCCTGCTGTAAACATAGCAGTTTCAGAGAAACTGCTATGTTTACCTATGGGTTAATCCAGCCTCTAGTAAATCCAGCCTCTGTGATTTTCACAGTGAGAAGATGCCAGCGTCTATAGGAAAGCATTGAGAATGCTTTCCTATGGACTGACTGAATGCGCGCGCACGAGGAGGAAAGTCCCCAGCGCCGAGGGAGGGAGAAAGATAAGATGTTAACCCCTTCCTCCCACTTGAGCCCGGCGGGAGGGGGGCAATGAGGGTGGGGGGGACCTATTAACACTATAGTGCCAGGAAAACGAGTTTGTTTTCCTGGCACTATAGTGGTTCTTTAATAAAATAATCAAGTTGCTATTGTCTGATTTGAGTGTTGCAATTTCTAATCTGCTTTAATGTTAACACTATTAAATGCACCACATTAGTCATACACACAGGATCAAGGCAATATAACTGAATTATAAAAATGACTGCATGTAAAGCTACCGCCACAGCACTAGGTAGCGTGCACAGCCGTTGCCACAGTACTTGAAGACACTCACAGCACTAGCTACAGTATCAGTAAGTGTCCAAGAGTACCAGATTGCACCTACAACACTTCCTGCACCTCATAAATGCCAGTAATAATAATAATATTAATAAAGGGCCCTGGAGGGGGCCCTCTAACAGAGGCCGTCTCAGGATGCATTAGAGAGTCTATTAGAAATAAATAAATTTTCACCTGTGTATCTCTTAACCTCCGTTTTGTGTTACTTATCCCATCTTTTGAATGTCTTCGCCCTCTTAGTCTATCTACCCCTTTAGTTTACTTTATCCTCCATTTTTCCCCTTTGTGTCTTACACCCCTTGTGTGTCTCTTACTTTCCCCCAGCCCCTTTGTGTGTCATTGTCCCCTTCCCCAGTTCCTCTGTGTGTCTCTTTATCTTCTTCACAGCCCCTGTGTGTCACTGTCCACTTTTCAAGCTTCTCTGTCTGTGTCATTGTCCCCTTCCTCAGCCCCTCTGTGTATCCCTGTCCCCATCCCCAGCTCCTCTGTGTATCACTGTCCCCTTCCAAGCCCCTCAGTGTGTGTCATTGTCCCTTTCCCGGACCCTCAGTGTGTTTCATTGACCTCTACTCCAGCCCCTCTGTGTTTCTGCTCTCCACTCTTAGACTGCTAATTACACACACACACAGAGTGCTGAATACATGCACACACAGACTACTGAATACACACACACAGACTGCTGAATATACACACGCAGATTGCTCAATACACACAGAGACTGCCCCCATGCTTCACTTACCTAATATCTAAGCTGCCCATCATGCCTCACTTACCTGATCTGTAGGCTGCCCCCATGCCTTCACTTACCTAATCTGTAGTCTGCCCCCTATCCCTTACTTACCTGTCTGTAGTCTTCCCCTATCCCTTACATACCTGATCGGTAGGCTGCCCCCCCCTCCCATGCCTCACTTACTGATCTGTAGGCTTCCCCCCCATCCCTCACTTACCAGATCTGTAGGCTGCCCCCCCATCCCTCACTTACCTAATCTGTAGGCTGCCCCTCATTCCCCCCATGCTTCACTTACCTGATCTGAAGGTTGCCTCACTTCCCCTATCCCTCACTTACCTGATCTGTAGGCTGTCTCTGCAGTCTGGAAGTTGTTGGCTGCACTCTGTGCCGTTCCCCTGCGGATTCAGTCAGGAAAGAGAAGCAGGGATAAGATGCAGCTTTCTATCCCTGCCTCTCTCCATACACAATGCCACCTACTGGCCGGTGCCGGTATTGCAGTGTATTCTGAATCTCAAAAGAAAAATAGCACAAACTGAAAAATCCAGGGGGGGGGGGGAGGAAGGTTGCAAATGATAATAAAGTTGAAGTTGTCAGAATGCTAATGTCAAATTTTATATTTACAGTATATTATATCTGGATCATTATCAATTAGTGCTGCAGTGAAACCAACATTAGGAAAGGTAAGACCACATACTACTTGTTATAAATATAATGAAAACTGTTAAAAGGGGAACGGTCACTTGTTCAAATTGTTCAATAGTATGTATACTAATCCCTGTATTCCTGTATTTATCAAATGTGTATTTGTGAAATGTAAAAAATAAAATTAAATATAAAAATCCAGACTTTTTTTATCCTGCAATTGGGCACCTCTATCTTAGCTACCTGTCAATCATTGTTATAATATCTGTCCTTTGCATCTGGCAGTCAGAATAGAGAGATCATACAGAGATAAGGAGATTTGAAACAATGTTTCTATTTCTCCTCCTCACTAGCAATGTCTGCCATGACTTTGCCTTGTCTGAACTTGATTGTGATGTAATTTACTAAATTATTAATATAAAGCTCAAAGAAAACACATTTTATGGGGGAAAAAACAAACACGTTTTAGGTGATTTTTGATGTTTTATATGATGGTGTAAATTCCCAAAATGTGGCATTTTCCCTTACCACACTCCATTTATTGCCCTGTCTCAGGAGTTGCTTCAGCAATGGCTAAACCGAGATATTGGGTTAAATGATGTTTATTGCAGGGGTTATCTTTATTAAATACATATTTATTCTGCATTTAGAGGGAGGGTGCAATTTAAATAGAAGAAATAAACCTGAAATAATACAGGTACTACTTCCTTCTCATTCCAAAGAAATCATATAAATGAAACCACAACATATGCAGGTGATACTCGAAAAATTAGAATATCGTGCAAAAGTTCATTTATTTCAGTAATGCAACGTAAAAGGGGAAACTAATATATGAGATAGACACATTACATGCAAAGCAAGATAGTTCAAGCTGTGATTTGTCAGAAGTGCGATGATTATGGCTTACAGCTCATGAAAACCCCAAATCCACAATCTCAGTAAATTAGAATGTTGTGAAAAGGTGCAATATTCTAGGCTCACAGTGTCCCACTCTAATCAGCTAAGTAAGCCATAACAGCCTTTAAATGGTCTCTCAGTCTGGTTCAGTAGGAATCACAATCATGGGGAAGACTGCTGACCTGACAGTTGTGCAGAAAACCATATTTGACACCCTCCTTAAGGAAGGAAAGCCTCAAAAGGTAATTGCGAAGGAAGTTGGATGTTCCCAAAGTGCTGTATCAAAGCACATTTATAGAAAGTTGTGTGGAAGGGAAAAGTGTGGAAGAAAAAGGTGCACAAGCAGCAGGGATGACCACAGCCTGGAGAGGATTGTCAGGAAAAGGCCATTCAAATGTGTTGGGGACTTTCACAAGGAGTGGACTGAGGCAGTGCATCAAGAGCCACCACACACAGACGGATCTTGGACATGGGCTTCAGATGTCGTATTCCTCTTGTCAAGCCGCTCCTAAACAACAAACAACGTCAGAAGCGTCTTACCTGGGCTAAAGAAAAACAGACCTAGTCTGTTGCTCAGTGGTCTAAAGTCCTCTTTTCTGATGAGAGCAACTTTTGCATCTCATTTGTAAACCAAGGACCCAGAGTCTGGAGGAAGAATGGAGAGGCACACACTGCAAGATGCTTGAAGTCCAGTGTGAAGTTTCCACAGTCTGTGTTGATTTGGGGAGCCATGTCATCTGCTGGTGTTGGTCCACTGTGCTTCATTAAGTCCAGAGTCAACGCAACCGTCTACCAGGAGATTTTGGAGCACTTCATGCTTCCTTTCACAGATGAGCTTTATGGGGATGCTGACTTCATTTTCCAGTAGGTCTTGGCACCTGCCCACACTGCCAAAAGCACCAAAGCCTGGTTCAATGACCGTGGAATTACTGTGCTTGATTGACCAGCAAACTCGCCTGACCTGAACCCCATACAGAATCTGCCAAGAGAAAGATGAGAGACATGAGACCGAACAATGCAGAAGAGCTGAAGGCCGCTATTGAAGCATCCTGGTCTTCCATAACACCTCAGCAGTGCCACAGGCTGATAGCTTCCATGCCACGCCGCATTCAGGGCCGTCTTTAACGCGGGGCAAAAGGGGCAGCTGCCCCGGGCCCTGTCATTCCTAGGGGGCCCAAAGCAGCTGCCCCTTGAGCCCGCTGGCCGCTGTGGTGCTTGCGGGCAGACCACTGCGGGCCGCACGATGAGGGGCCCCATCGGGTGGCCCATGCTCTTAGGGCCACCCGATGGCAATGAATCTGCAGGGGCCCGGTCAGCACTGCGGCACTTTAACAGTGCGACCGGGCCCCCAGTGATGAGGTCAGCGCTAGGAGGAAGTGCAGTCACTTCCTCCTAGCTAACACGGAGAATGCCGCGTGGGAGGGAGGAAGACAGGAGCGCAGACAGAGAGAGCGCTCAACTCCCAACAGCCTCAGACAGCCACTGGACAGCAGGTAAGTCACCCTCCTGCACCCAAAAGGTAGGAAACAGGAGGGTGACTGAAATTGTATATTTTTCATGCATGTCTGTTTGTGTGTATATATCTGTCTGCATGTGTATCAGTCTGTGCATGTGTCTGTTTGTGTGTGTATCTGTCTGTATGTGTATATGCATGTGGGTCTGTGTGTATATCTGTCTGTATGTATATCTGTGTATTTGTATGTGTGTTTCTGTGTGTATAGCTGTCTTTATGTGTATATGCATGTGTCTGTATCTGTGTGTATCGGTCTATATGTGTATCTATGTGTCTGTATGAGTCTCTGTATGCGTATTTGTGTATGTGTACCTGCATGTGTGCCAGTGTGTCTGTATGTGTTTCTGTGTATCTGAATAGGTGTCTGTATGTGTTAGTGTGTGTTTGTGTAACTGCATGTATGTCTGTGTATGTATCTGCGTGTTATTGTGTGTATCTGCATATATGTCAGGGTGTGTTTGTCTGTTTATCTGTGTTTTAGTGTGTGTCTGCATGTTTGTCAGCGAGTATCTGTATATCTGTATGTGTGCCAGTGTGTATCTGTGTATGCACCTGTGTGTCTGTGTATCTGTCTTTGTATGTCTGTGTATTTAGATGTATGTACCTGTATATGTTTGAGCCTGTGTATGTGTGAGTCTGCATTTGTGTTAGTGTTTGCATCTGTATGTGTATCTGTGTGTGTATTTTCACTAGGTAAAAGTGTGACTATGTCTACGATCTCTGTGTGTTTTTTTATTTTTGTGTGTCTTTGGGTGGAAGGCGTTTTTGCATGCTAGAAGGTGGGCGGGAGGGGACCAGGGCGCCCAAGCTAATGCTTGCCCAGGGTCCAGTCAACATTAAAGACGGCCCTGGCCGCATTGAGGCAGTAATGGCTGCATAAGGGGCCCAAACCAAGTACTGAGTCCATATGCATGCCTATACTTTTCAGAGGTCCGATATTGTTCTATGTACACTCCTTGTTTTATTGATTGCATGTAATATTCTAATTTACTGAGATTGTGGATTTGGGATTTCCATGAACTGTAAGCCATAATCATCACACTTATGACAAATCACGGCTTGAACTATCTTGCTTTGCATGTAATGCGTCTATCTCATATATTAGTTTCCCCTTTTACATTACATTACTGAAATAAATGAACTTTTGCACGATATTCTAATTTTTCGAGTATCACCTGTAGTAGTTAGTGCATACATAGGAATGATATGTAATCAAGATAGATAAGAGATATACATGGGAAAAGGTTGTTTTGACACATTTGCCAGCTTCTAGTTGTCACCCTGAAATAAGTATCTAATCGTCCGTGAACGTGCGCAGAGTTGCAAAGTGTTAAGAATTAACTTTATCCATTTAAGTTCCCAGTTTGTGTTTGGAAAGAGGAATGCAAACTCAGATTGCATAGTGCAGAATGTATATTCCTTTTTTTCCCCAAAACATACAGGAGGAAAAGTTGCTGAACTTTCATAAAAAAGAAAGAAAGGAAAATAAATAAGCACGTGTTTTATACCCCACCTCCTATAGAATGTAAGCTCGTTTGAGCAGGGTCCCCTTTAACCTATCGTTCCTGTAAGTTTTCTTGTAATTGTCCTATTTATAGTTAAATCCCCCCTCTCATAATATTGTAAAGTGCTACGGAATCTGTTGGTGCTATATAAATGGCAATAGTAATATTAATAATAATTATTGCCATTTATATAGAACCAAAGAATTGACCATCCACTAGAGGGAGCCACTGAGCAGTCCCTACTTTTCTTAACGCTTATCTCACACATTACTTTACATTTAGTGGGAAAGTATGGGTGGGCTAGCTGTAAGTGTCTTGCTTGGTTATTCAGTTAATTTTGGTAGGGAAAATATCCACATTATAGTTTTCTGGGGGGTTTTGGGATCTCCAGAAATTTTTTTGTATGAATTTCAGTAGTCAGCTTACTGCAGTATTGAAAGTATTTATTAATTACAGATACATATTAATAATTAGAAATAGTTGGGGAGAGGGATTAAACCATGTCAAGAGTTTAATTTGTTTTCTTTATTAAGGGTAGGCAAAACAAGAGAGAGCCTTTTCATTAATTGTACCATGTGTTAATTCCTAATTTGAAGTGTAGATCAGCACCGAGAATGGTTTCAGTCAAAGATAATCTGTGTTTTGGACTAAGAGTTACTGCATACTAGACCAAATGATTAAAAATAATTGGAAATAAAAATAATTGGAAATAAATCACATTCATTTTCTTGCATTTCAGGTGAGATCAAGCCTGGTTTTAAACATCATAAGCTCAATTATTGCAGGTATTGCAATAATACTGCTTTCGATTGCAATGGTTTTTCAATGGTACAGATCAAATATTTTCACCTGTTTTTATTATAAATCATCCGTTCACTGTGAAGGCAATTTTAACCCTAAGGTAAATAAACTCTCTATTATTGCTCTTAAAATTATGAGGACGATAGACAGACAGATCTGTATTTATCATGTGAATAGTAGTTTAAAGGAACACTCCAGGCATCGTAATCACTACAACCCACTGTAACAATTCAAATCAAAGACTATTTTGACAACTTATTTGGTCCTTTTGGGAGCAAGCTACCACCTCTCCTGCTGCTGGAAACGTAGCAGCTTGCAGGAGCTTCCACAGCAGCAATGGCACATGGCAGGACCCATCGGGCAGGCTTCCGATGCTCTGCCTGTGTGCTAAATGCCTCAAGGGGTCGAGGCACTCAGTGAAGACCCCCTTGAGGACTAATGACGGTTCTGAACCATCATAATGTAAAACGAGCCATCCTTATTACTTACCCGTTCGCCGCTGTTTCCTCGCCGGTGATCAGTGTTGCTTACCATCTGGGGGGGACTGCCTGACAGCCCAGACAGTCCCACCACAGCAAATTAGGCCCCTGCGGGCCATGTGATCTCTCTGAAAGAGCGATCATATGGCCTCAATAGCCGTCCATGCATCTGCCTGCAGGGGGACTGCCTAAACTGACAGGCAGTCTCCCTGCTTCTGAAAAATAAAATAAGTAAGCAAATAGAAAAAAAATAAAAATAAAAATATATATATATATATATATATATATATATATATTTTGTCATGCGAAGTGCATATGTTAATATATACATATATTAATATAAAAATACACTTATAATTAAATTACACACATACAGTTGCAAGAAAAAGTATGTGAACCCTTTTGAATGATATGGATTTCTGCACAAATTGGTCATAAAATGTGATCTGATAATCATCTAAGTCACAACAATAGACAATCACAGTCTGCTTAAACTAATAACACACAAAGAATGAAATGTTGCCATACTTCACAGTTGGGATGAGGTTTTGATGTGGGTATGCTGTGCCTTTTTTTCACCACACATAGTGTTGTGTGTTTCTTCCAAACAACTCAACTTTGGTTTCATCTGTCCACAGAATATTTTGCCAGTACTGCTGTGGAACATCCAGGTGCTCTTGTGCAAACTGTAAGCGTGCAGCAATGTTTTGTTTGGACAGCAGTGGCTTCCTCTGTGGTATCCTCCCATGAAATCCATTCTTGTTTAGTGTTTTACATATTGTAGATTCGCTAACAGGGATGTTAGCATTTGCCAGTGACTTTTGTAAGTCTTTAACTGACACTCTAGGATTCTTCTTCACCTCATTGAGCAGTCTGCGCTGTGCTCTTGCAGTCATCTTTACAGGACGGCCACTCCTAGGGAGACTAGCAGCAGTGCTGAACTTTCTCCATTTATAGACAATTTGTCTTACCGTGGACTGATGAACAGCAAGGCTTTTGGAGATAATTTTATAACCCTTTCCAGCTTTATGCAAGTCAACAATTCTTAATCGTAGGTCTTCTGAGAGCTCTTTTGTGCGAGGCATCATTCACATCAGGCAATGCTTCTTGTGAAAAGCAAACCCAGAACTGGTGTATATTTTTTATAGGGCAGCTGTAACCAACACCTCCAATCTCATCTCATTTATTGAACTCCAGTTGGTTGACATCTCACTCCAATTAGCTCTTGGAGATTTTATTAGTCTAGGGGTTCACATACTTTTTCCACCTGCACTGTGAATGTTTACATGGTGTGTTCAATAAAAACATGGCAACATTTCGTTCTTTGTGTGTTATTAGTTTAAGCAGACTGTGGTTGTCTATTGCTGTGACTTAGATGATGATCAGATCACATTTTATGACCAATTTGTGCAGAAATCCATATCATTCCAAAGGGTTCACATACTTTTTCTTGCAACTGTGTATATATATATATATATATATATATATATATATATATATATATATATATATATATATATATATATAGAATATATAAGTATATTTTGTATGTATATATTAAAAAATATAAGTAAAAAAAATAAATAAAAAAAAGTAAAAATAATTTTTCCAAATTTCAAAAAAAATTATATATGTAATTTTATTCTAACTGTATTTTGATTTTAATATATTTATATCAAAATACAGTTAAAATGAAATTATATATGTGTAAATAAAAATACGAAATATATATCTCCATATACACAATTACATAAATAATTTCATAAATAAACACGTAGACATCAAATATATAAATATGTATTTATATTTAAATTCTACGTGCATATTTATGTAATATTATTACATAATTAAGTAATTGTATTGATTGCAATTTGAGGGACCTGCCTGACAACCCAGGCCGAAAGTCCAGAGAACTTAATTTGCTAGCACTGGTTGTAGGTTGAAGATGTACAACCGATTTTGGGGGTCAAAGTTAGAAAAGGTGTGTTTTAAAAAAAAAAAAAAGGCAGCACTGCTGTTCAGCGTCTCCACGCTCTGCATGGGGAAGCTTAATTTTTCTCAAAGAGATGCATTGATTTAATGCATTTCTATGAGGAGGTGCTGATTGGCCAATGGTGTTTGGCCCCACCCCATTGCTGATTTTAGCCAATCCAATGCTTTGGCTAAAAATCAGCAATTCTGATTATGTCACCAAGGGGGCAGGGCCAGCGCCGGCAGACTTGTGCGGCGCTGGAAATAAGGTGAATTTTTATTGCTTTTAACAGGGCTGGGGGTGGGGAAAGCCACCTAAATGGTGGGTTTAGCACTGTAGGGTCAGGAATACATGTTTGTTTTCCTGACCCTATGTAACAGTCACCTGGGGACTTATGTAACAGTTTAACAGGAGTTGAAGCCCAGTTGCAGGAGATGGCACAGGGAGGAGGCAAAAACCAGAAGCGCAGTACAGATTAAAGGACCACTATAGTGCCAGGAAAACATACTCGGTCCCCCTCCCGCCAGGCTCTAGAGTGAGAAAGGGGTTAAACTTACCTCTTTCTCCAGCGCCGGGAGCTCTCCTCCTCGGCTGAATGTGCATGCACGGCAAGAGCCGCCCGAGCATTCAGCCAGTTTCATAGGAAGACATTCACAATGCTTTCCTATGGACGCTGGCATCTTCTCACTGTGAAAATCACAGTGAGAAGCACGCAAGCGCCTCTAGCGGCTGTCAATGAGAGAGCCACTAGAGGCTGGATTAACCCTAATATAAACATAGCAGTTTCTCTGAGACTGCTATGTTTATAGAAAAAAGGGTTAACCCTAGCTGGACCTGACACCCAGACCACTTCATTAAGCTGAAGTGGTCTGGGTGCCTATAGTGGTCCTTTAAGGGGAAATCCAAAGGCAGGGTCAGACGAGAAGCAGAAGTCAGGGCTGGCAGCAGAGTAATGTAGTCGGTAAAGCAGGCAGAGGTCAGAGTCCAGGAAATCAGTCAGTAGCGAAGCAAAGATCCGTCAGGAAACTCCAAACAGGCAAAACAACCAGATGCTAGGTTTCAGGCAGTGCTGGCTTTTACAGCCTGCAAATTAGATGCAGCTGACCCTAATTGGAAAAGGGCAACAGGTGGATCAGCACTGCTTAATCCAGGCAAGGGGTCAGGATGCAGAATAATGCAAACAGAAACTGAAGCCCCCTGGTGGACAGCACGGCAGAGAACCTGACTGGGGCTGTGAGTTCAAACCCAGCCAGGTCTCAAAGGGGTGGCTGGGCTCGGGCTGTGCCGTGACACCCTATAGTGTTCTTTTAACAGTAAGAAAATTGAAAAATGGTCTAATCACTAAGGGGTTAATAGAAGCAAAAGGAAGCTTTTCTTTTCCCAATCCATGTGCATTTGGAAGTGGGTGGAGGAAGTAATAAATGCGAGCTTCATACTGACCACATGTTAGGCTCCTTCTTAAGTCCCCTGATTCACTGAAAGCATCAAGGGATGTAAAAGCATAGCAATGTTGGCACCACAGGCCAAGTGCTTTCTCTTCTTTTTCTATCAATTTCAGTTTTTCACTTTGTTTGTGCTTTTTTTGGGACCCTCTGAGCACCATAACAACTTCATCAAAATTAAGTTGTTATGGTGTCCATAGGTCCCCGGCGCCGGTTTACCTTTACAGGTTATACCGTTCTTGAATGTTCCAAACCCAAATTTGCTTCTCCAGGACCATTTTGATCTGCCTCTTCCCCAAGATCTACTTTCTGAAAATCTTCAAAACAGAAGTCTCGGTCTGCCATGTTAAAGGACATCGCTGATTGGCTTAGGGCCGTCAGTTGATGTTCTAAGCCAATTAGTAGTGGCAAATGGTGACACGACACCCCCTTCCTCCCCGTACCTCCCAAGTCCTTCACTCAGCCCATCTACAGAACATTCATCCTCCTGCAGTGCTGGGAAGTTATGTAACAAAAGAAGGTTGAAGCAGCAGGAAGAACTTGTCCTCAGTGTGGGATAGTAGACAAGTTGTTGCTTTGGGCCGTAGACTGAGGGGGGCATGCCAGCAAAGGTTACTCAAACCAAAAACAGTATTTTGTTCAAACAATATTTTTTTTGTGTTGGAGTAAACCTTTACTGTAATGTCAAGAATACAAACATGTATTCCTGACACTATAACCCTGGTATGGCTGTTTAGGTACCCATCAACCCACAGCAGTAAAAAAGTTTGTTTACTCCCACGATGTGATGGTCTCGTCCTGCCTCCATGGCTGAGATCATCAGTCTGAATGATCTCAGCCAGTCCAATGCTTTCCTATAGGAAAGAGTTGCGCTGCAAAACACTGGGCTGCGCTAATCGGTATGTCCTCATAGAGATGAATGAATCAATGCATCTTTATGGGGAACGTTCAGCCACTAAATGCAGGAAACTTCTCTAGTGGCTGTCTGAGGGACTGCCGCTAAAGGTGTTCCTAGGAAGCAATGTAAACACAACCTTTTTCTGAAAAGGCAGCGTTTACAGAGCTCAGCCTACAAGCACATGCTATAGACACCAGAACAACTACATTGAGTGACCCTTTAATGTTGTTTAGTATAAGTATAGGGTATCTGAAAGCCCTATCCATCCTTTACAAACAAGATCAAGTAGGTACAGGTACACTTAAAGAAAAAGTGTTAAATAAAGGTGGAACAAATAAAAAGTACCAAAAAGTCTTGTTCATCAAAACACAGAGTCTCATAAAAACATTTGTTGTGAAATGGTTAAAGTGTGCAAAATAGATGCTCTTTTTGTCTCTGTGTATTAAAATGTATTTACAGGGTGAGGCAAGATTGGATTCATTTTTGATTTCTAAACATTTTTCTCATTGCAGCCTGTTGTCGATGGAATACTGGCATTGCTTTTCATAATGACAGTATCACAGTTTTGTATCACAATATCCACATCTGTTTTTGGATGTAAAACTGTGTGCCGGACATCATATAATGAAACGGTAAGTTAAATGTTTAAAGATATGCTGAAATGAATTATTCAGGAGATGGAAAACAAAACTCCTTTTCTCTTCTTTCAAGTCTTACAAATATGCGTACTTCCATTGAGCATATGTAGTTTATGGAACCAGTAACTAACAACTATGATGAGTCCATTGATATACATTTACTTAATAGAATGCGATTTTACACAAATAAGTTAAAGTCGAGGGGAGCCATGTTAACTATGGGTGACAGTTACTAGTTACTCAGTAAATTCTACTGCAGTGTTACTAGGGTGCCCACGTGTCCCGGATCGTCCGGGACAGTCCCGCATTTTGAGAGTCTGTCCCGGGCACCCTCATTCCGGGACAATGTAGTGGGAAGCCTGTCCAGCTCAGTTGCTTTGGGCCCTGTCGGGCTAGTGAGGAGATCAATGATCTCCCTCACCGGCCTGACTGACCCTTCGTCCGTGACACAATACACAAGATCCAGGCACTCACTTATCCACTAAACAGCAACTTTAATGTTGACAGATTTTATTAGTTTTTTTTAAAACACCTAATCTAGGCAAAAATAATGGGGGTTTAGTTACATTATATGATCATACATTGCATAAGCCTGCCACGACTTCAATGTACCCCATCTTTCGCAGGTCCTACTCGAACAGTCTAATGTCTGTTCTTATGAGATTAACCCACTTACTTGGGGAAAAATTCCATCTGGGTCTCTCTCTGCAGTATAAGGCTAAATAGGGCCCTGGATGAGGCACCTGTGACAGGGAGGGGTGCAAAACCAAAGAGTTGGCTCCCAAGGAGTTAGACTCCCAAATATATATATATATAAAAAAACAGGGGGCTGCACTCACCTGAACATGCATAAACGGGTGCTGCTGGGGGCCAAATTATACAATACACAAGATCAAGCGCACTCAGCCCCCAGCAGCACCCCATTTATGCATGTTCGGGTGAGTGTAGCCCCCTGGTTTCATATTTAAATTTAATATATAAGAGGTAATAAATATATTCAACCATGACAGGTGCATTCTGTATTGAGGTATATTGCAATAGATCTCTTTATTTTAAATTTCTCTATATGAGGATTTTAAAGATTTGGCAGGGCCTGATCTTTATTTGCGGTCTGAAAATGAGTGTCATTTGTTATCTTAGCAACCAGGTTGGTAGCACATCCAACAAAATAATTATTAAAGGCATTTGCTACATCTAGGGGGTGTTGCAGTGTTTGGTTGTCCTTTTTGACAGTGTTGGGAGTGGATTGTGGGGGTTTGTATGCTATTTCTGATTTTCCAGAAGTTTCTTGGGTTTGTTATGTTATTGTTCAAATGTTCACTGAAATATTGGGCCTTTGCCATTTTTGTTTGTTATGTGCATGCAACACACACACACATACACACACACTTTGTAGTCTGTTATTTATGGTTAGTAAATTATTCATATTTTTTTTAAACGTTCCTGCTCATTAAAAAAAAAACAAACAAAAAAAACAACTGTTCTTTAATGCAACTTGTTTTGTTTTCTTTTTCTATTTCTTAAAGGACCACTATAGGCACCCAGACCACTTCAGCTAATGTTAACCCTTATTTCTATTAACATAGTTTCAGAGAAACTGCTATGTTTACCTATGGGTTAATCCAGCCTCTAGTGGCTGTCTCATTGACAGCCGCTAGAGGCACTTCTGACTGTGAAAATCACAGTGAGAAGACGCCAGCGTCCATAGGAAAGCATTGAAAATGCTTTCCTATGGACTGGCTGAATGTGCGCGTGGCTCTTGCCGCGCATGCGCATTCAGCCGAGGAGGAGAGTCCCCGCCCAGCGCTGGAGAAAGAGGTAAGTTTAACCCCTTCCACCTCCTAGAGCCCGGCGGGAGGGGGACCCTGAGGGTGGGGGCACCCTCAGGGCACTATAGTGCCAGGAAAATGAGTATGTTTTCCTGGCACTATAGTGGTCCTTTAAGAGATGTCTAAGTAACAAGTTAATGTTTGCAGAAATACTAAAAAAAAATGCACTGGCATATGTTTTTGCCAGTCTCAAGTATAAATTTGATGAAATGCACTCGTGAAAGTAAGTGTTCCTGAATGGCAGTTAGGAAATGTGGTCAGGGCCGGTGCATCCTATAGGCGACTTAGGCAGTCGCCTAGGGCTCCCCTTAGGAAGAGGTGCCGCGAGGAGCGCCAGCGCTCTCTATAGAGAGCCTCTGGCAGCTGCAGCAATGCCCAGGCTGGCGCGTCGATTAGGGATGGAATCCCTCAAATCTATGTTCGGGGAAATGTGAAAAATTTGAAAATTGAAAAACGGTCTGGTCAATAAGAGGTTCATGCAACTTGTTTTGTTTTCTTTTTCTATTTCTTAAGAGATGTCTAAGTAGCGAGTTAATGTTTGCAGAAATAGTGAAAAAATACTTGCCAGTCTCAAGTATAAATTTGATGAAATGCACTTGTGAAAGTAAGTGTCCTTGAATGGCAGTTAGGAAATGTGGTCAACCTTAGACTAACGCAGCGGTGGTAAGTGAAAGAAAATTACCTTCGCTGCCCTTCAACATTTCAGTGATTTGGCCAACTCATGATGCCTTGAACATGCGCATGTATGCTCTGGAATCTAAACTAAAACATTTTAAAATAATTATAGAACAACTAATAGCTGTTTTAGTTAGCTACTAGGCTGTACTAAAATTGTGGAAGGGAAAGTCCCTTTTTAAATACTGTGCGCAAAAGGTGATTAATTGCAAAATGTATGTATTATTATAAATAATTGGAGACTTATTTAACTATTTTAACTTGTATTTTGCAATTCAGTTTCAAAATTACTTTTCAATTAACCCCCTAATTTTCTACCCTTGCATTTCTAAATGTAACACTAAATTTAAAATGTATTTACAGGGTGGGGAAAGATTGAAGTTATTTTAACCCCTTCAGGACGGAGTCAATAGTGCACGTTCTGATCAAAACAAAACGTAAACAAAAACTGGAATTTGCGCTATATGTCTGTCCAACCGTAATTCACCGCTGTCACATTAAGTACCCCCTCACTTATTATATATCATTTCGTTCAGGAGAAACAGGTCTTTAATTTATCATTAACTATTCATATATGGAACATAATTTATTATGAATAAAATTTAAAAAAAATTGAGAAAATAAGATTTTGTTTTAAATTTGTATTTCTGTCTGACATTTTAGCTGTGAATGTCATAATACTGTTAGGTTTTACTGCAAAAAAATGCACATATTTGTAATCAGTGATGTCTCACAAGTACAACAGTACCCCCCATTAACAGGTTTTATGGTGTTTTGGAAAGTTACAGGGTCAAATATAGAATGTTCCATTTTCAAATTGAAATTTGCCTGATTAGTAATGTTACCTTTGAGAAGGTGTGGTAGCCCAGGAATGAGAATTACCCCCATAATGGCATACCATTTGAAAAAGTAGACAACCCAAGGTATTGAAAGTGGGGTATGTTTAGTCTTTTTTAGTAGCCACTGGCTAAACACTGGCCAAAGTTAGAGTTCATATTTGTTTTTGTGTGAAAAAAGCAAAAAACTAATATTTGGCCAGTGTTTGTGACTAAGTGGCTACTAAGAAAGACTGGACATTCCCCACTTGTAATACCTTGGGTTGTCTACTTTTGCAAATGGTATGCCATCATGGGGGTGATTCTCATTCCTGGGCTACCATACGCTCTCAAAGGCAACATAACCAATCTGGCAAATTTCAATGTCAAAAAAACGAAATGTAAGCCTTATATGTGACTCTCTAACTTTCCAAAACACCATAAAACCTGTACATGGGGGGTACTGTTATTCTCGGGAGACTTCACTAAACAGAAATATTAGTGTTTTAAAACAGTAAAACATAATACAACAATAATATAGTCCATAAATTGCCGTTCGTTTGTAAAAAAAAATGCAAAAAACTTAACTTTTACTTAAAATATCATCGTTGTAATACAATTTATCAGATTTAAACATTAATATTTGAGTTCAGCAAAGTCTCCCGAGTAAAACAGTGCCCCCTATGTACAGGTTTTATGGTGTCTTGGAGAGTTACAGGGTCAAATATAGTGCTTGCAAATTAAATTCTCTGCACTTTTTCGCTGTGTTGTCAGGCATGTCAATCAAATTTTAATTAATCAAATCACATACTTATGTTAAAAGATTACTTAAATATACACGTAGAATTTAAATATATATGCATTTATAGGTATTTAAATTCTACGTGTATACTAATGTATTCTTTTATGTAATATATGTATTTATCTCTATATATATATTTGCGGTTATTTGTATTTTACATATAGAAAGATATATATATATATAGAATGTCATTCTAAGTGTATTTTGTTACCAATATATATATATATTAATAACAAAATACAGTTAGAATGAAATTGCATATGAATATATAATTTATATTAAATTTTGTTTCAATATTTTATTTATTATTGTAATTATACGTATATATAATATATGTGTATATATCTATTGTAACGGCACCCCGGGCATAAAAGGGGTTAACAGCCGTTTAGAAGATCTTCCCCTTCCAGGGACACAGGCACAGCTACTATAGACACCAATCCACCGAACCAGAGAAGCATATGAATGCTGTAAACAGCCGAACCGGAACCATTTGAATGCTGTAAACAGCCGAATAGGAAAAAGCATACGAAAGGTTTACACTCCTAGCAGTCGAACGGGAACAGCATACAATAAATCCCCCCCAAGAACAAGATAAAGCTCCGTGTTGAGGGTCAAGCAATGAAACGGAGCTGTGGGTTTATTGTTCTTATATACACATTAGTACCACCCACAGGGGTTTGGAAAACAACCAATAAACACGTACAATACACTCAGACACTCCCACACAAAATCCTCCCCTCTGCCTGTGATACAATTATCTTACACAATGGGTAATGTAATTATCACAGCCAGAGAAATACAGTTTTTCCACATTATTCATAACTTGAAAAGTATGCATCACATTCACATAACACATTTTCAGAATCAGCATACTCCAAATACAAACATATGTCAAAATCATCCAAATTGGTCCATTGGTTCAAAAGATAGATCAAAGTCCTTTGTGACCAAATGAAGCATGGCTTTTCTGCCCAAAACCAGTTCCACAGAGTCTTCTATCCTGGAGATAATTGGGAAGTAATCCAATTATCTCCAAGGACAGAGGCAAAACTCCATTGAACACATGGCAGCAAAAGACAATAAAACACATAAAAACATATAACTGTGCAGCCATTGCACAAAACAGGTACATTCAACATATCCCCAGATAGCTCAGATCTGAGCGCACATTATTACTGAATGGCGCTCAGAGCACACACATACAGTTCAATTACCATGGAGCCAAAGTCTTTCCCATAGTCTTTCATTATACGAATGGGCTCCATGGCATAGCTATCTGGGGTATCACCGCTCAAACAGGGCAAGCACCGAATTACCCGGCTTTCGTGTCTTCGCAGAGGAAAATTAAGCGTTTCAACATGGGGCCATAGTCTAAAGGCAGCAGGCGGGCAACCAGGCTCCTCCAATGCACAGTGGCGAGATTGGTCTCGTCACATCTATTATATATATAATATATATACATATAATATATATATGTAACGTCATTCTAAGTGTATTTTAATATTAATATATATACTAATATTAGTATTAAAATACACTATGTATGACGTTATATATATCTATATTATATACATAATATATATATATATATATACACACACACACACTTAATTAATTTTACACGTTTATTTTTTTTTTTTACATTTCCCACCAGCAGGGGGACTGTCTGATATTTCAGACAGCCCCCCTGCTGGCAGATCCATAGCCAGCTATAGGGGGCCATGTGATCGCTCTTTGAGAGTGATCACATGGCCCCCGGGGGCCTCATTCACCGGGGGAGGGCTGCCTGGGCTGTGAGGCAGCCCTCCAGAAGAGGATCGCGGCGGAGATAAGTACGCCGGACCTCCCCTGGGCTTAAGCGGTTACGGCGTTCTATGCCGCCGCAACGGCTTTAAAGCCCTTTAAAGCCGTGACGGCATAGAACGCCGTAACGGCGTTAAGGGGTTAAAATAATCATGCATTTCCAACGACAAATGAAATATAAATCATTAAAGGAACACTTCAAACACAATAATTACTATGGTGACATAAGTGAATTGGTGCACTCCTGTAGTAAGTAGTCAGACTGTTTAAGACTTATTTGACAAGTTTCCTGGCTCCCATCGAGCACCTGACACCACTTCTACTGCTGCTGGAAGCTTCTGCCTGTGACCTAAGCTCAACAATGCAAGGCCACACTGATTGGCTGACAGCACTGAGCTGATGCAATTTAGCTAATGAGGGTCACACTCATTGGCTGACAGCATCAAGCGGATGAATTCAACACTCAGCTAACGAGCATGGCTGTGCAGAACAGAGCTTAGCTCAAAGGAGCTAAGAGCACCTGGCAGGCTGCGATGGGCACCCATTAAGGCCTAAGTTGTCAAACTGCTCTTATACTGATTGAACACATACTCTGGTAGGGCACCATAACCAGTACAGCAGGCCATAGTGGTAATGATGGTTGAAGTTTTCCTTTAAAGGGAGGTCATTTAAATGTGTATTTGTAGTATTTTTCAAACAGAATTAAAGTAGATAGAGTCAACAGGGTGGTAAGATGCGTAGAAAATATGAGAATAAAAAACACAAAGGGGGTAAGAAACAGAAAAGCGGAATAGGAATAAGGGGATGAGGTACACAAAAGGGTCATAAGAGGGGCAAAGGGGGGAAAGGAGACACAAAAGAGTAATAGGGGTAAGAGATCCAAATGGGTAGGAGGGTAAAGAGATAAACACGGGTGGAGAGATGTGTACTAAGTCACACAAAAATTTACAGTTTGGAGGTGGTACCAAAACACAGAGTGTCAGCTGAAATTGACATTGACAAAGCTGAATTTTAAAATTTCACATCATTGCAGCCAATGAAGAGGCGGTCTCTGGGTGTGCCAGGGAGAGGCCTGGATATTTGTAAAAATCACTCCCCTATGGTTTGACAGTGATGCGCCAAATTATTGCCTACATATCCATTGCATTGAGATGCAGTGATTAGGCTGTTTAGAAAGTCCCGTTAAATGTGAATTATTTCAGTAGATTAAAATTGTTAATATTTTTATATAAATCATTCTTGCAGAATGTTGAAAATGTTAGTTGATTTTATATAATTATTAACTGCTTTAGAATACTCAAAATGTTAATGTTTTTTAAATAATAAATTATATACTATGTTGCACTAACACAGAATTTCATTTATATTTTATTTTAGACAGTAATAATTTATCAAGCCTCCTCGGTGATAAACGCTGGAAATAACATGACTGCTGATCCTACTACCTTAACTACAGATGAATAATGTATTGATATCAATGAATATCTTCTAGAGAAGATATGATGTTACTTTTTTATAACTACTTTTCAGATGCCTAAGTAGTTTTGTAAAATTTTAAACATAAATACAATTTTCTATATATATATTTTTGTTTTGAAGACCAGCAATTCCTCTGCTGCCAGTCTGCAGTTTCCACTTTGGCTTTGACCATTTTCCATTTTTGAGCTAATCAAAGCAAACTAATGCTACTCATTATTAAAGCACTATCAAAGTTAGTATATTACTGCTCTACAGCTGTGCAACTCATATAGCCCCGTGCACAAACACCTTCTGCAAACTAAATTCCTTCCTGAGATACTAGGCCTCATTTTGAGTCTTCATAAAAGCAACTTTTTCATTAACATCAAACAAAATATCACAGTTTCCTTCTTTTGACATATATGTTTTCAGTGCTTGTTATATAACTGGAATATATACATTTCACTACTACCATGCTGCAAAGGGTTAAAAGAACACTATATAGTGTTAAGAGTAGGAAACTGTATTTCTAACACTATAGTGTCCTTCTGCTTCCGCACCCCTACCCCACTGGCAAAGAAGGGTTAAAAATAAATTTTTTTCACTTACCTGATTATCTGATCAGGCTCCTCCTCTGCCCATGTCATGCCGATCATGGTTTTCCCATAGGAAATCAATGCTTTTCAATGGGGTTTTTCAAGAGGCTGGACGTAATCATACAAGGCGTGACATCTAGCGTTGTTTTATGGAGTTAAACTGCAGGAAGCGTCTCTAATGACTGTCTGGAAGACAGCCACTAGAGGCAGTCTTAACCATGCAATATAAACATTGCATTTTCTCTAAATATGCAGGGTTTTTACATTGCAGTGTTAAGAGGACAGTGACAATGAATCCAGGCCACTTCCATAAGATGAAGTGGTCTGGGTGCCAATGGTGTCCCTTTAATACACAATAATTATGGTAGGGCAAACTACAAACAAGATTAAACAAGTTAACGCTGTCAGGCTCTGTGTTTAGTCTTTAATAACTGTCCCTTCCAGATGGGGGGGGGGGGGGGAAGAGAACTACATGAGGATCATATCACAATCACAGAATTCTCCTCCTCCAGGGCCCTAAACTAGACTAAAGAATGCAACATAGAGTGTGTAATACAGAGAGCAGGCACAATGTATGGATTGGATTTCACCTAATTTAGCTCTTTAATTGAAATCGAGTAATAATAGCAGAAAGCTCAAGAATTGAATGTCCCAGGGAAAAGATTGGCAAGCACTTAGATGTAGGGGAAAAAAGCATAAAAGGAAAAAAGACAGATGTATAGACAGCCAGATACACATACACGTAGCAGTAATACTCACAATGCGTCTCCCAGGCAACCCTCTGGCGCAGGCTCTCTGACTACCTGCAGCTCATGTTGCTCTCGGTAGCTCAGTATTTACCGAGATTCTAAAAGCCAGTCTTGGAACACATTGTCTGAAAAGGGGGCATGGCTAAGCAGGAGTCTGTTGCGGCTTCTGAGTTCTGCAGCTCTGCAGACTCTGGAAGCAAATCACTGGACCAACAGGGAGCATACTGTTGCTAAACAGTTTATCCCTTTACTGGGGAACCAGGCCACGGTAATTTAGGCATCATTTCCATTACAGCAGGATGTAATGATGATTGGTGATGCTTGGAGCAATCCTTTAAGTGAGCTACACACTTTTTATACTTGCTTGAGTCTGTTTTTTGTGGCTTTGAAATATTAATTAAGCTTACGTGTAATATTGTGATACAGACTGTTGTTTATACTTTGTATTTCAAATGATCACTTTCAATATAGTTCTATTTTATAATAAAGAACATTTTACATTTACAAATCTTAATTGATTAAATTAATATGTGATGGAATGTGATTATTTTATATGTTCTTTGATCTTTAACATGTTAGTGAATAAGCCTCTAGACTAACAAGTCATGTTCTGTTCAATGCATAGAGGGTGTTGGTTGTTTATAAGTTTGGACTTTGTACCTTTTTTCCTCCCTCCTACCCACATCACCCCCTTACTGCTGATCTGCCTAGTAACAGCAGTAAAAGTCCAAACTAATCACCCCCCTTTTTCTACCTTCTCTATACATTAAGACCATGTGTAACTATCTGATTAGATAAAGAATAAAAGCACGCCCTGTTAAAACCAAAAACTATATATTTGGGATATGCAATAAACATTTTTTGAAAAGTCACTTTGAACAACTTGTATCTGTGTCAGTTCATCGTGGCGTCCCCAGCGCTGGAAAGAGATTGCAGGACAAATCAGAGATTGCTAAATTACATAGAAGTCTATGGCAAAGAAGTGGTCAATTATTTAAAGAGATCTTCATTTTGTTCATACATAGAGCTGTTTATCTAGTCTGTTAAAGATAATCACTTTTACTGCACTTCTGTTTACTATTGTTATATATAGTATCTCACAAGAGTGAGTACACCCTTCACATTTTTGTAAATATTTTATTCTATGTCTTTTCATGTGACAACACTGAAGAAATGACACTGTCATGTTTTTTCTTTAACAAATGCCAAACAGTTATTTTGAGGCAGTTTCAGCACGGCAAACTGATATGGCAGCAAATTAGAGAGATAAACTGATAGTCCTTGAAAATAGAGGTTTAGGTGATGTGTCCAGGGTTAGTCCATAAGCAATGTCCTTTATCCAGTCCGAGGTTGTTCAATAGGAGATCAAGCAATATTGAAGGAAATTCCAAAAGCAGAGTCAAGGCCAGTCCAAAATAGTTAACCAGGAAATCAAAGATATAGGGGTATTTTGATGGGATTCCAGCATGGTCAAAATTTAGTAGGCCTAAATCTCCACATGGCATATGCTAATAAGTATCTGATTACAAACAGTTGGATGAGTCATCAGTATACTGAGCATGTGTGGAAGTGGATAGTACATTCCTTTGTCTGTAAATGCCATGTGGTCTGCCCATATAAGGAGATCCTGAATATCCTGTGTGCTGATTGGTCTGAGGAATATAGGAGGGGGTTATACTGTATGCGAGGGGATATGCTGCTAACAAAAGGCCTCTGCACCATGCTTTCTGCCTCTCAGATATTTTTGGAACAGTTCATCTGAGACCCGATCGGTGTTTAATAAAAGACCTGTTACTTCCTGAAGACTTGTGTCCATATCTCTATGTGTGGCTTCTGCGGTTTGTTCCTGTTATTCCTCCGGTAACAGTATGAAGCGAGGATTCAGAAAGGGGTCCGGTGATGGAAAACACTGTCGCTCTAGGAGTGATCCAAATGATTAGGAAGGAAGTTGATGCAATCAGTCCGATTAACACATTAATTGTGCCCTGAGGTATTGGAGATTGGAGTTAAAGGGACACTATAGTCAACTGAACAACTTTAGCTTAACCCCTTAAGGACTGGACTGTTTTTGCGATGTTGTACATTTGCGACCAGGCATATTTTTACACTTTTGCGGTGTTTGTGTTTGGCTGTAATTTTCCGCTTTCTCATTTACTGTTCCCATACAAATTATATATTGTTTTTTTCAGGACAAAAAGGGGCTTTCTTTACATACCATTATTTATATAATCTCATGTATTTTAATTTAAAAAAAATACAAAAATCTGATGAAAAATTGAAAAAATACATGTTTTTTGACTTTTACTTGAAAAATCTTTTACTCATCTACAAAAGCGAATGAAAAAAACTGCTAAATAGATTCAAAATTTTGTCCTGAGTTTAAAAATACCTAGTGTTTACGTGCTTTTTTGCTTTTTTTTGCATGTTATAGGGCTATAGGTACAAGTAGGATATTGCGGTTTCAAAACATACATTTTAAAATTTATCAATAGTGACATTGTAACACTATTATCTGTCATAAATCTCTGAATAACACCCCACATGTACATATTTTTTTTAAAGTAGACAACCCAGGGTATTCAATATGGGGTATGTCCAGTCTTTTTTAGTAGCCACTTAGTCGAAAACACTGGCCAAAGTAAGCATTCATATTTGTTTGTGTGTGAAAAAAGTAAAAAAACTAAATTGAACGCTAATTTTGGCCAGTGTTTGTGACCAAGTGGTTACTAAAAAAGACTGGACATACCCCATTTGCAATACCTTGGGTTGTCTTCTTTTGCAAATGGTATGCCATCATGGGGGTAATTCTCATTCCTGGGCTACCATACGCTCTCAAAGGCAACGTAACCAACCTGGCCATTTTCAATGTAAAATATTTGACCCATATATTTGACCTTGTAACTTTCAAAAATGCTATAAAACCTGTACATGGGGGGTACTGTTTTACTCGGGAGACATCGCTGAACACAAATATTAGTGTTTAAAAACTGGAAAACGTATCACAACAATTATATCATCAGTAAAAGTGCTGTTTGTGTGTGAAAAATGCAAAAAAAGTAACTTTCACTGACAATATCATCACTGTGATATGTTTTACTGTTTTGAATCACTAATATTTGTGTTCAGCGAAGTCTCCCGAGTAAAACAGTACCCCCCATGTACAGGTTTTAGGGTGTCGTAGAACGTTACAGGGTAAAATACAGTGCTAGCAAATTAAATTCTCTGGAATTTCGGCCTGGGTTGGCAGGCAGGTCCCTCAAATTGCAATCAATAAAATTACTGAATTATGTAAAAATATTACATAAATACGCACGTAGAATTTAAATATATATGCATATTTATATATTTGAAGTCTACGTGTATATTTATATAATTATTTATGTAATTTTGTATATGGACGTATGTATATTTCTTATTATTTTTATTTATTTTTATATACATAGATATATATACAAATTCATTCTAAGTGTATTTTGATATAAATATATATATATTAATTTTAAAATACAGTTAGAATAAAATTTCATATAGCTATATAATTTTTTAAAATTTTTTATTATTTAAAAAAAATTATTTAATTTAAATTACTTATTATTTATATTTTATAATAATATATATATACAATATATATAGTTATTATATATATTATATATATACGTGTGTAATTTAATTATAAGTGTATTTTTATATTAATATAAGTACATATTAATATAAAAATACACTTAGTATGGCATTATATATATGATATATAGAAATATATTATATAGATATTATATATGTCTATATATCATATATACACATATATAATTATTATTATTTTTTTTTTTATTAACACTAACTTTATTTTTTTAATTGATTTTACACTAGCAGGGAGACTGCCTGTCAGCACAGGCAGTCCCCCTGCAGGCAGACACATGGACACCCATTGTGACCATGTGATCGCTGTGTTAAGCGATCACATGACCACAGGGGTCCTAATCTGCCGTGGGGAGACTGTCTGGGCTGCAGGCAGTCTTCCCACAACCGGAGCCACGCTGATCGCTGCCGGGGGAATGACGGCGATCAGGTAAGTAGCTCTGACCGTTAGGACGGTTCAGGACCGTCATCGGTGCTCAAGGCAAAAATGCCGATGACGGTCCTGAACCGTCCTCTGTCCTTAAGGGGTTAATGAAGCAGTTTTGGTGTATAGAACATGCCCCTGCAGCCTCACTGCTCAATCCTCTGCCATTTAGGAGTTAAATCCCTTTGTCTATGAACCCTAGTCACACCTCCCTGCATGTGACTTGCACAGCCTTCCATAAACACTTCCTGTAAAGAGAGCCCTATTTAGGCTTTCTTTATTGCAAGTTCTGTTTAATTAAGATTTTATCCCCTGCTATGTTAATAGCTTGCTAGACCCTGCAAGAGCCTCCTGTATGTGATTAAAGTTCAATTTAGAGATTGAGATACAATTATTTAAGGTAAATTACATCTGTTTGAAAGTGAAACCAGTTTTTTTTTCATGCAGGCTCTGTCAATCATAGCCAGGGGAGGTGTGGCTAGGGCTGCATAAACAGAAACAAAGTGATTTAACTCCTAAATGACAGTGAATTGAGCAGTGAAATTGCAGGGGAATGATCTATACACTAAAACTGCTTTATTTAGCTAAAGTAATTTAGGTGACTATAGTGTTCCTTTAAAATAACCAAGGGTTGTGTACTTTCATGCGGTCTTAAAGGACCAGTAATAAACAAATAAAATTCCTGACAGACACTCTGCTACATTGTAAAGTTGTAAGTGTACAGCCTGTATAACAGTGTAAATTTGCTGTCCCCTCAAAATAACTCAACAAGCCATTAATGATGATGCCAGGATTTGCGGTGAAGGGTGGGATATCTGGCCTCTGGTGTTGAGGCACTAACCCCTCCGCAGCAGCACATCTCCTTCTGGCAGGGAGCCTAGCAGCTACAGATACATCACTAGATACATCACTTGCAGCAGACACTGTAATCTAGTGATGTATCTGAGCACCTGGCAGGGTCAAAATCCGGGTCGGAGTCAGACATAGACGCATCAAACTTCAACACAAGGATGGCATACGCCTCCTCAGCGCTATACAACCTCTGTGACATGATCACTATCATTTTATTTAGTGATTTTTCACAAAAAATAAATAAAAAAATTTACCCCCCCCACCCCAAAAAAATAATAAAAAAAATCACAGACAGCAAAATAAGTGCTGCTGGGCAAGAGCCAGTAATCTGTAGAGTGATTACTGGCAGGATTAGGGTTAATAGCTCTGGATCGAGCCTTTGGGTCTCACAAAAAAAATGCACAGACAGAAAAAAAGTGCTGCTATAAAAGTGCGGCAAGATAGGGGTTATTGTCTCACAATTTTACAAATCCCTACTTAAATCTCTCTACCTAAACACAAATATCTCTCTCTCACTAAAACACAAGTGTAGACAGGGAGGGAGATCCACACTGATCAGAGTCAATATTTACTAATAGTCAATTTATACTAATATTGACCTGACCAGACAAATGGGGATCATAGTAATAATAAATATTATTATAGGGGCAAGCTCTAATTGGATGACCCTTGCCTGCCTCTATGATGAGGCAGGTTAGGGACACCACCAGAAGCCCCATGATGCACTGCCTTTAGAAAGGCAGCACCATACTGGAAGCCACATGGCTGGCGGGGGGCGGGAGATTTTTTTTTATTTTAATTTTATTTAAGTCTTCACTGAGTGCCTCAACCCCTTGAGTCACTCAGCACACAGGCAAGGCATCGGGACGCCTGCCGATGGTCTGGCAGAGCTGAGGAGTCCCGTTCCATGAAACGGTAAGCCTCCTCTTAGAACGGAAAGAATACAGTACTTCAGCGTATGAGCTATGCCGAAGAGGGTCTCGGAGGGCTCCGGTGAGAGGCTGAATGTGGGGAGGAGGTTGTTGTAGTGAACTAGCGTTCTGAGGGGCACTGTGGCATCATGGCATACCCACATGTCGGAAACTAGCTGACAGCGAAGCTGACAGACTATATGTGGCTGAGAGCTAAGCCAAGATGCAACAGTGAAACTGTGAGTCAAAGGAAGTTGTTCTCTTTTTGATTATTTAATCATTTTAACCATACTACCATGCGATAAGCTGTTGGAGACACACATTGGTACTTAGAGGCATGTCCCTCAATCTGGTATACAGCAAATACTGATCAAAATACTGCAATTCTGATTAATGTGACTGAATAGCCAGATCTTGCTGACACCTGGATAACTATCTCCTACCCTTAAATTCTAAACTCAAATTCTAATTTCATCAAAAAAAGTGAAATTTATTTTTTTCTGAAAATTAGAATTAATCCTACTTAAATCCCTCAGCTCTGTAATTAAACCTACTAAATGGTTCATATTTCCAAAAGCCTACTCTCTGCATACTTCACTTAAGCCCTAACGATAGAAAACAACATTGAGAGAAAAGCAACAAAAGGAAAGAAATAAACAGACATCTCGAAAGGGAAGAAGAAATTTAGCAATGACTACTAAAAACAGAGAAATTTAAGAAAAGAAAAGTATAAAAATATAGCCTCAATATTTTCACCTACAACTACAAAATATCTTCCGCTGGATACATCACACAATATAACAGAAACCTCAATCGTAATGAAAGAAATGAATAATGGTAAATCCCAACTGGATTCCTCCAGTCTATATCGGAGAAGACCACCAGAATTAAAGAAGGGGAGGTTGCCTTTACGGACCTGCAAGCTTTTTTTCCCTGAGCTTGGTTAATAGCTCTGGATAATGTGAGTTATTCCACTTATTATATATAAGGACTTGAATATATAACAATATTACACTATTGGTGTTCTAATTTATGTTCTATGCATATCCCAGTTCTTGTGATATACCCCTTCGGCCAGTGAAACAACTTGTTTTTGTATGTAGCGCCAGACCTCTCTTGTGTTTTTTTTTTTTTATAACAACTCCCATTAGTACAGACTCCAATACAAAACATTTAACAAGAGAATTTACATTTTATGCTAGTTGTCGGATTGGGTAGGACATACTATAATCTGGAAAAAAAATTCCATGTGGATATTACCCTATTCATAGATGTTTATGGTTGGTTTAATGAAGTAAAGTTTTAACTGTAATTTGTTTTTCATTTCACATTAGCAAATGTTATTTTTGTCTTCTTTACATCTATAAAGGGAGTACTCCTCCCCTCTAAATCTAACGCATGACTTAGTGCATTTAGGTTTCTCATTCAATAAAAACAAATTACTACTGGCAGTGCTTAGAAAAAACAGAGTCGGAGTATTGCTGTGTTCATGATTGTCTTTTGACACATGAACTGAGATATGAACTCCAGATTTACAATCCACCCATTAACATAAAGGAAATTTATTGTAGTGCAATGATCTGTCAGTAAAGACTCCGCTGATTTCTTGATCAATTAATCTAGTATTAATGCAGCTGCTCATAATAGTAAATATTTGGTGAGAATCTTGGGAATTGAAGTCAAGCTAAATTGAATAGCCTGAATCGAAAATAAAGAAGTCTCCCTCTATCTGGGAGTGCAGATATCAGATACTGGTAAGAGACCAAATCTATAGTAATTTAAATAAATGATCTAGAGTGGCCATAAGGTATTTTTCTGAATGTCCTGCAATGTAAACATACAGGGAGTGCAGAATTATTAGGCAAGTTGTATTTTTGAGGATTAATTTTATTATTGAACAACAACCATGTTCTCAATGAACCCAAAAACTCATTAATATCAAAGCTGAATATTTTTGGAAGTAGTTTTTAGTTTGTTTTTAGTTTTAGCTATGTTAGGGGATATCTGTGTGTGCAGGTGACTATTACTGTGCATAATTATTAGGCAACTTAACAAAAAACAAATATATACCCATTTCAATTATTTATTACTACCAGTGAAACCAATATAACATCTCAACATTCACAAATATACATTTCTGACATTCAAAAACAAAACAAAAACAAATCAGTGACCAATATAGCCACCTTTCTTTGCAAGGACACTCAAAAGCCTGCCATCCATGGATTCTCAGTGTTTTGATCTGTTCACCATCAACATTGCGTGCAGCAGCAACCACAGCCTCCCAGACACTGTTCAGAGAGGTGTACTGTTTTCCCTCCTTGTAAATCTCACATTTGATGATGGACCAGGTTCTCAATGGGGTTCAGATCAGGTGAACAAGGAGGCCATGTCATTAGATTTTCTTCTTTTATACCCTTTCTTGCCAGCCACGCTGTGGAGTACTTGGACGCGTGTGATGGAGCATTGTCCCGCATGAAAATCATGTTTTTCTTGAAGGATGCAGACTTCTTCCTGTACCACTGCTTGAAGAAGGTGTCTTCCAGGAACTGGCAGTAGGACTGGGAGTTGAGCTTGACTCCATCCTCAACCCGAAAAGGCCCCACAAGCTCATCTTTGATGATACCAGCCCAAACCAGTACTCCACTCCACCTTGCTGGCGTCTGAGTCGGACTGGAGCTCTCTGCCCTTTACCAATCCAGCCACGGGCCCATCCATCTGGCCCATCAAGACTCACTCTCATTTCATCAGTCCATAAAACCTTAGAAAAATCAGTCTTGAGATATTTCTTGGCCCAGTCTTGACTTTCAGCTTGTGTGTCTTGTTCAGTGGTGGTCGTCTTTCAGCCTTTCTTACCTTGGCCATGTCTCTGAGTATTGCACACCTTGTGCTTTTGGGCACTCCAGTGATGTTGCAGCTCTGAAATATGGCCAAACTGGTGGCAAGTGGCATCGCGGCAGCTGCACGCTTGACTTTTCTCAGTTCATGGGCAGTTATTTTGCGCCTTGGTTTTTCCAAACGCTTCTTGCGACCCTGTTGACTATTTTGAATGAAACGCTTGATTGTTCGATGATCACGCTTCAGAAGCTTTGCAATTTTAAGAGTGCTGCATCCCTCTGCAAGATATCTCACTATTTTTGACTTTTCTGAGCCCGTCAAGTCCTTCTTTTGACCCATTTTGCCAAAGGAAAGGAAGTTGCCTAATAATTATGCACACCTGATATAGGGTGTTGATGTCATTAGACCACACCCCTTCTCATTACAGAGATGCACATCACCTAATATGCTTAATTGTAGTAGGCTTTCGAGCCTATACAGCTTGGAGTAAGACAACATGCATAAAGAGGATGATGTGGTCAAAATACTCATTTGCCTAATAATTCTGCACTCCCTGTACAAGGTTATTCACTATATTTTGAATTTGTGCAAATTCCTCCCGATTCCCCAATTCAGATCCCGGAAAATGTATCAAATTCCTCAGTTGAATGGAAGATGAGAAATGCAAAAACCTCAGTAAAAGCACTAAAAAGTTTTTTTTTATTATTATTAATATAGGTGATACATAGGTTATAAATGGACCTAAAAATAAAGCCTCCCAACACACAGTCACATGCAAAACATAGTTCAGACCACAAGCAACCATACCATACAAACACACAGCAAGCAACTGCCCCACACATGTGAGACACCCACAAACAAGATATTTACTGCCAGATGCCAACCCCCCCACACACACACACACACACACACACTCACATTGTCAGACACACTCCGTAAGAAATACACACAGCCAGATAGATAGTGACAAATATAGACACAGTGGTAGTGGGTATCAATGTGCGTCTCAGTGCTTGCATTCAAAGAGGCAACAGGGCTGCAATGTGCCCAATGTATACAATATATACGGGGCAAAATAAATGTATATTGCATGCAGACCACTTAATTTTTCATGTTGCATTCTTATGCTATAATTGTTTAAAGCGGATCTGCCACATTCGGGGGTCTGTTATGTTGGGGAAAATGTTACATATTTACTTGGCAAATACTTACTAGAATCGTACAAAGTTTTCCTGTCCATTCAAAATGTTTGTATTTAGTTCCTTTAAATAATGTGCAATCTATATGTTGAAACAAAATAACATTCAACCCCTTAAGGACCAAACTTCTGCAATAAAAGGGAATCATGACATGTCACATGTCATGTGTCCTTAAGGGGTTAAATGGGAGAATGTGAGTTATTCCACTTAATATATTTAAGGACTTGAATATATAACAATATTACACTATTGGTGTTCTAATTTATGTTCTAGGCAGATCCCAGACAGAATTTACCCAGGACACTCAAAATACTCAGATTCTGGCATGGTTTCTTTTTTTTGCAACTTGCTTGTTGATGGAGTTAAAGCAACAGGGAAGATTAACCACTCTTAGTAGGATAGGATTTGGTTAGTACACTACCTTTATTTAGTACAGAGAGAGACACCTGCTCTATTTGTCTCCTGTAGTTGGAAAACAGACTTCTGGATTCCTGAAAGCATCAGAACACACAACTTGATTAAAAAACAAGTGTTTACAATAAACAAACTTTAAAACAAAATGGAAGATTTCCAAAAAACTGGTTTAATAAAGTATTTTTTTGTTTGTTTTTTTGATTACAGGTATATAAAATGTTTCACGGTAGCCCTATCTATAAGGTTAAGTGCTTGAAACAGCATAAAGTTTTTGTTTCCATTTTAAAACACATCTGACAATCACAAGATTTCATGCCAGAATAAAAATAGCAGAAACCACATCTTAGTTGTATACCTCTACTTAAAATATATTTGTTAATGTTGTAATGTGACAACCTTATTATTGGTATGCCAAAGTTGCAAACTGTTATTTCACATATTTTTAAAATCATTTGGGAAAAAAAAAAGAAAAAAAGAACGAAAGAAAGAAAAACTGAACATAATATGGAACAAGTTCATCAGTACATGAACGATTAAAATTAACATCTGCAAAAGTAGAACAGCATTACTAAAACAAAGAAATCACATAATACAACTGACATCTCCAAAACAATTTAAATAATTTTAAATATTTTATTTTTTGCCTTTTTTTTTTTTTAATCTCGCTACAAATGCTTTGTACAAGTTCTGAACATAAAAGTCCCCGTTAGAGAAATGTAACAAAATGGGAATGATAGTGAAAGCGGTAAAGTGGCACAAATTCACCAAACAAGTGTTCAAACTACGGTCAAAGAGGTAGATTACTTTTTAAACTGATAATAAGGGATCTACAAATGCAAATATCCATAGCCAAATAAATGGAACATTTACACCTCCAAAAAGGTAGAGGAAAAACCCCCAAAACAATAAAAACTGGGAGCCAAATAATTATAAAAGAAGTTAGTTAACAGGCCAAACTAAATACTTTTACCTAACCTACAGTACTAAAATGGATGTGAAGTAACCTTATTTTTAATAACTAGACACAAATGTTTCAGAAATGCCATTTGGTCTTTAAAAAAATAAAAAAAATAAAGTTTAGAAGAAGGTTAACTAATAACTGCCAAGTAATATTTTGTCTACATTTCTGTAAGAATAAATTTATTTAAAAAACAAACAAAAAAAATAAATAAAAAAATGGATGAATGAAAAATGGCTAAATAAAGCAAAACAATATAATAGGCTATATCTTAAATCTGGTGGTTAAAGATGAATATCCAAGATTTCAAAATTGTAATTCCAAATTCATTTTTAAATGTAACCTTTAGAATTCATACAAGCTTTCTTTTTACTCATTTGGGGCTTGTGTCAAATGCAGCAATGTAATTCCAAACCCTGAATTGCCAACATTTAAAAAAAAAAAAAACAAAAAAAAAAAAAAAACACACAGGAGGCATAATTCAAGATCATAATCCCTGCATGAATATTATACTTTTGTTCCAAGTACAATTGTATTAAAAATTGTTTTACTCTTAGAAATTAGAATATCTCAGATGAGTGTTCAGAATCCATTTTGGAATGGACATCCTTTATTTCAACATGCCAAACGACGTTTAAGGAAACTCAAAGTAGGATTTCCACTGCAAGGACTGTGGATTTGTCAATTGCAGCTTGAATTGCATTTAGATTTGTTCTTGTAGTGCTTGCTTTAGATTTATCATGCAACAGTCAGTCCATGGTTTACAGATGATTAGACAGAAGGCCTTGCTTTAAAACATGGTTCTAAAGAAAACAAAAATATATAATTAAATATGCATCTTATAATTAACGAGACACTTTGTGTATTTTACTGAAAGTAAATACATTGATGTAAGAAGAGGGAAGGTATGTCATTCTTAATATAGAATATATCCCAGATGTTGAGTGAGTGAAGCTTACCATGCCCCAGGTAAGGGGTAGGGTTGGATCCCAATGTGTTAATACACTATGTCAAAGAGTTCCACGGGAAAATTTAATTGGGAACCCCTGCCATAAAGTAATTTAGATACTGGCAAGAGAAACAGCCCAGCACTCACCTTTTTAGTAACAAGTGATCTTTTTTTTTTTTTTTTTTAATGCCTCAAAGATACAGCATATCAGAGCAATTTCACCTGACGCCCAGGAAATGTAGCTCCAGGTGACGGGCAGGCATATTTTTTTTTCTGCGTGTCTGGCAGATTAGCCATGCCACAGGCAAGTGGCAGAGCTGCAGCACGAGACATGTGACAGAACTGGGCCAGACAGGTATGTGTGTGCACCTCCATAGTAATCGCTCCCTGGCGGTCCGGTGCTCACTAATGAGACAGAAGGCAGAAATATTGTGTATTCTAACAAAGTGAGTGCAGGAGTGATTACTGTGGTCTGTATCTGCTGGGTTCCCACTGAAACTACACGGACTTTAATCTCTGCTACACCACCAGGGACTTGACATTGGACCAACAGTAAACAAAGCTATCCTCCTTGCAAAAAACTATGCAGGAGTTGGACAAAACAAAGCGCACCCTCACTACGCACAGCTAGCAAACATCACAGAAACATTACACACATGCACAGTCACCACCTGCACACAATATGGAAGGAGGGGGGGAATCACAGAAACATTACACACATGCACAGTCACCACCTGCACACAATATGGAAGGAGGAGGGCAGGGGGGAAAGGGGTGGTAGAGACACTCAGGTTATCCACGTAATTCTTAATTTTCACAAATTAAATGTGAATGGAAAAGCTAAAGCAAAATGTTGTGAGTAGCTGTTTTGTAGAGTTTTCCCAGATCAGCCTTTTTTTTGTCTCAGAATCTCCATTTGAATTTAATTCACAAAAAAGAAAAAAAACTAAACAAGGTTTGGAAAATAACCTTGTCAAGAGCTTTAGGCAGAGTACCAATTGAAACTATTTTGTGTGTTGGGACAAATAGATTGTCATGTATATAGTACAAAAGAACAATCACTCTTTGCCCATAAAACAAAAGTTGAATATATAACACTTATCTTAATTGACAGTGGTGACAGCTTCCTCCAGGGATATCCCAGCAATAATCCCTCCAATACAGAATAGATATATACAAAATGAGAATACAGCTGTATATCTACAAAAAATAAAATGAAACAATAGTGCAACACTGTATGGTAAGGTATAAGTGCGCTGTATAGAATATAACTCACAAGATTGATTAATAATTTGCGCCCAAGGGTGCCTTCCCTGATGAAGATTGGGGGGCGTGAAACCAATTCCTGTTCCAAGGAAGGCGAAATACGACTCGGGATGTGGAGTAAAAAAATATTTCTTCTTTATTTAAAAGTAAATACAAATAAGCTGTTCTGGTACCAAGTCCTATGCGTTTCGTCCCCCCGTCCCCCCCCAATTTCCCGGGTTTCGGCAGTTGTGCAACGTCACTTCCGGTTCGGCGATTCATTCTTGCGATCTAAATGGGTGTGTGCGTTTCATTACAGGGAAGCATGCGTTCCACCTATAGCTTTCTATGATAAGTAGGTTAATCATAGGAGCCCCTAGGGCTCAAAAAATAAAAAAGAAAATCGAAACTGAAAATAAATAAAAAAAGGAACAGTTATTTACAAGGCACAGGATCTTTTGCAAACGAAAAAAACATGGAGATCTGCTCATTAAGATCTCTATGTATACATGGAAGGTTAAATATTTTGCCCATGTTGGCTAATTTTATCGATGTTTGTGATTTCTAGGCACCTGAGTGATTAATGGCAATGTTGCTATATGTTGAATTCCAGCCACTTCCATGTAAAAAAGTAATAAGATCTGCTTTTTTTATACATACATTTTTGGTTTGGAATATGAGAAATGCCATGTCCCAACATCTGAATCAACAGAAAAAGGATATGAAAATATAAAATATATATATATATATATATATATATATATATATATATATATATATATATATATATATATATATATATAAATAATAAAATGAAATAAAATAAAAGTGAATATCAAATCTGAAAATAAAAAATTAAATTTAAATCAAAATAGAAATAAGGAAATGAAAAAAAGAAAATGAAAAAAATCATAATAAAAATAAAAGTAATAACAGAATAAAAATAAATATGCAATATGAATAAAGGCTAAATATTAGTGTGATATTTCTTCCAGGTCCTTTTGGTTGGTAAATGGCAATCTAATTTACATTAAAGAAAGCAAATGATATCTATTTCAGCATTGAGACCTCCGGGTTCCAGGGTGCCTAACTGATGGATCCAGAAGGTCTCACACTGTGCTAGTTTCTTCTCCCTATTACCACCCCTCCAATGAGGTTTTATGTGTTCTATACCAAAGCACCTGAAAGCCTTCCAACTAAAATGGAGACAACGGTTGCAATGGATGAGGACTGTATGTTTAATATCTTTTCTTCGTATATTATTTTGATGTTCCAAGAACCTAATTTTTGGGGGGCGGGGCCTGGCCGCCATGCTGACCGGTCGCATGCGGGAAAGGCTGCTGCACAATCTGGCCCTTTGGACCGAAAAACATGGCACATCACACCTAAAAGTAGCCAGAAGTGCAGCACAGTGAACAGGCAGCTGTGGGCGCTACTGCCGACCCCAAGATCGGGAGTTTTGAGGCCCCTGAAGGCTGTGCGAAACTTTGGGGCCTGTGTGGGAGGGGAGCGGGGTGGACGGCTGCCACCCTGTCTCCAACTCTACCGGCCACACAACAGCACTGGGACACTCCTCATGGGTCCCGTTTTCCCCCCCCCATGGACCTGCTGACAGGCTGCGGTCGCTTCCCTCAACGGAGCCAGCGGTGACAGTGATCGAAGACCGGTTAATTGGCGGGAATTACAAGCACGCATCTAAATGCCATCACAAAGTACAGTGCTCGGGGGACTGTGGGGCTTCATTATCGGGACTCCAGTGGTTTTATCCTCTTGCTAGCAGTTCCTAATACTAGCAATGTGCAGGGTTGTTTGACCTGTTTAGTGCAGTACAAATGTTTATTCTCTTGCGAACGCAAAGCCATACCACCCCAACCTTAAACAAAACTCCTACTGTCGTATGCATGTCTAGCCTAGTCTTCTCTTTTACACACTACTAATGAATCATAGGCTGCTGCTCTACTAACTACAAATCACAATGGGATATGTTTAAAATGAACTAGCCTATCTGCCCATAATGTTGAAGCATGCTATTCCTATTACTTAAACATAACATTCATGCAAGTACTTAAAGCATGTATCCAGTAAATAATAGACAGAACATAATGCCTACATGTAATCTTAGCTTGTACCTATTTTATCAAAAAATGTGCATTGCCTAGCAAATACCGTTATCTATGCCAAGCAGCTCGAAGAATGCCGTTGGGGTACCTACAGCCAGTTTGTAATCACTATCGGCACTGCAAAAAATAAAAAATAAAAAAAAAGAACCTAATTTTTAATTTCCTCTTAGTTTTACCTACATATTGTTTGCCACATGGACACTGCAGTATATACACCACATAGTCCGTGTGGCATCCAATATGGTCCCTAATACGGTATCTTTTCCCCGTTGATGTGCTGACAAAATCTTTTAAGATTTCTCTTTTGTTTCCTGTTGTTGATTTCCATTTTATTATATATATATATATATATATTTTTAATTTATTTTATATTTTCACATTTATATTTTCATATCCTTTTTCTGTTGATTCAGATGTTGGGACATGGCAGTTCTCATATTCCAAACCAAAAATGTATGTATAAAAAAAAAAAAAAAAGCAGGCAAGAACTTGGAGATCTTATAACTTTTTTACATGGAAGTGGCTGGCATTGAACATATAGCAACATTGCCATTAATCACTCACTCAGGTGCCTAGAAATCACAAACATCGATAAAATTAGCCAACATGGGCAAAATATTTAACCTTCCATGTATACATATTGATCTTAATGAGCAGATCTCCATGTTTTTTTCATTTGCAAAAGATCCTGTGTCTTGTAAATAACTTATGTTTTTTTATTTATTTTCAGTTTCGATTTTTTTTACTTTTTGAGCCCTAAGGGCTCCCATGATTAACCTACTTATCATATAAAGCTATAGGTGGAACGCATGATTCCCTGTAATGAAACGCACACACCCATTTAGATCACAGGAATGAATCGCTGAACCGGAAGCGATGTCGCGCAACTGCCGAAAACCGGAAGTAACATCACGGAATCGTCGAAACCCGGGAAATTTGATTACAAACAGCTGCATCAATGAACAGACGCACAGTGAAGCACCAATGAGGAACAACCTTCAGTATAAAAGAAAGGACTCGGGGGGAGGGTTTTTATGGTTTATTTGTATCTGTTTTATTGCGGTTACTCATCTCCATACGAAGAGGTCCCTGAGGAAGTCCTTTTGGACGAAATGCATAGGACATGGTACCATAACAGCTTATTTGTATACTTTTACTTTTAAATTCTTTTAAATAAAGAAGAAATCTTTTTTACTTCACATCCCGAGTCGTATTTTGCCTTCCTTGGAACAGGAATTGGTTTCACGCCTCCCCATCTTCATCAGGGAAGGCACCCTTGGGCGCAAATTATTCATCGACCTTGTGAGTTATATTCTACACAGTGCACTTATACCTTACCATACAGTGTTGCACTATTGTTTCATTTTATTTTTTGTAGATCTACAGCTGTATCCTGATCAAGTAGATTGTCTGATCAAGTAGACTGTGCTACTGCTTTAGTCCTTTGGACAAGTAGATTGAAAGAAAAAAAAAAAAAGAAAAAAATAAAAAGTGTCCACACCCTGCAGAGGTCTCGTTCTGTATCTGAAATTACCAGTATATGTAAGAGATCGAAGAGTGCATTTATTTGGGTCTTCTTAGGATCAGAGCTTTGAAAATTATATCACTTGCTCCACCAAGGTTTTAAGCCTGTAAGCATGTATAACACATGAGAAGCAATTGACAATCAAACAGGGGTGGCTTCTATCATTCTGGCTTAAAGGACCACTATAGGCACCAAGACCACTTCAGCTCAATGAAGTGGTCTGAGTGCCAGGTCCCTCTAGTTTTAACCATGCAGCTGAAAACATAGCAGTTTCAGAGAAACTGCTATGTTTACACTGAGGGTTAATCCAGCCTATAGTGGCTGTCTCACTGACAGCCACTAGAGGTCGCCTCCGCGATTCTCACTGTGAAAATCAGTGATAAGACGCTGAAGTCCATAGGAAAGCATTGAGTAATGCTCTCCCCTATGGGCAGATTGAATGTGCGCGTGGCTCTTGCCGCGCATGAGCATTCGGCATGGACATTGGCAGGAGGAGGAGAGTTCCTCAGCGCCGAGGGAGCCCGGCGCTGGAGAAAGGAAAGTGGCTATAACCCCCTTAGCCCAGAGGGTGGGTGGCCATGAAGGGGGGGGGACCTAAGGACTACATAGTGCCAGGAAAACGAGTTTGTTTTCCTGGCACTATAGTGCTCCTTTAATAAAGATGAGCTTCTACTATGCAAGAAAAATAGAACTTTAAACTGCAGGTAATAGGAGGAATGGATTGACGGACTATGAACAAGGAAGTGGGTACATTTGAAAAATATTGGGAAGGATGGAAGTCTGGAGGAATGAAGACTATGGAATGAAAAGCCTGGAATAACATGGGTGAAGAATCGGAAAAAAGGTTTAACATGACTGGGACACTTGGGAAGATTATTTGGAAAGCTGGAAATACAGCTGACTGCTGGTAAATTTGAGAGAGCTACGTGTGCTAATCTGCACTAGCCAATTAAGCTTTACTGAGCAGATGCCCTGTTTGGGTAAACTTAGGTATAATTTCTATAAATGAATAAAAGGAACACTCCAAACAACACAACCACTACAGTGTGCAGTAGTGAGTAAGGTGCCAGGAGTGGCCTCTCAGGGTAAATAGTATAAGAAACTGAGATTAGCATAGGTTGCAGCCTCTCCTGGAGCCAGAAATTCTTGCTAGGAGCTTCCATTAGCTCCACTAAGCTAAGCTCTACTGTGCAGAGCTAGCTCATTGACAGAGAGGGCGTCAGATGAGTGCCCTCTTCCAATAAGACCTGCAGCTATGGGATTAGATCAGTGCTTCAGCTTCTGACAGCAGAGAACAAGGCAACTAGCCTCTGGCAAACTCTAGGTAAGTTGTCAAACTGTTTAACTACTTACCCTGTGAGTGTTCCTTTTAAATGACAGGGTTTATCCACTAAACTGAGAATTGATCAGAGAACAGCATATGGTAGGCTAAAGATATGCTTGAGTTACAAAATGTTTTATTTTCTCCCCTCTTCTTTTAATCTGGCAACTTTTGAATAAAAATAGCAATTCATTTGGTAATAACGCTAATAACGCTGTCAGGGTTATTTACTAAAGTGAGGATTTCAAACTGGAAGCCTAGCGGACTTAAAAGAGTTTTTTCAGCTTAAATTTACTCTGGAATCCTGACAATGCACACTTTAGTAAAATAACCCTGTGTGTGTTCCTTTAAAAATGAAAACAGAAAGGTGTGGGGTTACAATCTAAATCTGACAAATAAAACAGACTAATTGGATCTGGGATTTCAGAAACTAAAACATGAAAAGCAGAATATGGGTTGGCGGACCAGATGAATCAAGTACAAGTAGACTTTGCTCCTTGAGAGCAATCCTTATTTGCAAGTTTAAGGTTTTTTTTTGTTGTTGGTTTTTTTTCATAATTCCAAGCATTTTCCTGACATGTACCACTTGGAGGAGCAGTTACTGGAATTTCCATTAATATTCATTGAGACCAAATGAACATTTAAAGGGACACTGTAGGCACCCAGACCACTTCTGCCCATTGGAGTGGTCTGGATGCCTTGCCCCTATCCCATTAGCCCTGTTATCAGTGGAGATTGGAGAAACCCTAGTGTTTTGATTACATGGCTAATCCCACCTCTAGTTGCGGTCTCTCAGACAGCCGCTAGATGGTGCTTCCGAGTTCTTAGAGCATGAAAAGTGTTTTAAATGACATTCAACATCCCTACGCTCTGCATGAGGAGGTCTAGCATCACCGGAATCCCCATAGGAACGCATTGCATAGGAAAGAGTAATGCTTTCCTATGGGGAGGTCTAATGCGCGCTTGGGCCATTGACGCGCATGTGCATTAGGTCTCACCCGCCAGCAGCTGGTGGCGTGGGCAGAGCTGAGCCAGCGCCAAGGGACATCGGCGCTGGACCCAGGTAAGTGACTGAAGAGGTTATTAAAAGAGAAGGGGAGGTGAGAGAGGGGGGAGGTGAGAGAGGGGGTGCGAGAGAGAAGAGGGGGCGAGAGAGAAGAGGGGGCGAGAGAGAGAATATATACACACAAAAATTGTGAGTTTTAGTTACAAATATAAATGAGAAATACAAAACTATTGTGTATTACCTTGAATCGTGTTTTCCATATGAATCATCTCGTTTATCGTTTAGGTATTCCGTGCTTGAAGTTAGTTGAGAGCTCCTAGTAATTGGGCCACCAATTCTCTCCCTAGATTTGCCTCGGAACTTATCCTTTTTCTTCTTTTTTGTCATGGATTTATTTTGTAACTTGCCTTTTTGCACTCTGACATGGAGTTTCCGAGATGCTTTACCAAAGGACTGTTGCAAGTTACTCAGTGCTATTTTTTTTGTCTTTTTCCCCTCTATGGCAGTATGATTTTTGGTTATTCTCAAGGGGCTAGAGTTCCTTACAATAGAAAGATTCTGCTTTTTTGCTTTAACCTGAGGTGCATTTTTCACACTTTGCTTGTATTTAACCGGTACTGGACTTAACTGAACAGGGGAAGGAGCCAAGCTTCTCGCTCTGGTTTTACCTAGATGAGTCTCTGTGCTTTGCATTTTTATTTCAGTGTCAGCTGTCCTCCGAGTGCTGCTGATCTTGCGTTTCTTAGTAGATGATGATAAACCAGAATTGGCCTTTTTGGATGACTTTGTATGTTTTTTGGGTGGTGGAGATGCTGGCTTCTTTGGACAACTAAAGGATGCATGCTTGTTCAGACTTCTAATGTAGGTGAACTTCCTGTTACAGTATGGACAGACGTGAGAATCGAGATCAGAGGGAAGAGACATTTTAAATTCTGATTTTTGCTTGGCAGTTTTGTTCTTCTGCACAATTGCTTTGTGGACAAGTTGTTTTTTCTTTTTCAAGGCATTCAATTTGAGTTTGCCTGAAGACATTTTACCCATTTCAATGGTAAAATTAAGTTTCTTGGGCTGTCCCATCCTCCGAAATGAGCTCTTTTCAGGGGATTCAAGAACCACAACTCCATTTTTAGGCTGCACAGTCTGTCTCAAGGGAACTGGATTTTTTTGAGGAGTGTATCTCTTTTTGTCACTTGCAGAAGCACATACCAAAATATGTTTGTGTAACTCTGGCATATTGTCAACTCCTTTTCCACATTTAGTGCAACGTATAGCAGTAGTAAAGGTTTGTGGAATATTGTGAGTTGTGAAGTTTGTTGCAGTTGCCCCAATACCCATGGGATTTTTATTGTGGTATTGGAAAGGAGGTGGTTTAAAGCTGGGGTAGTGCTGGTTAAGGCCCATTCGAACATCAGGATCTTTTGCCTTTTCCCCAGAAGCCATAATTTTTATTGTTGTATAAAGTTCTTCTGACGAATCATTTAAATCACCGTCTTCTTCTGGAGATGGAGTCATTGGATCATCCTCTGCTATTTGATTGTGAATTACATTTGCTTTACTTGGATCTGTAAAGTTTTGCGGTCTAAGGGTCCCACTTTCTAATTCATGATGACTGTACTCTTTATCTGCATGTAGATCCTGTTGATGTTGCTGTAAGTTACAAAGAAAAGCAAATTCCTTTTTGCACAAGGAACAAACAAAAATCTTCCCAACTCCATGAAGCAAGGAACGGTGTTCTGAAAGGTTTGACACCTCTTTAAAAAGCTGTACACAAAATTCACATTTGAAGGGAAATTCTTCAGCGTGCACAAAAATATGTTTGGCAAGGTCTTTAATAGAGGTGAATGGCGATTCACAAACATTGCACACAAAGGTTTTATTAAAACTTTCAGCAATAGACTCATTCTTCCTGATGTTTGAAGGCTCACTGTGTGTCAAATGTTGCTCAGACTTCTCTTTCTTAACAAATGTTGTTGACGAATCAGGGATAAAAGGGGGTGATACAATAGATGAAACAACAGATAAAGGTGGAGGAGAAGAGCATGACGAAGAAGATGAAGAAGAAGAAGAGGAAGAAGAAGAGGAGGAGGAGGAGCTGGAGGATGAAGATGAAGAAGAAAGAGTAGGAGGACCAGGAGATTCACAGACTGAATGATCAGTTGCAGGAGAAGGTGGTGGTGAAGGGGATACCGTACGTGAAAGTACTGGAAGCGGAGATTGTGTACTGGCAGAAAATGGTGATGGGCATGATGGAGTGGGAGGAACACTGCAAGAAGAATCAGGAAGTGATGAAAGATTAGTTGTGAGAAGAGGAGGAGGTGATGTAGCATCAGTCATACAATGAGTAGATGGAGAAGGTGAAGGAATCTCTGAAGGAGTAAGAACAGGTGGTGACTGACATGCTGGTATAGATGTTTCGTCAAGTGGAGCAGGTGAAGCATCATCAGGAGGGAGAGATACTTCATCACCTGAGCCAACACCAAGTTCTGAAACCATTCTGTGCTCTTCTGTTTTACAGGACAGGAGAGCACTCTCTGATTGTGGAATGCTTTCCCCCGTATCTCCAATTCCATCATACTCATTTAATAAAACTTTCTTTAACATACATGTCGTTGGTTTTTTCTTTTTGATACCAATACATAAATTACTCCCTTTGTACTCCTTCACATCTGTGTCACTCAAGGGCTTTTTAGCAATACGAAGATCTAGAACAGCCTCCCAAGGAACCTGTGATCGGCTACTGCTTTCTGATTTTTGTTTTAAACCGCTAGATAAATCCAGTGGCTGTTGGTTGAAAACATTTCCAAACACTACATCTGAAGTCCAATTTCTACACATTTTTGAATCTTCTGAGCACATAGGGCTTGCATCATCTTTCTCCTCTCTGCCAGACAAACTCCAAACAGGTGAACTACCCTGGCTTTCTAACTTTGGTATTTTTGAACAAACACCATCATTCCAAGCTGGTTTTACATCCATCTGCTTAACAAAATCTTTAGGAGCTGGGCTGTGTTGTGGAGAATTAGGAGGAGAGATTGTGCGTCTTTTAAATCTGTTAGATCCTGTTGACAGAGAGGACACAGCAGGGATGATTTTGGGAACCTCTGAAAGTAAAGATGGACTGAGAGGGGACTTTCTACTATCTTGCATTTGAAGAAGTTGTTTCAGTTTTGAAGACAGGAATGCACCTTTGTCTTTTTGAAATGGTAAATTATCTCCTACTGAAACACTTAGTGGTATGCTTAAAGAGCAAGAAGGGGTTATTGGCTCAACCTCCACCTCAGTTTTTATCTTTGATAGCAGAGGTGGACTAATCGTTCTTCTCTTTTTTGGTTCAGTTTTTCCACTACAAGTGGAATCGCCAAGTGAATTATCTGATGCAGTTTGCAATGGTCTAATGTTCTGAGAGACTTCAACTTTAATTGGAGTAATTAGACAACCAATACCCAGTGTATCTGAAGAGTTAGCTTCCACTTCAACTACATCACAAGTGCTTGTATTGCTTGGTTGTATTTTACCATCAATATAGTATGTCAGATTCTCTGTTATATTATTGGAAATATCCATTATGTATATGTCATCAGCTTCACCATCTTCTTCAATTTCTGTATTTGCTACATATATATTTTCAACAGGTGGAGTTTGTTCAGATTTTAGCTGAGGATCTACAAATAGATTTCCTTTTCTTCTCCCTTTTGGAAGAAGATGGCGCTCATGAACTCTGCGCTGATGCCGACGCATGTTTGTATGAGTTCCGAAAATCTTCTTACAATATTTACAAGGATGCAGTTCCCTGGAGTCTCCATTTTCTTCTGCAAGACCAGAAAGTGATGCTTCTCTGTCAGAGTCTGTTAACTTATAGTTAAGCTTAGAACTGTTGTGTTCCTCAGGTGCTTTCAAAGAATCGATAATATGTTTCTGATCTTGACTGAATTCACTGGTTGAAGATAAAATTAAAGACTTTCTTTTTGGACCAGCTTCATGGCGTCGTTCATGTCTCCTGCGATTAATCTGTGTGCCAAATGCCTTCCCACAGTATCTGCATTTGAAAGCATGGTTTACAGTTGAAACATGAATATGCATATGTCGCTCTAGTCCTTGTTTGGTTGTAAATTTGCGTTCACAATGCTGGCATGGGAACATAAAAGATTCAGAAAATTCCCCATTCACTTCCCCCTTTGTTTTAGGGAATTTAGCAGCTGGTTTCTTTTTGGGGGAGCTTTCTGGAGTTTCATCAGATGTACTTTTAAAATCATCTAGTGCTTCTAACCGGTCGTCATCTAGGTTTACAGAGTCGCGCTCTGAACTTTCTTTATTAAAATCATCAACAAATTCCTGCCCAGCAATAGCTGCCTCAGGAGTTTTCTGGTCTTGTAATTTCTGTACTTCTGGAGTGGAGATGGAAATAAGTTCTGGAAGGACGTTCTGGTTCACCATTTGTTGGATCACAGCAGTTTGTTCAAGAGACAGCAATGGTGAACCAAGTGGTTTTGCATCGTCTTCTTTAGCGGCTGTAAAAAGGAAGGAGAGAAATAAGATTTTACTTTTTGTTTGTAAAAATGTAAGCAAATCACAATTAGAAATTGCATAATCCTAAATAATGATTTATTCTCGACACCTATTTTTCTTGTACATTACAGATACATGTATATGATAGACAAATTACTAGATATATTTAAAAAAAAATAAGAGTTCCATTAAAGAAACGGTAAAACCTGCTTTGGTTTACATTCTCTATTCATTTCAATGTACTAAATGGATTCTTTGTTTATGATGGTATTGGCTCCACAACATTCCAATAAGCCAAGACCCTAGCCTAATAGAAAAAAGACAAAGCTAGGGTGCTATATATAGGTTCAATACTCAATGCAACTTATAAAAGAATTAAATTTTTGTTATCATCTGGTCCTTCTGACTGACCAGGGTATTTTGTGAGGGAAAGCGTTCTACCATCACTTATATATAAAAAAATAAATTAAAAAAAAGAAAAACCAAACACAACTTGGTGGAAAGGAAAGTTGGGCAAATAAGTTACATTTACTTAAATGATCACTATAGTGTCAGGAAAATAATCTTGTTTTCCTGGCACTATACTGTCCTCAGGACCCCCCTCCCGCTGGGTTGAAGAGGTTATAGCCACTTACCTTTATCCAGCGCCAGGCTCCCTCGGCGCGCGCATTAAAAATGCCCATAGGAAAGCATTTCTCAATGCTTTCCTAGGGAAGTTCTGCATGCTCCATGCAATTTTCGCATTGAGCGTCGGTGAAGCGCTTCTAGCGGCTGTCAGGAAGACAGCCACTAGAGGCTGGATTAACCCTGCAATGTAAACATAGCAGTTTCTATGAAACTGCTATGTTTACATCTGAAGGGTTAAAACCTGGGGGACCTGGCACCCAGACCACTTCATTGACCTGAAGTGGTCCTTTAAGGTGTAAACTGACAATATATTCTACACAAAGGGCAATAATTCATGTTTGATACATACTGAGGAGGAATAGTCTCATCATTATTATGGTTTTTATATAGCGCCAACAAATTCCGCAGCGCTTTACAGTGGGTAGACCAACAAACATGTAGTTGTAACATCATCACTTACTATAGAGCAGTCATTACCAAGATTGCATTTGACTCCAAGGAAAGCCAGTTATTGTTATCATATATTTTTGCTGCTTTATTTATGGTCCTGTATATTGCTATATTACTTTATGCTTGTATATTTTAATCTCTTGCTTCTCTCAATGCCTTGCTCTCTGCACTCAGAGACATAGGCTTGATGAACTGGCACAGTCTTAATGCAATGACATGGGATGATATACCAGACAAGGGATCAGAGCCAGACACACAGTGAGTCCCTCTTGGGACTATTCCCCACGATTTGCTTTGAAATCATGGGTTGTCAAGAGGTTAATGAATAGTTGCATAATGTGGCCCCATCTTACCTTCTGGTGAGTCCTTCATTTCAGTTCCGCCGATTTCTGGTAATGCTTTCTTTTCTTGTTTATTTAGCTCTATTCTCTTTTTATAATTAACAGATTTCCTTCTGCCTGGAGAAATAGAATTGACAACATTTAATATACAATTGATTGGCATCTTACATTTAACTAATTTAAAATTAAACGGTTACTGCAAGCACCATCACCACTTAGTGATTTGAAGTGGCCATGGTGCTAGGAGCCTGAATGTGTTGCGTTTTATAGTGAAACACTTCAAACACACACACACACACGTAAAATGCACATTTCTCTGCATGTTGCTGTAACAAGCCCAGCACAAGCATTCAGCGCCTGAAGCTCTGTATCCAATGCTTCTCACAGAAAACCAATGAATGCGTTTGGCACCATAATCTTGTGCATGATGACACTTGAATATTGAAGGTGTTAAAGGGTTACTCCAAGCTTCATAACCACTACAGCTTGCTTACCAAGAGAACTCTGGCTGAGTTCCCCAGTAGTGTGGCAAACAATTTAGCAACAGTTTTCCTCTTTACCCAAGTCCCCACCAGGCTCCATGATTCCACGGTCTCCCAGACAGCCACTAGAGGCCGCTTCTACGATTCTCAGTGAGTAAATCGAACTGAAATGACGCTGGACGTCCTCACGGAGTCCAGCGTCAGATAAGACCCCCCATAGGAAAGCACTGAGTAATGCTTTCCTATGAGCGGGTTTGAATACGCATTCGGCACCACTCTGGAGCTGATGTCGGCAGAGGGAGGAGAGGTCACCAGCGCCAAGAGTTTTAACCCTTTCAGCTCAGTGGGGGGACGACGACACCTATTAACCCCCCTCAGGATCCCCTATTAACGGGTTTGTTTTCCTGGCACTATAGGATCGCTTTATTCTCTGTATGTGCAGCACAGACTCCAAACACCCTGGGACCACTTCAAATCACTGAAGTGATCATGGTGCTTGGATTAAACCTTTAAGTAGTAAGTGCTTCTAGTGGTAGTCAGTCTGACAACCACTGCATGTATTACTGTTTTTTGTTTTTAGAAATTACAGATTTACATAGTTTGCGAACTGTAACAGCAAAACCACTACATTAGTGTGTACTGGTTTTGAAGCCTAGAGTCTCAAATTAACAAAATGTCAAAAACCCTGAAGATTTCAAACTTATCCCTGGAATTTTTTTTTATTTTATTTTTTTTTAAATGACCCATAGTAATAAACATATAGCCATCTGCCCTGAGACTATGCATAGAGTTCACTTAGAGTATCTTTAGGACATTACAGTTTCAAGTTATACAGCAGATGCATTAGCAATTCTGGTTACCTTAGCAACAGAACAGTCAGTAGACAGTGCAACAACTACAAGGTATATTTGTGAATCAAATACTGAAGAACCAAGTTCCCATTTTAAGGCAGACCATTTCAATAGTTCTAATTTAGCCGGCTGATCCTGCCCCCATGGCGGAGATAATCAGTTGTGATGATTTCAACCAATCCAATGCATTCCCATAGGAAAGCATTGAAGCATTGAGAGGTTATTACGCATGCGTGGCAAAAAACACTGCTCTGTGCCAATCTGCATCTCATAGAGAGACATTAATTCAGTGTATCTCTATGGGGAACATTAGGCACCATCATACAGAGCGTGGAGACCTGAACACAGGTGCTGCACAGGGTGCAGCACTGGACTAGGAGGCATCTCCAGTAGGCATCTGAGTGACTACCACTAGAAGTATAACTAGGCAGCAATATAAACACTGTTTACATTGAAAAGCCTGCAGGGTCAGGCTACAGACACCGGTACCACTACATTAAGCTGTGTCCCGTTAAGTATTTTGCATTTTTGTTTTTGAAAATAAAGGTTTAAAAAAAAAAAAAAACTTGCTCCTAGCTTTTTTAGCAGGCTCCTAGATTCAAAGCAAATTTGTCAAGACCTGATGTAAGTAACAAAAGCACACATCTCTCACTGTAGTGATTATACGTTCTTCAGTATCCTGGTGCATGAATTCAACAGAGATAGTCACTATATCCATGAAAACACAAATCAATTTACATCAACACCTCATCTAATCAGTTTACCACTTAAATAGCTTTTAACACTTGGAGCACACTAAATGTCTGTCTTTTTCAACCAAGTTATATTGAGCCTCCCTGACTAAAATTGGGGAAAATAAAAAAATAGTTTTGAGAAATGAAAGGCTTTCTTTAACCCCTTAAGGACACATGAAATGTGTGACAGGTCATGATTCCCTTTTATTCCAGAAGTTTGGTCCTTAAGGGGTTAAAGGAATTCTCCAGTGCCAGGAAAACAAACCTGTTTAAACCCCTTCAGCTACTTACCTGAATCTAGCACCAATGACGCTGGGTCAGGCTATGAGCTGAAGTGGTCTGAGTGCCTGGAGTGTCCCTTTAAGTTATGACACAAAGCATCATCAACCAGCAAGTCATGGATGCTGGTAGCTGCATTATGGAAACAGCTGAAGCACCTAAAGTTATCCAACCCTGTGCTAGAAAGACTCCTCAGGGTAGCATTAATAGATACAGAGATGGCCAATGTAAAAACTAAATTCAAAGGACGCAAGCAGCAGTAATGTGATAAATACGCCATATAAAGCATGTTCCTAGTTTTAAGAATGATTTGAGGCAAATAAGACAAATACATTTCTCTAAGTCTTTTTCAAACAAACACTATAGTGGTTACAACCACTATAGTTTAATGTAGTGGTTCTGGTGTCCATAGTCTGTCCCTGCAAGCTTAGTATTGCATATGTTTTCTTTTAAGAGAAAAGGCAGTGTTTACATTGTGGCTTATTAACACCTCTAATGGCTATCAAACAGCCACTAGAGCAGGGAAAGGCAACATTTAGTACTCCAGATGTTGTGGACTGCATCTCCCCTGATGCTTTGTCAGCACTATGGAAGATGAAGTCTATAACATCTGGAGTGCCAAAGGCTGTCTATACTCGCACTAGAGGGACTTCTGGGATTAGGTCCTACAATCTTTTCTGGACCTACGTTCAGCATCTCTACTCTGTACATGATGGAGATGCTGAATACTCTCCACAAAGATGTACTGAATTGGCACTAGACTGCATTTTGTTGAGCACATGTAATAGCTTCCTAGTGCTTCCCTAACCAAAAACATACCCCCCCCCTTCTCCATCCCAATCTTTCATTAGTTTGCTAAAATACAACTCACCCCCCCCATGTCCGCACACTGACGCAACACAGAGATACACCCAGATGTCTGCACACTGATGCTCCACCTAAATACAATCATTGATTCCCACACTGATGCGCTACAGAAATACACACACACCGACTGACATTTCATAGACATATCTCCAGCATGATGCACACTGAAACAGGGTAATGAGACTATGGATGAAGAGCAGGGTGGCCATCAGTTAGTGATAGCCAGTCCTGCTGGGTCGAGCAGTAGGATTCTGAGTGTGTATAACATTATGGAGTATTTAAAATATATCCCAACTTATTCAAAAAGGGTTACTCACTAAAGTGTGAATTCACTTTAGGCACTTATTTGTTTAAGGATGTTGTAAGTAGATGCTGAGGTAACCTTAATTTTCCTCTTTTATTTTAACTAGATTAATAGAAAAAAAAATAAACAAACAACAGCTTATCAAAACAATTGTTAGTTGCGGCCCTAATTCTACCTACATGAAAAGCTCAAAAGAGACAGAACTAACTTAAATATCTTGAAAAATACGACTAGAAGAGATGAAGAAGATTAAAACAAATTAAAAACCCTACCAAACAGCTGCTTAAAGTAAATGAGCTAAAACACAGTAAATGTCTCTACCCTGCAGGGATTTTGATTCAAAGAATTCCTGCAAAACTGGAAATACCACCAAGAACTTCATCTGCCTCTAGTATTGCACATACACATGTAATATTTGACTCATCCAAACCTGTACAATGCTTGGGAGACCTGAAACGGAAATTTGAGTACTTTAAAGTTGCCTTAAAATAAAAAAATAAATAAAAATTAAGGAGAAAGGGGTTAAAAAACCCCCAGAGGAATAGACATAAGTAACGTTATCCACGGTCTGGAGCAATTATTTATGGGCTGGCAAGTAAAGGAATAAGATTTTAAATATAAATAATACAATATATACCAACCCTGACAAGAAGAACTTTAAGGCCTGGTTACCTTCTAGTAATCTAGTAGAAGACATTTAAAAGGAATCCTGTGAACATCATGACCACTTCAGTGATCTGAAGTGGTCATAGTGCTTTAAGATGATATGTGCAGTGTTTCAGTTAAAACACATTTATTTAGTGTTGCTGCTAGTAGTGTAACGCCACCTCTGAATAAGAGCTCTGGGCTGCTAATGGCAATTGTGTACATGTAAGGTGACAGACGACCAACATTAATATCAGCATAGTCCCTCTTTTAATCTGCCCTAAGTCCTCTCACCCGCCTGGTTTCAGTACGCTTCTTGCCCCTAAATAAAATTGGAGTGACGTCACAGGTGTTTTGGCTGCAGGATGAACTTGTGCCTCAGCATGGGGACACGGGTATGTTTAAGTTTATTTTTAAGCTGGGGAGGGGGAACAGTTCTATTTAATAGATTTACTGGGCCTACACATCATATTCTCCAATAGCAAACCACAAACCATATGGTTTTGTATTTATCTAGTTAACTGTACAATTTCTTGTTCATGCCAAAATCATTTACCAACTGAACATGGTTGCATTTTACATCAACCACTGATACAAGGTGTGAAATTATACTGCAAAATGATATATTTTGACATATCACCTAATGCACTATACATGTTTTAGAATAAATTAAAGAAACAGTTAAGGCACCTGAACAGCTTTACAGTGTAACCATAGTGCCTCTTTAGCTGGGCTCTCACTTCCAAAGGGAGATGGAAAAGGAAGCATCACTTCAAAATGTTATTCATGAAGTTATTTTTTAGGGTCACGGGTGCATATGCTTCACAGGCATAATGCTATCATGAGGGGATGTAGTGATCACGTGCACATATGCCCACTGGATGACATTACATTTCAGTGATTGGTTAAGAACATCATAACCACTTCCTGGTTTGGATAAGAGAAGGCAGATCTGTATTATAGATTTAGGAGTCACTCCAATCAAATACTTGCCTCCGCAGTGCAACTCATCCTCATAAAAGCGTCACAAGCTTTACTAAGTGAGGAATAAGGAATTGTCACTTTTGAGAGTGTCACGTAAAATTATTTGATTACATCAAGAAAAATTTATACAAACGCAATATTTTTATGGTTTTCTTTTTTTTCCCCAGAATTATGTGTTTTTTTCGCTTTAAACCACAGGCCTGCAAATTATATTCCCAAAAGACTTCATATGTTTTTTTTATTTTTTTTTATCATTCTGGTGTCTGTAGGCAACAAAACACACCAAAAAAAACCCCAAAAACAAGCTAACAGCAAACGTTAAACTGGGATTGAGTATTACATCATCTATTAATTAGCTGTGATTCTATGAAATTAATGGGGCATGAACTTTAATGATCCTTAAAAAGTAAAATGCACATTTGTAGAATAGATATTCGTATTGTATCATATATATTTTTTGTTGCATCTTCTGTTAAATAACGCATTTAAAATATAAAATTATGAACAAAATCGGAAGTCAACATTGCCCTTTTAATTACCGGCTATGTGTATTTGAGTTTGTAGCAAATACTTTACTTGTTCATTCATTATGAGCCTGTTTTGCAAATTAAGAGAACTGGGTGTTTCAGGCTTTGTAATGTAATTAACGGTCCTTGTACTCTGTACATTTACTAACGCTATTAACCATTTGTCAACGTCACATACATAATAATGATCAGTTCATAATTCCATCTATAAACCATGCTAGCAAAACACATAGCAAACACATGGATTTGCAGATAATATAATAACAAAAACACCCAGGGGACTTGCATGGAAATTCTGGGAGCATATTCACATCATTCAGAGTCTTCCTCTACGATATGCTGTGATAGCAGAGAGAATGCTGGAGAGAGCACAGGCATGCAGAAAGGTTTGGTGTGTAGTCAGCCTTACTAATGGTTGAGGAGTACTTTTCACATCTTTAAATTTATCTTCAGACCATCTGTATAACATGATATTGATTAAAAGGGATTAGGACACGCGCAACATGACGAAACGGACTAAAGACCTGTTTTTTGACGGCTTCTCTACAAAGGTCCACTTTTTTGGTGGCTCTGACAAAAAAAATAAAAATAAAGCTACATAATGGTATTCACCTGTGTAGCAAATATTCCTTGCCCTAATAACAAGCACTAAAAATTTGTATATCATAGCAACAATGAATTATTAGTTCAATGATATAGATAAGTATCCACACTTCAAAATGCCTTTAGGCAACATAGAGGCACTACAGTGAAATTATCAGTTCAGATGCCCACATTTATAAAATTGTTACTTTACTGAATATTTTTCAAACAAATGCACACGTGCTCAGATGTGTTTATTTTGCTATAAGACAACATTGGAGTTAAAAACAGGAAGTCATAATAAAAATCAGATAACAATTTGTTGTAAATACGTCACCTCCAAAGTTACTGAACTCTGCAATGCTTCTGCAGAAACAAAGCCATAAATGACAAAGCTCTCCTCTTTACTCTAGTTTTCAACCAAGAGGAAGCAGACTCAGGTCACAGGCAAATTCAAAAGAAGAGCAAACATAAACAAGACACAACTAAAGTACTGCATTTTACTATACTAAACTACATTATAGTATCAAAAGGGAAACCATAATTGTGCTTAATCCATGCAAAAGGGTATGTTCCCTATTTAAAAGTACAGTAACTCAATTCATTGCAGTCTTGATCCAAAAATAAGCAAGACAACAAAAAAGGTGTATGTTTCCCCCATCATTTGCAAACCAATAATAATGTCCAAAAGGTATTACAGTGGAGCATTTAAAGAGACACTATAGTCACCAGAGCAGCTTTAGCTTAATTAAGCAGTTTTAGTGTATATATCATGCCACTGCAGTCTCATTGCTCGATTCTCAGCTATGCTTATTAGGAGTTCAAATCACTTTTGTTTCTGTTTATGCAGCCCTAGCCACACCTCCCCTGGCTATGACAGACATACCCTAAATTAAAACAAAATGGTTTCATTTTCAAATCAGATGTAACTTACTTTAAAGTTCAATTTACAGAGCAGGAGATAAAAAACAAACAAACAAAAAAACAACTTTTAAAGGACCATTATAGGCACCCAGACCACTTCAGCTTAATGAAGTGGTCTGGGTGCCGGGTCCAGCTAGGGTTAACCCCCCCTTTTTTTTTTTTTTAAATAAACATAATTTCAGAGAAACTGCTATGTTTATAATAGGGTTAATCCAGCCTCTAGAGCCTCTAGTGGCTGTCTCATTGACAGCCGCTAGAGGCGCTTGCGTGCTTCTCACTGTGAATATCACAGTTTGACAAGAATATCACAGTGAGAAGACGCCAGCGTCCATAGGAAAGCATTGTGAATAGTCAACAAAACAACTTTAGCTTAATGAAGCAGTTTTGGTGTGTAGATCATGCCCCTGCAGTCTCACTGTTTAAGTCTCTGCCATTTATGAGTTAGATCCCTTTGTTTATGTAGCCTAGTCAAACCTTCCTGCATGTGACTTACACAGCCTTCCTAAACTCTTCCTGTAAAGTGTAATCTAATGTGAACACTTCCTTTTTTTGCAAATTCTGTTTAATTCAGAATTTCTTATCTCCTGCTCTATTATTAGCCAACAAGACCCTTCAGGAGCCTCATGTATGTAGTTAAAGCTTAATTTACAGAGCAGGAGATGATAACATTTAAAGTAACATCTGATTTAAAGTGAAACCATTTAGTTTTCATGCAGGCTGTGTCAGTCACAGCCAGAGGAGGTGTGGCTAGGGCTGCATAAACAGAAACAAAAGTGATTTATCTCCTAAACGACAGAATTGAGCAGTGAAACTTCAGGGGCATGATCTATACACTAAACCTGCTTCATTAAGCTAAAATTGTTTTGGTGACTATAGTGTCTCTTTAAAAGGCGCTCTACAGGAAGAACATCAACAACAACAAAAAAAAAAAGATATTGGGTCACTTCTGAATGTCTCACAAGTTTCCCACAGGCATGCAATCATTGGGACAGCTGGATCCAGAGACATCAGCCCCAATACATACAATAGTAACCAAAGAAATGTTACTTGCGCAGTATCCCAAATCGCTATGCACATTTAAATACCTGAAAAATTTTAGCATCACTCCTATGGCCATTTAGGTTTAAACTCACCTGTCATGTCAAGACAAAACTACACAAACAATTCACCTTGCTTCTGTCTACTTCAGGTAAAAAAAAAAAAGAAATAAAAAAAAAGAAAACTCTAATAAGACAGAAAGGGGTATTTTTCTAAACCCAAAACACACTTATTAACCCTTAAAGACCATTGTAGGCATTTTGTCTGCTGAATTCATTAAAATGATTATAGTGTCCGGCGTTCCCTGGTTGTCATTTCATTCAGCTCAATGAAGTGGTCTGGGTGCCAGGTCCATCTAGGATTAACCCTGCCTGCTGTAAACATGTTTACACATGGGTTAATCCAGCCTCTAGTGGATGTCTCATTGACAGCCGCTAGAGGCGCTTCCACGCTTCTCACTATGATTTTCACAGTGAGAAGACGCCAGCGTCCATAGGAAAGCATTGAGAATGCTTTCCTATGGACTGGCTGAATGTACCCGCGGCTCTTGCCGCGCATGCGCATTCAGGCGATGACATCAGAAGAGGGAGAAGAGTCCCCAGCGCCGAGGAAGCCCGGCGCAGGAGAAAGGTAAGAATTTAACCCCTTCCTCCCCCTAGAGCCCAGCAGGAGTGGGGCCCTGAGGGTGAGGGGGACCCAAGGACCCTATAGTGGTCCTTTAATGTTTTTATGTTTTAATGCTAAATGAGAGTCACCAGAAGACCCTCCCTCCTCTGTGCCGCTTTGGCTATGAGGTAGTATTAGCCTGTGCAGCAATGAGAGGATCAGCTGACTGCTTTTAGCCTATCAGAGCTCCAACTGACTATATAAATGGGTTTGACAAGTAAGTGTGTAATCTCTGCCTTAGTCACACCTCCAGAAGGGCCAGACTGTGGGTAGTGTGAGACACTTATTTAGTGTTAGTGTTAAACTGCACCACAGCACAGCAGTGTGTGTGTAGTGTGCGTATAGTGAATGCAGTGTGCATGTATAGTGTGTGTATAAAGTGAATGCAGTGTGTGTATAGTGAATGCAGTGTGTTTGTGTAGTGTGTATAGTGAATGCAGTGTGTGTGTGTGTGTGTGTGTCTTTCTGTAGGTATGTAATTTGGGGGGCATGAGGGAGGCAAAAAAAAAAAAAAAAATGTAAAAAAACAAAACAAAAAAAATTAAAAAAAATTTCTTTAGTCCCCCCCCCTGCTTGTTACCTGGCATGGGAGGGAGGAAGGGAGGGGGAATATGGCATTCCCTGATGGTCCATTGGCATGGACTGTGCAGTCGGGGCCCAGCAAGCTCTTCCTTACCTTCCCAGTAGCTCCCTTCAGCTCCCCTGTCTAAATCCGCAGGACTCGCAAGATTTACACAGGGGAGCTGCTGGGAAGGTAAGGAAGAGCTTGCTGCGGGCCCTCCAGGACCGCCAGGCTTGTAATGGGCCCGGAGGTCCTGGTATGTATTATCGGCAATATCGGTATCTCTGTAGGCAGATAACGATATTGCCGAAAATATCGAATATCGGCCAGACCGATAATCGGTCAATCCCTACTGTGTGATGCAAAAACAAATATGTAAAAATAAGATCTGCGCTAAAACTCACACTACTCATGAGCGGCAGCGATGAGACTCACATCAGACCCAATAACTACAATAGAAAACAAAGAAAAGAGCTACTTGTGTATTATCTCAAATCCGTATGCACATTTAAATACCTGGAGGTTTTTAGTATCACTCCAATGGTCATTTAGATGTAAGCTCACCTGTCATGTCAAGGCAAACCTCTTCTACGCTAACAATTCATTTTGCTTCTTTCAGCTTGAGGTAAAAAAAACAAAAAACAAAAAAAAAAACCTCTAGTTGTTTAAATGCGGATAAGGATTTGGGATAATGCATGAGTAATTCTCTTTGGTTTTTATTCCCAAAGACAACATGTCTATCAATGGCAGTCATCGAGGGGACTTCCAGTATTACAAGTACACGCTGCAAATATAGCATGTACAGTGCTGCACTGGATAGTCCAATAAAGGTGATTAAAAGGATACCCCAGGCTCCAAAACAACTTCATCTTAATTAGGTTGGTATGGTGCTAGAGGGCCCGCAAATGTTCTCTTAGCTCAAGGGGTAGGCCACATTCGAGAGCGGTTTAACCCCTAAGTTGCCTCCAGCAGCGATGTCCACTTTCCTCACAGGTGGCACCCTGCTAAGCAATTTCAGATTCAGGAAGCGCGGAGTGCTGCAGGGCAGGGGAGCAACCAAATTGTCTGAGAGTGGTTAGCCGATGCTCTCAGCCAATCAGTGACTCGCAATTCACAAAACTGGCTTGAGAAATTTACAATTCTTTCCGAGTCAGTTGTATAAATGGGGAGTCACTGATTGGCTAAGAGTGTCAGCTAACCGCTCTATGCCAATCAGCAGCACTCCCTGCTTTCTGAATCGGAAAGTGCTGAAGCCAGATGCCGCCTTGAGGGGAGGAGTGGACATTGCCGCTGGAGGAAACTTAGGAGTTAAATTGTTTGAGAACGGTTTAACCTCTTAAGGTAAGAGTGCCTCTGCAAGCCTCCTGGAACCATAACTTAATTTAGATAAAGTTTTTGGGTGCCTGGAGAGTTCCTTTAAATGGGCCCCAGGCTGCCTGGTTGTCCTAGGAGCCAAAGCACAGTGAAGAAAATCATTTACAGTCACCTAAGGTTTGTCAAAACTTTGACAGGCTTTCACATTAAATAAGACTAAATGCATTAGAGTTGGATAAAGCTAGAAATAACAGCTGGTCAGTATGATGACACAGTTCATTTTACTTCACCAAATAGTGTCTCTGGGAAGCATGCAAAGAGGCATGTCACAAATTTGACTCTAAGTGCCTAAAAGTCTGGCAAAAGTATAGTGAAGTATTGTTGTGTTCAGGAGATGCATCATAAACACCAAAAGGTCCATGAAATAGTACAACACACAAAGCCTGTGAAAGGCCCACATTAAACTCTAAAATGTATGGGGAATAAAGTTTACAGCCATATATGGCAGAAATTGTTGAAATTACAGTAGGAAAAAAAAAAAAAAAAAAGAGACTCAAAATGCCCCATGTTATTAAAAGCTCAAGTTGCCATCTTCTGCAAATGTAAACCATGATGGGAGAAAAATGCAGTTGGGGTGGGGGTGGGGGGTCAAGAGTCCTGCAAGTGACATAATAAAGCAATTAGGGAAATTTGAAAACTGAAATTCTCATGCCTATATATTTTATTTATGCAAAATGACCCATAGCAAGATGGACAATCAGGCATCATCAGCATTTGTTTTCCACCATAATAGTATATCCACTCACGACTAGCCTTTGGCAAGTGAAAATTTAGTCCTGGTAAGTAAGCTAGGACATGCAGTGGCAAATACAATGTAACAGTTTAAGAGTAAAATAGTAATTAAGTGAAATGTCACCAACTCATCCCCTGGCATTCTCACAGAAAGAACATGTTCCTTAGTTCAAGAGTTCACATTACAAAAAACACTTGCTTGGAAAAAATAATACTCAATGAATTCCATACTTACTTGAGTCACACATTACACAAACCATGACTCACATATGGCCTACACAATCTCTTGCTGAATCACACAACAGGGCTACTTTACAAGACAGAAATTTCACATAAGAAATAAAAATGAAAAAAATATGACATTTCTCAACAAAGGGAAATGTTACTGAGCTGCTCGTGTTTTTTTCAAAACTATAACAACAAATAAGATATAGCAATTCGATTTCAATATAATTCCTACATACATTGTCTGCTTTCAATTCTAACATAGGGTATTGTGCAATCATCTTTAAATAGATGCATAATAATCGTTTAAAACCTACTTCATTTCCTGGTTTGCTACCAGGTTGTGCATTTACCATAGATGAATATGAAAAGTTTTAAGCATGTGGAATTATAAAATGTATGACTTGTCGCACATGAAATTAAACATACACTGTGCAAATAGCCTGCCAAATCAGGTGTCAAAACTGCTGATGCAAAATAAACTAAGGGAGCGAAATAAAAGTCAACAGGCTGCAAGGTTAAGGACTTGTGTAATGAAGGCCCTGTACTTCCAAGCTACAAACACTCCTGCAGTAAGCAATCCAAACCCTTACATATTGTCTGACACATCTCTTGCCCAACTCCACTGCTGCCTAATGAGGTCATTTTACCATACATTCTACTCCTACACAGTTGTAATCTGCAGTTCTCCAATGTAGCTACCAAAACTATCAAACGTTCTCATGTGATCACCATAAATTGTGACTGCTAAAACGTTTTGTAATTTTCTTTTCCTTCAACATGATTATTACTCTGCCATAAGGAAAGAAAAATCATCTTGGATCCACTCTTGCTTGTAATCCATCCAGTAAGTGAGGATTTTGCCTGTCTACTTGTAACTCCATACCACTGTATATATAAAAAAAAAATGCCATTTTGTAATGAACTCACCTTCTCCAGACAGTAAGAAAATATGCCATCAGGCTTGTTTTAAGAGAGGATGGGACGCCCACACACACAAAAAAAATTATGTTTTGTTTTTTTAAATACAGGTAATTGTTCCTCTTTCAGTAGAATCAAGCAATGCATTTTCAGGATGATAGATAAATATGAAAAAAAAAAAAAAAAGGGAGGGGGAGTGCATGATTGGGATTGGAAGAAGAGGATGGTTGTGTACAGGGAGGGGTACAGAGCAGTTTGCAGTGCTGGCACATAGCACATCATATGATTCAGCCACAGGATGGTGTGTTTGCTCTAAGGAGAAGAAGTGCTTAGCTGGGCAGGCAATAGACAGCAGGCTGAGAAAGGTCACAGCGACATCCATCTCAGTACAGACAGTGGGCCATACACAGCACACCCTCTCTCCCCCCCCTCCTTCCACCCCAGGCAATCCACCCCCCCTCCCCAGAGCTCTCTCTATAATACACCCTTGTCCTTACCCCTTCTGCTTTTCGGTGAGCTCTTCTTGCTCCGGTTGCTGGCAGCTCTCTCCTCCTCAATAGCAGCTGCTATCTCTGGGTTGTCTTCCCCATTGTACCAGACTAAGAGCTCCTCTCCTGGCTCAATTGGCTGGAAGAATTAGAGACACAAATATAACACCAATCAGAGGTGACGTTGTTAGTACATTGCACACACACACACACAAAAACCCTGAGAGCTAAGGCAGAGAGAGAGGAGCAGGCTCAGGGCCAGAGGGCGTGGAGCTAGCTATGGGGATTATAAACAGCTGTACTCTGCTCTAGCAACATATTTCCTAACTGACTGACTAACCAAACAGGAAGAGCACTTTAACTCTTAGATCAGCAGTCAGACTGCAGGCAAAGGGACAGGGAGGAGGAGGGAGGAGGAGGAGGGAGGGGAGCTTAAGATGTCTGAGCATAAAGGTTTGCAACACTGCCCTCCGCTGGACGGAGGCCGGCAGTGCTAAACGGGCTCACAGAGAGGAAGAGCTGCACAGACAGGTTAGGGGGATGTTATGAGACAGTTGTGACCTTCAATCCTTAACGCATGTATGTAGCTTGGTTACATCAGGCAACACTAATATGTATTGCTAAAATTACTTGGCTCTCTTCTTTTAGCTTAAAAAAAAAATATATAGAAATAAAAAGATTTAGTTCACCTTAAATGACTCTTAAATTAATGGCAACTCACAGGGGTTTGACAAACACCAAACTATAGTAAACTCAAAATTTACCAATGTCAGGAATCCAAGGTGACTTCAAAGTGAATTTCAAGTTTTACTAAGAATTGGAATACAATGCTTCATAAATGGTCTTATTAATTTGGCTATTTTCTCCTGAAATTTTGAATTCCTGAGAATTAACACTTTAGGGGTTTAATGAAATAAAAAAATATAAATAAATAAAAGCATTTAGACTAACATAGCTGACATGAAAAATTGTTCCAGCTCTGTTATAGTCACAGGCTGACTATTTTAGCCTGAATTATGTTATTCGAATTAGCTACTATTGGTGAATAAACCATCACATTTAAATATTTAGGCAAACTGGGACTCCTGCTGGGCTGCAGATTGTATGAGAAACTTTTGCCAGACAGTTTTCAGTTCAAGATAATTCTGTATTTAGAGAGCATAAACTCCTGCAGAGTTATTCACTAAATTGTGAATTGTCCTGAATTAACATTGAAGTTGCACAATAGTGTACCTAGGAACCTAGGAGACTTTGACAATTTCTCCAGTTCAGCTACTTTGGCCTAAAATTTGCACTTGATGAATTCTCAACAAAACACAGTTGAGTGGTAACCTTGTCATTTACTTTGATTTGTCTTGATTATAAGTTGTTCTGTGATGTGCTTCAAACATTCTAAAACCTTTTGATGTAGGACTGGCTAAAAGATCTATTCCCAGCCACTGTAAGACAAACATATTTTGTCAGCCTTAACATCGCTTCCCAAGTAGCATAACCACAACAGCTCAATTTAGTTGCCAATAACAGCTACAATTGCTTTGTGCTCCTTTACTTTTAAGGCTGTAAATGCATCATGGGAGTTGCACAACAGATGAAGATTTTCCTTCCAACCATTCCTGTATTTAAAAGTTAGTCTAAACACTGTAAGCACTTTGCATTACTGTAATGTGTACAGTACCTAGTGCACCCCCGAGTCCACACTTGTTGAGTGGCTTATAGTGCAGCAATTTTTCCAAACATCCTCTGCTGAATCAAAAATTATAGAGTAAGATCAGTCCCCACAGACCAGAGTGAGATGCTTATGACTGGAGCATCTCATCCTATTGTAGGTCTACCTGCAGCGGCAAGAATGTCCATGTACCAGGGGGCCACTTTAAAAGAGTATGCAATTTATTTGTTTTTATTTAGCCAATTTTAAAAAAGAAAGTAAATGGTTAGATTTGTTACCATAGAAACATATACAGTAATGTGATGGCAGATAAGACCCATTCTACCTATCTAGTCTGCCCAATTTTCTAAATACGTTTCATTAATGTTTTATATCTAGGATAGCCTTTATGCCAATCCCATGCATGCTTAAAGGGACACTGTTGGCACCCAGACAACTTCAGCTAATTGAAGTAGTCTGGGTGATGTGACCCTTTTGCACTAAGTGCTGCAATGTATACATTGCAGCTCTAAGTCTGCCCTCTGTGGAGGTCTACCAGACAGCCACTAGAGAGCTTCCAATCCAAACAAACTTTTGGTCCGTTATCTGACGCTGGACATAGTCATAGACCTCCAGCATCAGATTTTCCCTATAGGAAAGCACTGAATAATGCTTTCCTATGGGGAGGTCTAATGCGTGTGCGGCCATTGCCGCGCATGCGCATTAGGTATCCCCCGACGGCTAACGTCAGAAAGGGAGGAGCGTGGATGTCCTCTTGTTGTTGTAGTTTTACTTTTAAAAATAGTCTCCTCCTTTACTGTTTTGATTCCCTTTATGTATTTAAATGTTTCTATCATATCACCTCTGTCTCGTCTTGCCTCCAAGCTATACATGTTAAGATCCTTTAACCTTTCCTGGTAAGTTTTACCCTGCAGTCCATGAACCAGTTTACTAGTCCTTCTATAAACTCTCCCCAAAGTATCAATATCCTTCTGAAGATACGGTCTCCAGTACTGCGTACAATACTCCAAATGAGGTCTCACCAGCGCTCTGTACAATGGCATGAGCACTTCCCTCTTCCTACTGCTAATACAAAGAGGGAAGGGCTCATTATTATTATGATATTTATAGAGCGCGTCAAATTCCGCAGCGCTTTACAATGGGTGGACGAACAGACATGTAGTTGTAACCAGACAAGTTGGACACACAGGGACAGAGTGGTTGAGGGCCCTGCTCAATGAGCTTACATGCTAGAGGGAGTGGGGTAAAATGACCCAAAAGGTAAGGATAGTATTAGACTAGTGACAGTTGCAGAAGAGGAATCAGTCGGGAGCTATTAACAGTTTAATTGATACGCTTTAATGAAGAAGTGCGTTTTTGATGATTTTTTGAGGGAGTGGAGACTGGGTGAGCATCTAACGGAGGAGGGAAGTGAGTTCCACAGGAACGGTGCAGCCCTTGAGAAATCTTGAAGGCGAGCATTAGAGGTGGGAGTACGGACTGAAGATAGACGTAAGTCTTCAGCAGATCGTAAGGGCCTAGACGGGACATACTTGTGTATAAGGGAGGATAGATAGGTGGGAGCAGCATTATGTAGAGATTTGAAAGCAAGAACCAGAATTTTAAATTGAGCTCTATATTTTATGGGAAGCCAATGTAGGGACTGACAGAAGGGTGAGGCATGGGAGGTGCGGGCGGACAGGAAGATGAGCCTCGCCGCCGCATTCATTATGGACTGTAACGACGCAAATTGGGAGCACGTAAGTCCACTGAGAAGCGGATTACAGTAGTCACCATTGCACAGACCACACCTAACCTTCCATTCTTTAGCACTTTTTACATTTGAAACTTGTAAGAGCACGGTCCACCTTGCCTTTTGTTTTACTCACCACAAATTGTTTATCATTATATAATTGTTTAATCAGTTTGTTTACCCATTGTGCAGTGCACACTCTGCAGTACAATGTATATATTGTCTCTTTAATTAATAATGAAGGACAAATGGTTTATCGTGTGGTCAGCACAATCTGGTCCCTAAAGACCATGTAGAAGCATGCTTATTTAGCGTTTGCAATTCTATACTGCCTGTTATCACTAAACGGTTTGGAGATTTCATTTTGTTATAGGATAATTATTGACAAGATTGTTGTGATAGAATTATACAAACATTGATCCTGTTAAATGTTCCCGGTCAACTATTGGGTAGGGAAAACAACATTTTTATTTTTTTAGCAATATCAGTTTGCAAAACATATCTTCTATGCCTTATTTACCAGTCTGTCTCTGTTAGCCAATTTGTTTGTCTTTGAATACCAGCTAGATTGTTTCCATGTGCCAGGGGCAGGCTAGAATTTTCACTCCAGCTTCAATGTTACAACTCTGGCCATGTGTCTGTATGTATGTATTTCAGTATGTATGTATGTATGTCAGTCAATGTGTGTATGTATTTGTGTGTGTGTGTATGTATGTGTGTCTGTATTTCAGTATATGTTTTTATGAATGTGTATGTCTGTCAGTGTGTGTGTGTGTGTGTATGTCCTTATGCGTGTTTGTGTCTGTATGTATGTTAGTATATGTCTGTATCTGTTTCAATATGTATAGGAATTCGTTCAAATTTCTTTCAAAACTATAGTCTGGCCCAAAACAGTGTCTGAGGGACAGTGAACTGGCCCCCTGTTTAAAAAGTTTGAGGACCCCTGCTATAAAGGCTGAATTATAGTAGTGATATAGTCCATTACTATTATCATGCCAGAGAGACTGCCTATCCAAGAGATACACTCTTCTATGGTTGAAAGCAAAAAAAAAAAAAAATGACCTTGTGGAATGAATCTTACTAGCTATTAATATGCAACAGAAAAAATAACAGCAGTCAGTAATTGGCATCCTAAATTCATTCACTATAGCAGATCAAGAGTTACATGTTGTGAAGTAGATGGGAACATATTAAAATGTGTGCATGCTCTGTTCTGTGTACTAGATAAGGTATCTGTTACAAATTAATTACTACTAGGCAGTTAAAATCATAGTATTTTTAATAAGTAAAACTGTACTTTGCCCCACACGTTGAGATAGTTATGGTAAAAGATTAACTGGGCATTTTTTCCTGTTTAATCATATGCTTATTAACCATAAACACCTTTTAAAAGGAACAACAGTTGACCATAATGATAACAATGTGAGGACACAATGTAAGGCAATTACTGGACCTTAGCAAAATTTAAAGGTGCACTCCATGCCCAAGGCAGTACTGAATTAATTGCTTCAAGGGCCTAGAGCTGATAATTACTGAAGACCTAATTAAGAAATAAAAATCTGCAATTCTGGCATCTTGCTTTTCGAAGATGAGTCTGAACTCTGGATGGAATTATAGCTGGCAGCCATATATTGAAAAATATCCATGTGTGCATATATAAACTGGAAATTTCAAACATTTAAAATCCAATTTCACAAGCACATGCCTCTCAACTGTCCTGAATCTGAAGACAGTCACAAAATGTGGTTCCTGTTACGCCGTCCCGACGTGTACATTTGTGTAATATTTTCGGATAATTATGTGATTTTTATTTAGTTATAAATTGTGGAACCTGCCTGACAACCCAGGCAGAAAGTACAGAGAATGACATTTGCCATCTCCAGGGCCGTCTATAATATGATTAGGACCCTGGGCAATGCATTTTCTTGGGCCCCATGGGCCCTGTCCCTGCCACTGCCTCACCCCCCAATTACGTCCAACCCGCAATCACACTGACAGACGTACTGGCACATACACACACAGACAGACATTAAAACATTCACAGATACATACTGACATACACAGTCACTACACACAAATATATACTGGCAGATATACTGACACACACACAGACATACATACATACATACACAGACACATACATTAACAGATATACTGACACACACACAAACACATACACTGACAGATATACTAAAACACACAGACACATACACTGACAGACACATTGACACACACACACAGGCATACTGACATACACACACACACACGGCATACTGACATATACACAGACAGACGTAATGGCTGATACAGACAGACATTAAAACATTCACAGATATATACTGACACACACATACACTGACATCCAAATATATCCTGGCAGACATACTGACACACACAGACATACATACATACACACACAGACACATACACTGACAGACATACTGACTGACACACACATACACACACAGACATACTTACATACACACACAGACATACTTACATACACACACAGACATACTGACACACACATACAGACATACTGACATACACACAGACAGACGTACTGGCACATACACACAGACAGACATTAAAACATTCACAGATACATACTGACACACACATACACTGACACACAAATATATCCTGGCAGACATACTGACACACACACACACACAGAGACATACCTACATACACACACACAGACATACTGACACACACACACACACACAGACATACTGACACATACACACAGACATACACACAGACACAGACATACTGACACACACACACACATACATACTGACACATACACAGACGGACATACTGACACACCCACACAGACATACTGACACACACACACAGACAGACATACTGACACACACACACACAGACACATACACAGACAGACATACTGACACACACACACACACATACTGACACATACACACACATAGACATACTGACACACATACACACACACAGAGACCTACTGACATACATTTAGCCACCCTCCAGGTTCTTACCTTTTCCTGGAGGGTGGTTTCCCTGGTCCAGTGGCAGGCTGAGGCAGATGGGAGTTCTCCTCTGGAACTCCCCTCCTCCCTGCCTTCCTCCTCCCGCGCGGCTATCTCCGGTGGGAGGAAGTGACGTCACTTCCTCCCAGCCGGCTGCAGAACCGGAAGAGGGGCCCGGTCGCGCTGTTTAAGCGCCACAGCGCCCGACCGGGCCCCTGCTGACACATGCTCCCCGGGTGGCCCTTAGTGCATGGGCCACCCGGGGAGCCTCCTCAGTGTGCGGGAGCCGCACCGCCCGGCCCATAGGGGCTGCGCAAATCGCGGGGCCCACAGAGCAGCTGCTCTGGGCCCCCCAGGAGCAACTGGGCCCGGGGCAGCTGCCCCGTTTGCCCCGCGTTAAAGACGGCCCTGGCCATCTCTATATTCGACCCTGTAACTTTCCAAAACCCAATAAAACCCTCTACATGGCGGGTACTTTTATACTTCTAAGACACAAATATGTGTAAAGGTAACATTATTATGACATTCACAGTTAAAATGCCACGCAGAGTTTATAACATTAAATTTGTCACACATTTTTAGATTTTTAAATAGTTTTAATTATGATTCATATATAAATATTTGATGTGAAATAAATGCCCGGTTTCTCCTGAAGAAACTGATCTATAGTAAGTGTTGGTGCACTTAATAAAAATTAGGTAAATTATTGTTAAACAGACATATACCGGTAGCTCATGTTGCCTCTGTCCTTAAGGGGGTTGAACTAAAATAACTGTGTTTAGATATAAGTGTGTAAATAAGATTACATTGTAAATAACATCACACAAATGGAGGCAATGTAAGACAATATTCTATGCATCAGCTGGTAAACCACTTGCTGCATTAATATCCAAATGGTATGATGTTTTTTAAGATTATCCTCATCGTACAGGACACTGGCTAAACCTAGAGGTGCCGACTACACAATTCTGGGACAAACAATTGTCTGGCACAGTAAGGCTCTTGGGACAGAATGCACTCATGTACTACTAAATATTATATTTAGGGGTCTAAGAATGTGTAGAGCATAGATGTCAAACTCGCGGCCCACACCGAATGTTTGCGGGCTGCGAGGGAGCGCTGAGTGTGATCTCTCCCTGCACAGTACCTGCAGTGATGCCGGGAGCCGGAATATGACGTCACTCCGGCTCCCGCAATCACTGCGGCGCGCGTGCGAGCTGAGCTGAGAGAGCTCAAAATCAATGCTCCCTTGCTGCCTGTCCGCCCCCCTGCCTGCCTGAATGTACTCCTGCCCAGTAACCTCACTAGACACAAGGTAAGAAATGTATCCAGCTCTCCCAAAGGTAGGGAGGCTGGGTGGATTTAAATTAAAATAATAATAATAAATACAAAAAAATAAGTGGTGTGTGTGTCAGTTTGTGTGTGTCTGTGAGTGCATGTGTGTGTTGGAGTGATTCTGTGTGTATGTCAGTGTGTGTATGTCTGTCAGTGAGAGTGAATGAGTGAGAACAGGGGCAGGGGTTTAGTAGACTAAGGGGGGACTGGGATTTAGTATACGAAAGGGGGACTGGGATTTAGTATACGAAAGGGGGACTGGGATTTAGTATACGAAAGGGGGACTGGGATTTAGTATACGAAAGGGGGACTGGGATTTAGTATACGAAAGGGGGACTGGGGTTTAGTAGACGAAAGGGGGTCACTTTTTTTTTTTTCTTAATACGGTTCTTTTCAAAATAAACCTACGTTTCTATGAACATTTACATTTATTTATTTTTGTGGCCTACATAAACCTTGTTTATTTGGTCCTTGCTAGCCTTTGAGTTTGATGCTTGACTTAGAGCATCATCTAAATAAAGTTTGTGGTATCAGCAAAGATTGTTGCATACAGCACAACTGTGAAGTGTATCAGACTTTTGTTAGACATAAAACCATTTCCCTTGATGGAGGCAGCTGTGCGCAGGTATCAGAATAGAAGAGGTGTAAACCAGGGACAACTTATATATATATATGAATAATGCAAATTTTTCATTAACACCACCTTCTCTATACTAGTTTGTCTAGCATGCAAATCTGCATGATAGGCTATCACTGGTATTGGATCTTGCGTGGATACTAAAACTGTGCACCAGAACAGGTAGGTCTCCGGCGCTTTATCTCACCTAACACAGTACACCTGCACCTATGGCCAGCTATGTATATGGAGATAGCCCAGAGATGTAGTTAAAGAGCAATCCATGAGCTAGCTGCTTGTAACAAGTAAATAAGTTATGTCAAAAGTGATATTTTACACAGAAATATATTTATGATGGTCATCTTGAAAAGGGAAAACAGCAGGTGGAGAGTATGGCAAAGTATTGGGTGGGAGAGCACGCTCTAGTAGGGGAGGGTGTACAAATCACTATTTCAGACGTTATGTCTGCAGGTGCTGATATTACACTCAGCTGCCTGAAGGCTTTGTTTATCTATTATTCTTCCTGTTCTATTTTCTGCAGTGTATAGTTTTACATGCAGATTTTTTTTGTACTTTTTTTTTTTTTTCTTATGCAAAACATTGACAACTGCCATCTGCATATGAAGTTATCTTATCTTAAAATGCGAACTGTCCCTTCCAGAGAAATTACAGTCCGTTGTTCATTCACTATTTTGTTGTTAATTGGTGTGATTAAGGTAGTGAAGGTAAGTATATTAAAAAAAACAACGTACCTTCGCTGTTCTTCCTAGTTGCAGCAAACTCTCAGTCCCACAATGCCTCGGACATGCATGTCTGCATATACAGAGAAATGCTGTATACGAGGCAAGTAAGCTTTCACGTTTCTCCAGAAATGGATTATACGTACATGCGCCATGCATGTGGCACTGTAAGTGTTATTTAAAAGTCATACTTTGCCTAGTTTGCTCAGCAAAACATGCAGATTAACGGAAACTAGAAAGTATTTTAAAAAGTAGCACATCAATAGTTAACTTTTATTTAAATAATATGTTGGTCTAAATTTAAGGAAGAGTCCGTTCCTCTTTAAAGGGACTTTTCAAACTGGAGTACATACATCGCAGTTTAATACATTATATGTACAAACATTAAGTTAAACAAAAAGATACCCTTGGTGCTGCGAAACACTCGGGCTTGAAGCATCATACAGTGAGCTATGTTCCCTACTAGGCATGGGAACACCTGCCATCCAGGTGAGCTGAACATTGCTCATAGCTCCCTAACAGCAGAGAGGTTTATTGGGTGTATTCTCTAAACACTTGGAGGCAGTTCCATTCATTAGATAAGATGAATGTCATGCAAAAGTTGATAGCAGCCATGGTGCAGCTTTCTGAATTAAAAAATAAATAAAAAAAAATTCCCCCTATTTTCTGAATGGAGCCATAGATGCACCACTCCAGTTCCTTCACAGAATGTTGTGTAGAACACTGTTGTAGGAGGCGAGTACGTATGCCGAAGAGGCACACTTTACAAGTACGATGTGGTGGTGGAAGGTGAACATCTGCGAGCAAGTAGGTGGAGTTATAGCAGTCGTTAGTTTTGCACAACTTCTGCAGTTTTAAGTAATTGCGTGCAGGTACACAGTGAGAAGAAACCCCCTTCCACCATACTCTATGTAAGGGGCACAAGCTATTGTAATGCTTAGAGTGTGCATTTTAAATTGCACAAATGCATGAAGTGCTACATCAGAGCAGATCCATTCTTGTAAATACAGATAACGAAATATTTTCAGCCTTTTGTTTCCAATGCACCAAACATTCACAATCATTCATAGACCACTCAATTTGAGATGTTGCTTCATGCTAGTACATTAAAAAAAAGTGTGACAAAATATTTCTGAATTACATAAAGTCACAATGACAAAACACTTTTAAACACTGTCTCCAGTTTACATTGGAATGTTACCATGAACAGGAAAGTCACATGTAAGACATTTTACAAGAAACCTTCAGATTTAAAATCCTGTTCAGACAATTTTTATAGCACACAGACAAGGAAAAGGGGTACGTATTCAATTTTGTAAATAACCTTGATTGAATAACATTTACAGGGTTCTTTACTTGAAGTTATTAACTAAAGTTAGAATTGTTGGGAATTCAAAGTGAATTCCAAACCCAAAGTAGCAGAACTGAATCATACTGGCAGAATTTTTCCACTTTGGCTATACTGGTGTTAAATTGAAATTCACTTTGATTTCAATTGGAGTTCCTCACAATTCTCACTTTAGTGAATAACCTGGACTAAAGTGAACATTATTTGGAAACCAAAGTGAATTTTAAATTGAAGAACTAAATAGGCAAACTGGAAGCATCAATGACTTGGAAATGTTTTCCAATTCTGCTGTTTTGGCCTTGAACTTGAAATTCACTTTGTATTCCTGACATTTCCCACTTTAGTAAATAACCCTGTTAGTAATCGTTTACACATACCCTCCTGACTGACCTCTACAGCACTACAGAGTTTGCTGGCGCTATATCAATAATAAAATAATAGTCAGGACTACTTGATTTACACTATGAATTGTGACTTAACACAAATTTGAAGATATTAAGCAACAATCAATAGCCAATATGGTAATACAGCAATACTTAAAGGACCACTCTAGGCACCCAGACCACTTCAGCTTAATGAAGTGGTCTTGGTGCCTGGTCCAGCTAGGGTTAACCCATTTTTTCATAAACATAGCAGTTTCAGAGAAACTGCTATGTTTATGAATGGGTTAAGCCTTCCCCTATTTCCTCTAGTAGCTGTCTCATTGACAGCCACTAGAGGCGCTTGCGTGCTTCTCACTGTGATTTTCACAGTGAGAGCACGCCAGCGTCCATAGGAAAGCATTATGAATGCTTTCCTATGTGACCGGCTGAATGCGCGCGCAGCTCTTGCCGCGCGTGCGCATTCAGCCGACGGGGAGGAGAAGAGGAGGAGAGCTCCCCGCCCAGTGCTGGAAAAAGGTAAGTTTTTACCCCTTTCCCCCTTCCAGAGCCGGGCGGGAGGGGGACCCTGAGGGTGGGGGCACCCTCAGGGCACTATAGTGGTCCTTTAAGAATTCAAGCCTACATTTTACATATTTTCAATTAACCACAACAGACTATTTAGTGAATAATCCTCAATAATAACGTATGGTTATGATTGGCAATTATATAGCACCAACAGTTTCCACAGTGCTTTAGCATTACAATTATAGAATGGGGATATTTGACAATGAGTAATTGACAAACCAAAAAATTGACAGAGATAAGAGGTAAACAGGCCCTGCTCAAAAGAGTTTCAATCGAATACTATCCGGTTATAATTTACAGTAAAGTAGCACTGGAATCAGATAATCACCATTATCTGACACGACTAACACAGGCTGATGCTAGTGATTGAGTCCTTTGATAGTACAGCGACTGAGTGATGCATCACAGCAAACAGCCCACAACAGCTGCACTGACAGCAGTTAGTCATCCCTGCCACATGCTAGTAATCTCTATATGCACACTGTAGAGTTAAAGGGACCCTCCAGACCCATAAAGCCCTTTAGCTTGCTGAAAAATTTATGTGTGAAGAGTGTGTTTTGTTTTTTTCATTTTACAAAAAGTGCAGAGTTTAGTGGAAATTGGCACTTTATAATTTAAACTTTTTACACTCCCCGGCTGTCAATCATGCAACTGGTCCGGTTACTTCCTGGTTCTTTAGCTCAGTGGAGATAAACTCAAGAGGCAGCACTTGTCCAGAGCACATACCTTGCAAAGACTTCTCATTGAGCTACATTGGGAAGTTTGTGATTGGACAGACACAGTAGGTCTGTAATCAAGAAGATGATAAGGGCTTTCAAATGCAGCAAACAGCACAGCTGCAGCTTTTGGCAAACTGTTTTTAGATATACCCCCAATGAAAAATATATGCAAAATTAAACGCATGCATGTTTTCATTAAGAGGTATATCTACTAAGCAGTAATTTATTTGTATTTGGGTAGTGGAGTGTCCCTTTAAATGTGTGGACATATTTTTTCCTGTTGCTGTGACTTTAAAAGGCCAAATAAAATAGTACATTCATAAGCTCTGAATTTGTACCAGATTTACAAAAAGCTACTTACTAAAGTCAATAAATGTGCAAATATTGCAATTTAACCCAGACTAGCAAATTCAAGGCAATTAAGTTTTCTTAAAAGGAACCTATAGTTCCCAAAAATATTACTCTATAAGTTCCCTTCCATTAGAGTGTCATGCCAGACTCGTATTAAGATTTGAATTAAATATTCATAGCTCAGTGCTAATGCATCATCAGTAGAATTTGTTCAACCCTTGGGTCGCAGATTCAAATCCCGGCAGGGCTGACTCCGCCCTTCATCCTTCCGAGGTAGATAAATGAGTACCATTAAATTGGGTAATAGTAACAACCCCTGGATGTTGGGCTAAGGTAACATCCCCAGGATGTACTTGAAAACCAGAGTAATCTGAATGTACCCTTTCCTGGTTAAATACTTTATCATTATTGTGACAAACTGAACCTCGTCACGGGTGCTTGCAGGGATCTGCTGGCCAGCCTCTTGCTAAAAGACTACGAGCCAAGTCAACGACTGTAAAGACCCTGGTTCGGCACTTTCAATAGAACCGACCGCCGTTGGCAGCCGTTCGCATGGACCAAAACCGCAAATAGGGGGACTTAGCTACGAATGCCCTGGAACTATTTTCGGCATGAAGACTTTGCGGTTCCTGGTCGGTTGCCAGCGGCACTTAATCGCGATTCTATGGAACCGTTTTGGGCATGCATGCGGTTGGTAAATTCCAGGAAATTCCGGGACCCCTGAACTGATCTGGGTGCTTTTTGGATATGTTGGTCACCCAGGTCAGGGCTATTAGGGGATGTATTTTGTGGGGATTATATGTGTTTTAAGGTATTTTGGGGGGGGGGAGGGGTTGTATAAATGTGTGTTTTTTGTATTTGGAGATAATGGCGTTTTAATATAGTGCTTGACTTAATTATCTCCTAATTAAACGGGAAGGCTTACTGTATTGTATATGGAAGTGTCATGCATTGTAACACTGGCATTATCGGTCTGTGACTTTGTAATGGAGTTCCCCACAAGGTCCATGTGGGAGTGCCCCTCGCATGGGGATTGTCATAAAACGTCAAGTGTGGCACCATTAAAATCAGTTCCTTTTCACCCTCAACATAGCGCCTCGTCTCCTGTGGAGGGAACAGCTATATTCACTCTGCGGATTGCTATACTCATTATACTCCCCTGGGTTCTAATCACTAGCTCTTATAAGAGCTGTTCCTGCTGTATTCTCTGGAGTAGGAAAGGTTCCCCTACTGGAAGCTGGATCCTGGTCTTGGGTCCAAGGTGGGTGGAGGACAGCGAGACCCCAACCAAGCTGCAGCGGTTCATGGGGTCTACGGTGCTTATGGTGTCTGGTGGAGTGCCTGGAGTCCTCGTGAGCACTAGGAGCATCGATTGACGGAGGCACCCGGTTGGGGTGCCAGGCGGCAGTGGCGGACTAAGTGGGGGACGGAGAGGTGGGCGGAGGGGGCGGTCCGTCCCGGGTGCCACCTGGTGGGAGGTTGCCATGACCCTGGTCTGAGGGCTAATAGGGGACGTGTGAGCTGTGCCCCAAGGCAGCTGGGGTGTCACACAGCTCACATGGAGACCAGCAAGCTTAACTGGCCGCACGGGAGGAAGGGGCGGAGCTACATGCATTTAGGGGTGGAGCCTAGGCAGGGCAGGGCTTAACACAGCCCTTACAAGCTGCTGTTAATGCAGAAGAAATCCCTGCACCTCCACCTACCAGGCTCCAGGGAAGGACTTCAGGCCAGGGAATCCACTCCTCCAGCCCACACTGTCCGTAAGTAAGAGTTGTGTGTCTGTGTGTGTCACTGTCTGCCTGACCCTGTAACTGTGTGTGTCTGTGTGTGTGACTGTCTGCCTGTAAATATGTGTGTGTGACTGTCTGCAACTGTGTGACTGTCTGTCTTGTGTGTGTGTGTGTCTGTGTAACTGTGTATGTGTGTGTAACTGTCTGCCTGTAATGGTCTGCCTGTAACTGTGTGTGTGTGCGTAATTGTCTACCTGTAACTGTGTGTGTGTATGTAACGGTCTGCGTGTAACTGTGTGTGTGTGTGTGTGTGGCTGTAACTACGTATATGACTGTCTGCAACAGTGTGCGTGACTGTGTGTAACTGACCTTGTGTGTGTGTGTGTAACTGACCTTGTGTGTGTGTGTAACTGACCTTGTGTGTGTAACTGACCTTGTGTGTGTGTGTGTATAACTGTCTGCCTGTAAATATGTGTTTGTGTGTGTGTGTAACTGTCTGCCTGTAACTGTGTGTACGTGTGTGTAACTGTCTGCCTGTAACAGTGCGTGTGTGTGCGTAACTGTCTGCCTGTAACAGTGCGTGTGTGTGCGTAACTGTCTACCTGTAACTGTGTGTATGACTGCCTGTGACTATATGTGTGACTGTGTGCGTGTGACTGTCTGCTTGTACCTGTCTGTCTGTAACTGTGTGTGAGGGAGTGCAGGAATTTTGTAGAAGGGGACAGGGGTTTGAAAAAGTTTACAAATTTGTTCAATACATTTTTTTAAAAAATGTTAAAAAAAATAACATTTTAAAAATGTAGGTTTTTTTTTTATTGAAGGGGGGGGATTTCAGAGGGGGGGGGAGGGTGCCAAACCCAGGACCCGCCCATGGTGCCACATGCTCTAGGTACGCCCCTGCCAGGCGGTCCGTCACAATTATTATTTTTTTTCAGCTCCAAGACACCACAGATGCAGCCACCCTTTTTGCCTCATTCTTTGTCAGCAAGCATGATAATGTCTTCCACGTTCTCATCCTCTCCAATGCTACTCAAAGAGAAGCCTTGAGGACAAGAAGTGTATGCAGGGCCGGCGTCCATAAGGCAGCACAGGTGGCCGCCTTAGGGCGCATCGGCACTGGGGGCGCAAGATTTCAGTGACCGGCAGGAGGGAAACTCTCCCTACTGCCAGGCCACCTTCTGGACCCCCCAGCCCGCAAGGGAGCAGAGCAGGGAGAATAGTGCTGATTATCCGACTGCTGCACTCTGCTCAGCAGCCCCACTGGAAAAAATGCATCTTCGCCTATGTACCCAAAAATCCTTGCACCAGCCCTGAATGTATTTGCAGCAAAATACCGCACTCAGCCAATCGAATGTTCACTATAAGAAGCACTGATTGAAGGACTAAGTTTGACTCTGTTATTGCAGCTGAAGCACCCTCTCATGGTTGTAAGGAAGACAGCTACTAGACATGTGTTTAGTCCTGCAATAAAAACATAGCTGTATCTACTAAACAGCAATGTTTGCCACTGCAGAGCTAAAGCTACAGGCCACTGCACCCAGACCAGTTTTACTGAGACAAAGTGGTTTGGATGCATTTAATAGTCATTTAACAATATGCCAAATTGCAGTACGATGTCTAACATTTCTGCTATTTCTCAGTCTTTAACCTGCAGCCAAAATGTACAATATTTCTTAATTTGGGCATATATTTGTGATGGATTGGCTTCCTCCTCTTCTTTGACCTGCTAAGGAGGATTTAGAGAATTTGGAAAAATAGACAATTACAAGTCCTTCAGAAGACCCCAGATACTTCATAAGAAACCAGCTCCCAAAGAGAACATAAAAAGTAGATTGAAACCTACTCCCTACTGATTTTTCTTTTTCTCTGTCCTTTTACTTTACAATATAGGGCATAAAATGTTGGGAAATATGTTCTTGTAACTATATCTAACCGCTTTGCACATTTCTTCACTAGAAATAAAAAAATTTAATTTATGGTAATATTTTATACTAAAGTAATTGGCTCAAATTATTCAATGACTCTGTAATGCAACCCATAACTCATTAAAGGGACGCTATAGTCACCAAAAACACTACAGCTTAATGTAGTGGTTCAGGAGTCTAAAGCCGGTCAGTGCAGGCTCAGCAATGTAAACACAGCTTTATCAGATAAAAGGTAGTGTAAAAACTCCATTCTGAGGAGGGGGTTGGATCTAAACCGGTACTCCGGCACTATATTGTTAAGAATACATATTTGTATTCCTAACACTATAAAGGTGGTCCTCACTTTATGACCTACCTGTTTTACGACAGCTCGGACTTATGACCAGCTCTCTAGCGGGGGGATTCAAGGGATTCCCCACGTTAGAGAGCTGGTCTATGTTCAGTGAATTTTCTCTGAACATAGATTAGATGGATTCTGTGCTCTGGTGGATTCCCCATGTTAAACAGCTGGTCTACGTTTGGGTAAATTTCCCAGAACATAGACAAGCGCACCAGAGCATGGAATCCCTCTAATCTATGTTCAGGAAACATTACCCGAACATAGATTTGAGGGATTCCCTGCTCTGCTGCGCTTGTCTAGGTTAGGGGAAATTTACCCGAACATAGACCTCACTTACCGACCAATTAGTTTTACGACCGGATGGTAAGAACAGAACCCGGTCGGTAAGTGATGAGTATCTACATAGTATTTCTTTCATTCTTACATTATACCACTGACACTTCCTTCAGAATTTGGTTAAAGGGAGACGATAGGAACCCAGACCACTTCATCTCATTGATGCAATGAAATGAAGTAGTCTGGGTTCCTAAAGTGTCCCTTTGTACCCTTAATCCTGCAGAAAAAAAACTAACTGCGTATTTACATTAGGTGCCGCCATTGACAAGACGTTGCGGGAGGAGAAGACTGTCCCAGCGCTAAGGACTTCCGCATTGGAAATAGGTAAGTGAAAGAAAGGGTTAGTATAGTACTCCATTAATAGTTTATAGTTGGGAACTCTTTAAGGTGAATCCTAACCCTGGCAATCTCCAAACCTTAAAGGAATACTATAGTGTTAGGAATACTTTTTTTTTAGGTAAGTGAAAGAAAGGGTTAGTATAGTACTCCATTAATAGTTTATAGTTGGGAACTCTTTAAGGTGAATCCTAACTCTGGCAATCTCCAAACCTTAAAGGAATACTATAGTGTTAGGAATACTTTTTTTCACTTACCTGATTCCAGCACCGATGTCCCTCAGTGCTGGGTCAGGCTCCAAAGTCACTGCGATTCGAGAACCTAATGCAAATGCGTGATGAGTACCGCACACATATTATGCCTTCCCGGAAGGAAAGCATCAAACTCTGTGGCTGACTTTACCTGCAATATAAATATTGCAGTTTCTCTAAAACTGCAATGTTTGCAGCTGCAGGGTTAAGGGGACAGGGACACTGCACCCAGACCACTTCAATGAGATTAAGTAGTCTGGGTGCCTTTAGTGTCCCTTTAAAGTTACCCAACCCAAACCCTAAAGACCTCAGAAGTGTGAAAAACCTCTCCAGTCCTAAAGATAACCTATTGCTAAATGAAATGATGGGGTACAACCTAAATGTTAATCAAATAAAGGCTGAATTTAGAAAACAAAATGAGTAAAATTTCAGCAGATGGCTGCACTTGCAATAGAACTTGAGCCAGTGGTGGAGGTATAATATCAATAACTGACACATTTTACACATGCACATATCCTATCAAGCAATAAAACAATAGCAAATTCATGATCATCTGCCATTAGAGTGACAGTGCATTTTCCAAATACAAATACATCATATTTAGTAAATATACTAAGATTTTATTATTCATTTTATCATTGGGGGTATATCTAAAAACAGATGCAGATTTCATGTGTGCAGCCTTTGAAAATACTCCCCTTCTTGCCCCAAACTTTCTATGGCTGTCTAATCACAAACATCCCAATGGAGTTCATTGAGAAGTATTTGCGAGGCAGGTGCTCTGAGTAAATTGCTGCCTTTTGAGTTTAGCTCCACTGAGCTAAACGTACACTGATCAACCACAACATTAAAATCACCTGCCTAATACAGTGTATGTCCCCCCCCTCATGCTTCCAAAAGAGCATGAACTCCACAAGACCTCTGAACATGTCCTGTGGTATCTGGAAAGAAGACATTAGCAGCAGATCCTTTAAGTCCTGCAAGTTGCTGGGTGGGGCCTATATGGATCAGAGTTGTTGTTACAGCGCAGCCCACAGACGCTCAATTTAATTGAGATCTGGGAAATTTTGGAGGCAAAGGAAACACCTTGAACTCTGTGTCATGTTCCATAAACCATTCCTGAACAAGTTTTGCAGTGTGTTAGGGTGCATTATCCTGCTGAAAAAGGATGCTGCCATCAGGCCAGGGAACACCACTGCCATGAAGGGTGTACCTAGTCTGCGACAATCTCTAAGTAGCCGGCACATGTCAAAGAAACAACCACATGAGTGCCAGGACTCAGTTACCCAGCAGAACATTGCTCAGAGCATAATACTGACTGCCAGCCTGCTTTCTTTCCATAGTGCATCCTGCTGCCAGCTCTTCTCCAGGTAAACGATGCACATGGTCACACACCTGATCTAAAAGAAAACTGAATTCATTGGACCAGGCAACTTTCTTCCATTGCTTCATGATCCAATTCTGATGCTCACATCCCCAATGACTGTGCTTTTAGCGTTGGACAGAGGTCATCATGGGGACTCGAACCAGTCTGCAAACTGCAATGCACATTCAGTTCTAACACCAATTTGAGCTGCACTGTCTCTCTCATTTGCTCTCCATGTGCATCAATGAGCCTTGAGCGTTCATGACCCTGACGCCAGTTCACCAGTTGTTCCTTTCTTGCACCACTTTTGGTAGGTACTAACCATTGCAGGAAGACCCCACAAGACTTGCCATTTTGAAGATGCTCTAAACCCAGTCGAGTAGCCATAACAATGTGGACCTTGTCAAAGTCACTCAAATCTTTTCGCTTGCCCATTTTTCCTGCTTCAAAAACCATGAAATTCAAGAATGGACTTTTCCCTTGCTGCATCAATATATCCCAGCCATTGACAAGTGCCATTGTAACAATATACGGGTAGTTTTCACTTAACGACTTAACCTGTTTACCGATTGCTCTGACATACGACCAGCTTTCTAGCGTGGGGAATCACCCGAATCAGAGTCTTGGAAATTCCCCCAAACAGATTCGAGGGATTCCCCGTGCTAGAGAGCTGGTCTATGTTTGAGGAAATGTCCCCCAAACATAGACCTGCTCTTTCATGCATGCAAAATTTGGTTGTCTCGATAGTGTGAGGCATCCTTGCTTACTGACTAATTTGTTTTACGATCTAGTCGTAGGAACGGAATGCGGTCGGTACGTGAGGGGTGCCTGTAATCAATGTTATTCACTTCACCTGTCAATGGTTTTAATGTTGTGGCTGATCAGTGTAGTTACATAAGCTGAAAAAAGACTTGCGTCTATCAAGTTCAGTCAGACACTTCTGTTTTGCGGTTGATCCAAAAAACGGCAAAAAAAATAAAAATAAACACAATTTGAAGCACTTTCCAATCTTGCAACAAACTAGAAAAAATGGCCATCTCGACGCTAGAATGGTAGTCAGATCTTTCTTTATATTAAGATGCGGTTTCCCCTACATATTGAAAATTATATCCCTGAATATTCTGTTTTTGCAAGAATTCACCCAGTTCCTGTTTAAACATCTGTGCAGATGCTGTTATCCCTAATTTTATGGCAAGACAGGAGGCCTCATATTTGTTTTACCTTCGTTACTGAAACCTCCAGCAGCAAAGTAGTTAACATAACTTTTCAGAAACAACCAATCAGAACAAAGAACGGTAGAACAAAATACACAGGCAGACCCTCCCACTTCCTCTTTATTTGCTGCTGCCTCCAGGTGAGCACTTCCCAACTCAGAGAGTGTCTGCTCTGGGCTGTTGATTGATTTATTGTTCATGTATTGTATGCTGCTTATATTTCTATATGCTGCATGTTTTCCTTGATTTCTAAGTTGTGTTTACAGTGCCTTGCAAAAGTATTCACCCCCCCCTTGACTTTTTACCTATTTTGTTACATTACAGCCTTAAGTTCAATGTTTTATTAATCTGAATTGTATGTGATGGATCAGAACACAATAGTCTAAGTTGGTGAAGTGAAATGAGAAAAATATATACATAAAACTATTTTTTAGAAATAGAAAACAGAAAATTGGCATGTGCGTATTTATTCACACCCTTTGTTATGAAGCCCATAAAAAGCTCTGGTGTAGCCAATTACTTTCAGAAGTCACATAATTAGTGAAATGATGTCCACCTGTGTGAAATCTAAGTGTCACATGATCTCTCATTACTTATACACACCTTTTTTGAAAGGAGAGGCTGCAACACCTAAGCAAGAGGCACCACCAACTGAACACTGCCATGAAGACCAAGGAACTCTCCAAACAAGTAAGGGACAGTGTTGTTGAGAAGTACCAGTCATGGTTAGGTTATAAAAAAAATAAATATCCAAATCTTTGATTAACCCCAGGAGCACCAAATATATCATAACCAAATGGAAAGAGCATGGCACAACAGCCACTGGCGGATCCGGAGCCTTATCTCGGGAGGGGCACTCATAGATTATTTAAAGAAACAATCCAGGCACAATAACCACTACAGCTCTCTGTAGTGGTTATGGTGCCCAGAGTGCTGTGGTGCCCTCCCAGAGTAAATAGTCAAACCGTTTAAGAACAGTTTGACAATTTACCTGTGGTCTGCAAGGATAGGGGCTGTAGTATGGGGATAGGGCCTCTAGGTAGGTAGGTGTGTGTGTGTGTGTGTGTGTGTGTAGGAGGGGCAGTGTGTGTTTGTGTGAGTGGTGTAGTGTGTGCATGGGAGCAAACTAAAGCAACACTTGAGTGGTTTAAGGGGAAACATGTAAATGTGTTGGAATGGCCTAGTCAAATCTGTGGTCAGACTTAAAGATTGCTGTTCACAAGCGCAAACAATCCAACTTGAAGGAGCTGGAGCAGTTTTGTATGAGGAATGGTCAAAAATCCCAGTGGTAAGATGTGGCAAGCTCATAGAGACTTATCCAAAGCGAATTGGAGCGGTGATTACCGCAAAAGGTGGCTCTACAAAGTATTGACTTTAGGGAGGTGAATAGTTATGCACATTTTCTGTTATTTTGTCCTATTTGTTGTTTGCTTCACAATAAAATAAAAAATAAAATAAAATCTTCAAAGTTGTGGGCATGTTCTGCAAATTAAATGATGCAAATCCTCAAACAATCCATGTTAATTCCAGTTTGCCAACGGGGGGGTGAAAACTTTTGCAAAGCACTGTAGTTAGTATGTTTGGTTATTCATTCCATCCAGTTTTTGTGTGGGGCTCTTGGGCTGTGTGCCTGATAAGCATTCCTTAACTCGGAGAGTGTGTCTGCTCTGGGCTGTTTATTGCCTTATTGTTCATATATTACTATATGCTGCATGTTTTCCTTGATTTCTAAGCTGCATTTAATTAGTATGTTTGGTTATTTATTCCATCTAGTTTTGTGTGGTGCTTTCCCCAAACTCAAAAAGTGTGTCTGCTCAGGGTTGTGTTTATTACTCTATTGTTCATGTTGCAATATATGCTGCATTTTGCCTTGCTGTCTAGTGTGTTTAGTCTAGTATATTTGGTTGTTTATTTACCATCTAGTTTTGTGTGGGGCCTTTGGGGCTAGTGTGGACAACTTTACGGGTTTTCCCCTGTTCTGGTCTCCCCACACCGGCATTTTTACCCGTCCGCTCTCCCGTGCCCCCCTGCATTGATTTCAGCATCGGCGCCATGTTTTTACCCGCTGGCGTCCGGTGTGCTCTCACGGTCGGTGGAGGCTTTACGCCAAGCGGCTGCATATGCCGCGATAGGCTGCAGCATGTTACCGCGGCAGCTATTTTGTCGCTTTGCGTCTCGGCTGTTGGGCCACACCTGCAGCACTGCGCGGGGTTCTACTGGCTATGTGTCTGGCCCCCCTTTTTTTCCCTCTTTTCTCTTGCAGGTTTTTATGTGAAGACAGCACAGTATGTATTCTGTAGACATGAGTGTGCTGCTCCCCCTCACTGTTTGTTTGCATTACTACCTACTAAACTGTAGTGTTTGTTTTGTGTGTTCCAGCCCCCTCCCTGGGGAGATGCTGTCTGTCTGTTGCAGAGTGACACATTTCTGTATGCCTGGTGTTCAGGCCCCTTATTACTGAACTCATGGTCTTACGATGTCTAGTGCCTGAGTGCACTGTATAGTGCGGGTGTCCACCCCCAGCCCTGTCCGGGCCATGATGGGTGATGTGTTTTGGCTGCTGATTCCTATTACTGCCAGCCAGCCACAAGGAGTCATCCTGTCACTCACATCCAGCCACAGGTGGACCATCCGGTCACTCTCATCCAACCACAGAGGCACCATCTTGTCACTCACAGCTAGCCATCCTGTCACTCATGACCAGTCACTGGGTGCTGTCCGATCACTCACAGCCCGCCATCTTCTCGTTCACAAATATTTCCATCAGACAGAGGGCGACCCCCTCTCTATTGGGCTGCTCTGCTTTAAGCTATAGTGTTTGTTGGGGGTCACCCAGCTGGCCACGCGCCCTCTACCTCACTGGCTTGTGCTTTTTTTCCCTCTGTTTCAGTGGAACTACTATGGCCGATGTCTCAGCCTTTATGCGCCCGAAGGCCTCCAGGCCTGCGTGTGTCCCATTCTTGGACTCCCTACTTAAGGCGCTTGCCATCTTCCATGGGATTGACCCCCCCCCAATTGCCTTGCAGCCTACTCCTCTCGCATCTGGCTCTAGAGGCTCTAACTCAGATGGTTTTCTCCACCCCCTTGGGACAAGCTCTACATGAAAGCAACGCAGGACAGGCTAAGGCGCCCCCACGCACAAGGGCAAATTACCCGCTAAATTGGCTAGACTAGGCCCCGGTGCGGCCAGACGTGAGGATGTGGACACCACCTTGACGCCCCACGATTGCAATGTTCTTACTTTCTACAAGGCTGACAACTCGTATGCTGCTTGCCTGGTGAAGGCACCTTTGGTTGTTACTCCCGCTATGTTAAACAGATGGTGGTCAATGTTTCCCCGGTTGATGTCCCCAGTCGGCCCTTGCGGTCAATCCCATGAAGATGCTGGATCCTTCAACTCATGCGTCCACTCCTCAGAGTGGACACTCCCCGGCCACATTACAGAGTTCCTCAGGTGTTCGCTCCACCGCCCTCTGGATAAGGAAGTCAGGGCGAAGCTTCAGGCGGGGTGCCCCCTTACTACACTACCGGATAAAGTGACCCTTACCCTGACTTTGACCTGGTGTTTTCAACTTTCTGGCACGCTCCGTGAAGGATCCGCAAAGGGGCCTGGAGCAAGACAAGCTCCTTGATATCAGCGACACGCTGATGAAGAAAAAATAGTGGATGCGCACCTCCTTTGTGAATGGGTCCAACTTACCATCTGCTTGTGTGGCAACGCCAATGTGGCAGCTCTTTACGCCATGGACAGGAAGCTGGATGACTTGGAGGGCTGGTCGACATTCAAAATCTTTCTCCTCCTATTCCTCCCGCTGCCAGTACCACCTGCTGTTCCCCGGTGGTTCGTTCAGGGACTGTGGTACCTCATCCACCTCGGCTCAATACTTCTCAGGTAAGAGTCCTTCCTTATTTGCCTGACTTCCCAATTACGTACAGGCTGTCTCAATGTTTCAAGATGGAGGACATTCATCTTCTAGGGATTTTGCTCTGCGTGGACATTCAGTTCTTGCATCTAAAACTGAGGGAAGTTTTCTCACTGTGCTGATTCATTGCAACTACAGGCACTGTTTTGGTGGCTAGTCCCCATTCTGCAGTTTCCCTGCCTTCTATTCGGCCTTAGCTCTGTCCCATGGTGCTTCATCACATTGTTGAAAACAGTCATAACGGCTCTGAGAGCCTGGGGGATACAGTGTATCGTATATTTGGACGACATTCTCCTGATGACACAGGACCCCTTATGGTCCTTCTGCTCCAGGATCTGTGGTTCGTAATCAACGTGGAGAAGCCATTTCTGGTTGGTCCAGTTTCTGAGCTTCATCATGGATTTGACTCCAACGCGGTGCTCCATCTACCGCTATCCAAGGTGGCCACAATCAGATCACTTTGTGGTAACTGACATGGACGATGGGTCTGCCCTCATCCTCCATTCGGGACATCTTCCCGCGACCCAAGCTTTATTGGGCTCTACTACGCCTGAATGATCGCTATCACAGGACTTCAACTTCCTGCGTCCTGGTTTTGCTCCTTTCATATTAGGTGACCTAGAACTCCATTGGAGGCTTCGACACATGGGGACCTGGAACAACAAGGCAATTTCGGCTCCCCTACGGGCTTCATCAGGAATTTTACCCTACACTGGTGGGACGCCATCGATTGACAGCTTCATTCGGGGTTGTGTATGTTGCTGCCTTTCCTCCATGATACATAGGACTTTCCATCAAATCAAGTTACTGAGAGTGTAGATACCCTTGACCGCACCACTGTTAAGGAGTCAGTTGTGGTTTCCTCTACATCTGGGATGTTTTTCAAAGACCTGTTACTGCTTCCTGCCTCTGGGTTTCTCCTTTGGATCCCGCACATGTTGATCTTCGAGAGTTGCAGTTCGAGCGTTGCCCTAGGACTGTTGGACGCCAAGCACTAGGCGATTCTCTGCACGTCCGATAGGCCTGACATTGCTGGTATTTGCAGAGGCATTTTGATCCCTTTTGTGGGCGTCCTGAACTCCTTGGACGAATTCTATTTTTTTCAAGGTAAATCTTTCCGGCCAATTTTTTGTCATCCGGTCCTCCATCTTGGTGGCTTATGTTCCCTCTCAGGGCTCTTGCATCTGGGAACAGGCTTCTCCAAGGTATGAGTCTTTCGAGACCCCTGCTTCACACTATTCCTTGTTCTGGGACGTATCGGTCGTCTTTCGTTTCCTTAGGAACTAACCAGTTAACTGAATGATCTCCCCGTCAGCTTTCAGCTAAGCTTGTTTTTCTTCTCTGTTTCGGGTCTTCCCGTTGCTCTCAGATATTCGCACTGTTAACATGGAAGTTTTTTTTCTTTCTCCCCTGACGGTGTTTCATTTTTCATTATCTCGCAGAACAAAGTTTATTTGTCTGTTGTACTCTTATTTTACAGATGGGCCACATCTCTGGGTGGCTTGTTGTCTACGGACATATCACCGTGACTTGGTCTCTTAATTTCTCTGCCCGTGGGTGGCTATTGATTTTATATGTGCGTCCGTGTCAGGCAGCCTCTGTCTCTCTGCCTCTGCAGGCACTGAGAGATCCTTCAGGGCACTGCAGTATTGGTGACTCTGGTATCCGGTGGGTCCTTTTACGGATTTTCTCCTATCTGCAGATTGGTCTATGGAGACGATTTTTCACGCGTCTTATTTTCGTTCGCGCTTTAATATTTCTTCTGCGTCTATGTCTGGGCGTTAAAATAGCAAATATGAAGCCTCCTTTCTTGTCATAAAATTAGATTATTCTAGCCTTGGTGAAGGAATAATCTAAATTTTATTAAAGACAGGAGCCAAATATTTCCCCCTCTGCTTGTTTTGATGTTTCCCACCCTGGATTGTGGGTTATTTTGGGGGTATTTGTTGTGATTTTGTATTGTTTCTGTCATGTGTTTGGTTGAATTTAACTATGATTTAATGCTAGTTGTCTGTTTGAGTTTATTCATTATGTCTTAACGTACTACAGTACTAATGTTTCGTATGACATTCTGTCTGGCAGTTTACTTTCACGATGTTTCTTCTTCCTTGCAGTGTAAATTAGGATTTCTCTTGGTTCTGGATGTTTCTCATTTGATTGTGCCTGCTACAGATTGGCTCAGTTGTATTTCATGCTCTCCTGCTCGACCTCATCAAAGAAAGAGGAAGTGGGAGGGTCTGCCTGAGTGTTTTGTTCTACTATTCTTTGTTCTGATTGGTTGGTTGTTTCTGAAAAGTTATGTTAACCATTCTTTGCTGCTGGAGGTTTCAGTAAAGAAGGTAAAGCAAATATGAAGCCCCCTGTCTTTAAAAATAAAATTTAAATTATTCCTTCACCAAGGCTAGAATAATCCCTGATTCACAACAATTTAGGGTGTAAGTTGTTTGTGCATTCTTCACCCAGAATTGCGTAACTTTGCATTTACATACCTTCAATTTCATCTGTCATTTTAGTTTCCAGTTCCCCAATCAATCTAAATCCCTTTATAGCGAAGCAATATCCTGCTCACATTGTATTGCCTTACCTAGTTTTGTGTCACCTGCAAACATTGTCAGATGACGCAGGATTTTCAATGCCTATTTCAAGATCATTTATAAATAGCTTAAACAGAAGTGGTCCCAGAACAGAACCCTGAGCGACATCACTTACCACTTTTGTACAGTTTAAAAATGTACTATTAATGACAACTCCATTAACTTTAGGCTAATGTTCTACCCAAGGACACGAATTTTCATCTCGAAAAATTGCTATTCGTTTGAAATATAGCCAGTTGTGTGGAACCATATCAAATGCCTTGGCAAAATCCACATGGATCACATCCACTGCAAGACCCTGGTCTATATTTCTACTTACTCTTAGTTAGTTAGTTTGACATGATTGTTGTTTCATAAATACCACGCTGATTTTTGCTAAAAACTTTGTTCTTTATAATGAACTGTCGAATATTATCCCTTAACAACCCTTCAAATAATTTCTCAGCCACAGACGTTTAGCTCACAGAACTATAATTTCAGGCAGAGAATTTGAACATATTTGTAAAATAGGAACCACATCTGCCTTTCTCCAATCCTCCAATAAAATTCATGAAAGATTTGACACAAAGACTCCCTTAGCACATTAAATAACTCGTTGGTGAATATCATCTGGCCATTGGGCATTGATGAAAACCAAGAGGTCACAGGGTGAATCTGACAACTTTGAATTTTTAATTGAAGCCTGCACTTTTTTTAAATGAAAGACACACTCTTAACATTGAAAACACTTCAACAAGCTAAAATGCTCTGGGCGCTTGGGGTGTTCCTTTAGGGGTAAATTAGCAAATTGTAAAATAAGCTATCAAACACATCAAAAGCAATTCCCTGTGCAATTAGTCCTCAGAGTAATTTATATAACAGAGAGATAATTTTACCTTTAAGGTTTTGTAGTAAATTGCTCTATTTATTTCAAGAGGGCATAGGTTCTGTTCCTTCACTGAGCGAGCCCAGTTTACATAGCGCAGCCAGTTGCCTTTCTGGGGATCTGTAGCATCAATGCACATCCATCCCAAATTTGGGTAATAGACCTGAAATACAAGTGTATGGATTAGCTTTTCATTTATTTACAATTACATACATGTATATAGCTCTGCATATTAATAGCATGCAAAAGAAGGGAGGGAGATAAGAAAAAGACCAGGCAGATAGCGACACTGTTAGTCTTCAGTCCAAAATTATTTGATCAGTATGGGTACCTTTAACTATCGCTGGATAACTTCCAATTATTCCCTCATTACCAACTGTAATAATACTAATTTTAATCAAGCTCAGGAGAATGAAAGTCTAAGTTGAAACAATTTTTTTTTTTTGTTTGTTATTTTTTTATGTGCAAGTAGATTGTCTGATTTCTTGGGATTCCACACGCGCAGCAGATGAAAAGAATAATGCTTGGCAAAGTACTGGAAGGCAAGTTGCAATTAAAGGGACACTTTATCACCAAAACAACTTTAGCTTAATGAAACCGTTTTGCTATATATATTGTAACTGCAGTCACACTGCTCTATTCTCTGCCATTTGGGAGTTAAATCACTTTTGTTTGTGTTTAGTGTGTTATGCAGCCTAGCCACACCTCCCCTGGCTGTGACTGACAGAACCTGCATGAAAACAAAAATGCTTTCATTTCCAATCAGATGTTTACTTACGTTAGGAGTTTTTCTCTCCTGCTCTGTAAATTGAACTTTCATCATCTGTGAGCAGGCGATAAGAAATTCTACATTAAACAGAATGAGCAAAGTAAGTTTAAACATTAGATTTCACTTTACAGGAAATGTTTAAGAAGGGTTTGTAAGTCACATGTAGGCAGGTGTGATTCAACTTCTTATTGGCAGAAGAATAAGCAGTTAGACTGCAGGGGCTTGATCTATGCTTAATTAAGCTAAAGTTGTTATAGTAAATACAGTGTCCCTTTTATTTTTTTAAGATGTCATTACACATTTTTGCTACAATATTTGACAAATTATTTAGGCATGTGAGACAAACACACCCCTGCCCTTAATTTTACATTAAAAGTATATATATATATATATATATATATATATATATATATATTATAGTGTAGGAGGGTTACTAAGAACACAATGTGCACTATTTCAAGCAAAGAAAAATTAATACCCATGGTACATTGACATAGTAGTGATATATTAACACAGTATGCCCACATTGTGTGACTAAAATCCCCATATTTTTAACGTGATAGCTGATTTTAATAAGCCTTGAAAGATTACAAACAGAAGGTTTTGCGTATTTTCTATAAACTGATGTCACATTTCTTACAAAGTCATTCTACAGAATTAACTAGGTGTGGACTCAAAGTAGTAACTACCAAAGCTCAAAGCTTGAATAACAGAACAATGTTATTGCGTTACTTATTTTTGCTTTTATTAAACCTATTTTGTGAGTCACAAGACCAATGCTAATATAACATATTCAACTCTGAGAGTAAGGGTTAAAACTCGTATAATTTAGAAACAAAGCAGGCAGATTTTGAGTCAATCTGAATTTTCTGCAGGCAAGTACAGTGGGAATTGTTGTGCACACTTGAGAAAATCACGGTTTTGCCACAGCAATGTCTCTGAAGTGTTATGAATACTAGATACATTGGTATAATGTTCTGATTAGTGCTCCAGCTGTGTGTTCAAACCAGAGGTTTGATCTAACTGTTGTGCTCAAGTGTGAAATCTGTAGAGATGGGTTAGGTGAAATGTTAGCAAAATGCACACACGTTTGCTGCAAAGTGCGGCACGTATGTCCTTGAATAGAATGATTGCAATAATAACCACATTATCTCTAAATTTCTGCTAGTGCTAACTCATTTCTTAAAGAGAGAGTTGTTTTGGTGCCTACAAGTATCTAAAAGGGACACTATAGTCACCAGAACAACTACAGCTTAATGTAGTTATTCTGGTGAGTATAATCAATGCCTGAAGGCATTTTCATGTAAACACTGTCTTTTCACAGAAAAGACAGTGTTAGATTGCCCCCTAGGAATACCTTCAAGTGGCTACTCCTCAGACGGTCTGAATGGAGATGCTGAATTTTCCACATAGAAATTCATTGATTCAATGCATCTCTTTGAGGTGCTGATTGGCCAAAACAACATTTGGCCCTGCCACCCATCCCGCTCCTTGGCTGAAAATTGTCAATTCTGGTAATGTCACCAAGGAGGCAGATCGCGGCAGGGCCAGAGTCAGTGAAATTAGGTGAGTTTTCACCTTTTCTACGGGGGGGAGGGAATCAAGCCACCTAAATGGTGGATTTAACACTATAGGGTAAGGAATACATGTTTGTTTACCTTAAATAATTGTATCTCTATCTCTAAATTGAACTTTAATCACATATATGAGGCTCTTGCAGGGTCTAGCAAGCTATTAACATAGCAGGGAATAAAAAAATCTTCATTAAACAGAACTTGCAATAAAGAAAGTCTAAATATCTAAAGTCTTTATGCCCTGCGATTTTCTCATTTCTTTTCTTGTTTTGAAGCAGATATCACTTCCTGAGAAGAGACCGTTTCTGGTTCCTATTTCATTATTCCCTGCAGTGATTAACACAGCAGAGTTAAAAACTTACAAACCTCTGCTGTACTTCCGTGATGCGGAACCTTCGCTGCCTCACGATGCCTTGGAAACGCATGGATCTAACTGAGAAATGCTGTGTACTTGCTCAGCATTTCAGTGCTGTATGTGTGCATGCACCATGCATACAGCATTATGTGAGTTAACTAATTTACATACCCGGCAAATCATGCAAATGAATATAAAATAAACTATAAATAGCACAAACCGTAGTTCATTTTAGTTGACAATTTAGATTTTGCTAAAATTGGCAAAGTGACAGTTCCTCTTTACAGGAAAACTGTCACTTCTATGGCCATTACACCATTAAATAAAACTATGGAAATCACCTATAACTTGAGCTAATTGTATTTTTTTTTTTTTTCATGAGATGATCCATTTTATTGTGATTTTATATTAAAGATTTAACAAATTACATTATAATCCAGTTCAGACAAGCTGAATTGAAGGCAAACCTGCAAGTTAGGAGGAATGTATCCTCTTCACTGTAAACTTACTCTATGTTCACAGCCAGGTACAAAAGGACAATGCTTATAGTAATGACTGACAGGGGGCTAAGATAGAGGTGCCCAGTTGCAGGAAAAAGAGGTTTGGGGATTTGTACAGTGACGTTTATTTTCTAAAAATAAATATATATATATATATATATATATATATATATATATATATGGGATGTGCAACTATTAAAACATCTGAGAAGTAACAGTTGCCCTTAAAGGGACACTATAATCACCAGTGCAACTACATGTATTCCTGACCCTATAGTGTTAACACGACCATCTAGCCCCCCTGGGCCCCTCATGCCTCCATAAATATAGTAAAACTCTTACTGCTGTAAATCTGCATGCTGTTAGACTCAGGAAAAACAAGCAGTCTGCTGACATGTGATAGCCTGATCCAATCACAGTGCTTCCCCATAGGATTGGCTGAGACGGACAAGGAGGCAGATCAGGGGCAGAGCCAGCATGATTCAAACACAGCCCTGGCCAATCAACATCTCCTCATAGAGATGAATTGAATCAATTAATCTCTATGAGGAAAGTTCAGTGTCTGCATGCAGTGGGAGGAGATACTGAATCACAGGATGCTCGTACACAGCAGATCTGAGTGGATGGAGGCATATTATGCCTCTATCAAATCAGAAGTCCCTCTGGTTCACGCTGAGTGACTGCAACTGGAGGTGTTCCTAGCTTTCAATGTAAACCCTGTATTTTCTCAGAAAATAGTGTTTACATGAGAGGCTGCAGGGAGCTATAGCTCTCACCTGAACAACCTCATTAAGCTGAAGTTGTTAAGGTGACTATAGTGTCCCTTAAAGCTTGCGTCCAGACTTTTTTCTTTTTTGAGCTGTAGGATGCAACAGAAATAGACTTGAACAGAGTAATGCAGCTGCCATTTGCCAGGGACCAGGTGGCATAGAGGGTGTTATGCACACACAATTACAGATTATAAATGTATGTTTGGAGAGTGAGTTACAAAAGGCATGATTATAAATAACAATCAAGAATATAAAGCATGGTGCTTGATTAAGGCCATTAGAAAAGATGAGTCTGTTGTTAAACAGTTAACTCACAGCCCTATGTGCAACAGTTAAAGATATCCTTCTGTGAACCCTTCCAGCCTGTTATTCCACTGATCACTGCCTGTGTATATACACTCATCTGAGTTGCTGTTTACATTTTGTGAACAGCCCTTAACTCATGGCATGTGAATGCCTATTTGTGTAAAACGTAATATTTTCTTGTTCCTCTCCATGCAGTGCTATTTAGAGCAGACACTTGGCGCCAGGCAATGTGAAAGTACATAATCAAGCAAGTGATCCAGACTGAGCAGCAATAAACCAATAAGGATAGGTCATCAGTTAAACTGTTCAACAGAAGATGCTTTTTGCTGTATTACAAAATAAAAGGAGTGGGTTATTTTAGCAGCTTATATTAGAGTACAACTGACCGTCGCAAATAATAGTGTAGCTTTGAGAATAACATTTAATCTGTACATTCTAGCCAAATTGCTAGTAAATCGTGTATAGCTCTATCCCACTGAGTTACATAAACTATCAGCAGCATATGAACTTTAACTGTGAACATTCTGGAAAGTACACATTGCTTATTCTCTGTCTTAAGTTCTCCAATGCTGTATATGTTTACAGAGCTGAATACAGTATTATGGTTCCAAATCTATTCAAATATTAGATAACGTGGAACATACATTTATATGTAAAACATTTTTACCAAGAAGAGATGTTATTTTCATGTGTATCCAAAAGTGCACATGCAAATACACTGGTAAAAATATAATCGGTGACATATATAGTGCAATTATAAATACATTGTTTTACATAACTGCAGAACACACAAGAAAGTTATAAATTAACAATGAGCGCAGTTGTTTTTTAATTGAAGATAGACTGATGCACATGTTTTCAGTGAATTCAGACTGGTGGAAGATTTAATATACTCTGTCATGTTATTCAAAGTAAGTCAGTCACTCAACTTAGTGTTATAGAGATATGTATAGAGATATAAGGTGGAAAATGATGATGAGGAAGTAGAATATAGTGCAAATATGGGGGTGGAGGCAGCAGGGGTGAGCATACTCAGGTAGTGTTTCCCAGAGAAAATGTTATGAACAGGGGCATAACTAAGAACCACAGAGCCCCGGTGCAGGAATCAGAGAAGTGCCCCCTTTACGCTCTCACCGATACACATACACTGACATTCACTCATTGACAACGCTGTCATTGGCACACACTGTTTACCCAACACGCACACATTCTCACTGACAGACACACGGATATGCACACTCTCTCAGATAAACACATATACTGGCATACATACACACACTGATACACTAATAGAATGTGTATATGTGTGAGTGTGTCAAATCAGTGATAGTGTCTATCACACAGTCACAGTAAATTTTATTTGTAGTGGGCGTATTTTGGCCCGCCCAGCCTCCCTACCTTTGGAACTGCTGGTATAGGTCCTCTCCCTGGGGTCTGGTGTGGCACTGCTTTAATCTTCATGCTCTTCCTCACTGCTCCCTTGTACACTGTTTAATGATGCCGGGGCAGGAGTGACATCATATCCCAGCATCACTGCAGGATGCGTCAGAGAGCAGCATAGGAAAAGCACAAAGTTTACAGCTTTCTCGCCACTGCCTTCCTTCTCTACCTATGGACACCGTATATATATATATGCAGAGTAGGTACCTGCCGTCTGAGTAAGCAGGTATAGTGGATATCAATCACCCCAGTTTCCCCCAACATCAACTATAGTGGATATCAATCACCCCGGGGTTCCCAAAGGTGGCCAGCCTTTTGACAGAAGGGATGCAGAGGGCACAGTTTCACATGCGACTTTAGTCACCTCTCTAGTTCTGCCACTGCTTAATGTAGTAGTTCTGGTTCTGGTGTCTATAGCCTGTCGAAGCAGAGAAAAGGGTAGTGTTTACATAGCTTCCTAGGGACACCTCTAGTGACTATAACTACTTGGAGAAAGTTGAGTTAGTAAAAGAGGGTAAGATGTACAATATTCTAAAAACAATCTTACACCAGAATAAGACAAAGCAACTGTTCTCTAGATGTGTTAGAATGTTGGATCTAATGGATGATTCCGCCCCGCCCAGTGTTATTAAAAAATGGAATACTTAATTAAAAACAAATATAGAATTATCTGAATGGCTATCTACGGCACAAAAAATTAATAAATATGTCCACTTCTTTGTATTGATAGAAACACATTTTAAGTTGGCTAACCAATGGTATATGACGCCAACAAAAATAGCTAAATTTGATGTATCTAGGGACACTAAGTGTTGGAAATGTAGAGAGGAAAAAGGAAATTATATCCATATGTGGTGGTCATGTAAGCAAGTGATTATTGTATGGCAGTGGGCTCAATTTATCATTCATACACTGTGTGATGTCAAAATGTCTCTAAAACCTGAAGTAATGTTATTACATTATAAATGGCCGAAATTGAATAAAATAAATCAATTTTTAATTATCCATTGTCTAATGGCTTGTAAAATAATAATAGCAAGAAATTGGAAGGGAGATACCCCTTTTAGCATCAAATTAATAACAACTCAGTTGGTTTACCAACTTAGAATGGAGAAGGATTATTGCAAGCTCCTGAATGATGATTTGAGCCTATGAGAAAATTGGGAGAAAAAATTATTACAATTGTAAAAGTAATATCATCTGAAAAAGATAGAAAAGTTGGAAGTCAGTAGAACTCTCATGGGGTGGTGGATAGTTTTTTGTTTTTTGTCCTTTTTATGTCCATTTTTATGTGGATGAATGCTTTTTAATATTTTTTTGTACAATGTATTTATGGTGAAAAAATTGATAATAAAAAGAAATTGAAATAAAAAAAATAAAATCACATAATTATGTTAAAAGATTACTTAAATATACATGTAGAATTTTAATATATATATTTAAATTCTATGTGTATACTTATGTAATCAATTATGCAAATATTTATATTTGCAGTTATTTGTATTTTTTATATATATATATATATATCATATCTAACTTCATTCTAAGTGTATTTTAACACTAATATATGTACTTGTATTATTAAAATACACTACGTATGACGTTACATATATTTGAGATATATACACACACACACTTAATTTATTTTATATGTTTAATAATGTTTTGTTTTTTTACACTACCCACCAGCAGGGGGACTGTTTGACAGCCCAGACCGTCTCCCTGCTGGCAGGTCCACAGCCAGCTTTTGCAGCCATGTAATTTCCCGGGGGCGGGCTGCCTGGGCTGTCAGGCAGTCCTCCCGAAGAGGATTGCGATGGAGGCAAGTACTGCGGAGCTCCTGAGGGCTTAAGCCGTTACGGCGTTCTATGACGCCGCAACAGCTTTAAAGCCCATTATAATGGGGACGGCATAGAACGTCGTAACGACGTTAAGGCTGAATGAAATTCACAAGTGGATCCCAGACTCTAGAACCAGTTTAATGAGATGAAGCAGATACAGTGCCTACAGTGTCCATTTAATGTAAAATGTCTGCAGTCTTCAAATTCTGTAACATTTATCTTATGTGGTATCGGTCATCAAGATGCAGCCAAAGCACTAAGGCTGTTCATGCGATTATAATTTACTCTCTCAACTGATGCAACGCTCTACTCATCAGTTTCTTTTTACAAATATCATTTTGCAACAATCCATAGTGAAAACTTCAGCCTGATTTTTCTTGCCTTATCCAACAATCATAAGCAGTGCTCAATTCCTACATGAACACATGTGAACGGTATTCCTGTATTTTTTTTTTCCTAAGCAAGACCACCAAGGAGGACCATATAGAGCTCTTTGTCCCTTAATGGGCCGTCAGCAACCCATCAAACTTTCATGTCAGGCAGGTGGTGATCGTAATGCCAGTCAAGAGGGGAACCTGGAGGTCTATCCCTACGTTTCTATCTCTTACGAACTCCAGAACTTACATTGTCAAAGCGTTGCCAAGGTAAACCACAGAAACACTGACAGTTAGTGTAAGTGCCAAGTTTTCAAGAGAGATATAGAGGTGCTAGGCAGTCATAGACCTCCCAGCTCCCCTCTTCAGCCTGCACCTGTAGTAAAGGCAACTCAAAGCTTGACCACCGGTTATCTGAATGCCCCCTCCTTGTTCTTGCCTTACAGAGATTACTTTTTTCTGTTAAAATAATTATTTAAAAATGTGTGTATATATATATATATATATATATATATATATATATATAATTTTTTTTTATTTTTATTTTTTATTTTTTTTAATTATTATTATTTTTTATTATTAAAGCCCCTACCCCTCCTACCCACACAGTACACTCTCAAACAGACAGTATATCCTACACAAACACATAGTACTTTCCCACACATACACAGTACACCCCAAAAACACACACACACATACCCACTATACACAGACACTGCAACCCCTATTAATATACAGGCACACTACAGCTCTTAGATATACACACACAGTGCAATCACAATACACAAACCCCTGCCAACACACACACAATATCCACAGCCCAATACATGCGCAGATGCATAAACTATAGCCCCTAGATACACCTAGTACACCACAAACAGACACCTTTCTTTTCACACACTACACCATGCACAGACCCTTCTATACACATGCCAGCCCTCTCTATTTTTGTGTTTGGCTATAGAGGACACATACAAACCTACTAAGCTCCAAACAACAGTACCAAAACCTGCTTATTTTTAAGTCACAAATGATTTTGTCAGATTTACCCAACAATTGTTTATTTCTTCTTGGAGGATTTCTTATCTCCTGGGTAAATAGTACTGAATCAGTCTGTACTACAAACAATGCTAACTGCAACACTGGCCAGTGGTGGCAGCCCATTCAGATGACAGCTAATAATTGTTGGTGGAATTAAAGTGTTAACTGTGGACTGCAAAAAGGAAAAGTACCCAATTCTTCTCACTTTACATGCATGACAGTAGTGGTTAATTTCTTATGGACCAGTAATAGGAGAGCAAGCAACCATATATGACCTCAGCATCAAATACTTTGTTACCTGCTTTTACTTCTGAAAGTGCCATGTTGTTCAGCTGCACTTCTAGATGTCTTTGGGTTATTAGAAGAGAGATAGAAGTAGGCTTTAAAGTAATACTACAGTGTAAGGAATACAAAGCTGTATTCCTAACACCATTGTGTGTCTCTGGAGGAAACGGAGGTTATGATAGGAAAGACAACTGGGAAAATGGGGGTGGGGGAGGAGTAAGGAACAGGATTCCACCTGCATGGAAAAAAAAGAAGTCTATTTTTTACTTACCTTTTCTCCCTCACAGCGTTAGTCTCTGCAGCTGGCTCTGCCTCCTTGGCTGAGATTATCAAGAACAAATAGCTCAGCCAATCTCTAGGAAAGCACTGGGAGACAAGGAGACCATTTGACAAACATAGCAGCGTTTCATTCTGCTATTTATGCACAAACGCCTCCAGTGGTTGTTTGAGTGGCTGCCACTAGAAGCATTTAAACCCTGCAATGAAAACATTGCCATTCTGCCATTACTTTTTCTGATGCAGGGTTAAAATGAGAGGATGCATGGCACCCAGACCACTTCATGAAGATGAAGTGGTATGGGTGTTTATAGTGTCCATTTAAGGTTATAATGTTATAATCAACTTGACATTAGGTGCAGGGTGCTCATGACCTCTGAAATTATGCAAAGTTGTGATGGTACATAGAATGGCTCTTTGACAGCAGAGCCCCCAAGATATATTTGGAAAACTTGGTAGACACAAGTCTTTAAAATTATGATGTAGGAGGTACTCACCTCCCACATGTACACATTGTTCTTTACTTGAGAGCGCTTCTTTTTTTCACCAATAAATGGCCCAAACTTCTTTCCCTTTGGAACTTGCTTCCTTGTCCAAATACCTAAAAATAACAACATAAAATCTATAGTTATGATATGCACTGTGGTTCTTAGATACTTGCAAATATTATTGGTTATTTTATTGTGTTAATTAGATTTTAGGCATGATCATCATGCTTGATATTAAATTGTCATATTATACAGAAAATGGGAAAATTGTTACCAAGGATTCTATCTTTATGACTACTCATTTTTAATATGGGGTTCCGCTTTAATGCTTAGCAATTGTCAGTCAGTTCAGTTTTGGTGCAAACGCAGCCAAAAGATGTCATAGGACAAAATAGGGACCACTTTGTCTTACAGCAAATTCTGTCGCTGTGCTGAAGATTCTTCAACAAGGTAGGTCTGTTGCCTGAACTTTGGATGGCCTAACTTAACTATCAGGTAGAATGAGAAAATACCAGCAATAAGCAAACAATTTGTACTGGACAAAAAAGGGATAAAAAACACAAAGACTGGTAGACTGGAACATAGGAGCTCAGTAACAAAAGACAAACTCGCACTCAAAAACAAGCTGAGGACTGGTGCACAGGAACACTGGAATAGTGAACTCGACAAATTCAGTGTCAAATACAGGCCAAGTCTGGTACACTGGATACGGGAACAAAACAATGAGCTAGATAAAAATAAAATAACAGGAACAATTAGGGGTCTAGAACACTGAAAATCACAATGAGGAACAGACTAATGCACTTAAAAGGGACATTATAGTCACACATACAGCTCACTGTAGTTGTTCTGGTGAGTATAGTCAGTCCCTGCAGGCATTTTCATGCAAACAATGTCTTTTCAGAGAAAAGACAGTGTTTACATTGCCCCCTAGGGGCACCTCCAGTGGCCACTGGAGGTTTTTCCTGGGGGAGTGTTGCATGGTGTGCAGCACTGCCGTTCAGAGTCTCCTCTATGAGGAGATGCTGATTGGCCTGACCGGCATTTGGCCCTGCCACCACCCTGCCGATCTTAGACAATCCAATGTTTTCCCTTTGGGAAAACATGACAGCCAGTAGGGGGTGCATGCGCTACTATGACCAAATTTCATGTGACCTTTGACATCCTCCTTCTTTGTACGAGGATGTCAAACGTCATCAAATGCAGATCATAGGAATGCACCGGATTCAATGTTTTCCTATGAGAAGAATTTGATTGGAGCGCACACAGCGCTCACCTTGCATGTGCACATTGTCCTGAATACTTCTCTGTGAGAAGCATTAAATTGGACAATCAATGAAGAAGTAACATCTCCAGGATGACATTGTGGGAGAGGGTACTGGTGGTAGCAAACGGAGTTCACTACTGAAAAGAGGTAAGCTAAAAAAAAATTTTGTCAGCTCAAAATAGGGGCCCTAAAACTTAATAGGGACTTTGACAATACAGAGTTAAAGGGACACTTCAGGCTCCAAAACAACCTAATCTAAATTAAGTTGTTATGGTGGCAAAATCCACTCCCCCCTCACCTCAGGTGGCATGCCGCTTCTGAATTTTCAGAAGTGTCAACGGGCATGGGCACTGCTGATTGGCTGAGAGTGGTCAGCTGATGCTCTCAGCCAGTTACTCACCATTCACAAAACTGGCTTGGAAAAGGTACGTTTGTTTCCAAGCCAGTTTTGTGAATGGGAGGAGCCGAAATCAGTGATGGAGGCAACTTTGGGATTAAACCATTCAGAATGGTTTAACTCCTTGAGGTAAGAGTGCTTGCAGAGGCCTCCTGACACCATAACAATTTTATTTAGATGAAGCTTTTTTGGGTCATGGAGTGTCCCTTTAAGAATACGTTTGTTTCTTTCTTTAAGGAAACTCGAAATGTGAACAAATTGATGATAAAAAAGACTTAGGAATGTAAATAAACCAGACGGTAAAGTTCATACAGGGTAAATCAGAACATTCAGTGATAATATTTAGGAGTGGTTGCAAAGCAACAATGAGAGTCATGCTAATATGACAGGGAAGTACTCATCATGTTTTTATCCACATTTACTACAACTTGCGTAAATAACCGATAAAGAGGTTCATGACCAGGGAGTGTCCAACCTTGACCATCCAGTAGCTAAAGGACTAGTATTTGTTTAACCCCTTGCCAGCCAATATAGAAACAGTAAAAATTAATTTGTAATCTAAAGCTAGATATTCATATAGGAGTTTAACAAAATATTACACTTTACTGTCTGACATAAACAAATTATTTTCACAGCAGACAATATGTAATAAAGGCTGTGCAGTTAATGTCAAATAACTCCACGTTTCTCTTGTAGAAAATCAGAATATTATATTTTAAATTTTTAAACTTTTGCCAGTCAATTATCTTTGTTAAATATTTAATCAATTCGTATGGGGTTCATAAACTCAAAGCAATCTGCTACAGAAAGGACACAACAACAAATAGTCCTCCAGCTTCTAATGCTGGGCAAAAATGCTAGATTTGCTTTTTAAAATGCATTAGCTTTTAGGAACCATATTTTAAAATAATTTTGTCATGCAAACCTTACACTGTGTCACTTTATAGTTCATAACATTTAATGTATGCATGTGCTAACCAGTAGTGTATCAAGTGAGGTGCAGGGACAGGGCGCCCCGAGTGACAGTCCTAATTCTTGCTCTTTGCACATGGCAGTGTGGCGTCATTATCCTCTCCCTGTGTCTAGGGACATGGAGTAGTGATGCCGCTGGCACCTGCTCCTTGGAAAGAGCTGCATGGCAATTGGGAGGCAGAAGGAGTTCCTGCTTCCCCAACCACTAGACACCAGGGGCTGTTCTCTGGTCTCCTATCCTCCCCTGCATCCTGTACCCAGAAAGGTAGGACTGGAAGCAGAGTTGATGACTATGTGCCTTTAAGACTTTGTGTCTGGTGTGTGTTATCGTGTATGCCTGTAATAATGGGTGAATGTGCGCCTGCCTATGTGACGGTTTCTGTCTGGCTTTGCGTGTCTAGATGTGACAGTGTCACTATGTGACCATGTGTCTCCTACTGTGTCACTCTGTGCATGTTTGTGTATCCATATATATTTAAGTGACTGTGTGTCTATAAATGTTACTATACATGCCCACGGTTGCATGCATGTCATGTAGGTGGGGAGGACACAAAGGGTAAAAGGGTTAAGAAAAAGACAAGAGGTAAGTGAGATTAAGAGATACACAAAAAGTAAAGCGGGTTAAGAAAAATACAAGAAAGGAGTACATAAACATTTTTTTTCATATCGCTAAGCAAATTCTGCAACTGTTCTTGCCTTGTTTATTTTGATTTAGCAAGAGGGAATTAAGGATGAAACTAACCTTCCAAGAAAGGAAAGCAGGATTGGTAGAGGGCTACAAAGATGGGCGTACATACATTTTAGGAGAGAATTAGTGGGGGACAGGGGACATGAAAGAGGAAAGAGCTTGTTAGCAAAGAATGAGGTATGGAATGCCCAGATTTGGTAAAAAGCAGGTGGTCAAAAAGTGAACAAAAATAAATTGGGTAATGGGTGGTGGAGCAAAGGAAAAGTGTTTGGTAAAACTCTGTAAACATTTGCTATGGGCAGGACCCATTCAATATTTATACCATCAAATTATTCTGATCATTTTGGTTGGAGAAGACACAACTTCAGAAGTAATGAAAATAAGGGGACATCCGGATCAAGAAATAGAAGTGATTAATGAAGCGGCATTTGCACACAAAAAAAAAGTTAAGTCAGAATTTTGCCATTGTTTTGCCAAGTTAAAATAACTCTGAAATGTCCAAAATAAGGTATTTTTTGTGTTTTATACCCTTCTCCTAATTGATTATAGCTTCATTTTAGTATTTCATTATGTTTAGGGGTTCCTACTTTCAGGGTTGGTAACCCCTTTTAGCAGGTTGAAACACATCTGTTGTGTCCATATGAGAAAAAAAAAATTCCTGAAATCACACTGCTTGGTTTTATCACGGGCTATAGGAACTTTTCTCTGGTATACCCAGATTGAGGACTGATGGCAAATATATTAATGCACATATTGTAATTTATGCGTTCTACCTCAGTGTAGTAAGTTCCATTTGTGGCATAACAACTCATTCTTTAAATTATTTATTTATTTATAAAAAGAAGCCTAATAAATGGAGTATACCCCAGGGTGAATATAAGACAACCCCCCCTTTCCTCACAGAACAGACAAAACCGCAAGAGAAAAACTGTTTTAAATGTAACTGTCCTTTCTTGAAAGCAGCTTTGGCACTTTTGCACTTTCAATAATACAAATTAGATCAGCACTAACTTGGGACATAGTCCTTGTCTCATGTAATTGCCGATCTCTGTCTATATGTGGTAATGGGATGTGCTTTTGCGGCCATCTCTTGCAATTTCATATCAGCTTTTGGTCACACATATAATGGGATCAGGAATCATCTTGCTCATGTGCAGTATATACCTATAGCACCCTACTGTGCAAGATTGAAGTATTTATTATTACACAACTGCATTTCTTACCAAGTCGAGTCTTATCTACTTCAGAAGGTGCAAGTGTCACTTCCTCAGGAAGCCCCCTAAGTACATGTTGAGGCACCTCAGCCAATGTCTCTACAGTTGCTGAAGATTTTATTGCATCCTACAACATAAAAATAAACAGGGGTGAGAAATTATTAACTATTCTAAACATATGCAAAAAAACAAACACACACAAAAAACACAAAAACCAAAAGGACTACTCACAAAAATAAATAAATAGAGGGAAAAACATTTACTCAAAAAAGGTTTAAAAAAAAAAAAAAAACAGCAATAGTGATATCCTCGGTATTATGCATAAGCAACATTCTATATAGACAGAAGAGGCACAAGGTAGATTCTGAGCTATTGTAGAATTACAACTTCCAAGACCCTTTGTCAGTCTTTAGTCTGCGTTATTATTACGAATATTCATAATTTCATCCATTTTATTGTATTTTGTTTCTCATTATGAATTTACAAAACTAGTTTATACAGATCAGGACATTTACAAACATTTATGTAAATGTAGTTTGTAATTATTGTCTGTATAAATTGTACTTTGATTTAATATGCCTAGCATGATAATTTGTAGTTGGCAAATAACCATGTTTGGGCTTTATGCCACAAAAGCTCTGTGTATTGCATGTAGACTACCATCTAGGGGTTAAGTACACGTAATTAGGCAGACAGATGCTACAGATCAGAAGATGGAGTCTACATAGTCAAGGGTCAGAGTAAATTTCAAAGGGAGAAGTCTGGCTCCCCACAAGTCGCCACTGGTCACCAGAAGGGCACATGCGAAAAAAGACAGGGAAGTGATGCCCAAGTTAGTGTGTTCTCTTATTGCATTTTCCAATAAAAATGTCCAAGCACGCCTGAATGTATCCAGAGCATCATAGAACAACAACAACAACACGCTGTACACAGGATTGCTGCAGAGTTAAGCATTTTTTTATATGCTTTATTCATGTACACGTATTTTACAGTTAAATAAAATAACAAATAAGTACAGTAACAAAAAAAAACAAAAAAAGACCAATATTAGGAGATGCGCTTGTATAATTTATTAAGTTATTGCAATAAACAAAAATGTCCAGTCTGATTCTAAAAAGATCTGAGTAGATGTGAAACTTGTGACATAACCATTTATTTATTGAAATATCTGGATCATTTTAACCATCCACGATCTCTTATGCATAAAAGTTGTCCAGGTACCTGATATTTCTCTTTAGCACAAACAACAAATCAGTATCTTTTAAAACTCCAAGTTCCCCATTTTTAGCGCTCTATCCTCTCCCCAAATCTTAATAAAACTCACCTGATTCATTTTGCACTCCTGAGGGGTTCTGCAAAACTGTCAACACCTCAGATTAATTGTTGCCTAAAAAACAAACATAAAAAAACAGTCAAATTTATAGTATTGCACAATATACTAATCAGTGTGACAAAAATAGTAATAGACAAAAAAAAGAGTTTGTAATTATTACAGAATTGATATCTTTTCTGATGATACAAGACCCCTTTACTTCCCCTCAACAGGATTGAAACTAATTTGATTACAGATTAAATTAGTATTAACCTCTCCAGAGGCCAACAATGTTTCTGCTTGACTTGACACAGCTAATGGCTGCCCTCCAGGCCTCTCATCCCCTAAAGACCAACAAAATGAAGGCAGCAGCCAGTAGGAAGTTTAAAATTCCTATCAGCCAATAGAAAACCACGTTTGTCTTAGCCACGTAGAATTCTGGGAGCCAATGGGGATTGGCAGCACAAATGCTAAACACAGATCTGAACTTTATGTTTAAAGTTAGACAATCGATATATACATCATTATACATGAATAAATGAAATGTTATTTGAACAATCTCACATGTAATACACACACACACACACAAACACACGGGGTATGCAGCCATACCATCTCACCAGTGCATAGCATCACAAGTATTATTATTAATTGCATACATTAGTGTCAACTACTTGCCAAAATGTGATTATTATATTATTATTTTCAACACCAAACAAATTATGTAGTGATTTGAAGGAAAAATTAGCTACACAAGGTTTTTAAATTGTAGTTTCCCATTTAATGTGAGCTGGGACATGGACCACACAAGTCGCAGATAACGGACTGTGTAGCAGAATAATAACACTGAGAAAAATAAGAGACATATATAGGCTAGAGAACAGATATTCTGCCTAGCCCTGACATAGGGCAAGTGCCCATCTGGCAAGTATCCTGAATGAGGTGGGTCATTTCTGATTTGGGATCTGTATTACAACATATCGATGAGTCAGTGGGAATGCTTATGTCAGTCACCCTCGCAGGAGGCAAGGGACCCTTCCTGGCCGCACTAGCAACACCAACCACAAAACAGGAGACTTGGCTGCAGGCAGACTCACGAGGGCTCAGGAGAGACATTTAAAGTACACATCGCAAGCGGGAGTGCTGGACTCGGAGTGAGGGTGAGTGTATCGATGTGTGCGTGTAAGTGTATGTACCTGCTGAAAATAAACTAACAAGCCTAACACTTCCTGGACAGGCGTGAGACCACTGGGCAAAAATACACATTTTTATATCAAAAAAAATATATGACGACTTATTTAGAAGGCCATAAGCTGATCTTGATTGTCAAGTCTGTCTTGCTGAAATTGAATGTACATTTTTTTATACAAGTGGTCCTCACTTTGCGACCTTCCTGTTTTGCTATGGCTCGCACTTATGACCAGCTCTCTAGCGTGGGGATTCAATGGATTCCCCATGTTAGAGAGCTGTTCAATTTCCGCGAACATAGACAAGCGCACCAGAGCAGGGAATCCCTCTAATCTGTGTTAGGGGAATTTTCCCTGAACATAGAAAAACGCACCAGTGCATCTCTAATCTATGTTTGGGGAACATTCCCCTAACATAGATTTGAGGTATTCCCTGCTCTGCTGCACTTGTCTATGTTCAGGGAAATTTCCCCAAACATAGACCTACACTGGTGTGCATGCGCCTCACTTATCCAAAATTCCCCGAACATAGACCTGCACTTGTGTGCATACGCCTCACTTACCAACCATTTCGTTTTACGAGTTGTAAGTGTCAATATGTTGGAGCCAGTGTTATTGCTACGTACTAAAAACACCTGGGACTTCATCCTAAGGGAAAAGCTGATTTAATGTAGCCCAAAAGCTAGTTCCTCAGATGTTTTAAAACTACAACCTCATGATGCCTTGTCATTCTAAAGTCGCACAAAGCATCATGGGAGTTGTAGTTCTACAACATCTGGGATCTACCTTTTCGACACTCCTGCATTACACTAACAGAGAGTTGGGGGTTATGTAATGGGTGTCCGCAGGCAGGGTTGAGAAACCTGATGCAAAAGCTTAATAGAAGAATCAAGTTCCCTTTACCTGATGTGAGTGTCGCAATTTCTAATCTGTTTTAATGTTAACACGATAGTCATACACCCCTGACAAATGCACTATAACTGAATTATAAAAATAAAAAAAAATGAACAATCTTCATTTAGTGTTGCATTTGGCCATAGCAATAGGCTATAGTACCAGATTGCACCCTCACCATCATATTGCACCCACAGCACCAGATTGCACACAAAAGCTATTGCCACAGAACTAGGTAGCACACACACACACACACACACACACACCAGTTGCCACAATAATAGGAGACACTCACAGCACCAGCTACAGAACCAGAATGTGCCCACAGCACCAGATTGCAAGATGTAATGTGCCACAGGCCCAGAGCACCTGATTGCACTCGAAACACTTCCCACAGTATCTTACAAATGCCAGTAATATTAATACTAATGGACCCTGAAGGGGGGAGGTCTCTCTAAAAGAGTCCAGTAGAGGCTGCAATAGTCCAATATGCCCTGGGGTGGGTGGGAGATGTCTCTCTAACACTTTGGTCCCCATTCACTCTCCGATACCCAGCCCAAGTTGGCTCCTCTCACCTTAATTACTGTTGCTGGCAGCTTTGTCTGGCAAGCGTCAGACTTCGGTTGCCGGTGGAAATTTAGGTGTGCTACACAGACAGGGCCGGTGCAAGCATTTTTGACTGCTACCTGTAATTATATGTCTGTCACCTCTTAAGCCTAGAGGGACTAAGGAAATATTAAAATCTTGATGTAAACATATGTGATTTCTCAAAGGTATATATATATATATATATATATATTAAATGTTAAACTGCTTTGTGTTTTTTTTACTACTACTCAGGCAAAGATGCGTTTTTCTGCCACCACCTCACCCCCCCAAAAAAGCAACTTCACCTGTGTGTCTCTTAACCCCCCCCTTTTGATTTTCGTACCCGCTTTTGTTTTTCTTATTCCAGGTTTTGAATGACTTACTCCTTTTTGTGTATCTTACCATCAATTTGTGTTACATCCCCCTTTATTTCTTAAACCCCCTTGTGGATCTCTTACATTCCCCCCTTTGTGTGTCAATCTCCCCTCGCCCAGCCCCTGTATGTCTGTCAAAATACCTTGAATATCCTCCTACCCAATCACCAACTGTAGAGATCCCCCCACTCCATGTTCTTTAAGATTCTATATAAACAATAAATCATTTATTGTATCACACAATAAAGCTGTTGAGGAATAACCTCTTCAAACAATTGGAACCACGTATTTTACAGCTTCTGTCAGAACACATATCTGTTCATTATACATAGTTAGTCCAAAATTCAATAAAAATGTTCCTTCATTTAACCCATTTCATTCAATCATTAATTTCTATGGAAATGTAAAATTAAAGCAAAATATTTATTTTAAAGAGAGCATATGCAATTTTATGCGCACACTTACAGCCAGATATAATGAGAATTTTTTTTTTTTTTTTAAATGCATATAGAATGGTAAATATCAGGTCTAGTCTTAAGTGTCAGTTTATAAATGCCAAAAGTATTATAAGCACTTGTTCCCTGATCAGCCACACATTAAAAGGGACATTTTAGGCACCCAGACTACCTCAGCTCATTGAAGGGGCTGTGTGCACAGTCCTAGGCCCCTTAACCCTGAGCCATTGCCGCGCATGAACTTTAGGTCTCCCCGGCCGACTGACGTCTGTGGGGTAGGAGAGAGGGGTTTTTTTTGTTTGTTTTTTTAACCCCTTCTGCACCAAGGGCAGGGGGACGGGGTGTTGACAGAGGGGGAAGCTATAGTGCCAGGAAAGAGAGTTTGTTTTCCTGGAACTATAGTTTCCCTTTAAAACCACCTGCCTATTATCATGTAAGTCCCCCTAATGCTGCCAAAACAGCTCTAATGCATCAAGGCATGGACTCCACAAGACCTCTAAACGCATCCTGTGCTATCTGGCACCAAGTCATTAGCAGCAGATCCTTCAAGTCCCGCAAGTTGCAGGGTAGGGCCTCCATCGATCGGATTTGTTGCTCCAGAACATCCCACAGATGCACAATGGGATTGATATCGGGGAATTTGGAGGCCAAAGAAATACCTTGAACTCTTTGTTCCTCAAACCATTACTGAAATATTTTTGCAGTGGGACATTATCTTGCGGAAAGTAGCCACTGCCATCAGAGTATATCATTGCAATGAAGGGGTGTACCTGGTCTGCAGCGATCTCTAGGTAGGTGGTACGTGTCGAAGTAGCATTCACATAAATGCCAGAACTAACTGTTTCCCAGCAGAACATTGCCCAAAGCATAAAACTGCCTCTGCCAGCCTGCCTTCTTCGTACACTGCCTCCTGCTGCCATCTCTTCCCCAGGTAAATGATGCAAACACACCCAGCCAGCCACCTGATCTATAAGAAAATGTGATTCATCAGACTAGGCAAGGTCACAAGCAGTGATAATTGTTTTTTGACAGATCTATACACTAAGCCCATAGACAGAAATAGCCTCCTGGAATTCAACAGTTTCAATTCCGAATGGACTATGCGTTCATTACCCCATAGTAAATTCATCAGGCCAGAAATATCTACACAACCCCAGCATCTCAATGAGATGAGTGACAGATTTTTAAGTCGAGGCTATACCACTACACTACTTGATACGGAGAAAGAGAGAATACTTGAATTGGAGAGAGATTGCCTGTTATTGCCTGAAGTGAACGCACTAGGATACCTTTTGTATCTACATTTAATGTACACAGTAATCGAGTGGCACATATTGTTTGTAAACACTGGGGGATCCTGAAAAGATCCTTTCCATATATTCCAGAGTTTCAAGCTATTCCCCTTTTTTCATATAAAAGACCACAAAATATTAGGAACATGTTGGTTAAAGCTGCCATAGGCACTTGAAAGTAAAAAACACGATTTTTGTCCACACCAGTTTGTGGCACTTTTCCATTCCATAACTGAAGTTCCTGTAACTCCATTATTAAGGGTGATAGATTTTTTTCATCCTGATGATGGTCGTTCCTATAACATAAAAGTTGTTTTCTACGTGGGAATCGACTTACATATTCTATATTCTCAAGTCTTCTCTACGTTGGGGAGACCAAAATGAAAGTCCGGGAGAGAAACATAAATCCACAATCAGAACTAAACAAAAAGACTTGCCTATTCCTGATCATTTTTTAGAATGTAATCACAACATTTCACAACTACTTTTTGAAATAATAGACCATATACCACCAAGAAGGAGAGGAGGTAATCGACAAAGCTTACTTAAAAAGAAGGAAGCCTTTTGGATTTATACGTTAGAGACTCTATGGCTCAAGGGACTCAATAGAGAATTTTCTCTCACCTCTTTTCTGAAATTCCTTTTGTATAAATTTTGTCTGGAATCAGATTGATTATTTTTCCTTTTTAGTGAGTTTGACTGAGAAGTCTCAACCCCATTTTGTGTCCACCAGGATTGTGGCGGTTTCACATGGGGTGAATTTGACTCCTCAGAATACACAGTGTCTAGTTGCCTATATTATTTACATATTGTACATGACCCATTTCAAGTCGATAAATAAATTGATTTTGTTTAAACACTAAGATAATAATGTTATATTGACAATAAATCAGATGATACGCTGTGATTTCCCTAGATTTGAACATTTATTATAGATATATTCTTCTACCAACTGTAGCCTATGATTAAGATTGCCCTGGATTTTCTAGTTAGTTTACCGGAATATAACTGTGTGTATGTGTGTGTGTATGTGTGAGGGTGCTGTGTGTGTAAGGGTGTTGTTAGTGTGAGGGTGCTGTTAGTATGTGTGTAATGTGTGGGCCGTTTAGTTAATATGTGTGCTCCTGCCTTCCCTGGTGGTCCAGTGAAGAGTGAACTCTAGCCCCCTATGGGGCTAGAGTTCACTCTCGCGAGATCTGAGCTTTGCCAGGGTAACCGCGGCAACACTCCGACCGCGCGAGAGGAACCCGGCGGAGCTGCTGGCAAGAGCTCCCTGGGTCCTCTCCTGCCTCCCTCCCTGCCTGTGGGTCGGTGAGGGAGATCTTTGACCTCCCTCACCGGCCCACGGAGGGAGGCACATAGTGCGTGCCGCGGGGATTAGGGTGTGCCTAGGCACACCCCGTGCGCACGCCTATGTGCATTATGCCTTTAACATTAAATCATATTACCTTATGCCATGTCAAATTCCATGCCATATATTCCAATGTTTAACCATACTGCTTCATGCTTTGATAAACTCCATGTCATGTTTTACTACTAATATTATGTATGTCATTTAGATACATGTGTTTTTACTTTTGTTGATGAAATAATTGGTTATGGGGTTATATATGCACATTTGCACTTTGTTATCCATATGCATGATTAAGGCTCTGCCGAGCCAAAACGTTGCACTTTCTGTGGGGTGGTTCACCTATTAAAGGGCAATGCCGCACATGCGCATTAGAGCTCTCCATTGGAAAGCATTGAAAATGCTTTTCAATGCTTTCCTATGGGTAATTGAGCCATGCTGGAGGTCCTCACACAGCGTGAGGATGTCCAGCGACGCTCTAGCACAGAAAATCTGTGCTATGAAGCAGGAAGTGCCTTCTAGTGGCTGTCAAGTAGACAGCCACTAGAGGAGGAGTTATCCCTGCAAGGTAATTATTGCAGTTTATGAAAACTGCAATACTTACAGTTGCAGGGTTAAGGGTAGTGGGTGTTGGCACCCAAACCACTCCAATGGGCAGAAGTGGTCTGGGTGCATGGAGTGTCCTTTTAATAAAAATACTATCCTTACTATTGGAGTGTTGCCTGCGTTTACTCTTTTGGGGGGGGAAGGGGGGGGAGAAGGGAGAGAGAAGGGAGAGGGAAGGGAGAGAGAAGGGAGAGGGAAGGGAGAGAGAGAGAGAGAGAGAGAGAGAGTGTAAGTTTCAGTATTGTCTGTGTTACTATAATATTTTGATTTTGAGATTTTTGTACTACAGATTAATAGTTCATATACTCCTCTTTACATACACAACATTCACATGATGTCATATTTATTTGAAAAATATTCTTGACTACCTTTGATCAGGCTCATCAGGTTCATTCACAAAACTGGCTAGTAAAGAAACTTATCTTTGCCAAACCAGTTTTCTGAATGGGGAGTCACTAATTGGCTGAGAATGTCAGCTGACCACTCTAAGCCAATCGGTGGCGCACCTGCTCGGCAGCACTCCGCACATCCTGAATCTGAAGGTTCAGAAGCCGGTTGCCGCCTGGGGGCAGGTCAAGGATTTTTGGGTACGTAGGCGAAGATGCATTTCATATTCCGGCTGCCGCGGCAACAGCAAACATCGCACAAGGGAGTAGAGAGGTTAGAGTTCCCTCGCCGCATCTGATTAGAATACAGCCGCCCCGGGGGTCCAGAAGGTGGCCTGGCAGGAGGGAGCACTTCCCTCCTGCCGGTCACTGAAATCTTGCACCTCCAGAGCCTGTGCGCCCTAAGTCGGCCTCCTGATGGACGCGCCGGCTCTGCTGGGGGGAGCAGAGGTGAGCACTGGAGGCAACTTTGGGGGTTAAACCAGTCAAAAACGGTTTAACCCTTGAAGTTTAGAATGTGCCTGGGGGCCTCATGGAAACATAGCAACTTCATTTAGATGCAGTTGTTTTGGTACCTGGAGTGTTACTTTAAAAAAAAATCTTTACTAATGCATGGCTTGTGCACAGAATGAGTGCTCATAGTGATGAAAACCTTTTTATAGGCTTTCCCACACTATGACAGCTTTTGCTTTGCAGTAGGAGTGCTCTGCATGGTTTGCTAATTTTCCAACGAATGAGAGCATTCTGATGGCCAAGTCTCGAGAAGGGAGACTGGATACGGACCACAGTTTGGTTTAGTAAATCTGTGAATTTAAATTTAGAATCCAGTCATTCGGTGTTCAGTGAATAACCCTGTAAGTATCCCCAAAAGTGGGAGATCAGGTAACTAAGATAGGATGGCAAGACATGACCCAAAAATCAGGAATGTCCCACTGAAATTGGGACAGTTGCGAGGCCTGAATTTCAAATACAAAGAATTGTTTACTTGTTTCATTAAACACCTCCCTCATTTTAATAGAAAAACTATTCTCCAGGTTAACCTAAAACAGTTGACATTTATCCCCTTAAAATATTAGTAAACGTCCCTGAAATGTCTTCATACTGCCTATATATCACCAAACACACATGCAATGCCTCCAACACAGGCGGCCATTTTCCATTGTTTTCACACTTACCCAGTAAATCAAACTTTATAGCACACCCCTTTCTCTCACGCAAAATAAATATAAATTTACTGAATTTTACAACCAATTTTTACCATTTTGCTCGGTTAGACCATCTAGCGGAAGTAAATTACTTACAATTACATCTGCTTTAGCTATGAAAACAATAATCCACACCTGCCCCACAACCATTATTATTATTATTATTACAAAAATAGCATTGTTCTTTCATATGGAGTGACCAAAGACCATAACATAACACTCTTTCTATACCATCATTTTTTTCTATGGTTCTATACCATCAATAATAATCTCGGAAACTGTCCGATACAATGCTATGGTGCCTCTCCCCCTCCCCCCTATCCGATACAATGCTATGGTGCCTCTCCCCTCTCCCCCTCCACATATGCAAGAGTACAACACTAATGTCTCTAAAGGATCTTGTGAGACCGGGTACCTTCACAGATGTTATCTTGTGATGAGCAGGATAACACCTTATTCTCACAGCCATATTAAGATATCCATTCATTGAATTGGAATGTCAATGAAATTCCAAAGGATTCTATAAGAGCATTTTTTCTCTAAAGATTTTATCTTTATGATACGTTCAAAATTGTGGGGTATGGTGGCTGACAGAGCACTATAAAAGTGATTATTATGGTTTAAAATTACTGATGCCTGCATTTTTATGTACACCCTTTGCATTCACTTAGAAAACACAAAAATGTTTAAAGGAACCCTACAGGGTCAGGAACACAAACATGTATTCCTGACCCTACAGTGTTATAACAACCATCTAGCCCCTAATCCCCACTAGCCCCCCTAAATATAGCATAATTTTAGTTTTATTGCAGTCTGCTGCTGCTGGCTCTGCCCCTGATCTGCCTACTTGGCTGACAAAATCAGAAGTTATTCTCTCAGCCAATCACAATACTTTCACATTTTGGATTAGCGGAGACTGTCAAGGAGGTAGATCAGGGGCATATCCAGCACAAGTCAAATACAGCCCTGGCCCATCATCTCAGGTTTACACTATAAATATTTCTGTTGTACTTGGAGCGGGGTACCAGAATAGGAAGGGTTAACCCCGAGTGCTATAACATCAGACAATGTTTCTCTCAAAGGATCTCCCCCACCTCCTCCTTCCACTCATGCTTTCTTATGAGTTTTCTAAATCAGGGCTCCAAGTATAAACATTGAGATGTAAATTGTAGAGATATGAATTATGAGCCCTGCAATGTAATATATTTATTTTACTCAATCTTTAATGGTAAAATTTTGCCATACCTTTATGTAATGTACTATGTCATTGTTTTTAAAATCATCAAGGGATGAAGCAGAATGAAATATTCGATTTTTGTACTGTTGATGCAATGTTATTGTCTTATATGTAATCTTGGAAAAAAATAATTTAATAAACATTTATAAAAAATAAAAATAAAAAATAAAAAATAAATAAAAATGAATAGGAAGGGTTACTCTAGCCAAAAACAGAGTTCTCTAAAACACTGGCCTATGTTTGGAGTAATCCTTTAATCAACCAGATAAAGTAACAATTTTAGGAATAAATATGGCAGTTTACATAACAATGACGTTTAAATGGGATGCTCACACTTTCTTCTTATTGCACAACATACATACTTCTGTACCCTGTGCTTGGCCTGGTGACCAGTGGTCCTAAAAATTATAAAAAGGACTGGGATGGTTTGATCTCATAAAGTACCATTTGTTTGTAGTTGCCTCCCAGGCCAAAATATGTAATTTCACTCCTGATGTAGATTATATACACATCTATGGAAGAGTGTTTTGTTGTTGTTTTTTGTGTTTTTTGTGTGTGTGCAAATATAGCAGTGGGTGTTACCCTTTGAGAATGAGCAGGGGTGAACAATGTGCTACCAAATAAAAGATATGGAAAAGGAATAAATAATTAAAAAATATATGCTTTTAGCAATTAGCAAAGAGTTGAAGCTAAACTGAACTAGACCATGTACAGTCACTGACACAGAACAAAGCACAGAGGAATAGGAATTTTAACACCAGAAGCAAATACCATATTGGCTCATTGCTTTGTTTTTCAAGCAAGACCCCTGTGGAGCAACACTGGTTCTTTTGGGCTCCTGTCCATTATCGTTTACCCAGGCCTCGATATGCATTCACCAGCTCGGCCTCTTACTTTCCTCTTGATGAACAGTCTCCTGAGGGGAAGATAGGGAGTGCAACTTATAATGGTTGCTTTTTATCTTCATATTTAAACTTATTACTTGCAGTGTGCTCCCACAATGCAATGCAAGCCATTGTGAGATACCATGTGTGGCACTCTTTGACAAAGACTACATCCCACAGCAGGAAGCAACTTCAGGATACATTTGCGGTCTATTTTGTTAGTACAGTGTGCAGACTAAATTGCATATCTCTGCCAGAAGTGGACCTTATCATCCATCTTAATGAAACAGAGCTGATAGGACCTTTAGGTAGTGTCCTCTGCTACTGTGATTGCTACGAAGTATGTTTTCATAGTCTGATACACGGTCATGACACATATGTTAAATGGTTACATAACCGCAGCCTGGCATAATATGTCTGACAATACAAGGTCTTTTAATGTCATCCTAATGCTACATACGTAAAACATCTTGAACCATTTTACCTACATGTAAGTGTAGCCTACATGGGAGCCATGAAATTGCAGAGTATAGTGACTCTTAGTGGCGGATCACAGAGCTTTTCTGTTGATGTAGAATGCAGATAGCTGGAAGAATTAGTAGGAATTGCAGAACATTGAAATCATGTTGGGACCCCAGGTTCCTTTCAAGGCTATGCCTCTCCGAGAGTCGCTTAGGTCGACTATTAAGAGTGGTTGCTCCCAAAATGCTTAAAGCATCTTTATTTCGGTCATCCTGTCCTGTGTAGATATATATTGATGATCTCAGCCAATCTAATGCTTTTCCCACAGGGGACCATCTGATTGAAATAGCCGTGTTTTATTCGGCTTTGTGGTCGGAGGCGCCTCAAATAGCCGTCAGTGTGACTACCACTAGAGGCATTTTAACCCTGCAATGTAAACGTTGCTGGACCTGCAAAACAGCAAACTTTTACACATCAGAGTTAAAACGAGGGGGACATGGCACCCAGAACACTTCATTGAGATGAAAGTGGTCTGGATGACTATAGTGTCCCTTTAAGTCTATGCACACTTAGCTCACCCCTTGCACATGCCTAAGTATTTCATAAGAACGTTAAAAAATAAAAATTAAAAAGATATTACATTTGGGGAGGGGAGAAAGGAAGGAGAATAATTATGTTTAATAGAACCCGACACCCCAATTCCACTAATATCTTGTCATTTAGGGTGCAGTGCACATCATATGGCAGTAGGTTGTTGCACACATCTGTTTTTGGAGGACATACCGAAAGAATAGTCTACATTTGCTAGAGATGTCAGCATGATATATGGATTTTGCATATACCCAAAGAGGATAAAAGTTAATTGTATTTCCTGCTACGGACAGTCTTTTGCAATTGTAATTACATTTGTCAATTTACACCAATAAGTATCACAACATAAGGGTTACTGCACCACTATTTCTAGTGTAAATAATTAAGGCCCAATGCAACTCTAAGCAAGAGAGAAATTGATATCAGAGAACTACACAACACTTAAAGGGTAAATCAAATATCAACCTCAGGATTTTAGTTTTTATAAGGCTCTATTAATTTTGAGTTATAACTATGCCAAGAAGCAAGATCATTGTTCTGCATGGCCTGCACACAAAAATTGTCTGAATTTTAAAAAGAAAGCGCAGAAAAAGATGCACTATTTGCCAAACAACAAAATGTTCAAAGGCACATAAATTAAACCAATAAGATGCTTCAAAAAGGTGTCAAAACGGAAAAACTAAAAAGAAAAACATACTCCAATCCTCATAACCTTCCAGCAGTTTTAAAGGAGTTGAGATGGGGAGGAACAGGCCCAGACTATCATACTATGAGACATAGGCGTGCGCACGGGGTGTGCCGGGTGTGCCTGGGCACACCCTAATCCCCACGGCACGCGTATGTATATTGAGACCGGCAGGGGAGATCTCAGGATCTCCCGTCGGCTCATGCAGAGCCGGCGCTATCCGAGCGCCGGCTCTGCTCTCAGCCTCCCTCCCCACCGACCCACATGAAGGGAGGGAGGCAGGAGAGGACCGGCGGAGCTATTGCCGGCAGCTCCACTAGAGTTCACTCTCCACTGGACCACCAGGGATGGAATCAGCAGCAACAAGGATCCCCCCTCCCTACAAAAGGTAAGAAGGGAGGGGGGATAGCAAGTAATGTACCCCCACCTCCACCCCCACAATCACCCACCCACATACAGTACACACACATACAGCACCCACACACATACAGCACCCACAGGCATACACAGCACAGCACCCACACACACACACACAGCACCCTCACAAACACACACAGCACACTAACAGTACCCTTACAAACACAAACAGGACCCTAACACACACACACACACACACAGCACACTACCAGTACCCTCACACACAAACAGCACCCTCACATACAGTACATTAACAGCACCCTCACAAGCGCACACACACACACAAACAGCACCCTCATACACAGTACATTAACAGCATCCTCACAAGCACACACACACAAACACCCTCACCCACATAGCACACTACCAGCACCGTCACACACACACACACACAGTAGTTTGTGTATATGTATGTATATTATATATATACACACACACACACACACACACACATACATATATGCGGCGTGTGTTTGTGCTTTGCAATGCAATGCAATAGGCTGTGCACGCCTATGCTATGAGACCTTAGAGACTCACAGAAGTTTTCAAATACACTGCACAATGCTCCTGTATACAAAAGAAGAATTCAGAAGTATGATATTTGTTTGGGTTGCACACAAACATACCTTCCAATTTTTTGTAGGTATGAAACAAAGTAGGGTTGGACAGTCCTCTAGGGGCCATGCCACTGATGCCCCAAAAGGGGGCAAAAAAAATGCATGACAGGCAAGCAACCATGTTCTACCTCCTCACTCTGGGCTGCATGTGCAGAGGGCACGTACTTGGGACAGTTCCTTACTGTCACCAACTGTGCCATCAAACCTAGGACTGTTGGAAGGTACGCATAAAACACTTGCTTTTGCTAAAATAAGGGATGCGTGGCTGCAACAACATAAAAGGGACACTATAATCACCAGAAGGAAAGGAAAGCATTGGATTGGCTGAGAACATCAATTTTTATAATCTCAGCCAAAGGTGCGGAGCCTGCGCCGGCGGGCCTGCAGCGCTGAATTTGGGTGAATTTTTTTTTTTTTTTAAACCATATTTATAGATGGCAAAGGGGGTCGATCACCTAAATAGTGTTTTATACACTATAGCGTGATGAATACACATTTGTATTCCTGTCCCTAAAGTGTTCCATTAAGCAGCAACAAAGAGGAGGGAAAAAAAAATGGAAATAATAATATTTAAAAAATTAAAAAGAGCTCACAGCGTTGCATAAAGATTTTAAAGCTCCTTCAACAATCCTGACTTTGCAGCTAATCTGCTTCATACACTTTTTATAAATACCACACGTGCTCTCGGCTTTAGAGAACGGTGTGTAAATCATTTCCCACATTTGCAACCATTTGGCGTTTCCTCACGATGTCCCAATATGCAGCCACCAAGAAGGTAGCTTACACTTCACACAACCTTGTGTCATTCTGAAATGGTTTGCACAACGTCTAAAGTGGTCTGTTCAGCAACACCCTGCAAGGCAAGGGTTACCGTGATGATTAATTTGTACATTTAGGGTTAAGCATAGGAACTGAAGTTAAAGTGAGAAATATTAGAGTGACAGGGTTATTCACCTTCATGTAAATTGTCAGGAATTATAAATTAATTTCAAATTCTAGGCCAGAATAACTGAACTTAGCTATTTTGGCCTGAAATGTAAAATTCACTTTGAATTCCCGACAATTCACACTTTAGTGAATAAAATGGTTTAGATTTCAGATCAGATTTTTGGTTAGGTTCGATTCATCTCTAATCCCAATCGTAACTCCACTAGTTTAACCCTAACACTTGCCATGCATATCCTTTAAAAACCAGAAAGTGTGTTTCAGTGAGATCATGTAACGTATTCGTACGTGTAACAGACTACAGCATGTCACCAGTTAAATTGAAGAAAGCACGATAATATTAACAGTAATTGAATAATAATCCATACTACGTATTAATAAAGTCAGACTGATCTCTATATCATCTGATTAGTAAAAAGAAAATAAAAAAGTCGATTCACCTGCTATTGTGAACACAAGATATTTCATTTGGAACGTAAATTAAATGCAGTCTAGATATTGTGTTACCAGGATTTATAGAAATTGTATAGATTGGAAATAAAAAATATTTAAAAACAGCTACCTTCGCGCCTGTCAATCAAATAATTGGCAAATACCTCTACGCTATGGATTATCTGTCAAGGGAGAGTAAGGAAAACCTTCTACACATGCATGTACTATGGTTACCCCTGTTTCCTCTAGCAATGAATGCATAGGAATAGAGCGACTGAAAGTTCGCAGCCAATGAATGCTGTTAAAACCTAGTGTGAGTTAATAGGGTATTGCGGAAGAATGAACTTCTGCCTTATAAGATCGACTAAGACCAAAAAGACTGCAGACTTCAGACAAAGCGTCAATACATACATAAACCGTAATATATTTTTCCATCTGTGGGTCTTCAGGGACTCCTGGCACCTTGTAGTGGTTGTGGTGTTTAAAGTGTCCCTTTAAGAACCGATCAGAAGGAAACAAAAAGAAGTAAACATTTCCATTGATGCACAAGTGTGCGCAGATTTTCCTTCCATACAAAAACATCACAACGTACCTTGGACAGGAAAGTAACTAAAATGTTCAGTTCTAGGTAGCTGATGCATCTGTTTAGAACACTGCCAGACAGAGTAGTTTAAGAGATGTATCCATAGCTTTGTTCTTTTTAGGAAGGAACACAAACTTTACTATGCCCTTAAACAATGATTCAGTATTTAGTGAAAAAAAACAAAACCCTTGTTCACAATGTTTGGTTGTTCACCAGGAAATGATGTCAAGAGTCAACCCTAGAATAAGTGCACATATCACTTTCATACATGTGTAAGATGGTGCAGCTCCTGTGTGAGTGGTGTGTAATGACATGATGACACAGGAGGCGTGTGCTACTGCACAGAGTTCAAGGAAGCTGGCTCTGTCCTCTTGCAGTGTGAGAAGATGGAGGATCTCACAGCTCTGAGGCACACCACTGCAGATTCACAATACAAAACATTAAAAGAAAAAAAAAGTTTACAATTTCTTTCTTCCCCCCCCAACCCAAGAAAATATTGTCTACTTCTTTCAAATTGTATCAGTTCAGAATGCTATGCCCTATTTCAGGTAAAGAGAAGTATCTACAGCTCGAACAAAGAAGTCACAGATTGCACAGTAAGACGTGCTTTACTGTTTAACCCTTAGACTGCCCAGGACAAGCAGCAGTGGGCTCAGAACTCTGCTCCCACACACATTAATGCCATAACACTTTAACCCCTTAAGGACACATGACATGTGTGACATCTCATGATTCCCTTTTATTCCAGAAGTTTGGTCCTTAAGGGGTTAAGGAGAAATTCTTTCTTAAATTTGGGAAACCTATTCTACAATAGGATCAATATTATTAAGTTATTAATAAAAAAATATAACAATTTGGCATTTTTCGCTAATGTCCTTAACCCCTTTCCAAAAAAATAAATAAAATTTTCATGGGGTAAGGATGAAATATTTCCTGATTATCAAGGGGTCAAATATATTATTCTCTTTAATTTTTTTTTTTTTTTTTTTAAATTAAAGTGTATCTCAGCTCAATATAAAGCAATAGACAGTGGCTGGCCAGAGCGCTCCTCACCAGCCATTTCAGAACTACAACTCCCATGCAGCTAATCGATTCACTGTCAGCATCCTTTGAGAAAAAAAAATATATATAGATAAATGGTTTACAGAAAAATGTAGACCTTAAAATAGCTTCAAGGTGTTACCTTAAAAAAAAAAAAAAAGGAGGAAGGAGGACAGTACAGGAAAGCCCCAGTGTTTCATCACAGGGAGTGACAATAGAGACATTTAACATTTGGAAGGGGATACTCCCTAAATTACGAAAAAAAACAACGAACCTTTTTCCAATGTGTGTACAATGTCTGACTGTACGTGTAGCAATGTGTATGTTTAACAATGTGTGTAGACCTCATTTGGGGTTGAGACGTTGATGACGTGACACTTTGAGCTTTAATAAATCTGCCTGTTATTGCATTTATTCTGTCTGATTGAGTGTGTATAGCAGTGTGTCTTTGTGGGTAAACTTTGTGTGTGTGTATACCATGTGTCTGGCAGTATTTATCATTGTGTGTATACTCTGTGTGAGTGGGGAGGGGAGTGGGGGGGAAGGGTCATTGTGTATATACAGAAATGTTTGTACCTGCCATGTAAACATGTATCACCACTCTCCCAGGGACTAGTGTCCTGCATGGTGGGTACACTAGCCAGACAGCTTCAAGTACCAGCTGTGACGGTAAAAAAACAGCCAGGTGTTAACAATAACCAAACTATATATCAATATTGCAATTAAATGAAACATAACATTTTAAAGTACCAGTATGGCATTGAAGATTTTATATTTCCCTTTCCCAACTGAGAAACACAGATAGACCTAAGGGCCTTTCATAATTCATCTTTAAAAAGTAATTTAAAATAAAGGAGACAGAAGCAACAAAATATTTGCCATATTTATGGCCATATTTATTCAGTTGTTTTGCTGTCAGCCTTGTTTCTTTCAACTATCCACTTATGCCATATAAAGTGAGTGAGACACTTTTAAAAAGTAGCATTGGTAACCATATTACATCAGCTGAACTCACTACTCACTGTCATGGGAAATGTAGTTTACAACTTCTGGAGGGTGAAAATTATTCATCATTGCATTAACTCTTTCATAACAAATGACATGCCAGGAAAACCATGATGCCTCCTATACAGGCCCATCTCGTCATTTTCTTTTTTGCTCACATTAGAACGCTTTTCTGTATTTACAGTTTAAATAGAAGGTTGACATGAGAAATTGCCTGACAATGCCCAATTTATTTTGGGTAAACAAAAGAAAGAGGAGTTCCTCACTCTTATCACAATCCTGGTGTAACCAGGCCTGGGGTTGGCTACCCCTCCTGTGATAGTTGAAAAAAAAATTTGTAGTCCAGGCACTCAAGGAGCAATTCAGCAGGTTTACTGGAAAAAAGTGCAACGGTTCGATGTTGAATTGATCCTTGAGTGCCTGGATTACAATTTTTGTTTAATTTATTTTGGAAACATAGATAGTGACATTATAAGTACTCGTAGCTAAGCAACTCATTTACAGGGCATAGCTTTACGTTAGCTACAACCTTCACATGTGCACAGCTGCGTGCAAGTGCATGCCTTGTTAAAAAAATTTAAAAAAAAAAAAAAAAAAACACTTTTTTCCACCCTTATCCCCCACCTAATGCCACCTCCACGCCTTTGTTGAGTAGTTATATTTGCCAAACAGCCCCTAATTTATTGGAACAGTCTCAATTTTAGGTCCCTGTCCCAGGTATGTATTTACCAAAGAAAAGAACATTTTTAAACATGCTTTAATTCCAGAGTATTTCAGAATAACTTCAGCAGTGGTGTCATTTTGACATACATGAGCACTTGGATAACGTACCCACTTTACAGCCTGGCATGTTACTAGTGGCAAGAGGTGTTGCTAAGTGGTAAAAAATAAAAATAAAAAAGACCAAGTGTAAATTGAATGCAACCTCCCGCATATATTCACTTAGGAACACTCTGAGCACCATAACAATTTAATGTCTACAAAGCAATTATGGGTTTGGAGGTCCTGGGTGCCATCATCCTTTACAGGGGTTTAACCATTTACAAATGGATTAACCCCAAAGCCATCATCTAGTCTGCCCACCAATCTCCTGTGATGCCCAAGACTTCAACGAGGAAGCCTTCAACGAGGAAGCAATTATGGGTTTGGAGGTCCTGGGTGCCATCATCCTTTACAGGGGTTTAACCATTTACAAATGGATTAACCCCAAAGCCATCATCTAGTCTGCCCACCAATCTCCTGTGATGCCCAAGACTTCAACGAGGAAGCCTCAGACTGCGCGCCGCTGATAGGCTGTGAACATCAGCTGACCCGTTCATCCATTAACTCGCTTCTCATTCACAAAACTGTGCGAGAACATTAAATACCTATCAGCGGTGCACAGTCTTCAACTTCTCTGAGGCTCCATCATTGAAGTCTCGGACATCGCCAGAAAACAGGGGGCAGAGAGGACGGGTGATGTCGTCTTCACAGCTTTGGGGTTATGCAGATTAAACCATTAAGATAAGATGGCACCAAAGATCCCCTGTCACCATAACACCTTATTTGAGTTTATTTTATTTTTTTATGGTGTCCAGAGTGTTCCTTTACACCTATACCAGCACCATTTGATATAAAACAAAGTACTGTCAGGAGCGTAAATGTTATTTGCAGCTCAGGGAGCAGTGCTTCTGATAATCATCACTTCTCCCAACTGCACTGTGCCATCATGTTAGATATTTTTCTCCTACTGGACATCAGGGGCTATCAGGGACCATATCGGATTACATGCAGCCGGGCTTTCCAGTCTGGCTCCTTATGGCAAATCGGAAATAAACCAATATATGAAGGATACTCTGTTAGCAAAGATTAGAACCTCTGGATGTTCTTAAGCATGCAGTGGTCTGTCCATCTGACAGTGACATGGGTCCATGTGTTCCTTGTATGTTATGTTCACACTGCACGCGGTCCCAAATACGTTGTTAATAATGCAATTAACCATGCAGCCTTACAGGCTTCTCTTAAACGCTACTCCTCTTCCTGTGCTTAGGAAATCTCCTGGGAGTCAGCTCTGTCACTAGAAGAGCTGAGTGAAGGTTGTAAAACCAGGCAGACCAAATCAGTGTCTTTTAGCACAAACAAACAGAGAGCAGTGGATGCCCTCCAATAAGTGCACTCAAACAAGATGTCACAAGTCTTGTTGTGTAAAAAATAAATAAAAAATAAATTTAATAATTCTATAAACAGTTGTAGAACTGCTGAGACTTAGGTAAAAAGTTTAGTCCCATTGAGGCACAATAACAACTTAATCTACATGATCAGTGGCCACTCTGCCCGGTGAGGAGCCTCTTGGCACTGGAGTGTTCCTTTAAAGGACCACTATAGTGCCAGGAAAACACACTCGTTTTCCTGGCACTATAGTGCCCTGAGGGTGCCCCCACCTCAGGGACCCCCTCCCGCCCGGCTCTGGAAGGAAACTTACCTTTTTCCAGCGCTGGGCGGAGAGCTCTCCTCCTTCTCTCCTCCTCCGTTCCGCCCCGTCGGCTGAATGCGCACGCGCGGCAAGAGCTGCGCGCGCATTCAGCCGGTCGCATAGGAAAGCATTCATAATGCTTTCCTATGGACGCTTGGCATGCTCTCACTGTGAAAATCACAGTGAGAAGCATGCAAGCGCCTCTAGCGGCTGTCAATGAGACAGCCACTAGAGGCTTTGGGGGAAGGCTTAACCCATTAATAAACATAGCAGTTTCTCTGAAACTGCTATGTTTATTAAAAAATGGGTTAACCCTAGCTGGACCTGGCACCCAGACCACTTCATTAAGCTGAAGTGGTCTGGGTGCCTAGAGTGGTCCTTTAAAGGAATGCTATAGCGCTAAGAATTAAAAACATGTATACCTAAGGTTTTAGTGTGCTGTATCAATGCAGGTGTTTGATTCCCCTTTAAATGCATTAAAAAAAGATATTTTACTGACCTTAACCCAGCTTAATGAAGTGGTCTGGGTGCCTGGTCCAGCTAGGGTTAACCCCCTTTTTTTTTTTTTTTTTTATAAACAGCAGTTTCAGAGAAACTGCTATGTTTATAATATGGTTAATCCAGCCTCTAGTGGCTGTCTCATTGACAGCCGCTAGACGCGCTTGTGTGCTTCTCACTGTGACGTCGCTATGAAGGAGGAGGAGAGCTCCCCGTCCGGCGCTGGAGAAAGGCAAGATTTTAACCCCTTCCTCTCCCCAGAGCCCGGCAGGAGGGGGACCCTGAGGGTGGGGGCACCCTCAGGGCACTATAGTGGTCCTTTAAGCCCTCACTGTGCTGCTCTCCCCATTCCAGATTCCGCCTCCTTGGCTGAGTTCAACAAAATTATCTTGGCCAAACCAAGGATTCCTCATAGGGAAGCACTGGGAGGCTAGTGCGCATGTGTGACAAATCTGTGCAATGCTCCAATCAAATACTGCAATAGAAACAAACATTCTAGTTTCTACAAAACTGCTATGTTTTACATTGCACTATTAGAATTTACAGGGTCAAATCTACAGGGTAAATTAAGTAGTCCTTTAAAATTTTCATTAATAATAAATAAAAACAATAATAATACGATAGTGATAATTGTTTGGGTTTGAAAAACCATGTATATACAGACACAAAGACAATCTATGCAGTTACAGAATGGAATTAAAAATGGATTTCAGAAGATTGAAGTGTTTATTGCACCTGCAGTCTAGGGCACTGGGTCCAGCATTAATCCTGAACAGTTTACTAACCGTTTAATAGAGATTCACAGTCTCCAGCAGCCTGTAACTTGGCCTCCAATGACAATATAGTAGAGGCAGATCTACGCTACTCTGTGAAATTGCCAAAGAAAATGAGATGTGTGAAAATGTATAAAAAGAGACACTATGAACGCTTGATCTTATTCATGTTATAGTGTCTGTAGCCCATGGCACCGTCCTCCCATTTAGTGGTAAGCAGGTTTTACTTTTTTTTTTCTTTTTAAATGATTAAATGCTAAACAAGTGTTTCCAGCAACCCATGGGCACTGTGCTGCTCAAGAAGGGGGGCAGGCTGTGGGCAGACACTGGGCCCTCATTCAGTGTAACACTGCTCAAAAATAGTTTACATTTGACGAAGAGTTTGCGCCAATGGATTCCAGGCATTAGAATCAATTCAATGTGATGAACTAGTTATAGATACTAGAATATCCATTTTAATATAACCACAGAGGTTGGTGATGAAATGGTTAAAAGAAAAGAATCAAAATGCTCTTAGTTAAATACCTCATTGTGTCTACCTTCAAGAAATATTTACTATTGTGTGGTGGTTTGAATGAGTCTGCAATTAATGTTAAACTCTCTGCAGACCTAATTTTGCAAAAGTTAACCTTAAAAACCTTAATCTACTTCTTTCCATATTTGCCCTATAACTTCAGCAAAATAACTGATATCCTTGGAATACATATTAGGCATTTTAACAATCACAACGTAAAAAGTAAAAAGTGAATTTAGATTTTTGTTTTTTATTTAATCATGTAAAAATTACAAGGAAAATTATGAAATTGTGTATTTTAATTTTTTTAATCACTGTTTTAACATGAAAGAGCTGTTCTGTTTGTTTCTAAAAAAAAAAAAAAAAAAATGACTGGTTATCTAAATCTAAAATCTGAATTTAAAATTATATAGAATAGATAGAATAGCCAAACTAGAAACATTTTCCATCCAAGTCATGTATGCTTTTAGTTTGGCTATTTTGGCTTTAAATTCCTGGGAATTGTCACTTTCATGAATAACCCTGACAGCGGTAAACTATGGTGAAATAAATACGGAACATAAATGCCAAAAAAGTCACAGTCTCTAATGCACAGAATTTCAGATAAGGCTCAGTTATAAAAATTGAGGGATGGTGCTGGAGAACTCTATGCAACATAACCACTATAGCAGTGATGGCGAACCTTTTTGAGCCCGAGTGCCCAAACCGCAATACATGCCAACTTTTTTCCCCCTCAAAGTGCCAACACGGCAATTAAACCTGAATACTGAGGTTTAAGTTTAGAAAAAAAACAACTCGTACAGTTGTCCGAACTAATTAACAACTTTGTTTTAAAAGAAGAACACAACAGAGTTCAATGATACAAATTTTAAATAATGATATAAATAGATAAAATTAAGCTTATATGTATTAGTATCTCCAGCAAATGCAATACATACACACAGTCTGCTGAGTACACACACACAGTCTGCTGAGTACACACACACAGTCTGCTGAGTACACACACACAGACTGCTGAGTACACACACACAGACTGCTGTGGGGGTAGGGATGCTGTGTGTGGGCGGGTAGGGTGATGTGTGTGTGTGGGTGGGTAGGGGTGCTGTGCTGTGTGGGGGAGTAGGGGTACTGTAATGGTAGGGGTGCTGTGGTGTGTGGAGGGTAGGGGTGGTGTGCTGTGGGGGGTAGGGGTACATTAAAAAAAAATATATTAATTCTGTATCCCCCCTTCCTTCCTCTTACCTTTGGTGAAGGATGGGGGGACACAGTTATCCATGGTGGTCCGGTGGTGGTAAGTAGGTTTGTGTGAAGCAGCTCTCCTGTCCTCCTGCGCGATGCTGTGTGGAGCGTTGCCCTCCCCCTGTCCTCCCGACATGGAAGCAGAGTAGGCGTCTGCCTTTTCGGGCAGGCAGGTGCCTACTCTGCAGACAGCCAGAGGTCCCCTCTCCCGGCGACCTATGGCCACGTGCCCACAGAGAGGGCCCGGCGTGCCACCTGTGGCACGCGTGCCATAGGTTGGCCATCACTGCACTATAGCCTGCAAAATTGATGCAATTTTCAAGTAAATGTCATGGATGAACACCTCCATGGATTTTGCAAGGAAAATTCTTAAATCCTTCAAAACAAATCTCAGCTTTATAATATAAACTCTAAATTGCATGTAAACACTGCAACACATCAGTGAGGACTTAGGTGCAAATTCAATGCCCTTTAGAACAAACTCTAAATTGGCCATTATATGTAGTCACATCACAATGCTGAAACGGAATCTTTCACCTGGAAAATGTTTGTCTCATGTTTCTTTACAGTTTTTTAGGTTTATATTCAAACAGTGTACTAGTGCTGGGGATGTTACCATTATTATACTCCTGCAAAACTCAGTCTTGTACCTTTTTCTATTTCCGCAAGATCTTAATAGTTAAACAATAACCAGCCCCAAACCCACCTTCTCTAGTAGTTTGGAGGAATGATTTTAATCAAGTCAATAGGATTGTCCTTTATAAAGAAAGCATTGGTAGTGTTTTAAATTCACTTTAATATAAAGTCTGTGCATGATTGTGTAAAACCAAAATAATTAGCACAGGTTGTCAGCTTAACATTTAACATGTCAAGTCTTTCAATGCAAAACATGTGGCGGTTAAATTGTCACAAAAAAAAAAAAATACATTTTTTTTTTTTTTAAACATCCTTTTCAGCCAGTACGTATAACGCGACAAAGACATTAAATAACAATGTGGGGTATTTCCATATACCAAACTGTAAGGAATTTTAAATTACCTTGCAACATTTTGGCTACAGTAGCAATACTATATTAATAATAATAATACGTTTGCAGCACATTATGCTTTTTTTATTCCCAGTTCAAACTATTTCAACTCACACTATTCATTATTTAGTGAACAAACCCCAGTGATAATCCTATAGAGAGATTTCAAGGTGAATCTCCACAGATTAAAACTGCAGTTTTACTTTGCCCCAGTTTGCATTTAGTGATGGCTCAACACTGATGTAAAAACATCAATACCAGCTGGAGTACTTTATATAACATTTTCTAAAGCACTTTACATTGGTGATATAAAATAAAGAGAAAAACAAACACACACACATACATACACACACACACACACACATATAAACATTTAAAAAAAGGAAAGAAATAAATTGAAGTAAACAGTAGTAATAGTTGTAAGTGCTCTGCTAAAAAGGACAATTGTCACCCAAAAAATATTTTTAATATAATACTTTCATCCAGTTTTGAAATGAAAGATTTTTTTTTATTTTTTTTGCTCAAATGAAGTATATGGTAAAAAAAAAAATATATAGGACAGTATCCTTCAGCCATATACATGCACTTTTGGTCAGACAGTGTTTGAAAATCGACAGTCTCCAGGACCTTCCCTGCCTCTGTGCAGAGTGTGAAGCATATGTGTGTTTTGGGGTGGCAGTTGTCCTTTAAGTATGTATACAGTCAAAAAATAAGGTACTGCCTTCTTCTAATTGGCTATTATCTTGGCAAAATAAACCTAATTAAAAAAAATAAACCGTAAATCAGTCTATTTAATTCTAGTCAAATAAATTGGTTCAATGCGGTAGCCAAGCTGTTTGGCCCTTACTATATACACACACCAATATGACATTTACTTATTCAAAAGGGAAGGTCCTCAGAAGAGAGATAAATCTGTCAGATTAAGAAATCCCTATTGGTAGAAACAGGACAAAAGCTGTACAGACAGCTCTGGCAGTCACATATGGAGCAAGACACATGAAAACACATCAATAATGATTGTTGTGAAAAAAAAAAAAATCTGTATGAAATGTTTCTATTGAGTTTTTAAACAAAAAAACAAAACATGTATTCTGTTAGGAAAAAAAAAAAAAAAACACACACACACACACACACACTGCATTAAACCTTTGTCTTTGTAAAAGCCACTTGATATGCTCATTCACCACGGTTTTAAATCCATGTGACATGTCACTGTAAACAAAAATCATCCCACTCATTAACTCAAAACACAAGTCTCCGTTTACGCACCTATGTGAAATGGCTGCCATAAAAAAAATAAAATTAAAACAAAAAAAAAAGGCATTAACCCTTTTACAGCTAGAGATGGGGAAAATTACTTTTACCCCCCTCCTCCACTTGTCATGATGCTCTTGCAAGGAAGGGGTTAAAACAGTTGTACTTATCCTCTATGTACAACAGACCACAGACATGCTTTCCTTCCTTTCTGCCAATCCACATATCTCGCCTGCATCTACTAAGATTTAAGAAGCTAGTTATTTTTGTTCTCATAATAAAAAATACACATATTTTATGATCTACTACAAAATATTTGATAGCGAAAAAAAAAAAAAAAAGTAAAAATATTTAGGTTCCAAAAAACAAGCTTAAAATAAAATAAATGTTCAATTGTTTTGATTTCTGACTAAGCAAAATATAAAAAGCTACATATATTAAAATCACACTCATTTCTCAGATTACACGCACACATTTGTTGTATAAATAAATATTAACAGTAATTCAAGATTCACACATGATTGAAAGCAGTACATGTGAAAAATGTATGTGGTCAACATGGCGTCTTTGTTAAGTGGAAATATTAAAATCCTGCTTTGTAAAACTGTCACTCTCAGACACTGAACCCCCTGTTGGTCCAGTACATCCTACATAGCACCTCAGTGGTGTACTTTAAATATGCCCAAATATTCTCCCATATGGGCATATCCCATAAAGCCAGAATACACTACACAGTTTACATCAACACTGCCACCCAGAATGTGTACACATTCATGAGCCTGGGCCCAAATATTAGTGGTTAATATATACATACTCATCAGAAATTATAATTTTTTATATTTAGTACTGTGTAATTTAATGAACTGGCAAAGAATTCAAGTACCGGCTTAATAAAAAATAAATAAAAACTTTGCCACAAAGATGATGACACTAACAAAATTTAAATTCACAAATGATTTGATAAAATGTAGCTGGTGTGTACATGATTTTACATAATTTTATATACACGTGAGCTTTTCCCCCCCCCTATTTCAGCAGAATGCAAACTGTATACATATTTATATAAAAAAATACACAAGAAAGGATTGCTAAAACAAAAACAAAAAACTAGAAGCGAGAGCAAACAAGAATAAAGCACATTTTAATTTGAATTCAAATTTTAAAATAAAATAAAAAAAATAAAAATATTGATTTTATATTTTCATCTAGCCATAATATTAACGTGTTATAATAATTGGTTTGCAATGCATCAAACGTCTAACACCAAGTGCCCTGTACAGGTTAGTTAGAATGACAATCTTTGCCAGATTACCAAGTCTACCATCAACAAAAGAACAAAGCACATGACTGAAGTGGTCCTGGTCAGGGTTTAAAAAAAATAAATGTTCAATTATTACTGGTTTTCTTTTAACATGTCCATTAAAGCCTTTTAAAACTACAAAAACATTATTTTAAGAACCAATAAGGATTGAGGATCAAAATCCAACTGAAAAAAGGTGTGTCTTCTACAGTGCTGTATGTGTGCAGCAAATGCAAATCAATTATTTTCTACAGATAAAAATAATTGGATTAAAAAGGGATCAAATCAACAATTTCTCCATGGGAAATGTCTGCAAAGCCAACATAATGTACTTATGTTCAAGAAAGTCACTTTGAATAAGTAAACTGAATACATTTATAGGAGGCTACATTGTTACAGAGCTCTATTGATGCCTGATTTCAAAATGCAACTAGTTATATAATGAATGTAACCCATCTAGATTAATAGAGCCAAGAATAAGTTAATGGGTGTCTTGTCCTCAAGGTGAGGTGGGGAGAGATCAGGAAGAGGACTAGTAAGACCTGTCTGCAAATTGTTTTGAACAAAAAAGGCTCTCGGTTTAAACAAAGCCATCTATCAATTTCACACCTGGTGTGTGCAACATTCTCTTTGATACAATGTATCTTGTAATCAGCTAATTCCATTAAAGGGATCGCACACATTAAATGTGGCGGTGCATAGCATCTCAGGGGAGCTCTCTGTATGCCTGAATATTAATTCGCTGTGGCATGATCCCACTATCCACCTTGATGTTTCTTTGACAACTTCCTGGGGTTTAAAGTGCCCCCTCCCCCGGAATGGGAGTTCTATAGTCTGTGATGAGGCTGCCTGGAGCCACTTATGGCGACGTTAGGGGGTTCAAGGCACTTACCTGCCCAGGCTCCAGGACCCTCGAGCATGCCTGAGCCTCCCATTGCCAGCACCAAGCCGATAAACCCCGATTGTATTCTCTCCA
>OW240921.1:88004942-88036918 GCA_933207985.1 Pelobates cultripes | reverse complement strand
GAAACCTGATGCAAAAGCTTAATAGAAGAATCAAGTTCCCTTTACCTGATGTGAGTGTCGCAATTTCTAATCTGTTTTAATGTTAACACGAAAGTCATACACCCCTGACAAATGCACTATAACTGAAATATAAAAATAAAAAAAATGAACAATCTTCATTTAGTGTTGCATTTGGCCATAGCAATAGGCTATAGTACCAGATTGCACCCTCACCATCATATTGCACCCACAGCACCAGATTGCACACAAAAGCTATTGCCACAGAACTAGGTAGCACACACACACACACACACACACACACACACACCAGTTGCCACAATAATAGGAGACACTCACAGCACCAGCTACAGAACCAGAATGTGCCCACAGCACCAGATTGCAAGATGTAATGTGCCACAGGCCCAGAGCACCTGATTGCACTCGAAACACTTCCCACAGTATCTTACAAATGCCAGTAATATTAATACTAATGGACCCTGAAGGGGGGAGGTCTCTCTAAAAGAGTCCAGTAGAGGCTGCAATAGTCCAATAGGCCGTGGGGTGGGTGGGAGATGTCTCTCTAACACTCTAGTCCCCATTCACTCTCCGATACCCAGCCCAAGTTGGCTCCTCTCACCTTAATTACTGTTGCTGGCAGCTTTGTCTGGCAAGCGTCAGGCTTCGGTTGCCGGTGGAAATTTAGGTGTGCTACACAGACAGGGCCGGTGCAAGCATTTTTGACTGCTACCTGTAATTATATGTCTGTCACCTCTTAAGCCTAGAGGGACTAAGGAAATATTAAAATCTTGATGTAAACATATGTGATTTCTCAAAGGTATATATATATATATATATATATATTAAATGTTAAACTGCTTTGTGTTTTTTTTACTACTACTCAGGCAAAGATGCGTTTTTCTGCCACCACCTCACCCCCCCAAAAAAGCAACTTCACCTGTGTGTCTCTTAACCCCCCCCTTTTGATTTTCGTACCCGCTTTTGTTTTTCTTATTCCAGGTTTTGAATGACTTACTCCTTTTTGTGTATCTTACCATCAATTTGTGTTACATCCCCCTTTATTTCTTAAACCCCCTTGTGGATCTCTTACATTCCCCCCTTTGTGTGTCAATCTCCCCTCGCCCAGCCCCTGTATGTCTGTCAAAATACCTTGAATATCCTCCTACCCAATCACCAACTGTAGAGATCCCCCCACTCCATGTTCTTTAAGATTCTATATAAACAATAAATCATTTATTGTATCACACAATAAAGCTGTTGAGGAATAACCTCTTCAAACAATTGGAACCACGTATTTTACAGCTTCTGTCAGAACACATATCTGTTCATTATACATAGTTAGTCCAAAATTCAATAAAAATGTTCCTTCATTTAACCCATTTCATTCAATCATTAATTTCTATGGAAATGTAAAATTAAAGCAAAATATTTATTTTAAAGAGAGCATATGCAATTTTATGCGCACACTTACAGCCAGATATAATGAGAATTTTTTTTTTTTTTTTAAATGCATATAGAATGGTAAATATCAGGTCTAGTCTTAAGTGTCAGTTTATAAATGCCAAAAGTATTATAAGCACTTGTTCCCTGATCAGCCACACATTAAAAGGGACATTTTAGGCACCCAGACTACCTCAGCTCATTGAAGGGGCTGTGTGCACAGTCCTAGGCCCCTTAACCCTGAGCCATTGCCGCGCATGAACTTTAGGTCTCCCCGGCCGACTGACGTCTGTGGGGTAGGAGAGAGGGGTTTTTTTTGTTTGTTTTTTTAACCCCTTCTGCACCAAGGGCAGGGGGACGGGGTGTTGACAGAGGGGGAAGCTATAGTGCCAGGAAAGAGAGTTTGTTTTCCTGGAACTATAGTTTCCCTTTAAAACCACCTGCCTATTATCATGTAAGTCCCCCTAATGCTGCCAAAACAGCTCTAATGCATCAAGGCATGGACTCCACAAGACCTCTAAACGCATCCTGTGCTATCTGGCACCAAGTCATTAGCAGCAGATCCTTCAAGTCCTGCAAGTTGCAGGGTAGGGCCTCCATCGATCGGATTTGTTGCTCCAGAACATCCCACAGATGCACAATGGGATTGATATCGGGGAATTTGGAGGCCAAAGAAATACCTTGAACTCTTTGTTCCTCAAACCATTACTGAAATATTTTTGCAGTGGGACATTATCTTGCGGAAAGTAGCCACTGCCATCAGAGTATATCATTGCAATGAAGGGGTGTACCTGGTCTGCAGCGATCTCTAGGTAGGTGGTACGTGTCGAAGTAGCATTCACATAAATGCCAGGACTAACTGTTTCCCAGCAGAACATTGCCCAAAGCATAAAACTGCCTCTGCCAGCCTGCCTTCTTCGTACACTGCCATCTCTTCCCCAGGTAAATGATGCAAACACACCCAGCCAGCCACCTGATCTATAAGAAAATGTGATTCATCAGACTAGGCAAGGTCACAAGCAGTGGTAATTGTTTTTTGACAGATCTATACACTAAGCCCATAGACAGAAATAGCCTCTTGGAATTCAACAGTTTCAATTCTGAATGGACTATGCGTTCATTACCCCATAGTCAATTCATCAGGCCAGAAATATCTACACAACCCCAGCATCTCAATGAGATGAGTGACAGATTTTTAAGTCGAGGCTATACCACTACACTACTTGATACGGAGAAAGAGAGAATACTTGAATTGGAGAGAGATTCCCTGTTATTGCCTGAAGTGAGCGCACTAGGATACCTTTTGTATCTACATTTAATGTACACAGTAATCGAGTGACACATATTGTTTGTAAACACTGGGGGATCCTGAAAAGATCCTTTCCATATATTCCAGAGTTTCAAGCTATTCCCCTTTTTTCATATAAAAGACCACAAAATATTAGGAACATGTTGGTTAAAGCTGACATAGGCACTTTAAAGTAAAAAAACACAACGATTTTTGTCCACACCAGTTTGTGGCACTTTTCCATTCCATAACTGAAGTTCCTGTAACTCCATTATTAAGGGTGATAGATTTTTTCATCCTGATGATGGTCGTTCCTATGCCATAAAAGTTTTTTTTCTACGTGGGAATCGACTTACATATTCTGTATTCTCAAGTCTTCTCTACGTTGGGGAGACCAAAATGAAAGTCCGGGAGAGAAACATAAATCCACAATCAGAACTAAACAAAAAGACTTACCTATTCCTGCTCATTTTTTAGAATGTAATCACAACATTTCACAACTACTTTTTGAAATAATAGACCATATACCACCAAAAAGGAGAGGAGGTAATCGACAAAGCTTACTTAAAAAGAAGGAAGCCTTTTGGATTTATACGTTAGAGACTCTATGGCCCAAAGGACTCAATAGAGAATTTTCTCTCACCTCTTTTCTGAAATTCCTTTTGTATAAATTTTGTCTGGAATCAGATTGATTATTTTTCCTTTTTAGTGAGTTTGACTGAGAAGTCTCAACCCCATTTTGTGTCCACCAGGATTGTGGCGGTTTCACATGGGGTGAATTTGACTCCTCAGAATACAGTGTCTAGTTGCCTATATTATTTACATATTGTACATGACCCATTTCAAGTCGATAAATAAATAGATTTTGTTTAAACACTAAGATAATAATGTTATATTGACAATGAATCAGATGATACGCTGTGATTTCCCTAGATTCGAACATTTATTATAGATATATTCTTCTACCAACTGTAGCCTATGATTAAGATTGCCCTGAATTTTCTAGTTAGTTTACCGGAATATAACTTTTAGATTGATGCATTATCATAGGTGTGCGCAGCCTATTGTATAAGGGTGTGCACCCTAAAGCAGAAACACACACGCCACACATATATATATATATATATATATATATATACATATACATATACATACATACACACACACATATAAATATATATATATACATATACATATACACACACACACACACATAAAACACACACTGCTGTGTGTGTGAGGGTGCTGTGTGTAGGTGCTGTTAGTGTGTGCGAGGGTGCTGTGTGTGTAAGGGTGCTGTTAGTATGTGCTGTGTGTGTGAGGGTGCAGTTGGTGTGTGTGTGTGTGTATGTGTGAGGGTGCTGTGTGTGTAAGGGTGGTGTTAGTGTGTGCTGTGTGTGTGGGTGCTGTGTGTGTAAGGGTGTTGTTAGTGTGAGGGTGCTGTTAGTATGTGTGTGCTGTATATTTGTGTGTAATGTGTGGGCCGTTTAGTTAATATCCCCCCTCCCTTCTTACCTTATGTAGGGAGGGGGGGCCGTGCTCCTGCCTTCCCTGGTGGTCAAGTGGAGAGTGAACTCTAGCCCCCTGTGGGGCTAGAGTTCACTCTCGCGAGATCTGAGCTTTGCCACGGTAACCGCGGCAACGCTCCGACCGCGCGAGAGGAACCCGGCGGAGCTACTGGCAAGAGCTCACCGGGTCCTCTCCTGCCTCCCTCCCTGCGGGTCGGTGAGGGAGATCTTTGATCTCCCTCACCCGCCCACGGAGGGAGGCACATAGCACGTGCCGCGGGGATTAGGGTGTGCCTAGGCACACCCCGTGCACACGCCTATGTGCATTATGCCTTTAACATTAAAGGACCACTATAGTGCCAGGAAAACATACTCGTTTTCCTGGCACTATAGTGCCCTGAGGGTGCCCCCACCCTCAGGGACCCCCTCCGCCCGGCTCTGGAAAGGGGAAAAGGGGTAAAACTTACCTTTTTCCAGTGCTGGGCGGAGAGCTCTCCTCCTCCTCTCCGCCTCCGATCCGCCCCGCCGGCTGAATGCGCACGCGCGGCAAGAGCTGCGCGCGCATTCAGCCCGTCGCATAGGAAAGGGAGACTGGATATGGACCAAAGTTTGGTTTAGTAAATCTGTGAATTTAAATCTAGAATCCAATCATTCGGTGTTCAGTGAATAACCCTGTAAGTATCCCCAAAAGTGGGAGATCAGGTAACTAAGATAGGATGGCAAGACATGACCCAAAAATCAGGAATGTCCCACTGAAATTGGGACAGTTGCGAGGCCTGAATTTCAAATACAAAGAATTGTTTACTTGTTTCATTAAACACCTCCCTCATTTTAATAGAAAAACTATTCTCCAGGTTAACCTAAAACAGTTGACATTTATCCCCTTAAATATTAGTAAACGTCCCTGAAATGTCTTCATACTGCCTATATATCACCCAACACACATGCAATGCCTCCAACACAGGCGGCCATTTTCCATTGTTTTCACACTTACCCAGTAAATCAAACTTTATAGCACACCCCTTTCTCTCACGCAAAATAAATATAAATTTCCTGAATTTTACAACCGATTTTTACCATTTTGCTCGGTTAGACCATCTAGCGCAGGGCCGGATTAAGAGCTCAGTGGGCCTGGTGCTGATAATTATGATGGGCCTAATTACAAAATCTTATTGACCAAAAACACTAAAACAGTCCTACCTCCTAAGCGTCATGTATCTGATGGAGATGGTGCTGGTGGGAAACTCATAGGATGCAACTATGAGAAAACACATACCCTTTGCTAAAGTCACGCTTTCATCTTTCAAGTCAACCCATATCCCCTAACAGCAGTGTCCAGTAAAGCAGAAAGTCTATGGATGAGGTAAAAGGGTGGGCCACTGACACAAATCACATAACCAGAACGGCCGAAAGGACGAACATACACAAAAAGGGGGCATGTCTGTGTCCCCATGTCTCCCAGTCCTCTAGTGTCTGTGTCCCCATGTCTCCCAGTGTCCCCATGTCACCAGGACACTAGGGGACATTGAGAGACATGGGGGAACAGATACTAGGGAACACTGGGAGACCTGGGGACACTGGGTGACACACGAGGGGACACTGGGAGACATGGGGCACTGAGACACTGTGATATAGGGGACACTGGAGACTTGATAAAGACCTGGGTACAGGTCAAAATGTTGCAGCGTCCAATAAACCTGGCTAAATCTATCACAGGGAGTGCCTGAAATGTTTTTTCTTTTATACTAGGGGACACAGACACTACGGGCAGAGAGACACTACGGGCAGAGAGACACTACGGGCAGAGAGACACTACGGGCAGAGAGACACTACGGGCAGAGAGACACTATGGGCAGAGAGACACTACGGGCAGAGAGACACTCTGATACATAGGGGACACTGACACTGTGATATAGGGGACACTGGAGACTTGATAGAGACCTGGGTACAGGTCGAAACGTTGCAGTGTCCAATAAACCTGCCTAAATCTATCACTGTGAGTGCCTGAGATTTTTTCTTTTATACTAGGGGACACTGAGACACCAAGAGACATGGGGACACTGGGAGACTAGGGGACTTTTGGAGACTAGGAAACACTGAGACACTAGGGACACTGGCACACTACAGACACTGAGAGACACCAGGGACACATGGGGATACTGAGCTACTATGGACACTGGCTGGGAGACACGGGGACATTGGGCGTGCCCCATGTTTCCTAGGTCTCAAAGTCGCCCAGTGTCCCCATGTCTCCCTGTCCCCCCCAGTGTCTCCATGTCTCTCAGTGTACCCTAGTGTCTGTGTCCCCATGTTGCCCAGTGTCCCCTAGTGTTTGTATCCCCATGTCTCCCAGTGTCCCTTAGAGTCTGTGTCCCCATATCTCCCAGTGTCCCGATGTCACTAAGACCCTAGGGGACACTTAGAGACATGGGGACACTGGAGACATGGGGCCACTGAAACACTAGGGACAGTGGCTGGGAGACATGGGGACACAGACAAGGGGCCACTGTGTCCCTAGTGTCTCAGGGTCCCCATGTTCCCCAGTGTCCCAATGTCTCAGCTTCTTCATGTCTTGGAGCTGCTGTCTGGACTCTCAGTGAATAGAGAGAGGCAGGGAGGGAGATGCCTTAACTTCTTATCACTGCCTCTCTCCACACAAACAACGACGCCTACTGGCCGGCGTTGGTATTGCAGAACAATCTCTGTTTATACTGAGACAGATTTGTATTGCCAGTATTACTGCAGCCTCAAATACATGAGAAATACCTGGTAGTGTGTTAAAAAAAAAAAGTTTTTTTTTGTTTTTTTTTTAAATCAATGGGCCTGGGCCTGGGCCTGGGCCTGGAGCTGCAGCTCCATCAGCCCCTATGTTAATCTGGCCCTGATCTAGCGAAAGTAAATTACATCTGCTTTAGCTATGAAAACAATAATCCACACCTGCCCCACAACCATTATTATTATTATTACAAAAATAGCATTGTTCTTTCATATGGAGTGACCAAAGACCATAACATAACACTCTTTCTATACCATCATTTTTTCTATGGTTCTATACCATCAATAATAATCTCGGAAACTGTCCGATACAATGCTATGGTGCCTCTCCCCCTCCCCCGTTCCTTGTCAGTTAATTCCACTACTAGTTTTCTTCTGGTTTCCAACTCCTCATAAAAAGTCAAAAATGAATTTTCCCTATATCACCCTTGGTCCTTAAGGAAGCTTTGTCACCTTCCCGTAGTGTATGCATATTTAAGACCCCCAGTAGTGACATTGCCACTTGGGGTGCGGTGGCCCAGGGTTGCAGCAGTGATGAGTTGCCATCTTCGATCTTCAGCTCCTAAAAACGTCATCCACCAAGAGCCCACATTAGTGCTATATACTCTTGCACATACGCAAGAGTACAACACTAATGTCTCTAGAGGATCTTGTGAGACCGGATACCTTCACAGATGTTATCTTGTGATGAGCAGGATAACACCTTATTCTCACAGCCATATTAAGATATCCATTCATTGAATTGGAATGTCAATGAAATTCCAAAGGATTCTATAAGAGCATTTTTTCTCTAAAGATTTTATCTTTATGATACGTTCAAAATTGTGGCGTATGGTGGCTGACAGAGCACTATAAAGTGATTATTATGGTTTAAAATTACTGATGCCTGCATTTCATGTACACCCTTTGCATTCACTTAGAAAACACAAAAATGTTTAAAGGAACCCTATAGGGTCAGGAACACAAAACATGTATTCCTGACCCTACAGTGTTATAACAACCATCTAGCCCCTGATCCCCACTAGCCCCCTAAATATAGCATAATTTTAGACTGTCAAGGAGGTAGATCAGGGGCATATCCAGCACAAGTCAAATACAGCCCTGGCCAATCATCTCAAGTTTACACTATAAATATTTCTGTTGTACTGGGAGCGGGGTACCAGAATAGGAAGGGTTAACCCCCGAGTGCATCAGACAATGTTTCTCTCAAAAGATCTCCCCCACCTCCTCCTTCCACTCATGCTTTCTTATGAGTTTTCTAAATCAGGGCTCCAAGTATAAACATTGAGATGTAAATTGTAGAGATATGAATTATGAGCCCTGCAATGTAATAAATTTATTTTACTCAATCTTTAATGGTAAAATTTTACCACATGACAGGAGGCTTCATATTTGCATATCTTTCTTTACTCAAAACTCCAGCAGCATAGTAACATAAACAACCAATCAGAAAAAAGATATAATGCCCATAAAAGGCCCTGTCTATGACATCACTTCCTCTTTCTTTGCTGCTCCAGCCAACATCAGGTCAGAGTATTTTGCCTCCCTGGCAATTGCTTACATATATTGTTTGTTTCTCTGTATTTTGGATGGTATTGTTCTATTTTTACCTAAGTTAATTTATTTACCTAAGTTAATTTATTTATTTAGCTAATTTATTTATTTCATTTACTTATTTCATTTAATTAATTTATTTATTTAGTTTTTACTTTCGCTGTTCCCTTCTCCCTGTCCCTGCAGTTTTCTTTTGGGCCCCTATTGCTTTTCACTACCGGTACCCGCGAGCAACGGCTGTCAGTGCCGCGCGCCGCGGGCCGGCTAACGTTTTTCCTTTTGTGGGGCCGGCAAGGGGACGGGTGGAGGGGGACTGGGAACTGCGTTCCCTCGTCATTCCGGCGCCGAGCGGTCGATCGCGGCGCTACTTCACACGCGGGCAGCGGCCATCTTGGATCTCGCGGCTCGCGAGATACCGGACGGCCGCCTTCCCCGCTTGCCCGGCGGATCGGTAACTCACCCGACCGCTGGGCTCCACATCTTTATACCCTCCCTAGTATGTACTAAGGGAGGGTATTAGGTTACAGTGGATTTTTGCCTTTCTATATATATATTTGCCCAGTGCCTGCCTGCTGTGCTGCCTATCTATTATAAATGCATGCATTAAAGAGACAAACATTCCCCCCTTTTTTGCCAGCTTCAGACCTTTATGTCTCTAGGCCCTGCTTAGGGTCATATCAGCTACTATACCCCAATTAGGGTTATACTATACATGGTTATAATCTCCTCAGGATCAGACGGCATACTGGCAAAAAATTATATACAATTATTATTTTTTATTCTCATGAGCAGGCACACAATCTATGTATTATTGTGAAGCCATACAATATCACAGTCGTTATACAAAACATATACTGTACCTATATCAAGATCAACTATATCACTGTACTCTACGAAGGGCATATTATGTTACTGTACCCTACAAAGGGCATATTATATTATATTATTGTACCCTACAGAGGGTCATATTATATTACTGTACCTGACGGTGCAAATTTATGTGGGTGTCCTCTGGGTATTTTTTCATGGCACACCACCTGGGGTGACCCCCCAGATATGCATGCAAGGTCACTGACAGACCATTACCTTTGATGTGGGTGTCCTCTGGGTTACCATGGCACACCACCTGGGGTGACCCCCCAGATATGCATGCAAGGTCACTGACAGACCATTACCTTTGATGTGGGTGTCCTCTGGGTTACCATGGCACACCACCTGGGGTGACCCCCCAGATATGCATGCAAGGTCACTGACAGACCATTACCTTTGATGTGGGTGTCCTCTGGGTTACCATGGCACACCACCCCGGGTGAACCCCGATCATATGCATGGAGGCCTACGCCTCAACTTTACCACTGATTACTACAGACATATATGGATGTTTAACCCTTAACTATGGATGTTTAACTTTGGAATAAAAGGGAATCATGACATGTCGCACATCTCATGTGTCTTTAAGGGGTTAAACACTGCCTGTCAGTTTTACATTAAAGCAACAGTACCATGCCGGATGCGATTTGATGGCAGGATCACTAAGAAAATTGAGTGTATTGCGGTGTAACCTTCACAGGGATACATATATGTATATTTTCTGTGCCTAGTGTACATATGGAAAGTGGGTGTCCTCTGGGTAATTTTTCATGACACACCACCTGGGATGACTCCCAGATATGCATGCAATGCTTGTAAGGTGCCAATAAGTATAATATGGGTGTCCTCTGGGTTACCATGGCACACCACCTGGGATGAACCCAGCCTAATAGACATGGGTCCTGCGGCTGCAGACCTTATGGAGACAGGCCCCATGCGCCTATATAGTAAGCCTGTGTAGTTAAAACCCTGCATACAGCTCTGGCGTACATTTGTGGTGAACCCGGCTAGCCAGACCGACACCACTACCAGGCAGTCGCGCCTGCACCACGGCTCTCAGTAGCCAGATTAAACTAATAGAGGTGACCCCTCTTTTTACCTGGGTGATCCCCAGTTCTACCAGGAGTCTAACACCCCTACGTGCTGACCCCCACACTATCTCCCAACAGGACGGGAACGAGTCATGGTGGACACTCTCAACGTTCCCAAGATTTCTAGACAATGATAAACGCCACAGTAACGGCCTCAGTGGAGAAGGTTCTGTTATGAACTCTACCCCACACCGCTTGATGGAGACCTCAGGCCCACAAGCCTTCAAGTCAAAGCGGCAAGGGAAGGGCTCCAGCCCCCCTGCCACTAAGGTCAAGGGCAAGATGCCCATCGAACAGACCAAATAGGCGGAACACCGGGAATCCAAACCCCGTCCGCCACAATCTTCCGACAAAAAAGACTATTACCCACCACGTACTTTGGACATGGTAGATGAGCGACACGAAGACAGCTCACCGTCTGAGGAAATGGAACGGCAAGACCTTCCCCACACTTCCTCGAAGTAAGTTAGGGAAACCTTACTCCGTGACGGCGGCTGAGGCAGAGATAACTGTAGCGGCACTAAACCAGAGTAGCCGAAGACGGAACGTTCCTGGACGAACACTATTGGCTGCACAACCCTCGGGGGATGGAAGGATGCGCACGCCTCAAGACCGAGTTGCCCCAGGGTACACAACTCAACCCTACCACCTCCAAAGAATGGTCTCAATGCTCGATATGCCTCCTGGGCAACGTAAATGACGCACTATGCGCCGACAGACGCAAATCTGTACTGGGCCGCATCGACAACACACTATTGGACCTAGGAACGACAAGTATTCGGCCCAAAAGCACAAGGCCTACTATTCGACGTAGTGTTCATTGCAGTACTCAAAAAACACGTGAATTTATTCACCACACTAAACCCAGACCTCGCTAAAACAAGTCTGAACCCATCCGCTTCATCTACTAGTGTGTCAACCTACATAACTAACTGTTTCCAATATTATGACCGGCAACCTGTCTCTGTTTTACAGAATTGGGAGACGACTACCAAAGTCACCTGGGTTCTCCAGACAGTACAAGGTTATGTCATAGAGTTTTATCACAGCCGTACAGGTCGCCCCTTCACCTCCATTACGCACGCTGGCGGAACAGGAACGCCTCGTGGACAAGAAAATCTGCACCCTCTTCAGGAGGTGCGCAATTCAACACGCAACGGAGGGGAAGGCTTCCCCAACAAATTTTTCCTGGTCAAGAAGAAGCCAGGAGACTACATCAATGGAACTCCTACATGGTATAAAAATGCTGCAAGATGGAGGAAATTCGTCTTCTACAAGACCTCCTAGGCGATAACGACTGGTTTACACATCTAGACCTCAAGGACGCACGCTTGTCGGTACCCGTTGCCCTGGACTGCCGAAGTTTTCCTCCGATCCCGATGGTGAGGACAAACACGGCAGTTTACGACTCCGTGGTGCTCGCGAACCTACTGTAACCAGTGAGGGCACACATCCGCAAATTTGGGCGTGCGATGCCTCGTATACCTGGAAGACTTGCTGATTCTTTACGAATCCAGACTACATTTGCAGACAGATTTGTCGTTCACTTTCGGGACTCCAGGGATTTTGTGTTGTACACAGACAAAGATCGCTTCTCCATCTGAATCGGGCCAGTTCCTCAGTTTCGACATCGGCTTGGAGAACTATGTTCCGCGTCAGTCTACGGCAAAGAGCGCCTCTATAAGGATAACTGTCGGATTGTGGGATTCCTCTCCTCCTCTCCTCCTCCATACAAGCGTTATTCCCTGGCCCACTACGACTGATGGTGAGATACGTACGCACCGCTCACTCATATGACCACTGGATCCCACTGTCGGCGGAAGTGAGGATGGAATTTCGATGGTGATTACTTCACATACAAACTTGGATTGGCAAAACGATCTTTGACTCTTCCTTCGGATACGGGGCGATGGATGAACCCCTGCAAACGCGACCCAGCCGTTTCTCCACAATAGCAAAGGTGCTTCAATACACACACACACTCACAAGATATCGCTCCTGCTCATGACACCCCTCGGGCAGGGCCAACCGTGATTTCCCGGATCGCCTGGAGATGTCTCGCGAAGACCCTCTACTACTCCCTACCTTCCCTCTACTTCTGACGGGACCTCGAGGGGGAGCCCACTCCCTTGTCATGGAAGGACAACTGACACTAGTTGCCTGGACGGCTTCAGGGGCTCCTGGTCAGATCACGACCTATTGCATCAACTAAGACCTCCTATGGGACTCATAGGCTCCCGGCACCAGGAAAGGCTATATTTCTGCCTGGTCGGCCTGGAGTGATTGGTGTGTGGAAAGGGATTCCGATCCCTTTACCGCACCTGTCCCACTGATCCCCAACTATCTGTCACACCTGGTCTCGTTGGGTCGGTCATATCGATCCCTCAACATGATCAGATCCGCCATGTGGGCGGCGCACGTTCCGGTACAGGGCAGACCAGTAGGTCAAGATACACTGGTTTGTCGACTACTGCGGGGTGCCGAATTGTCGAGATCCCGGCACCCAAATATTCACGCCTCTGGCAGGTGGATGTGGTGCCGAGATTCCTTAGGGAATGGCCGGACAATCCTTGTTGGTCACTGAAGCAACTTTCAGCCAAACTAGCCTTCTTATTATGCCTCGCCTCATTTAGACGGTGGCGGACGTTAGGGCTTGCGATATGGATGGTTTCTCTCTCACACCAGACGGGGTTACCTTTACCATGTCGAGACAAACTAAGTCTGATTCGTCTTCAGTGTCATACCCATGCTTTGTGTCAGACGCCACACTATGCGTGGTCAGAACGCTAATGGGGTACACCAATATCTCTACCCCCTTCGAACTCACTCGACGGATCACCTTCTGACTTCTTACGTAAACCCTCATGGACCGCTGTCTACCGCAACACTGGCCAGATGGGTCCGCTGGGTTTTGTCTTTAGCGTCGAACCTTGTTTCGGAGCCCACTCGGTCAGGGGAGCAGCGGCCTCACAAACCTTTTCGGCCGACGCTTCCCTAGCCGACATTATACGCTGCGCGGACTGAGCGCGAGAGAGTACGTTTAGAACGTTCTATTTTCGGCAAACATCTCATGCTTCCTTCACATTGGTCAATTCAAAGCTTTAAAAATGCAAATATGAAGCCTCCTGTCATGTGGTAAAATTGAAGATTATACTAGCTTTAGTGTACTAATAATCTTAATTTTAGTAATGACAGGAGGCGAATATTTCCCACCCTGTAGAATCCCTCCCATGTTCCTCGTATTGAACAGAATATGTCCTTTATGTTCAGGAAGGTAAGTACGTATGGTTTGTATGTTTGCTACTTAGACCTGTATCTTGTGGGTCTTGTATTGGCTGAATATTAGACGTGAACCTTGCATTATGTTGTGTTTATAGATTCTTAAATATCATTGCGTTAGAATAAATATATATTGATATGTTTCACACTCTAATGTTCGCTGGTATGTCAGATGCTTAATGCTTATTGTATGCGGACAAGTTATCACGCCAGATACCTTTCACCTTTTTCTTTTTCTTGCAGCGTGAACGTCTTCTCATCGTGACAAAGATTCACCTTCTATACCTCTGCATCGTGGAACTAGTGGAGTTGGATATTCTAATATGTTGTTGAACTGTTGACGTAATATGATTATGTCTCCTATTGCTATTTATTGTTTCGCTTTAAAGAAAGAGGAAGTGATGTCATAGACAGGGCCTTTTATGGGCATTATATCTTTTTTCTGATTGGTTGTTTATGTTACTATGCTGCTGGAGTTTTGAGTAAAGAAAGATATGCAAATATTCGCCTCCTGTCATTACTAAAATTAAGATTATTAGTACACTAAAGCTAGTATAATCTTCAATTTTGCCATACCTTTATGTAATGTACTCTGTCATTGTTTTTAAAATCATCAAGGGATGAAGCAGAATGAAATATTGGATTTTTGTACTGTTGATGCAATGTGATTGTCTTATATGTAATCTTGGAAAAAAATAATTTAATAAACATTTATTTAAAAAAAAAAAAAAAAAAATGAATAGGAAGGGTTACTCTAGCCAAAAACAGAGTTCTCTAAAACACTGGCCTATGTTTGGAGTAATCCTTTAATAAACCAGATAAAAGTACAATTTTAGGAATAAATATGGCAGTTTTCATAACAATGACGTTTAAATGGGATGCTCACACTTTCTTCTTATTGCACAACATACATACTTCTGTACCCCATGCTTGGCCTGGTGACCAGCGGTCCTAAAAATTATAAAAAGGACTGGGATGGTTTGATCTCATAAAGTACCATTTGTTTGTAGTTGCCCCCCAGGCCAAAATATGTAATTTCACTCCTGATGTAGATTATATACACATCTATGGAAGAGTGTTTTGTTGTTGTTTTTTGTGTGTTTTTTGTGTGTGTGCAAATATTGCAGTGGGTGTTACCTTTTGAGAATGAGTGAACAATGTGCTACCAAATAAAAGATATGGAAAATGAATAAATAATTAAAATATATGATTTTAGCAATTAGCAAAGAGTTGAAGATAAACTGAACTAGACCATGTACAGTCACTGACACAGAACAAAGCACAAAGGAATATAAATTTTAAATACCATATTGGCTCAATGCTTTGTTTTTCAAGAGGGGAAGATGGGGAGTGCAACTTATAATGGTTGCTTTTTATCTTCATATTTAAACTTATTACTTGCAGTGTGCTCCCACAATGCAATGCAAGCCATTGTGAGATACCATGTGTGGCACTCTTTGACAAAGACTACATCCCACAGCAGGAAGCAACTTCAGGATACATTTGCGGTCAATTTTGTTAGTACAGTGTGCAGACTAAATTACATATCTCTGCCAGAAGTGGACCTTATCATTCATCTTAATGAAACAGAGCTGATAGGACCTTTAGGTAGTGTCCTCTGCTACTGTGATTGCTACGAAGTATGTTTTCATAGTCTGATACACGGTCATGACACATATGTTAAATGGTTACATAACCGCAACCTGGCATAATATGTCTGACAATACAAGGTCTTTTAATGTCATCCTAATGCTACATATGTAAAACATCTTGAACCATTTTACCTACATGTAAGTGTAGCCTACATGGGAGCCATGAAATTGCAGAGTATAGTGACTCTTAGTGGCGGATCACAGAGCTTCTCTGTTGATGTAGAATGCAGATAGCTGGAAGAATTAGTAGGAATTGCAGAACACTGAAATCATGTTATGACCCCAGGTTCCTTTCAAGGCTATGCCTCTCCGAGGGTCGCTTAGGTCGACTATTAAGAGCGGTTGCTCCCAAAATGCTTAAAGCATCTTTATTTCGGTCATCCTGTCCTGTGTAGATATATATTGATGATCTCAGCCAATCTAATGCTTTTCCCACAGGGGACCATCTGATTGAAATAGCCGTGTTTTATTCGTCAGTGTGACTACCACTAGAGGCATTTTAACCCTGCAATGTAAACGTTGCTGGACCTGCAAAACGGCAAACTTTTACACTTCAGAGTTAAAACGAGGGGGACATGGCACCCAGAACACTTCATTGAGATGAAAGTGGTCTGGATGACTATAGCGTCCCTCTAAGTCTATGCACACTTAGCTCACCCCTTGCACATGCCTATGATCTGCACTTTAAAGGATTTTAGTTTTTATAAGGCTCTATTAATTTTGAGTTATAACTATGCCAAGAAGCAAGATCATTGTTCTGCATGGCCTGCACACAAAAATTGTCTGAATTTTAAAAAGAAAGCGCAGAAAAAGATGCACTATTTGCCAAACAACAAAATGTTCAAAGGCACATAAATTAAACCAATAAGATGCTTCAAAAAGGTGTCAAAACGGAAAAACTAAAAAGAAAAACATACTCCAATCCTCATAACCTTCCAGCAGTTTTAAAGGAGTTGAGATGGGGAGGAACAGGCCCAGACTATCATACTATGAGACATAGGCGTGCGCACGGGGTGTGCCGGGTGTGCCTGGGCACACCCTAATCCCCACGGCACGCGTATGTATATTGAGACCGGCAGGGGAGATCTCAGGATCTCCCGTCGGCTCATGCAGAGCCGGCGCTATCCGAGCGCCGGCTCTGCTCTCAGCCTCCCTCCCCACCGACCCACATGAAGGGAGGGAGGCAGGAGAGGACCGGCGGAGCTATTGCCGGCAGCTCCACTAGAGTTCACTCTCCACTGGACCACCAGGGATGGAATCAGCAGCAACAAGGATCCCCCCTCCCTACAAAAGGTAAGAAGGGAGGGGGGATAGCAAGTAATGTACCCCCACCTCCACCCCCACAATCACCCACCCACATACAGTACACACACATACAGCACCCACACACATACAGCACCCACAGGCATACACAGCACAGCACCCACACACACACACACAGCACCCTCACAAACACACACAGCACACTAACAGTACCCTTACAAACACAAACAGGACCCTAACACACACACACACACACACAGCACACTACCAGTACCCTCACACACAAACAGCACCCTCACATACAGTACATTAACAGCACCCTCACAAGCGCACACACACACACAAACAGCACCCTCATACACAGTACATTAACAGCATCCTCACAAGCACACACACACAAACACCCTCACCCACATAGCACACTACCAGCACCGTCACACACACACACACACAGTAGTTTGTGTATATGTATGTATATTATATATATACACACACACACACACACACACACATACATATATGCGGCGTGTGTTTGTGCTTTGCAATGCAATGCAATAGGCTGTGCACGCCTATGCTATGAGACCTTAGAGACTCACAGAAGTTTTCAAATACACTGCACAATGCTCCTGTATACAAAAGAAGAATTCAGAAGTATGATATTTGTTTGGGTTGCACACAAACATACCTTCCAATTTTTTGTAGGTATGAAACAAAGTAGGGTTGGACAGTCCTCTAGGGGCCATGCCACTGATGCCCCAAAAGGGGGCAAAAAAAATGCATGACAGGCAAGCAACCATGTTCTACCTCCTCACTCTGGGCTGCATGTGCAGAGGGCACGTACTTGGGACAGTTCCTTACTGTCACCAACTGTGCCATCAAACCTAGGACTGTTGGAAGGTACGCATAAAACACTTGCTTTTGCTAAAATAAGGGATGCGTGGCTGCAACAACATAAAAGGGACACTATAATCACCAGAAGGAAAGGAAAGCATTGGATTGGCTGAGAACATCAATTTTTATAATCTCAGCCAAAGGTGCGGAGCCTGCGCCGGCGGGCCTGCAGCGCTGAATTTGGGTGAATTTTTTTTTTTTTTTAAACCATATTTATAGATGGCAAAGGGGGTCGATCACCTAAATAGTGTTTTATACACTATAGCGTGATGAATACACATTTGTATTCCTGTCCCTAAAGTGTTCCATTAAGCAGCAACAAAGAGGAGGGAAAAAAAAATGGAAATAATAATATTTAAAAAATTAAAAAGAGCTCACAGCGTTGCATAAAGATTTTAAAGCTCCTTCAACAATCCTGACTTTGCAGCTAATCTGCTTCATACACTTTTTATAAATACCACACGTGCTCTCGGCTTTAGAGAACGGTGTGTAAATCATTTCCCACATTTGAAACCATTTGGCGTTTCCTCACGATGTCCCAATATGCAGCCACCAAGAAGGTAGCTTACACTTCACACAACCTCGTGTCATTCTGAAATGGTTTGCACAACGTCTAAAGTGGTCTGTTCAGCAACACCCTGCAAGGCAAGGGTTACTGTGGTGATTAATTTGTATATTTAGGGTTAAGCATAGGAACTGAAGTTAAAGTGAGAAATATTAGAGTGACAGGGTTATTCACTTTCATGTAAATTGTCAGCAATTATAAATGAATTTCAAATTCTAGGCCAAAATACCTGAACTTAGCTATTTTGGCATGAAATGTAAAATTCACTTTGAATTCCCGACAATTCACACTTTAGTGAATAAAATGGTTTAGATTTCAGATCAGATTTTTGGTTAGGTTCGATTCATCTCTAATCCCAATTGTAACTCCACTACTTTAACCCTAACACTTGCCATGCATATCCTTTAAAAACCACTAAGTGTGTTTCAGTGAGATCATGTAACGTATTCGTACGTGTAACAGACTACAGCATGTCACCAGTTAAATTGAAGAAAGCACGATAATATTAACAGTAATTGAATAATAATCCATACTACGTATTAATAAAGTCAGACTGATCTCTATATCATCTGATTAGTAAAAAGAAAATAAAAAAGTCGATTCACCTGCTATTGTGAACACAAGATATTTCATTTGGAACGTAAATTAAATGCAGTCTAGATATTGTGTTACCAGGATTTATAGAAATTGTATAGATTGGAAATAAAAAATATTTTAAAACAGCTACCTTCGCGCCTGTCAATCAAATAATTGGCAAATACCTCTACGCTATGGATTATCTGGCAAGGGAGAGTAAGGAAAACCTTCTACACATGCATGTACTATGGTTACCCCTGTTTCCTCTAGCAATGAATGCATAGGAATAGAGCGACTGAAAGTTCGCAGCCAATGAATACTGTTAAAACCTAGTGTGAGTTAATAGGGTATTGCGGAAGAATGAACTTCTGCCTTATAAGATCGACTAAGACCAAAAAGACTGCAGACTTCAGACAAAGCGTCAATACATACATAAACCGTAATATATTTTTCCGTCTGTGGGTCTTCAGGGACTCCTGGCACCTCTTAGTGGTTGTGGTGTTTAAAGTGTCCCTTTAAGAACCGATCAGAAGGAAACAAAAAGAAGTAAACATTTCCATTGATGCACAAGTGTGCGCAAATTTTCCTTCCATACAAAAACATCACAACGTACCTTGGACAGGAAAGTAACTAAAATGTTCAGTTCTAGGTAGCTGATGCATCTGTTTAGAACACTGCCAGACAGAGTAGTTTAAGAGATGTATCCATAGCTTTGTTCTTTTTAGGAAGGAACACAAACTTTACTATGCCCTTAAACAATGATTCAGTATTTAGTGAAAAAAAACAAAACCCTTGTTCACAATGTTTGGTTGTTCACCAGGAAATGATGTCAAGAGTCAACCCTAGAATAAGTGCACATATCACTTTCATACATGTGTAAGATGGTGCAGCTCCTGTGTGAGTGGTGTGTAATGACATGATGACACAGGAGGCGTGTGCTACTGCACAGAGTTCAAGGAAGCTGGCTCTGTCCTCTTGCAGTGTGAGAAGATGGAGGATCTCACAGCTCTGAGGCACACCACTGCACATTCACAATACAAAACATTAAAAGAAAAAAAGTTTACAATTTCTTTCTTCCCCCCCCCAACCCAAGAAAATATTGTCTACTTTCAAATTGTATCAGTTCAGAATGCTATGCCCTATTTCAGGTAAAGAGAAGTATCTACAGCTCGAACAAAGAAGTCACAGATTGCACAGTAAGACGTGCTTTACTGTTTAACCCTTAGACTGCCCAGGACAAGCAGCAGTGGGCTCAGAACTCTGCTCCCACACACATTAATGCCATAACACTTTAACCCCTTAAGGACACATGACATGTGTGACATCTCATGATTCCCTTTTATTCCAGAAGTTTGGTCCTTAAGGGGTTAAGGAGAAATTCTTTCTTAAATTTGGGAAACCTATTCTACAATAGGATCAATATTATTAAGTTATTAATAAAAAAATATAACAATTTGGCATTTTTCGCTAATGTCCTTAACCCCTTTCCAAAAAAATAAATAAAATTTTCATGGGGTAAGGATGAAATATTTCCTGATTATCAAGGGGTCAAATATATTATTCTCTTTAATTTTTTTTTTTTTTTTTTTAAATTAAAGTGTATCTCAGCTCAATATAAAGCAATAGACAGTGGCTGGCCAGAGCGCTCCTCACCAGCCATTTCAGAACTACAACTCCCATGCAGCTAATCGATTCACTGTCAGCATCCTTTGAGAAAAAAAAATATATATAGATAAATGGTTTACAGAAAAATGTAGACCTTAAAATAGCTTCAAGGTGTTACCTTAAAAAAAAAAAAAAAGGAGGAAGGAGGACAGTACAGGAAAGCCCCAGTGTTTCATCACAGGGAGTGACAATAGAGACATTTAACATTTGGAAGGGGATACTCCCTAAATTACGAAAAAAAACAACGAACCTTTTTCCAATGTGTGTACAATGTCTGACTGTACGTGTAGCAATGTGTATGTTTAACAATGTGCGTAGACCTCATTTGGGGTCGAGACGTTGATGACGTGACACTTTGAGCTTTAATAAATCTGCCTGTTATTGCATTTATTCTGTCTGATTGAGTGTGTATAGCAGTGTGTCTTTGTGGGTAAACTTTGTGTGTGTTTATACCATGTGTCTGGCAGTATGTGTCATTGTGTGTATACTCTGTGTGAGTGATTGGGGGGTGGCGGGGGGAGAAGGGTCATTGTGTATATACAGAAATGTTTGTACCTGCCATGTAAACATGTATCACCACTCTCCCAGGGACTAGTGTCCTGCATGGTGGGTACACTAGCCAGACAGCTTCAAGTACCAGCTGTGACGGTAAAAAAACAGCCAGGTGTTAACAATAACCAAACTATATATCAATATTGCAATTAAATGAAACATAACATTTTAAAGTACCAGTATGGCATTGAAGATTTTATATTTCCCTTTCCCAACTGAGAAACACAGATAGACCTAAGGGCCTTTCATAATTCATCTTTAAAAAGTAATTTAAAATAAAGGAGACAGAAGCAACAAAATATTGGCCATATTTATTCAGTTGTTTTGCTGTCAGCCTTGTTTCTTTCAACTATCCACTTATGCCATATAAAGTGAGTGAGACACTTTTAAAAAGTAGCATTGGTAACCATATTACATCAGCTGAACTCACTACTCACTGTCATGGGAAATGTAGTTTACAACTTCTGGAGAGTGAAAATTATTCATCATTGCATTAACTCTTTCATAACAAGTGACATGCCAGGAAAACCATGATGCCTCCTATACAGGCCCATCTCGTCATTTTCTTTTTTGCTCACATTAGAACGCTTTTCTGTATTTACAGTTTAAATAGAAGGTTGACATGAGAAATTGCCTGACAATGCCCAATTTATTTTGGATAAACAAAAGAAAGAGGAATACCTCACTCTTATCACAATCCTGGTGCAACCAGGCCTGGGGTTGGCTACCCCTCCTGTGATAGTTGAAAAAAAATTTGTAGTCCAGGCACTCAAGGAGCAATTCAGCAGGTTTACTGGAAAAAAGTGCAACGGTTCGATGTTGAATTGATCCTTGAGTGCCTGGATTACAATTTTTGTTTAATTTATTTTGGAAACATAGATAGTGACATTATAAGTACTCGTAGCTAAGCAACTCATTTACAGGGCATAGCTGTACGTTAGCTACAACCTTCACATGTGCACAGCTGCGTGCAAGTGCATGCCTTGTTAAAAAAACCAAAAAAAAACAAAACACTTTTTTCCACCCTTATCCCCCACCTAATGCCACCTCCACGCCTTTGTTGAGTAGTTATATTTGCCAAACAGCCCCTAATTTATTGGAACAGTCTCAATTTTAGGTCCCTGTCCCAGGTATGTATTTACCAAAGAAAAGAACATTTTTAAACATGCTTTAATTCCAGAGTATTTCAGAATAACTTCAGCAGTGGTGTCATTTTGACATACATGAGCACTTGGATAACGTACCCACTTTACAGCCTGGCATGTTACTAGTGGCAAGAGGTTTTGCTAAGTGGTAAAAAAAAAAAAAAAAAAAAAAGACCAAGTGTAAATTGAATGCAACCTCCCGCATATATTCACTTAGGAACACTCTGAGCACCATAACAATTTAATGTCTACAAAGCAATTATGGGTTTGGAGGTCCTAGGTGCCATCATCCTTTACAGGGGTTTAACCATTTACAAATGGATTAACCCCAAAGCCATCATCTAGTCTGCCCACCAATCTCCTGTGATGCCCAAGACTTCAACGAGGAAGCCTCAGACTGCGCGCCGCTGATAGGCTGTGAACATCAGCTGACCCGTTCATCCATTAACTCGCTTCTCATTCACAAAACTGTGCGAGAACATTAAATACCTATCAGCGGTGCACAGTCTTCAACTTCTCTGAGGCTCCATCATTGAAGTCTCGGACATCGCCAGAAAACAGGGGGCAGAGAGGACGGGTGATGTCGTCTTCACAGCTTTGGGGTTATGCAGATTAAACCATTAAGATAAGATGGCACCAAAGATCCCCTGTCACCATAACACCTTATTTGAGTTTATTTTATTTTTTTATGGTGTCCAGAGTGTTCCTTTACACCTATACCAGCACCATTTGATATAAAACAAAGTACTGTCAGGAGCGTAAATGTTATTTGCAGCTCAGGGAGCAGTGCTTCTGATAATCATCACTTCTCCCAACTGCACTGTGCCATCATGTTAGATATTTTTCTCCTACTGGACATCAGGGGCTATCAGGGACCATATCGGATTACATGCAGCCGGGCTTTCCAGTCTGGCTCCTTATGGCAAATCGGAAATAAACCAATATATGAAGGATACTCTGTTAGCAAAGATTAGAACCTCTGGATGTTCTTAAGCATGCAGTGGTCTGTCCATCTGACAGTGACATGGGTCCATGTGTTCCTTGTATGTTATGTTCACACTGCACGCGGTCCCAAATACGTTGTTAATAATGCAATTAACCATGCAGCCTTACAGGCTTCTCTTAAACGCTACTCCTCTTCCTGTGCTTAGGAAATCTCCTGGGAGTCAGCTCTGTCACTAGAAGAGCTGAGTGAAGGTTGTAAAACCAGGCAGACCAAATCAGTGTCTTTTAGCACAAACAAACAGAGAGCAGTGGATGCCCTCCAATAAGTGCACTCAAACAAGATGTCACAAGTCTTGTTGTGTAAAAAATAAATAAAAAATAAATTTAATAATTCTATAAACAGTTGTAGGACTGCTGAGACTTAGGTAAAAAGTTTAGTCCCCTTGAGGCACAATAACAACTTAATCTACATGATCAGTGGCCACTCTGCCCGGTGGCCAATCAGTGGCCACTCTGCCCGGTGAGGAGCCTCTTGGCACTGGAGTGTTCCTTTAAAGGACCACTATAGTGCCAGGAAAACACACTCGTTTTCCTGGCACTATAGTGCCCTGAGGGTGCCCCCACCCTCAGGGACCCCCTCCCGTCCGGCTCTGGAAGGTGGAAAAGGGGTTAAACTTACCTTTTTCCAGCGCTGGGCGGAGAGCTCTCCTCCTTCTCTCCTCCTCCGTTCCGCCCCGTCGGCTGAATGCGCACGCGCGGCAAGAGCTGCGCGCGCATTCAGCCGGTCACATAGGAAAGCATTCATAATGCTTTCCTATGGACGCTGGCGTGCTCTCACTGTGAAAATCACAGTGAGAAGCATGCAAGCGCCTCTAGCGGCTGTCAATGAGACAGCCACTAGAGGCTTTGGGGGAAGGCTTAACCCATTAATAAAACATAAGTTTCTCTGAAACTGCTATGTTTATTAAAAAATGGGTTAACCCTAGCTGGACCTGGCACCCAGACCACTTCATTAAGCTGAAGTGGTCTGGGTGCCTAGAGTGGTCCTTTAAAGGAATGCTATAGCGCTAAGAATTAAAAACATGTATACCTAAGGTTTTAGTGTGCTGTATCAATGCAGGTGTTTGATTCCCCTTTAAATGCATAAAAAAAAGGTATTTTACTGACCTTAACCCAGCTTAATGAAGTGGTCTGGGTGCCTGGTCCAGCTAGGGTTAACCCCCTTTTTTTTATTTTTTTATAAACAGCAGTTTCAGAGAAACTGCTATGTTTATAATATGGTTAATCCAGCCTCTAGTGGCTGTCTCATTGACAGCCGCTAGACGCGCTTGTGTGCTTCTCACTGTGACGTCGCTATGAAGGAGGAGGAGAGCTCCCCGTCCGGCGCTGGAGAAAGGCAAGATTTTAACCCCTTCCTCTCCCCAGAGCCCGGCAGGAGGGGGACCCTGAGGGTGGGGGCACCCTCAGGGCACTATAGTGGTCCTTTAAGCCCTCACTGTGCTGCTCTCCCCATTCCAGATTCCGCCTCCTTGGCTGAGTTCAACAAAATTATCTTGGCCAAACCAAGGATTCCTCATAGGGAAGCACTGGGAGGCTAGTGCGCATGTGTGACAAATCTGTGCAATGCTCCAATCAAATACTGCAATAGAAACAAACATTCTAGTTTCTACAAAACTGCTATGTTTTACATTGCACTATTAGAATTTACAGGGTCAAATCTACAGGGTAAATTAAGTAGTCCTTTAAAATTTTCATTAATAATAAATAAAAACAATAATAATACGATAGTGATAATTGTTTGGGTTTGAAAAACCATGTATATACAGACACAAAGACAATCTATGAAGTTACAGAATGGAATTAAAAATGGATTTCAGAAGATTGAAGTGTTTATTGCACCTGCAGTCTAGGGCACTGGGTCCAGCATTAATCCTGAACAGTTTACTAACCGTTTAATAGAGATTCACAGTCTCCAGCAGCCTGTAACTTGGCCTCCAATGACAATATGGTAGAGGCAGATCTATGCTACTCTGTGAAATTGCCAAAGAAAATGAGATGTGTGAAAATGTATAAAAAGAGACACTAAGAACGCTTGATCTTATTCAAGTTATAGTGTCTGTAGCCCATGGCACCGTCCTCCCATTTAGTGGTAAGCAGGTTTTACTTTTTTTTTTCTTTTTAAATGATTAAATGCTAAACAAGTGTTTCCAGCAACCCATGGGCACTGTGCTGCTCAAGAAGGGGGGCAGGCTGTGGGCAGACACTGGGCCCTCATTCAGTGTAACACTGCTCAAAAATAGTTTACATTTGACGAAGAGTTTGCGCCAATGGATTCCAGGCATTAGAATCAATTCAATGTGATGAACTAGTTATAGATCCTAGAATATCCATTTTAATATAACCACAGAGGTTGGTGATGAAATGGTTAAAAGAAAAGAATCAAAATGCTCTTAGTTAAATACCTCATTGTGTCTACCTTCAAGAAATATTTACTATTGTGTGGTGGTTTGAATGAGTCTGCAATTAATGTTAAACTCTCTGCAGACCTAATTTTGCAAAAGTTAACCTTAAAAACCTTAATCTACTTCTTTCCATATTTGCCCTATAACTTCAGCAAAATAACTGATATCCTTGGAATACATATTAGGCATTTTAACAATCACAACGTAAAAAATAAAAATAAAAAGTGAATTTTGATTTTTGTTTTTTTATTTAATCATGTAAAAATTACAAGGAAAATTATGAAATTGTGTACTTTAATTTTTTTTAATCACTGTATTAACATGAAAGAGCTGTTCTGTTTGTTTCTAAAAAAAAAACAAAAAAATGACAGGGTTATCTAAATCTAAAATCTGAATTTAAATTATATAGAATAGCCAAACTACAAACATTTTCCATCCAAGTCATGTATGCTTTTAGTTTGGCTATTTTGGCTTTAAATTCCTGGGAATTGTCACTTTCATGAATAACCCTGACAGCGGTAAACTATGGTGAAATAAATACGGAACATAAATGCCAAAAAAGTCACAGTCTCTAATGCACAGAATTTCAGATAAGGCTCAGTTATAAAAATTGAGGGATGGTGCTGGAGAACTCTATGCAACATAACCACTATAGCAGTGATGGCGAACCTTTTTGAGCCCGAGTGCCCAAACCGCAATACATGCCAACTTTTTTCCCCCTCAAAGTGCCAACACGGCAATTAAACCTGAATACTGAGGTTTAAGTTTAGAAAAAAAACAACTCGTACAGTTGTCCGAACTAATTAACAACTTTGTTTTAAAAGAAGAACACAACAGAGTTCAATGATACAAATTTTAAATAATGATATAAATAGATAAAATTAAGCTTATATGTATTAGTATCTCCAGCAAATGCAATACATACACACAGTCTGCTGAGTACACACACACAGTCTGCTGAGTACACACACACAGTCTGCTGAGTACACACACACAGACTGCTGAGTACACACACACAGACTGCTGTGGGGGTAGGGATGCTGTGTGTGGGCGGGTAGGGTGATGTGTGTGTGTGGGTGGGTAGGGGTGCTGTGCTGTGTGGGGGAGTAGGGGTACTGTAATGGTAGGGGTGCTGTGGTGTGTGGAGGGTAGGGGTGGTGTGCTGTGGGGGGTAGGGGTACATTAAAAAAAAATATATTAATTCTGTATCCCCCCTTCCTTCCTCTTACCTTTGGTGAAGGATGGGGGGACACAGTTATCCATGGTGGTCCGGTGGTGGTAAGTAGGTTTGTGTGAAGCAGCTCTCCTGTCCTCCTGCGCGATGCTGTGTGGAGCGTTGCCCTCCCCCTGTCCTCCCGACATGGAAGCAGAGTAGGCGTCTGCCTTTTCGGGCAGGCAGGTGCCTACTCTGCAGACAGCCAGAGGTCCCCTCTCCCGGCGACCTATGGCCACGTGCCCACAGAGAGGGCCCGGCGTGCCACCTGTGGCACGCGTGCCATAGGTTGGCCATCACTGCACTATAGCCTGCAAAATTGATGCAATTTTCAAGTAAATGTCATGGATGAACACCTCCATGGATTTTGCAAGGAAAATTCTTAAATCCTTCAAAACAAATCTCAGCTTTATAATATAAACTCTAAATTGCATGTAAACACTGCAACACATCAGTGAGGACTTAGGTGCAAATTCAATGCCCTTTAGAACAAACTCTAAATTGGCCATTATATGTAGTCACATCACAATGCTGAAACGGAATCTTTCACCTGGAAAATGTTTGTCTCATGTTTCTTTACAGTTTTTTAGGTTTATATTCAAACAGTGTACTAGTGCTGGGGATGTTACCATTATTATACTCCTGCAAAACTCAGTCTTGTACCTTTTTCTATTTCCGCAAGATCTTAATAGTTAAACAATAACCAGCCCCAAACCCACCTTCTCTAGTAGTTTGGAGGAATGATTTTAATCAAGTCAATAGGATTGTCCTTTATAAAGAAAGCATTGGTAGTGTTTTAAATTCACTTTAATATAAAGTCTGTGCATGATTGTGTAAAACCAAAATAATTAGCACAGGTTGTCAGCTTAACATTTAACATGTCAAGTCTTTCAATGCAAAACATGTGGCGGTTAAATTGTCACAAAAAAAAAAAAATACATTTTTTTTTTTTTTAAACATCCTTTTCAGCCAGTACGTATAACGCGACAAAGACATTAAATAACAATGTGGGGTATTTCCATATACCAAACTGTAAGGAATTTTAAATTACCTTGCAACATTTTGGCTACAGTAGCAATACTATATTAATAATAATAATACGTTTGCAGCACATTATGCTTTTTTTATTCCCAGTTCAAACTATTTCAACTCACACTATTCATTATTTAGTGAACAAACCCCAGTGATAATCCTATAGAGAGATTTCAAGGTGAATCTCCACAGATTAAAACTGCAGTTTTACTTTGCCCCAGTTTGCATTTAGTGATGGCTCAACACTGATGTAAAAACATCAATACCAGCTGGAGTACTTTATATAACATTTTCTAAAGCACTTTACATTGGTGATATAAAATAAAGAGAAAAACAAACACACACACATACATACACACACACACACACACATATAAACATTTAAAAAAAGGAAAGAAATAAATTGAAGTAAACAGTAGTAATAGTTGTAAGTGCTCTGCTAAAAAGGACAATTGTCACCCAAAAAATATTTTTAATATAATACTTTCATCCAGTTTTGAAATGAAAGATTTTTTTTTATTTTTTTTGCTCAAATGAAGTATATGGTAAAAAAAAAAATATATAGGACAGTATCCTTCAGCCATATACATGCACTTTTGGTCAGACAGTGTTTGAAAATCGACAGTCTCCAGGACCTTCCCTGCCTCTGTGCAGAGTGTGAAGCATATGTGTGTTTTGGGGTGGCAGTTGTCCTTTAAGTATGTATACAGTCAAAAAATAAGGTACTGCCTTCTTCTAATTGGCTATTATCTTGGTAAAATAAACCTAATTAAAAAAAATAAACCGTAAATCAGTCTATTTAATTCTAGACAAATAAATTGGTTCAATGCGGTAGCCAAGCTGTTTGGCCCTTACTATATACACACACCAATATGACATTTACTTATTCAAAAGGGAAGGTCCTCAGAAGAGAGATAAATCTGTCAGATTAAGAAATCCCTATTGGTAGAAACAGGACAAAAGCTGTACAGACAGCTCTGGCAGTCACATATGGAGCAAGACACATGAAAACACATCAATAATGATTGTTGTGAAAAAAAAAAAAATCTGTATGAAATGTTTCTATTGAGTTTTTAAACAAAAAAACAAAACATGTATTCTGTTAGGAAAAAAAAAAAAAAAACACACACACACACACACACACTGCATTAAACCTTTGTCTTTGTAAAAGCCACTTGATATGCTCATTCACCACGGTTTTAAATCCATGTGACATGTCACTGTAAACAAAAATCATCCCACTCATTAACTCAAAACACAAGTCTCCGTTTACGCACCTATGTGAAATGGCTGCCATAAAAAAAATAAAATTAAAACAAAAAAAAAAGGCATTAACCCTTTTACAGCTAGAGATGGGGAAAATTACTTTTACCCCCCTCCTCCACTTGTCATGATGCTCTTGCAAGGAAGGGGTTAAAACAGTTGTACTTATCCTCTATGTACAACAGACCACAGACATGCTTTCCTTCCTTTCTGCCAATCCACATATCTCGCCTGCATCTACTAAGATTTAAGAAGCTAGTTATTTTTGTTCTCATAATAAAAAATACACATATTTTATGATCTACTACAAAATATTTGATAGCGAAAAAAAAAAAAAAAAGTAAAAATATTTAGGTTCCAAAAAACAAGCTTAAAATAAAATAAATGTTCAATTGTTTTGATTTCTGACTAAGCAAAATATAAAAAGCTACATATATTAAAATCACACTCATTTCTCAGATTACACGCACACATTTGTTGTATAAATAAATATTAACAGTAATTCAAGATTCACACATGATTGAAAGCAGTACATGTGAAAAATGTATGTGGTCAACATGGCGTCTTTGTTAAGTGGAAATATTAAAATCCTGCTTTGTAAAACTGTCACTCTCAGACACTGAACCCCCTGTTGGTCCAGTACATCCTACATAGCACCTCAGTGGTGTACTTTAAATATGCCCAAATATTCTCCCATATGGGCATATCCCATAAAGCCAGAATACACTACACAGTTTACATCAACACTGCCACCCAGAATGTGTACACATTCATGAGCCTGGGCCCAAATATTAGTGGTTAATATATACATACTCATCAGAAATTATAATTTTTTATATTTAGTACTGTGTAATTTAATGAACTGGCAAAGAATTCAAGTACCGGCTTAATAAAAAATAAATAAAAACTTTGCCACAAAGATGATGACACTAACAAAATTTAAATTCACAAATGATTTGATAAAATGTAGCTGGTGTGTACATGATTTTACATAATTTTATATACACGTGAGCTTTTCCCCCCCCCTATTTCAGCAGAATGCAAACTGTATACATATTTATATAAAAAAATACACAAGAAAGGATTGCTAAAACAAAAACAAAAAACTAGAAGCGAGAGCAAACAAGAATAAAGCACATTTTAATTTGAATTCAAATTTTAAAATAAAATAAAAAAAATAAAAATATTGATTTTATATTTTCATCTAGCCATAATATTAACGTGTTATAATAATTGGTTTGCAATGCATCAAACGTCTAACACCAAGTGCCCTGTACAGGTTAGTTAGAATGACAATCTTTGCCAGATTACCAAGTCTACCATCAACAAAAGAACAAAGCACATGACTGAAGTGGTCCTGGTCAGGGTTTAAAAAAAATAAATGTTCAATTATTACTGGTTTTCTTTTAACATGTCCATTAAAGCCTTTTAAAACTACAAAAACATTATTTTAAGAACCAATAAGGATTGAGGATCAAAATCCAACTGAAAAAAGGTGTGTCTTCTACAGTGCTGTATGTGTGCAGCAAATGCAAATCAATTATTTTCTACAGATAAAAATAATTGGATTAAAAAGGGATCAAATCAACAATTTCTCCATGGGAAATGTCTGCAAAGCCAACATAATGTACTTATGTTCAAGAAAGTCACTTTGAATAAGTAAACTGAATACATTTATAGGAGGCTACATTGTTACAGAGCTCTATTGATGCCTGATTTCAAAATGCAACTAGTTATATAATGAATGTAACCCATCTAGATTAATAGAGCCAAGAATAAGTTAATGGGTGTCTTGTCCTCAAGGTGAGGTGGGGAGAGATCAGGAAGAGGACTAGTAAGACCTGTCTGCAAATTGTTTTGAACAAAAAAGGCTCTCGGTTTAAACAAAGCCATCTATCAATTTCACACCTGGTGTGTGCAACATTCTCTTTGATACAATGTATCTTGTAATCAGCTAATTCCATTAAAGGGATCGCACACATTAAATGTGGCGGTGCATAGCATCTCAGGGGAGCTCTCTGTATGCCTGAATATTAATTCGCTGTGGCATGATCCCACTATCCACCTTGATGTTTCTTTGACAACTTCCTGGGGTTTAAAGTGCCCCCTCCCCCGGAATGGGAGTTCTATAGTCTGTGATGAGGCTGCCTGGAGCCACTTATGGCGACGTTAGGGGGTTCAAGGCACTTACCTGCCCAGGCTCCAGGACCCTCGAGCATGCCTGAGCCTCCCATTGCCAGCACCAAGCCGATAAACCCCGATTGTATTCTCTCCAGCACAGGCCTGCAGACTGAATAGTACTCCCAGCATGCTCAGCTTCAGCACCAGCTGGGGCTGATCTTAAAGGGGCTATGTCTCTTTACTGTGTTAAAAGGGAAATGGTCCCAGCCTCTAGGAACTGTACAGGGATTAGTGATTTCTTCCCTGATTACATGTTATGTTAGTAAAATAATTAAGGAAAACTGCTAGTATTGTCTGTCATGCATTTTATCTGTCAATATCTGATTGGAAATAGATGTGTGTATATATTATACATACAAATTAATTTTTAAATTATGAGAGTTTTTTCAGTGTTAGGGAAAAAAAACTGGTTAATATTTTTTCTGATAAAACATATTGCGAACATAAATTTTGTCTTTGTAAAATCCGCTTCATATGGACACATCTCTTTATTTGGATATTTTTCAGTGTTTTAAATCCCTGCTTGATTATCTCAAACAAAAATTTCTGCTTACTGGCTGACACAGAAAGGAATGCTTTTAACCCATTCACCGCTGGAGAAGACAACAAAAAAATACTCCCCTCCCTCTGCTCCCTGCTGGTTCATGGATCTCTGGCAAGAAAGTAGTTATAACAGTTTTACTCATCTTGTATGTACAACAGACCACGGCCATTCTTTTTTTCCTTACTGTTGATCAATGGTGATTGGTGCATAGGGGCCAGTGGGGCA
>OW240921.1:87960967-88004842 GCA_933207985.1 Pelobates cultripes | reverse complement strand
TCAACCTCACCCATCCATTTTTTATTGCAATTAAACAAATAATCACGTTTATTATTATGGTAAGGACTTATAACTGTGTTGGAAAAACATGTCTGTCATGATTAGTTCTGCAGTTCAGATACATATTATTGATTGCCGATGATGGTGAGAAAGAAGCTAAGCATCTTCAATCATATCAAGGTTTTGCAACATTTTTGAAAATTATAACCCACTTTTTGGGTATAGACTCTAACACCTATTAGAATGGCACTGGGCAATCAGACATTGGACAATCTAAAGGCAGGCCCACTTATTGTTCTGTAGATGCAAACAATATGGAGAATACAGCTGTAAATCTACAATATAAAAACAAATAATAGTGTGTTACAGTATATCAATATGTATATGCGCATAATGGGTTGAACTCACAAGAAAGATGAAAATAGTGCCTTCCCTGATATGAAGGGGCCAAATCCACTTCCTTTCCTCCAATGATACTGGAACTGGACTCAGGATAGGTATAAAAAATATATTCTACTTTATTATTAAATAATATAAAAACAGACAATAAAAATTACTATAATACCAGGTCCTACGCGTTTCGTCCCATAAGGACCTGCCCAGGGACCTCCTGGTATTTAAAGCTACACAAATGTAATGGTAGCAGCAACATAAACTCAAGTAATCTAAACAGAAACAAAAGCAGTATGACTTATTGTTCTGCCTTGTGTGGCTGTCATGGGGTAGCAGCATCAAGTTGTGGAGTTGTAGGTAGAACCAAGCAACTTCACTGGTTGCCACTGCTGTCAATTCACATATCTCACACACATCTAATTCTAAGCTTTACAACAATTTATTTGAAATTAAAAAAGTGAATGTTAATATTAAAAAAAACACAAAAAAACAATCATCTACAAATAGCATGTATATGTTGATTTTTATTGAAGACATCACTACCAAGAGATTTGTCCTAATACGACCACCAGAAGCCAGGATTTTTGTGTGCTGGAAAGTAATATGTGGATGGACTTGAGTCATGATATTTGTGTTACTTCTTGTTTATTGATAGGAAACATTTATACAAAATCATATATACTTAAAGCTTTTAAACTTGTAGAACTGCAATCCCGATTTTCCAAGCCATCACTATTGAATCTCAAGGAAACCGAAATGCTTAAGCCTGAACATGTTTGGTTCTTGATACAGATTTACATCCTTGGCCATACTCAAGGCAAAGGGTGGCGACTAATGTATCATGTCAACAAAGCAAAGTTTGGGATCACTTTGAGGGCCTCCAAAAAGGCTGACTTGCAAAGTGCAAAATGTGTGGCAAGGAAGGGAGTAGGAGGAGAGTGAAAGGCCATCTCACTAATGCTGCTCTGAAGCAACATCTGCAAAGATACCAAAATTATGTATTGCTGAGGGAAGCAGAACAACAAAAAAAAACCCACACCGAATCTAAGTAACCAGCAAACTAATAGTAAACCCTAAAGGTATTACCGGACCTTACAATGGCTGGAATTAACGTAAAAACTAAAATTAACAGGACAAACTGAGATTAGGAATAAAGAGATAATGTAAACAGTGAGACAAGCCAAGGACGTAAGGGCAAGTAAACTGCGGCCAACTTGACAGTTCTGTATCTGATTCTGCACAGTTGTTATCACTTACCGTCAGTGCTACCTCAACTACTACTACCACCACTCTTAAACACATCAAAGGGGATGGTGAGGGCGGTGCCAGTAGTTGAGAGAGGCTGGTTGGACAGGAACAGTTGGAGCCTTCATTATTCGGTAAGTGATAATGGGAAAAAAATAAAAAGTTCTTATTTCCTAGGTGCTACTGCCAGTGCTACTTTTACCTACTTTGATTGACTGATTAAGAATTATTTTACTGAATTACATTTCATTTTTTTTCTACTGAGAGGCAGATGGTTTGCTTTGCATGGTGATTCTGTGCCACTGCTTGTGCTTTGGAAAATCGCACGGTTCTTCCCTCAGTAATAAACTCACTGTGTGATTACTGTTTACTACACAAGTGAATCCTGCCTGCACTTAGTCTGGCAAGTCTTTTTTTTAACTCTTTGTAGATAAAAAGTATTCTTAAATGTGGTGGTGGTGGTTCTCATGGTCATCCCTTTAACTAAAAAATAAATAAAATTAAATTACTCCTGCTGCTGCTCTCCCTTTTTTCAAATGTGTGTGGGGCTATGCCTGCTACCTCCACAGATGGAATTGGTAGAACCTGTTGTTCTTCCACCCAAGGGCAATTATTATTATTATTAATTTTTTTCTTAGGAAAAAGTGAATAGACATGGACAATTGATGACCTACTGACACCTTCCATCCTGAAAAAAAAAAGCTTTCCCACACATCGAGTCTGTAGCGTGATTGATTGTCCTATCAGGGTCCTATCATCAGCTTCTATCACGTGTGTTGGTAAAGGTAGCAGGTACCACACGACTCAGCTAAGAAGGCGTCATTTAATTTGAGAAATGAGAGTTTTTAAAAATGTAAAGTTTAAAGTGAATGGACAGTTGGGGACATACTCACTAATTCCACCCTTTCATTTTTTTGAAAACTCACCTTTTTTCAAAAAAATTACTTCTAGTGCTAGGGCACTGTTTAAAACCAAGCAAACAAGAAACCTGAAGGACGGTCACTGATGCTACCGACTGGATGCATGAGAAGCTTTGTTATTTTCAGTGTGGAAGTGGTGAGATGGTGGTCAATTGCCCACTGACGTTTTCCTTTAATTTCCTCCCCATTTTTGATTAATATAAGATAGCAAAAGAAAAACTATTACAATCAATCATTATAAAGTTCAATAAAATATTTTTTTTGGTACTGAAAATCTACTCCAGCCGAGCAGAGGTATTAACTAAATCCTGTAGACCTGAAAAAAAGTTCTACCAAAGTGGTTTGGTAGAACCAAATGTTTTGCTCTACACAAGTCTAATAGCGATATTCTGTGGTGAGAGCAAACACGATGAAACTCCACACAGATTTATACATATATTTTAAAGAATTCTGTTGCATCACATGTACATTTCATGGGAACTCTTGGGAAAAGTCTATCTCGGGAACAGTAATTCCAAGAAATTAGAATTAATTGTACAATTTCAACCTTCTCGATTTCTTCAGTATGGTGCGGGGTGTTGTATAAGAGTTAAATTGTTTCTCTTACCAAATCGCGAACTACTAAATAAGCTGTGGTAAGACCAAACATGATAAAACTCCACATAGATGTATGCAAACTCAAGTATTACCATATCTCCAGAAATAGTGCTTTCTGAAAAGTTGTCATTTCGTCTATTTCACTATATACTATCAATCAAGATTCCATTGAAATGCCACTAGGACTTAATCTTTCCCTTAATTCTAGCCCACTGAAGGAAAAATGGATTTGAGGATTCATGCTTTCTTTGACCTGGACTCCATCCCCAGGAACTGCGGACTCTTAGCCCTCCCTGCTTCTGTTCAGGGAGTGAAGCAGGGAAGATCATGGAGATTATCTGTTGCGTTTCTAACACTGCATGACAAAAGGTATATGGCTGATTGATACTGTCATATGCTAAAGGAAGGAATGAGTTTTTCAAATTTTTTTCATATACTTCCTTTAAAGAAACAAATATTATTATACTAGTATACTATTATATATATATACTATTTTCTTTTAAAACTTAATAAAGGCATCATTCACACTGCTGGGCATAGAAGGGCACTTTGCCCTAGAGCAGGGGTAGGCAACCTTTTAGCAGCACTGTGCCGATAAAGGATTGTGAAGTCCTGTAGCGTGTCGGTCCTATTTTTTAAAATTGAGGTCTGTATGCTGCAGTATTTTGCTTGTGTTATTTATACTGCAATTGCTTTGTATATTTGTATTTGTGCGTATATTAGCTATTATATTGTATATGTTCAGGAGTAGTTTGTGGTATCATGTATGATACATATGAATGTGGGCTGTGTATTGGGGCTGCTTGTGGAATTGTGTGTGTGGATGGATGTGTCCCATTGTGTGTTTGGTAGTGTGTGTATGTGTGGGGTATTGCATGTGAGAGGCTGCATGTGGGGTTGTGTGCATGTATGTGGATTGTTAGCGGGTTACATTTGTGCGGATTGTGTGTATGTTTGTTTGTGGGCTGTTTGTATTATTTAAGAGAACACAGAACAAACAGTACAGTAAGAACGCGCCTAAAATTATACTAAAAATATATAAAATGCGTAAAATATGAAAACAAAAATAGTGCAAAAACTTATCAAAGTTTGTAATGAATAGTCCCACGTAAAGATAAAAGGAGATTCTTTAGGGTTCGAAGTAAGGTCAAATCTTCATATAGGATTCAGTGGAGCATATGTGGAGAAAAGAAGAGATGAGACTCCAATGGTATAGTATGTAAGTACGTTGACAATAAGACAATAAGATAGGTCTTACTCACAATTTTCAGAGCTGAGGATCCAGCTCTGATGTTGAGCACGTGAAGTGGAATAATCCCCACTCAAGGATATATGGAGTAGACTTCAAATAGCGGTTCTCTGGTACTTATTCAGCGTCAAAGTACGGACCCAAAAAAAGGAAGATAAAATATATAGTGCTCTCTGTTATAACAGTAAAATATAAAATTGTAAATTGAGTATTACTCACATTCTTTTGAGCAGGTATATACTGCTCACTATAAGCGCTTGGGTGGTATAATCCCCACCTATGGATTCTTTAAGTTTCTTCTGAGATTAGGCAATATAAATAGTCAGGTGAAAACAAAACAAAGAAAAATGGCAATAAAGTGTTTTATGCCAAAAAAGATTTTATTATAACTTTATAAAATAATATCTAAACGCGTTTCGCCACTAGGGCTTCTTCAAGTAGATAAAAGTGCAAAAAGGGAACCCCACTGAATCCTATATGAAGATTTGACCTTACTTCGAACCCTAAAGAATCTCCTTTTATCTTTATGTGGGACTATTCATTACAAACTTTGATAAGTTTTTGCACTATTTTTGTTTTCATATTTTACGCATTTTATATATTTTTAGTATAATTTTAGGCGCATTCTTACTGTACTGTTTGTTCTGTGTTCTCTTAACCATTGGGGAATTTTAGGGGATTCCCTATATAGGAGTGCAGCCTTCATATATTGTGGCTATTTAGCGCTGATTTTTTTTTTCTGTTTTTTCTGTTTGTATTATTTGTATGAGGGGAGGGTTATTGTGCATTTCTGTGTATATCTAGCAGTGTGGGTGGCTTCCCTGGGTTCCAGTGGGGGCCAGGCTGGCCAGGTACAGGTGAAGGGCAGGAGCTGCAATAGCCGCTGTGGGCTGCTCTACCACAGTGTGGATTCCCATTCACAAGTGCTGGGAGGAAGGGACCTGAGATCACTTACTCTATGTGCTGCAATGCATAAATTGAGGATTGTCCTCTTCGTATTAGCAGATATCTGAAGTTTCACTGGGACTCCTGATAGGCCAGAGCCTGTTTAGCTCTAGCAGCCTTGAGTGCCGTGCAAAGACACCTTGAGTGGCGTGCATGGCACTAGTGCCGTAGGTTGCCTCCCCCTGCCCTAGAATCACTACATAAAAGCAGCAGTTACGCCGTACTTACCTTTCCCCATTCGCTTCCTCTTCCTCTTCTATTCCTCTTTCTTTTTTATATCACTTTAATGTTGTACTCTCGCAAATATTTTGGTGTCTGGAGTGTCCTTTAATGTCAATGGAGGATCCCATGAAACCTCAGGAGCCTATGTAGATATTGTTTTGCAAAAAAAAAACTAACTAAAAACATAAGAACAAGCAGGGACTACTTTGTCTCATGTCGTTTTTTTTACGCCTAACTTTCTTAGACACTGGGCTGTGCTACCATCATTTAAAAGTGTCAGTTCACCCAGCTGTCACCAGGGTCAGTTACAGAGAATTGTCTCTGTCTATGGAGGAGTCCATGCATGTGAGAGAGTACAGCTCCTGGCGCTGAAGAGAACTCGCTGGAGGAAGATGGTAGTGCCTGCGAGAGACATGTTCAGGAAATTAGAACTCACTTTTCCCTCGTCCCCAACCACCAAGCCTCCAGCAGTGATGTTACCATCGGGGGTCTTTGCAAATTAAAGGGACACTATAGTCACCAAAACACCTGTAGCTTAATAAAAGGTTTTGGTGTTTAGATCATGCCCTTGCAGTCTCGCTGCTCAATTATCTGCCATTTAGGAGTTTAATCACTTTGTTTATGAACCCTAGTCACACCTCCCTGCATGTGACTTGCACAGCCTTCCTAAACACTTCCTGTAAAGAGTCATCAAAAGTTTATCCTTTCTTTATTGCAAGTTCTGTTTAATTTAGGTTTTCTTATCCCTGCTATGTTAATAGTTTGCTAGACCCTGCAAGAGCCTCTTGTATGTGATTAAGGTTCAATTTACAGAGCAAGAGATAAAATTTTTAAGTTAAATTACATCTGATTGAAAGTGAAACCAGTTTTTTTCATGCAGGTTGTGTCAATCAGGGCCAGGGGAGGTGTGGAAAGGGCTGCATAAACAGAAACAACGTGATTTAAGTCCTAAATGTCAGTGAATTGAGCAGTGAAACCTGAGAGGCATGATCTATACACTAAAACAGCTTCATTGAGCTAAAGTTGTTTAGGTGACTACAGTGTCCCTTTAAATAGACGGTGACAATGCCGCTTCAAACTGTAGTAGTTTTAGTACCTGTCATGCCCCTTTTAACAGATCCTAACACATTGGCAACTTGGTATCTCTATCTTAGCTCCTTGTCAATGATTACTATAAGCCCCTTGGCCCCCTACTTGGCCCCTTGACAGTGTTTATAGATTAAACATACAGAGAAGAGGAAAATTCACTTACCTCTGAATTGTAATTAATTGAAATGTGAACAACAAATTTGCAGCCACGGTAGCTGATCTGGAGATATTTTATAACCCAGATATAGTCACGGCTCTGTTTGCTTTTTCTCTAAATTCTGTCAGTTCACTGCAGTTCAGAGTTTTGTCAATAAATTCCTCCTGAGTTTAACATAAACAGTGTTTTTATGTTGTACACAGGAATGTCTGATACATTTTACCGCTGGGCTTCTTGTTATGTTTAGATTATGTTGAAATTGTTTTGTTAGATTTAGATGGGTGTGAAATAGTTTTTTTTATGTTTCTAATTTCCTTAGTGATTGTAATAATGCGTATATTAAATTTGCTTTATTTGTGACACTTTCCTTCTCTTCCTAGAGGCTGTTCAAGTGTGTGAGAAGTTGTCTTTTTAAGGTTATCCTCTAATTTCTGAGAAGATAAGTTTGAATTAATAGCTCAAATGCCAATTTTCCAATATAGAAAAGTCACCATTAAGCGCAATTCATGTGCGTAACTGAATCCACCTGTGACCTGTGGCAGTGCAATAGTATTCCAAGGTATACAAGAATACTTCAGCAGGGTTCTGTACATAGTGAACCTTGGGATGAAGGTTTGCTGGGCTGCCATTTAACTTTTGAATAGGTTTTAAAGTAGTTCTTTAAACTGCTGGGGTCTAAGATTACATATTTTGCAAAGACACCAGAAGGTGACATCACCATTTGGTGTGAGGAGGCCCAAGAGTGAAGGCTGATATACTTACCTGAGGCTGTGCTCTGAGGGCACCATCTTATCCTTTCTCCTGGCCCTTCATCTAACAGGAGTCAAATCCAGTGGCGTACACATGACCCATGGGGCCCCGGTGCAAAAATTGATCCGTGGCCCCCCCCGCGCGCTTACTCGGCGCAGGTCGGGGCCGCAACCCATGGCGGCGGGCACCTGGTCGCAAGGCTGCGACCCCGCGAATGCAGTATACTGCACACACACCTAAAGGACCACTACAGACACCCAGATCACATCAGCTCAATGAAGTGGTCTGGGTGCCAGGTCCCTCTAGTTTTAACCCTGCAGCTGAAAACATAGCTGTTTCAGAGAAACGGCTATGTTTCACTGAGGGTTAATCCAGCCTCTGGTGGCTGTCTCATTGACAGCCCCTAGAGGAGATTCCGCGATTCTCACTGTGAAAATCACAGTGAGAAGACACTGAACGTCCATAGGAAAGCATTGAGTAATGCTTTCCTATGGGCGGTTTAAATGCGCGTGCGCGCCTCTTGCCGCGCATGTGCATTCGGAGCTGAGAGGCGGCGGGATCCCCAGCACCAAGGAAGTCCGGCGCTGGAGAAAGGTAAATGCTGAAGACACACACTCTCACGAACAGACGCATACACACTAGCTAACAGATACACACATTCACTAACAGAGACACACTCAGCGACAGACATACATACACACTCACTTACAAAACATACACTTTCACTGACAAACACACACTCACTAACAGACATCAGACACACTCAGTAACAGACACACTAACACTTACACACACACTAACACACACACACACACACTAACACACACACTAATACACACACTAACACTAACACACACGCACACACTAACACTAATACACACACACTAACACACACACTAACACACACACCAACACAAACTAATACACACACACACTAACACATGTTTTTTTTTAAATTGAATCCCCCCAGCCTCCTTACCTTTTGGGGTGCTGGGGGGATTCCCTGGGGTCCAGTGGTGCTGCTGCTGGGCTGCTGGGCTCCCGGGCAGGCGGGCGGGCTGTTTGGGTGGCCGGCGCGCGAGGGAGCATGTTCCCCTCAGTGCTTCCTCTTCAGCTCCCTCGCGCGCCGCGACCCCTGCGACCCTGGTATGTACGCCACTGGTCACATCAGTGCTGTACTCCAGGTACAACATCAAAGGGACACTCCAGGACCAAAACAACGTCTTCTAAATAAGGTTCTTATGGCGCCAGGAGGTCCCCGGAGTACCTTTCTCAAGCCAGTTTAGTGAATGTGGAGTCATTGCCTGAGAGCGCCAGCTGACCACTCTCAGCCAATCAGTGGCACCCCTGCTTGGTGGCACTACGTGCTTCGTGAATCTGAAAATTCAGTAACCGGATACCTCCAAGGGAGGGGTGGAGATCGCCGCTGGAGGCAACTTTAAACCCTTGAAGTAAGAATGCCTCCGGTGGGCTCCTGGCACCATAAAAACTTAATGTAGATGAAGTTGTTTTGGTACTGGAGTCCCTTTAATGTTGTACTCTCACAAATATTTTGGTGTCTGGAGTGTCCTTTAATGTCAATGGAGGATCCCATGAGACCGCAGGAGCACATGTAGAAATTGTTTTGCAATGAGTGAGACAATGCCTTATTCCTCCAGCCGTCACTAGCTGGGAGAAGTGACAAAGCTTCATAGAGGCAGCTCTGACTTTTGTCAAGCATTGGCAAAATACATAAGACAAAGTAATTTGCTTTATGGATTTTAGAAAAACAACATTGAAAAAGAAGGAAGAATGGATTAGGTGTGAGGAACAAAAGGGAAAGCTAGGTAGGGTGACAGAGCCTCTTCAGCAGTTACTGTGCATTTATATAACTATTTCAAATAGATAAAATTAATTTTTTAATTAATAATAATTAGATAAATATAAAACAGGCGTCATGACTAAATGTTTTCTAGTTATTTTACACAATTTCTCTTTTAAAGGACCACTATAGGCACCCAGACCACTTCAGCTCAATGAAGTGGTCTGAGTGTCAGGTCACCCTAGTTTTAACCCTGCAGCTGTAAACATTGCAGTTTCAGAGAAACTGCTATGTTTACATTGAGGGTTAATCCAGCCTCTGGAGGCTGTCTCCCTGACAGCCACTAGAGGTTACTTCCGCGATCCCCAATGCGAAAATGATGTCCATAGGAAAGCATTGAGTGATGGTTCTGGCCACGCATGCGCATTCGGAGCAGACGTCGGCAGGGGGAGGAGTGGTCACCAGCACAAAGGGAGCCTGGCGCTGGAATAAAGTAAGTGGCTGAAAGGGTTTTAACTCCTTCAGCACAGCGGGAGTGGGGGCCAAATAACCCTACAGTGCCATGAAAATGAGTTTGTTTTCCTGGCACTATAGTGCACCTTTAAGCTAAACACTAACCCTGTCTTGCTATGACTTTTTTTTTTTTTTTATACATTTTTTGATAAGTTGCTGTATGCAAAAGATTAATATAAAAATCTTCTGTTTAGCAAAATGTTTTGATAACACTTTTGATAACTTTATATATATATATATATATATATATATATATAATGTTTTTGATGCAGTCAGTAAATACAGCCAAACAATGGTATCCCAACAAAAACATTTTTTTTTTTTTATACAGTACAGAAATTTTATTTCATAGTTATTTAAAATGTTTACAACATGGGGACTTATTCAGACAGTTTCACTTCTATATTCATAAATAACATAAGTTGGCCACACTACACAATACGTTCCATTGCCAGCAATTGGAAGCTAATGATATATTTTATGACTAAACAACTATTGTACTTTCGAATATAAAGTGTGGTGAAAAAAAAAGGATGGGACAGGATTGCATTTTATTTTTTCGTTCTATATTTGACTCAGAAATGAGGAAATCACACAATTCAATTTCAACTTTTATTTGGCAGAAGATTAGATTTCAATGTGTTATAAAATGTTGTAATTGTTTTGGTTGCAGATTGTAATTCTAGAGCAGGTGTAGGCAACCTTCAGCTCTGTAGATGTTTAGGACTACAACTCCCCTGAAGTTTTGCGAGCATTGTGGCTGTTAGAGCGTCATGGAAGATGTAGTCCACAACATCTGGCATGCCGAAGGTTGGCATCCCTTGCTCTTGCAACATCAGCAGCAATCTAATCAAATCATTATTCATTAAAGAATGAGTTTCATGCAGTAGGAATTGGATTGCAAAACACAAGTTAGTTATATAATTGCATAAAATCTCCACTTCAGCTGAATTAGATATTTTTTTTAAAAACGTCTTCTATAATGACCTTATTTTGGAAAGTCATTATGAAATTCACCATAATTTGCAGGTTAGTGAATAGGCCCCTCATATCTCATGTGAGTAATTGATGAGCACTGGCTTTCTTGCAAAATAAGACAGCTGTGTGCACATCTATTCACACATGAATAAGTACATCTGCATAATTCCCCTGAAAGGCCAGGCCAGCACTATTCAACTCACAAAGCTACACCAACTTGGGCCATTGTTAAGATGAGAATCAGAGGTGGAATTACAGTCATGCCTCCCAAATCTTTAAACGAGACAGTTACTCTTCAAGACCCGTATTCCTCCACCCCCCCTGTCGTTCCTAGGATCCCCCTTTTACAAGCTCAGAATGTTTGGTGACTGAATGAATCACAAAGCTGGAAATTAAGGTTAGTTCTAGTAGTATGTTTATACTACCGTATATATGTTTTCTATATGGCCAGATGTTGGGAGGCTGGCAGAGCATTATAGGAGCTGCAGTTCTGCAACAGCTGGGGATCTACTTCCTGGCCACCTTTATGTTAAAACAAATACGCTTATGCTGTCAATGTTTTATTCCCCCCCTCCCCAAAAATAATAAAATAAAAATATAATAAACTTTGATTCTATGTCATGTGCATGTGTCTGTTAAAAATGCTGGCCCTCTGTGCTTCTCATGGTTATAAAAAGGGTGATTTTCAGTCATTGATCTGAAGAACAGTTGGAAAATGTCTTGGTGCTATATGACTAAAAATATACATAACATTTTTATTTATCTGCTTCGTCAACAAAATCTGAATGTAAACTACTCTAGAATCTTGAGTTTGTTCTCATAGCTCATCAGCAGCTGTGAGAGAACCTTTGATTTTAATGGAACACTCAAAACACTATAACTGCTACAGCCCTCTGTAGTGATCATGGTTCCAGAAACACCCGTGCGCCAGCCTAGGGTAATTAGTTATACAGTTTAAGAAATGGCTGATAAAAGCTCCACCGGTAGCTCCTGGAAGCTCCGACACTAAACTAAGCCTGGTGGTGCAGGGAAGCACTCACTGTCTATTAGTACTCAGCCAATGAGCCATCCCAGCATGGTAGAACTTTGCTCAGTGAAACTAGTGGAAGTTCCTAGCAGGGTTTGAACATCAGAGGAAGAAGAGGCGGGTGCCCAGCAGACCCTGGTAAGATGCCAAACTATTTTTAAGCAGTCTGACTACATACTTGGGGGAACCAGGGCATTCCTCTGACCCTGACCACCGCGGTGAGCTGTAGTGGTTATAGTGCTTGGAGTGTTCCTTTAAAAAGTTACCCAAAGCACCATGACCACTTTAGTGATTTGAAATGTTCATGGTATTTGGAGTCTGTATGTGCAGCATTTCACTAAAAATGCTGCACATGCAGAGATACAGAACTTTGCTTCAGGGGTCTGCACTCCAACTCTGGCAGCATTGTTAGAGGCCTGAAAAGAGAGTTCCAGGCTACTAATGTCAGTTCTGTGCATAAAAGGCACCCATTGTCAGCATGCATAGCCTGCTGGCAATAGACAGCCAATATCAACCCAATACCTCCCTCAGCCCTGCCACTCTGCAGCAAGGGGGAGTGATGACACGGATGGGGGATCGGGCTACTGGAAAACTTGGCCAAGGTAAGTTTTGTCTTTCTTTCGTTTTTCTTTTTTTCTTATACAGGGGAAAGCAAGCAAGAGTTACTCTAATCGAAATTGAAGTAACCCTTTATTGAAATTGACATAGAAGGCCAAGTTAACTTCCCCTCTATTGATTCCATTTAAATAGAAGACTCTCGCTGCAGAATTCATTGATTGACTGTCAGCAATGGGGACATCCTATGTCTTCCACAGTGAAACAATGAAGATCCTGCAAAAGTGATATATTAACATGGATCTTAAAATTACATTAGTTTATCTTTATCCAAATGACAATCTGTTTTCAGCCTTCCTACTGAAAAAGCTGAAGTTAAAACTAAACTAAAACTAAAAGATCTTTTAAGTAAGAGCCACAATCAAAATTGTGTTAATAGAGAATAAAACCAGTTTTAATTTGGGTTAATCTTAAACATAGTACAATATTTTGGTGTTTAATTGTAGTAATATATTTAACACAATGCTATGGAATTCACTATGCCAGAGGCATCTAAATACAGACTTGTCCATTTCCCCAGAATATGGAATTATCAAATAGGTTATAAAACTTCAACTAAACACATATTAAATTGACAAGTAGAGTAATGGTGATCTATTTATTGGGTTAGTTTGTTAGAATTAGAGTGCAAGCTTTCAAGACCACGCAAAAAAACCCCCCAAAAAATAAAAACCCAGTAAGAGCAGGTTTGATGAATGCTGGGAACATGTTCTAAACATAAATAAATAATGTCAGTGCAAATGTATTATTAAAAAGTATTGAGTAAATGTATTAAAAAGTAGATTTGGTAATCTTTAAAAATAATTGTGGTCTATAATTACTAACTTTTAAGTACATTATTTTTAACTTAAGTAAAGTTATTAATTTCTGAGATATGTTACTATAGACAAATGTTTATGTTAATTTTAAAGACAATCCTGTTTAGAATGTAAAGATTTATTTTCAATCTTCAGGCATAGTTAATATTAATTTTTGTTACCTGTCCTACTGTTGTGTCTTGAGTGTTTGCAGTGGGCAGAGCTGGGCAAAGTTTTAAATTACAAAATGGAATTATATACAGAGAGCAATGCAATTCTGTGTGGTAGAGTGATGTGTATTACTGTACGAAAGATTTAAAGTGCTAATATAATTTTAGATGCCAATCGTGAGTTTGCTAATCAATCTAAAGTCAATCACTGTTTTTTTTTCTGTAAATTAGTAATAATTATACAAACAGCATTTTGTTCCAATGGTTGGAAACGGGCAATGTAACCACCCTCTGGAGGCTAAATGTAGATATATTTGAATATTTTCAATATGAGTGTGCGGCACAATTTATTCATACTGTGATTAGAGATGTCGCGAACCATTCGCGAACTTTGCGCGAATGGTTCGCCACGAACCGTTCGCGGCGAACTCCGGTCACCCTCCCTCCCAGACCCTCCCACCTCCTGGACAGCATCCATGTTGAAGCTGCCTTCAACATGGATGCTGTCCAGGAGGTGGGAGGGAGGATCTGCTGGAGATTGGCTGGGCTGTGTCAGCTGACCGGAGTTCGCTGCGAACGGTTCGTGGTGATGAGTTATATTTACCAGTTTTTGACTGCTTAGTTCATTAACCCCTTAAGGACACATGACATGTGTGACATCTCATGATTCCCTTTTATTCCCGAAGTTTGGTCCTTAAGGGGTTAAACTGTATTAACAGTACATACATGGTAGTTAACACGGAAAAAGAATATAAAATATCACAGAAAGCGTACACAAAGACCAAACTAGTTTCCTTTTGGGTTTCTTTGGGGCAAAATGTTAATTACCACTTCTCTGTGAGAAAATGACTTTCTGTCAGGCAGAAATAGTGTTTAGTTCGACTTTCTTTACACCTGGTTCAAAATTAGAAACTCTTGCCCTCTTAAGAGGAATATGGCCCCTTTTTGTATTATTCCATCCACTTTTGTGGCACACCTACATGTTAGAACAACACAAAATGTCCTCAAGTATGCATAAAATATATCACAGACATGACAGAGGAAACACAACAAATGCAATGATACACAGACAACACTGGTGATGCATCCAATTGGGGCAGTAGGCTTGAGACACAACAGATTTGACACATGAAACAATATTGAACAATGCCATTAATTAGACCTGTTTGCAAAGAACATGGCACTGGTGGGACAGGTTTAATAGAGGAAAAGCCATGAGGTTCACGCACAAGGAACTAACATGCCAGTGGAATAAAGAAAATACAAATCAGATAACATCTGCTCTTGTGCTTATCTTCAGGGATAGAAATGTCTAGCACTCACAGAGATCTTACAGGTGAGAAGGAACTTCACTAAAGAGAATGGGGAGAGGGAAATTATTTTTCTCTTTGGTGGTCAAGAGTCCATCGAGGTGGGAAAAGGGTGGGTAGATAGGCTGGAATGGATAGATGCTGAGAAATACTTGGGGCATGGGTTAGGAATAAGAATCATGAGAGACAAGGGCCATATGAGGACACTTTTAGTGCACGAATGACAAAAAAATGAAGCAATAGAGACAAGGGACATCTGAGAAATCCAAGACAAAAGGGGCACAAGTGAGTGGGAGATGAGACTGGGAAGGACAGCTGAGAAGGAGACACAAATTGGGAGTATGGGATAAATATAAAAGGGAAAAGGAGACAAAAGTTGATGATATGAAGTCAGTGATACAACTGAGATAGAAATGAGGCAGGGTGAAAAAATTAGGTAAGTGATAGGGGGAGGGTGTCACGATTGGGACATAGATAAGGGAGAGAAGGAAACACAAGTGGGGGTTAGGTGGGGAGGGTGACACAATTGGGATAATATGGAGAGAGAGGGACAAAATGGCATAATGGTCAGGAAGAGTGGTAGATAAAAGTTGGAGGAAATGGAGAGGCAGACACTAGGGGGGATGATAAAGACACCAGGAAGAACTAAAATGCACTTGGAATCACACATATTAGAAACACAATAATACACACCTGAATTTTAAACACGCATTACAAACAATCCATTCACTTTCTCAATCATGGACATGCCACTTCAATAAGGGAGTTTTTGTGAAGTTGGCAGTGCAGAAAATGAATTACAGTGATTTGGCTGTGCTAGAATGACGGCATAAATTCTGCACAGCCAAACAAATTTGGATGGGTAGTGAGGAAGTGAAATTTCTTCACTATGATGTCCCAACGAGCGGAGTGGCCTTTGAGTGCACTGGAAACCTAACTTGTTTTTTGTCACCCTACTTTAAAACCATTAAAAAAGAAGCAGGGAGAAAAGCCATACCAGTTTCCTTACACCATCAGCACTGCATTAAGTCTCAGAAGCTATGATGCATCACATTTAAATACCCTATTTATGTATCTAAAAATGAGATCAAATTAATAGCAAATACTTTATACTCCAAAAACATTAAGATGTTGTAGTGCTATACTCTTGACAACAAAATATGTCATATCGAGAAAAATACAATTTCTGATCTTATAATAGTTCCATTGGTAGCTACTGGTCTGTGTATGCAGAATACATGTTAATATTCATAGACATACATTAAGGTTGTGGATAAAGAAATAGTCATTCTGTCAGCCATTTCTGATAATGTTGATTGATTAAAAAAAAGTCTCCTCCCTCATTTTATCATTATGCATATTCCTTTCAGTGGGTTAGAATATATTCATCGGGGCTCAATAATTAGACCATGGATAGGTAACAGTGTTTAAGTCATAGTTAACTCTTTAGTACATAGATTCTTTCAGCACATGGATTTTGTGTCATTTGATAACCATTCCCTCCCCCGTGACTTCTTTCCCTGATTGTCCATGGAGTTCAGATTTTTTTTTTCCAGATATTTAGTTTCCTCCAAATCTTCTTTTTTTTCTGTAAGTAATTTATTCTTCCTTTACAACAGCTCACGGCCTGATGAAGTAAGAAAGAATTCTTAAAATTTCTTAACCCGTATGATGTGTAGCCAAAATAGCATATAAACATGAACAGTTAATAGTCATACTGACATATTATCTTGTTTGTGTAAAACAGTGGTTATGGTGTTAGTAGGCTACTGGTTCTGTCCCCAGGTTCTGTATAAAACCGTTTTTAAGAGACTTATCAGAAAGTGAGGGCCTAGCCCATTGTTCTCTGCATTGCTAATAGGAAAATTACAATTATGCATTAGCAATATCAATTTTGACCATATTTGGAGTGCATTAATTGGCTGAGACAGTTAGCTGACACACAAGTGAGAAGCTTGCCTCAGGAACTCACGTTTTTGTCAAACTGCTTAAAATGGTTTGACATGAAACTGAGAGACAGCATCATTAGCTTGCGAGCTCTATAACTGGAAAAAAATTGGGGTAGTATATTGAGTATACTAACCATTTTTCACGGGTACCCCAACAAAGTAATAAAATTAATTTGAATGCTCACCATTAACTGTAATGCAATGTATAAATAATAAAATAAATTTAAAAAACACACACTTTCATTATATTCTTCTCATTTTTAAAAGGGTGAAACCCTGAATCCAAACAGTAAAGGAAGTTTCAATGGGTCACATCATTCTTACAAACAGGGAGGGGGAAGTATTGAATGGAATTTACCATTTCATTGTTAGCATGCATTAGCATTTCAGAGATTTATAAATATTGCTATAGCAGTTTTTGAATCATTTTATTTCCAAAATATATGATTTAACTGTATTTATTGCATGTGGGCTTTATATTGGAATGCATACAGTCTCTTTACATTATTTTGCTATTTTAGCTGTACTGCTAGTAATGCATTCAGGCTTCTTATAGTTACATGTAAGCAAGGTAGTTGACCATTTTTATTTATCTGTTTTATCTATTTATTATATATCTATACTAACATTTCAAACATTGTGTGAAATATTCCAGGATTAATGACACTGTATACTTTCTAAAGCTGTTTATTTCCAAAAAAATTTATTTATAAAGACTGAATGAATAGCAGTCACAAGGTTACAAAGTACCAGTTTAAGATGTTATCTGCTAAACTACCGAAAGATCAAAATTAAGAAAAAGCACTTGTCTTAATTGTTCTCTTTTAGTTGTTTAGTAGGTGGCTCTCTAATTTGGTATCCTTACATGGATTTGCAATATTTAAGGATACCAAATAAGGGAGCTTTCTACTAAGCAGTGTTCTAATTTGCTATCCTTAAATCTGGTAAAGCCACATAAGGGTACGAGTTTATTCACCGAGTTATCTAATATCTACTAAACAGCTAAAAGATCAAAATTAAGAAAAGTCCTTTTCCCAGTATTTTGCAATGGCTTTCCCTTTTACTTGGACCTGCTGGATGCAGGTTCTCCTCTATGGTGATTGTGGTGTGTATCTGACTTTTGCAGAGCAACAGAGCCTGATGGCATCCATGCAAGGAATTGACAATAATCAGCCTGGAACTCTAGTTCTGGACTGACTAATGACTTCCCAATGATGCTGCCCTCCGACAGCAGAGGATTTAATCTCCATATGTGCAGTGTTTCATAATGAAATGCTGCACATACAGATTTCAGGCACCATTACCACTTCAAAACACTGCAGTGGTCATGCTGCTTTCAGTAACCCTTTAACAGACAGTTCTATGAAAATGAATCCCTGCCTCGGAGTAATTTGCAGTTGTTGGATAAACAGCACAACCAATTTAGTCACGTTATATTTACTTACGAATATCTGCCCATTTTCCGTACAATTAAGATGATGATAACGGCACTAATTCCAATCAGCATGATGATACCAGCTACTATTCCAACTAATGCAGCTAATCCCAGGCCTTCTAGAAAAAAAAAACAAATGAAAAAATGAATGATACATGTGGCATAGACTTTAATATTTCCAATACTGATGTCACAGAAAATGTTAAAATGGAAGGTAAGTGTGTAGGTTAGAGTTCAGCTTTTCAATGTACTTATTTTCTATTCTTTAAAGGACAACTGCCGTCAAATATTGACTTTTTTTTAAATCATGCATATTAATATTTTTGAATAGGCTCTGCTGAGCAGCCATGTTGGATCGGATCCTATGGTTTTCTGAGCAGCTGCTGCTTAACCTAACTTGCTTATTGCTTCAATTGCATTCAGAGTACACAGCGCAAGCACAGCAGCAGGCAAGTTAGGTTGAGCAGTAGCTGGTCAGAAAATAGTGGAGTCTGATCCAACATGGCTGCTCAGTCACATAAAAAAAGTACATTCTCTCAAAAAAAATCAATATAAAAAAATATAATTAAGATTCATTAATGTAGTAAATGGGTGTGTCCACTAAATTTTGAATTGCTGTGACTAAATTTTTTTACAAATTTAGACGTTTCAGGATGAAAGTTCCGAGCTGGAACTAAAACTTCAACACTGCTCTAATTTATACTGTGAATGATGAAAAAATGAATATTCTTACAAAGTTCGTGAGTGCTGATATAACAATATATTATACACAATTAAAGTGATAGTGTTTTGACTGTATTGTATTGTATATGATTTACATTGTAAGTATACACATCAAAGCCCTATCACTTTAATTGTTTATCTTTGAAATTGCATTTTTTTAAATTGTGTTTTTTTATCACATCACATTAATTTCATATCATATACATGCTATATGTATACATATACAATATTAAAACATTATTAAAACACACTTCAGCTTATTTTGCACTATTTAATTTGTCTACCACATTGGAATTAGTGCAGGACCCACCAATATTGGGGTACTGTGAAGAAGTGGTGGGCTTAACACAATATGGTCATATGGTGGAACTGAACCCCCATATTTGTTTGATGTGATAGGTGATATTAAGTAGCATTATAAAATTTTAAACTGCATATTTTTGTGTGCGCTGTTCCATAAGATGTATAATGTATAAATGTTGGTCGCTACGGCAGCACCATTCCTAAGAAATGCATATTCTGAGTGTGCCCCCAATTCACTTTTGTCTTTTCTCAAGTTTTGTCAAACAAATAAAAAAACAGAACAAAAAACAAAAGACAAAGTAGTCCCTTATTTGCCTTATGTATTTTAGGAAAGCAAGATTGAAAAAGTAGAATGGAAGAATAGTTCAGGAGTGAAGAACACTAGATGGACAGATTGAAGCTTTCATAGGAGACAATGTAAATACTACATAGATCTTTACTAAAAAATCAACATGTGAGTGATCTGTAATTACATGTTTCAACTTGACCAACTGCTGACATTTTTAAACCATGTGCATGTTGGGCATGGTGGCTTGCTGCCCCTTTAAAGGGGGTCAGTTGAGGAAAAATGTTAAATATATTCTGTGTAGGTTAGATGATTGGTGAATCAATGCAGCCTTAAGGAGTGTATTTGTATAAGCATCTGGTTACATTTTTTTGGGAACATGTATAATCCCACCAAATCTTACCTGATTTCTGCAGCTATTAAACATGTTACAACAATTTTTACATTTTCCAGTCACCTAGCAACCACAAAGAGGCAGACAGATGCAGATTTTGAAATATTTACCAATCAGGACCCAGAAATGTGTAATACAATGTATTCAAAATGGCTAAAACATGTACATACAATTTTAAAGGGACATTCTAAATTATTTATCTGACTGGCATACAAAAAAAAGTGGGGCATAACAATGTAAAACTCTTTACACCATAACCATTAAAATAGTCTCTTGTGGTTAAGTTGCTTAAAGCACCCATTTAACACAATATTTATATAGTAGTTCTGCTCTATTAACACTTTCATCTCAAGGGGAAGGCCAGGGGTCAGCAACCTATGGCACGTTTGCCGTTCATGTACTTGAGGTACCTTTGCACAGTGCACAGGGCTGCCAGATCCAAGCATGCTGGGGAGATCTGAGGATCTTCCCTATAGCTGGCCTATCAGAAGTCCCAGTAGGACTTCTTAAGTCTCTGTAGGACTTCTTCCAACCGAATGTCTGGTTCTAGCAGTGATTGGAGTAGATGGTAAGGGGAAGCCCTCAATTTACTCATTGTGGCCCTTGGAGGATTTGAGATCACCTTCTCCCAGCGCTTATGGAGGGGAATCCACACTGGAGGAGGGCTGGGTAACATAACTACGTTAAGTTTTGATATGTTCCAATCTACATTTTCTTAGGTAAAAATTCAAAGTGTTTGTGGTTTTGATGCATCAAATGTTCATTTAATCACTAAGATATATCAATATTTATTACTAAAGGATCAACAATCTAAAATATAACTCTTTCCATAGAGACAGAGAGTGTCTGCAATTATTAAACATTGACTTACATAGTAAGCATAGCTTATTCTGGCCCAAGAGACCAGAAAGGAATGGATTCTAAGTTTGATATGAAATTCTCTATTTCATTTGTATCGAAACTAATAAAAAAAAGAAATTGGCCACGTTTCACCTTAATGACCAAGACCTTTATAGTTTATAGTTTATAGTTTCTTGGTTTTATTCGTTGATATATTTAACCTTTATATTTTTATATTTACTGTATGTCCAAAATGTTTGAGGATAACTGTTCAAGTACCTTTTTAAAAATAATGATTCTTAATGATTACTTCTTGAAGTCAGTAGCAATCACCTGGTTTAAAAGCCTTTTGTAAGAAATATAATTGAGACTATATTTACTCTTGAGAAATTATGTTAAAGAAGTGGTAACATTTCCAGAAAGTAAACTGAATGGGTGCAGTGTGTTAACTCAATCTAGAATATCCTAAAACAAACATTGTATGCATCCTGATGGAACCACTTCCCACCATGTCTCTGATAAATAATAGCCATATATTTCAAGACACCATAACTGGAATTTGTAAAGATTTTTTTTACTTCTATCCCACAATGTTTTAAGTGGCATTTGGAATGTTTAAGTCAGCAAAGGTAATGTTATTTCCCATCCATGGGCTGTGTACAATGCTAAGCCTTGCTACCACAATCTCCTGGCTGGAAAAAAAAATGAATGCCAAGATGCCCGCATTCTGAAAAGGGCTGGGCAATCTCTAGCCTGTTGCTAGTTAATTTAGATTTTAAGTCATTTGAAGTGATCTAATGGAAGTATAGGATTTGGAGTGACTAAGCCTGTAAACTACATGAGGATCTACATAACTTCACACATACCTAACCTCTTAAACCTCACTGATACACATTTTCTAAACTGCTTACACTGAAGGCCTCTATTCTCACTAAATGCCTGACTAATAATTATGGGGTTTGCAATTTGTTGCTCTACAGTCCCCTAACAAGCATACCTTTCAAGGTTGCTAATACTGTCAGAGATATCTATGGTATTTAAAAAAAAAACCTGATTCTGCAGAGATGTCTTACCATTAAAAGTATACATTGTTACATGACTATCATGCTGCTTGACTTGATTAGTTTATCAAAATTTATTTAGAGAGAGCATAATGTGGAGAACTAAACCGTATGCAGCTCTCCACTGCAGTTACTGAAAGGCCAAACAAATGAATACTTAAAAAGGAGTGGAGGCTCTTGGGCCCTGTCTTAAGTAATGAGACCCCCCCTCCCAGGGAACCGGTGGTGCCCAAACTCCTGAGACCATAAAGCTGGACATCACCATAGATGGTTAAAGGTAAAGGGGACCAATAAGTCAAAAAGAAAAGAAAAACTGTATGAAAAATACAATGTTATTCTTTGAGTGAGAGTTCACAAAATGTTGAGTTACATTTCACAAAATATAGGAAACAGCTTCTGGTAGAAGTGAAAAAAGATGAAGGACTTTGCATGGTCCTTCAAAGTTGTCACAATATTGCTCCATTACTCCAAGTCTCCAGCCCGAGATGTTAATATGAGCAACCAATGTCAACTGACCCCTCCAAGTACCCAGTCAAAGTAGAAATAAAGTCTCTTATACAAGCTTCCTTAGGATATGGGCGGTTTCCCAGTATAAGACTCATAGATCTCTGCAAATATTCGCAGTGGTAAACTGAGGCTCTAATTAAGAAAACTGGCTTGACATGAGCTACATCATATGGGGTGAGTCAAAGCATCAACTTACTGAAACATTTCCAAAATTTTGAATATATGTCATCAAATGCTGCAAGAAAAGATTCTCTCCACATCTGAAGCAGAAACTCACTTAAAATAGTGCATAGTTGAATTTGTACTCAGATAAGTATTAGCTAAGTCTTAGGAAGGTATCAGAGGTTGTTGAGAAGATAAAATTAGTAATTTCGACACATGTATATACTCTCTCAGGCCCCAGGCAGCTATACATACCATTTAAAGTCTTCTAACTTGAGTCTTATTTCCTCAGCCCACCAAAAAAGATTTGGTTAATTTTTTTGGCACTTATTTTTACAAATTGAGATGTAAAAAAAAAAAAAAATATTTCAACAGTTTCAAAGGGTTATAATGGATTTTGTTCACTTTTTTGGGGGGGGGACTGAAGAAAGAAGACAGAAATAAAACTTCAAATGGTAATAAAAAAAGTAATTTTTATAACAATTTTTCACTTTGCCAACCCCTTCACTATTATTAGATTAATAGTGTGAAGAGATAAGTAGGGACATATTTGGGTGGGTGGCTATGGGCCTCTAGCAACCTTGGGGGGCAGGAGATGGACCTAGTTTAGCTATATTGGCCTTGAAGATTAGATATCGTCTGGGCTTTCTCGAGATATCCACAATAATTAATAAAGGGCACAGAAAACTGTTCATCTCCTGGGACCTATTGAGGCCCTAATTAATAAGTAAAGGACCCACGAGACTCCATTATTTTGTGCCTTTCACTGCTTAAACACAGAGTAATGTATTGTACTCCCTTTTGCCCTAATGAGTGGGAATTATATGGTTCCAGGAGACAGAGTATCTCACGGGCCCCAATTTATTTCCTATCATCCTGTAACATCTGGGGTGAAGGATGGAGATGGGCTCACTTGTTAGGTATTTTTGGGGTATATGTGTGCAGACCAACTCTTTTCTGTAGTAATAGAATGCATTTTGCTTAATAAAGTGTGTGTGTGTGTGTGTATATGTATATACAGTATATATATATATATATACATACATATACATACACACACACACACAAACACACATAAAGGTATAAACACAACATATTTGTCTACCTTCAGGCTCTTCTATAACTACAAAATTTGTTGAATTGTCACTTCCTGTGGTTTGAACTTCTGTTTCCACTGTTGATTTTTCTGTGAGGTGATTATGTTCGGTAACATTATATTCAGTTGTGAAAACCTGAAACGCAAAGAAAAAAATAATTATTTAATTCACCGTGACGACGTGAGGTAGAGAGGATATACAGAAAGGTATGAGACAATTTAACAAGGGGAATTTATTACCCCCTGTAATAACAGTTTATTCTTTTGTCTTGTTGCCAACGTTAGGCCAGAATGATCTGACTTTTATTATAGTTTATTTTCCAAACCAGTTATTTGTCTTAAATGGTGCAGCACTGCAAGAACCCACTACAATGTCCTTTTTATTGAAAAACTCCATGTTTTAATAGCTTAATTTTAGATAAGTAACGCGTAAACAGTTCTATATTAAACATCAAAAGCAGAATACATGCAGGAAACAGAGGTCAAGTTATCCTTGGTATTTTATACATTGCAATCACTCATATGTAGCCGCTGTGTATTATATTCCTTTATATGATCTAGGGACATTCCTTCCATTCATAAACATATTATATGTAGAAATAAAAGAAAAAAAGTTTACTAAAACCAAACATTTCTTGTTTTCTGTCATTTATCTACCTGTCTGTCTGCCATTGAACTGTTTGTCTATCACTGGTCTGTCTAACACCTGTTTGTTGATCTATTAAAATCTTATTTCCTATTTACACATATATTGGACAGGCAAGTATCAGACTTGTGGGGCTAACAATAAAAAAATAAAAAAATAAAAATAAAATATGTTCATCACTCAACAACTTCCCCAACAGGTTCATTTAATAATGGAGAACTTTATACTGCAATGTGGTAGCAGCAAATCATGTCACACTTATTTTGCATACATAGGTACATCAAGCTAGACTAAAAGCCATAAGAAATAACAAAGACAACACCCAACTACTAGAATAAAAATACAGCCAAGTTTTTGGACTATATTTAGAAATGCAAGCAAAGCAAAGAATAGATCTAAAGAATATTTGCTAGCTAAAACAAACAAACAAAAAACTATCACACACTTAAATTGCCACCATTGACCATTTAATCCCTCAAGGTAAGATGGCAAAGGGACCTCCTCACACCATAACAGCTTCATAACGATGACGTTGCTATGTTGCCCAAAGTGGTCTTTTTGTCAGCCTTATGTCACTCTTTTCTAGTGGCTCCATACTTGGGAGTGTAAAACATTGCTTTATTTTTTGTATGTGTTTTTTTTATTAATATATGTGCTGAATGCCAACTACACCTCTAAAAAAGATCCCTTAAATTAAACAGACTCCCTTTGACCATTTTAAAAGTTGGAAGGTGTTCGAACCCTTCCTCGACAGACGAATCAGCACTTCATTCACACCCTTGCAGTTAGCACCAATACAACTTTCCTTCTGTAAAGAACAATAGTTATAAAGGCACCCTCTTACCTTCTGTCTCTGCTACATCTGCACATTTTCTTTGCTGAATGACTAGCAAATCACTGAGTTTTCTTCGCAAGTATAACTTTACTGTGTCACTCTTATAAGGACAAGGAGTTTGGTCAATAAATAGCAAAATGTGGTGAATTGAGAAGTGAATGGCAAAGATAAGGCAAAAAGTGAAGTTTTTGAAAAATTCTTACTCACTACAAATCTGAATTCTGGTTCAATGATTTTTGACTTAGCAACTTACTCCATTCTGATGTAGAATGCTTATTGAATTAAATCAATAATGAATACAGGACTCAGTGGAAATGGAAATTCTGATATCTTCTACCCCGTTTACCGTTGTTCATGCTGCTTACCTGTTAAAAGGTATATTTTCCAAACCTCTATGGAAGTTTTTTTAGCCTACCTCTACTACTCTATCTGATCTCTCAGGTACTACCTTTTGCAGTTACCTTACCTTTCCACATAAAGGTATTTAACTTGCCTGAGTGTATATATTACAGTCTTAGAACACAGATGTTTATTCAGTAGAAATAATTGGCTATATGTAATCAAGATTGAGTGAAACTATTCCTTTATCTGATATTCTTTGAGGAAAACAACAAGAATAGGCAAGATAATGCCACAATAAACACAGCAAGTGTCGACTTTTTGACCCAAGTATCACTTAATTACTTCTAAAACGTGTGTGCACATAAAGGGTTATTGTGGTTTTGCATTGTGTAAATGGTTAAGGATTATTAGCTGATACATTGTATATTCTTGTTGTGTTCCTCCAAGAGTATCCTGATTTTGTGTTGCCTATTTTATATTTCTGCTTTGGTTATACCAGGGGATATCCAAATCTATCTCAAACCTCACCTGCCCTAGCTCTGCAATCTCCTTCTACCATTCCACCCTCTCCTCTCAACTAGACATCATGGTACCTCCTACACTTAAACGCAGGAAGCGCCCACAACTACAACCTTGGCACACCAAGCTTACTCGATACCTCCAAAAATGCTCCAGAACTGCTGAAAGCTGCCTCAGTAAGTCTCACTTTGCATTTGACTTTCTCCACTCTGAATTTATGCTACGCTCTTACAGCTTGACTCTTTCCTCTGCAAAAGTAAATTACTTCAATACCCTCATAACTACACTTTCTGTTTCTGTGTGTCAAACTTGTCTGGTTACAATTACATATTTATCCGTCCACCCATTGTAAAGCGCTACGGAAAGTGTTGGCGCTATATAAATATAATAATAATATCCAGTTCCTCTTTGAATGGTGCTCAGATCAGTGCAAGGGACATTTATTTACACAGTACCCGTGTGCTTCACTGATATAAGTAGGTCATGCAAACGGTGACCCCATAAATCTACCATTTTACTTGCTATATAAATATGGTTACAATCTTTCCTTTTCTCATTTAATTATGTTGAAAATAAAAAAGATGATGGTAACGCGTCTCATACCTGAGTTTGGAACTCTGTTGGATCTGTAAAGGTTTTTTCTGTGATATCCACTGTTCCGTCAGCTGTGTCTGGCAACAACGTACCTTAAGACAAAAAGTGAAAGCACTGAATTCTGCAATAAATGCTTCTACTCTATTTAAACTTTGATTTTATTTACAGGAAAAGTTACAGCATTATAGGTATATGTACAGACTGCTGTTGGGTGCACACTAAAAGTTTAAATCAGGAACATTAACAGAAAAAAAAAAACGTTCATGTTTACAGAAATATAGGTAGAATAGTGTAACAGATGTTTTCCTTGTCTCATGTGTTCATTCAATAGGTTCAAAATAGTTATCACAGAAGTACATACTGTAAAAACAAATCAAACATGAACTCCGATGCTTATAAAATTACTTGAAAGAAACCGTTGGAATGTTTGGGAATACACATTCTTTAAATGCCATCAAAATGCAATAATTAGGTCTGGCTGGTATAATGCTACACACTTAGAAGTACCAAACTAAAGGGAGGTATTTGGCCAATACAAATGCTGTTTTGCGACTCTGTGATAAAAAGGGCCAATCACCATGACAACCTATAGAAAGTATCAATATTTACCAATTTGCACCCAGAATATCACATTTATCTGGATAAATCTCCCCTAAATATCTTAAAACAACCCCAATATGGAGCAAGAGTGTATGGAATGGCTAGGATTTGCTGAGAGTTGCAACAACTTAATTGCTGGATTAGTTGCTGCAAGAAGACGCAAATCCAGGCAGTTTGCGGCAAACACAGGAACACCAAAGGTAAGGCAAACAATATGGTCATTGCCTGTTTCTGAGTATTGATACTCGATTATCGCTGTTAAAGCAAGCAGGGGAATTGGGGTCACTGATACCCATTCATCACATTGAGTTGATGTTTACGACAGCTCCTGCTTCTGTATAGATTGGATTTTCAGTACCTGACAAGGAACCATCTATTATCATCTTCCTGTATCTTCATTATTATCAAAGCTGAGCATGTATTGCCATGTATACTAACATTATATATTCTAAGTCTTTTATGGACTCACCCTTGATTTCTGAATCCTAATGCTTGACCTGGGACATTTAAATACCAGCTGGGATTGATCCTAAGTGCTCTGCTTGGCTCCATAAAATCACCTTTCCATTGACCATACCCAGGCCTCCCAACCATCTTGTTTTCGGTGGGACAATCACGATTTTCAGGTCTTGTCCCACTGTGCTGCGTTTGGGGACACCAGGAGATTGACCCCAACAAGCATAGTGTGAGTGTATTGTTAAATGTGCTGGCACTGCTTTCAGAAAACTATGACCCTGCACAATTGGCCAGACTGACCTGTATGTACAGACAAGCTCTCTATAGGCCTCTATAGGCCCCTCTTTACCCCTCTCACCTGCATCCAGCTTTACAGGACTCTGGATTTCGGGAGGTATGCCTTACTGAATTTTAATATACTATGGTGACTTGAGAAATCTTTTGTAGTTTACATTTTTCCAGAATCTATTGTATGACCTATGCATCAAGATTCAATAAAATATATAGGTTTAGACATATTATGTATGAATTGTGTGTTTAAATAGTCTGATAGACATCACTTGCCGGTGGGCTCCTTTTTGACGAGGAGTTTAAAGTGCCGTATAAAGGAACCAGTTTGAAAGTATATCAGAATCTGTGGTGGCCATTTTTTAAAGGGATCACTGGGTTCAGTGTCTCTGTCCTGCTTACTCCTGCAATGTGAATCATTTTAGTTTTAGAAAACTGCAATGATTACATTGCAGGACTAAGACTGTCTATAGTGGCTGTCAATCAGAAAGCCACTAGAGGCACTTCCTGGTGGTTAGGCGACTTTTGATCGCCCTAACTGATGCTGGACATCCTCACGCTCTGCTTAGAAGGGAGATATTAAGGATAGGGTTTAATATAATAAAACATGTAAACATATATTGGCTAAAACTATGAATAAATTAGTTAATTTAATAAAGTTTGGAATAATTAAGGACAAATCTCTTCCATATTCAATATTGATTATAAGAAATAATTGTAGGAAGAGATCGAATTTATGAAAAGGTGGTTGTTTTTATGTCTATACATTATATTGTTAATAGGAGACCATGCAATTTTTTTCTTGTTTTTTTTTTTTTTTTTTAAAGATTTTTGATGAATGTATACTTTTATGTAATACTTTTGGTATACCACGCACATTAATTGCATGTCATAATTATATCTGGACTTCAATAGAAAAAGTTATAAAAAAAGAAACAGTGACTTGAAGTGTCTTTAATGTAAAGTTTCTAACATACCCCCGTTTTTCTTGCACTACATATAAAGTACACATATTTTGCATTGTTGATTTGACATTTCCTTGCATTCATCATGAACTTTAACAAAGCTATAAAGACACTCTGTTTGTCTATTCAGTGGATCTAAATGTCACTTAAGCACCCTTGTGCTATCACTTATCTGACACCTTACACGATGTGCAAACAACAATCTTTCATCACCCTGGCAAGATCTAGTAAATCAAAACTTTGCTTACACTTGAATTTAGGAAACCTGGGATTATTTATAAGGATACATTTACTGCAAGCGAAATAAACACATCAGAGAATAGTGGTTATAAACAGTCTTCACTGTCTTCTTATTGAGGCTACCCTCTGAGCTATCAGTTCCTTAATACCTTAAATTAAATGCCTTTCATGGATTCCGTGCCTGAAAACATTAAAGAGATACTGTAAACAAAAAAACGACTTTAGCTTAAAGGGACACATTAATCAAGAAAAACTATTTTAGCTTAATGAAGCAGTTGTGGTGTATAGATCATGCCCCTGCAGTGTTACGCGCAATTCTATGCAATTTATTTTCTATTAATATCAAGAAGTATTACTTTATTGAGAGGGTAGTGGATGCATGGAATAGCCTTCCAGCTGAAGTGGTAGAGGTTTACACAGTGAGTTTAAGCATGCGTGGGATAAGCATAAGGCTATCCTTGATATAAGAGACTAATGCAAGTATTAAGAAAATTGGGGAGACTAGATGGGAAGAATGGCTCTTATTTGCCGTCACATTCTATGTTTTTATGTTAAGAAGTTAAAACATGTTTTTGTTTATGCAGCCCTAACCACACCTCCCCTGGCTGTGACTGACCCAGCCTGCATGAAAAAAATGGCTTAAATTTAGATGGTGTTTTTTACATTATAGCGTCAGGAATACATGTTTGTGTTCCTGACCCTATAGTGATCTGCTAAAGTAGTACTGTTGGCAATAGTATCAATTTAATGAAGCTTTTTGTGGTTCGTAGATTATGCCTCTGTAGGGTCACTGCTCAGTTCTCTGCCACTTTGTTTATGCAGTCCAAGCAGAATTAGACTTCTTTGTCAGGAAGTGTGTAGGAGGCTGTGGGAGTCACAGCCAGATGAGGTGTGGTCAGGGCTGCATGAAGAAAGTGATTCTTGACAATTCCTCTTCCTATAATGTTTCTTAATTCTGCCCTCCAAAATCTTATTTTCATCTATTCTATATGCCTTATTTTACTTGTCACAACAAAATTATCTTTATTTTGAATGGATAAAGAATGTTTATTAACATCTTTAAAGTAGTTTAATAAATCTAAGGTTAAGAAAGCAGTCATGTTGCTGCCTGAATAGCCACACATGTATCATACAAGAGAGATTGAATGGCGAATGCTCACCCTCATCTCATATGCCTGAATGCAGCTCTATACACCCTTAAGTAAATCTATCACAATCAGAACAGATGTTTTGATGCAAGTACATTGCTGTGGCACAATGTACCCTATTGCTCTTAGCATCACTAGTCTCTAGTTATCACTACACATAACCACAATATTGCAAGTATATTCCTTAGTTGTTTGGTTCTTCATCCTTCTTCCCGTGTTCCAGATATCTTGTGAAGTGACCCATCTTATTTTTCTGCCTAATTTGTATTTGCTGTTTTGTAACGTACTTGAATTGCTTGCTTGTTTTATTCCAGGACAACAAGCCACTGATTTATTTTCATATATTTTTGATTAAATTTTATAAAACATTGGAAAAATAACTTTGGGAAATGGTACAAAAAGGAAAAAGGGAAAATGAGGGAAAAAACCATTGCTCAAACCAAAATTATATACATATTTAGGTAGACATAAAACTGTTTGACATATATGAAATTTAACATTGAAGGGACATCATAGCCAACAGAATAACTACAGCTTAATGTAGTTATTATAGTGTATAGCATTAGCATCTTCCTGCAGGCTTGTTAATGTAAATACTGACTTTGCAGAGAAAAGGCAGTGTTTACATTACTGCCTAGAAACAGCTCTAGTGGCAATTTTTTATAAACTCAGCCATGGAGGAACAGCAGAGGCGGAGTCAGATACGGCAAACACGCGTAGCGCTGGAATAAATAGGTTTTATTATCTTTTAACAAGAGCAATGGGAGGCTGGCCACCTAAAATGTGTTTTAAACACTATAGTGTCAGGAATACATGTTTGTATTCCTGACACTATAGTGTTCTATTAAATTTTAGAGGAATACACTTACAGCAGCATTCCATGCACTATTAAACATCTCTTAAACAAGTTCAATCTTCCGATATACATAGTTAATAGTGCTTATCCTTGGAGCATCTTGCGACAACTGGTGCTCTCACAGGCCTATGAGTGGACACATTGGTACTTGACACTTGTATACAATACTTGCAGCAGTCTCTGGTACAACAGCTGCCTTTTGGAATCTTTACAAATGGCTACTAGCAAGGCATCATGGGAATTGTAGCCTTTCAAGATTCCTTCTCCTTTAATGAACCTACTCAGACAAAAAGCATTCATTTATGCAATCTGCACACATTTGTTGCAGACTACCTTGTAAACATGTATATTTTTTATGGAATTGCATTATGAATACTTTCCATTGTCTGGTACTTGACTTGCTTTTCAAACGACACTGATATAATCAGCATAGCGAATATCTACAAGGTTTCGTGAATGGAAATTATTCAGAAAGAACAACATAACGATATTTATCCTGTCATTCCTCACATTCTTTAGCCAAATGTTCTCTATTGCTACATAATAACCCTTTCAACTGTTTTTCTCTTAAACCTGAAGACTAGTTAAACTGAACACAGATACGTATTTACTATTGATGTCCCAGAGGAGTTAGCCAATGTAATTTGGATTTCCTACCAGGGATTATTTTCACAGTTTCATATGAAGCAGCCTCTGTGAACAGTTTCGAATCGCACAAAGTTTCTATGTTCACAAAAAGATAAAACCTATAATTTGAATGGAACCCCCTTTAAACAACATCTGCATATGTTTAAAAAAAAAAAAAAAAAAGCCTAGCAAAATGTTCTACTGGGTAATTACAATTGCATTTATAATTTTTGCAGTTTCATTGATTTACCAAAGCATATAAAAATTCTTTGAAGTAGTGCAATGCATTGTCCTGTACCCTAATCTGTCTGTCTGCTGATATTCCCTTTCAAAAGCATGGACTATCTCACACCCATGAAAATCACAGACTTAAATCTTTTATAAGCTAAGCGATGGCACATTCCTCTAAAAGTATGTCTTAAAATAGAATCAAACCCTTGATGAGAATATAATGTAGGAAACAATTAGGAACCTCTACACATAAAGTATTAAAATACACTAAATTTTCATTCAACTTTTAAAAGTTTTCTATGAACAGAAGAGTTGGAGATATGTTTTTGCACAACAGGACACACCTTGTATCCTAAAAATCGATGTATTTTGTTATTACCAAGGTTAGTTTGATATTACTGTATACCAACGGTCCTGCATATTACACTTTTTGAAACAAAACATATTCATTAACTTATATATAATTGCATGTTTTAAAACATAGCATCAATCCTTATGGAAAAACAATACTAAGCAATAGGACAAACAGCAGAACATCATTCACATATATTCCCAGACATGATTGTTTTTTCTTCTTCTTAGTAAAACGCACCAAATTTGGCAATAAAAATAGATTTCTACGAGCTTTTCCTTACCTTCTTGGGCACACGCAGAGCACACCAGGCTGATTAGTAATGAAATAAAAATTTGTAAGTGGAACATCTTGTTTCAATCAAAGAACTTGTCCACAGCGAGAAGTATATACCAAAATAACCTCCCAATAAAATGAATTTCAGACCGTTATTGCTGCTGTTTCTTAACTGACTGAAATTACATGGGGGTATGGGTGGTACTTAAGAAGTTTGAAAGGTGGGGGTTGAGTCTCACAGATATTTGACCCTCCCAGGGCTAAGAGTTTGGTCTGCAATTCAGGATGATCTTACCACAGTATTACTGTTACAAGGCTGCAGCTGCTAGCTCTTGGGAGGTTGCAATTGCTCTCTTAACATAGCTGGGTTTTGTTCAGGACAAATTAGAGTTAAAGTATCAGTTGAAAAGTATAAGTATGTTGTTTCAAACTGCACATTTGGTCAAGGTTTCAATGTACTCAAAGCATCATGACAACCTTGAATTAACAATTGCGGAAGGAGCTTGGCTGCTACTGTCATGCATTCTCTTCTATAATTCTGTAGGGATTTGAAATAAAATGCTCTTTAAGTGAATACAGCATATGTAAGCAGTACAGACACTTTCCTGGGTTATAGTAACTCTATTCCAATTGCAATGGTTTCAACAATGGAACATCTGACAAGTGCAGAACTGCTAGGATTGGCCTAGGATTCTTACTCACTTCCTGGTCTTTTGAGATGGTGAACACTCGCTTCACCGTTTGCATACTTGGTTTATGGTGACAGAACTGCTTTAAAATATAGCAGAGCAGTTCGTCCTACTCACATATTTTGAAATATTTTGTAAATAGTTTTTTGACTTATATCCTACTATTTCTTGAAAAGCTCAATTTATTTATACTTAAATTACAAGATACACACTGCCCCAAGGCCACATTAAGGTTGCTCAGGGCCCTAGGCAGAGTGCCAGATTGGCCTCTGCTTTTGTGAGTGTTGTGTGTGTTAACTGAGTGTTGTGTGTGTGTGTAATGGCTGAGTGTTGGGTATGTGGAGAAGGTTGAGAGCTATGTAGAGGCTGAATGTTGTGTGTATATGTCCCCCCCCATGCTTACCTTCAATGGTGGTCCTGTGGAGTGTGAGATGGGACCCTGATGGTCCGGTGGGGGAGCTCCATTGTCTGTACCAATATAAGTACTAGTTGTGGCAGTCTGAGTAATTGAGAAGCGCCAGGGGGGCTGTGAGGGTGCTCTAAAAGTGGGCTATACCTGATATTGGTACAGACCACAACGCTCTCTCAACGACATGAGGGAGCACAGGGTGGAGCAGGGAAATCTTTTCAACTCCCTGTTACCTCAACGAGGGCCCGTTCAGAGCTGTAGCTCCAGGCTTAGACAGAGACTATTGCGGCCACCTTATTTGCCTAATGGATAATCCAGTTCGGCATTCCTTGCTTTTTGTGAGAGTCATCTTTAGGTTGATACTGTGTTTACTGACTCCCAAACAAGTTAAGATTGATGCCGCCAAACAAAATTTCTGTTAATCTGGGTTTGGAGGTTCACAGAATGGCACTTGTTCCATTTTCAACCATCTCACAACACATTGCATTAGAAATTTTACATCTAAACAATGATAACTACGTGTGTACATAAATATTCAAAAACAGAACAAGCTAACCCAAACTCAAGTAAATGAACTATAGAGAGAAACATTGGACAGGATGAAAAATTTGACCCTGAATTAAAAGGACACTCCCCTGCCCAAATAGAAAAAAAATAAAATAAAAATACACTATTAAGTCAATATACCCCAAATGGAAACAAATGCATTTGATTATGCATATTTTCATTGGGTGTATATCTAAACATAGCATGCAAAAGATGCAGATCTCTTGTCTGAAGCCTTTGCAAGCCCACCTCTTCCTAACTTTCTGTGGATGTACAGTTAGAAACTTAAAGACAAAATGTAGAGTTTTTGCAAGGTAGGTGCTCTGAGCAATTGCTGCTTCTTGAATTTAGCTCCACTGAGCTAACCAAACCAGGACGTGCAAGGATCTGTTTTCTGATGGACAGTCAGCCAGGTAGGTGCAACAAGGATAATTTTTAAAAGTGCCAATTTCTATTAAAATCATTTTTTTGTGAAATAAAAAAAAGAAAATACACTCTTCACAAATAGAGTACTTCAGCAAGCCAAAGTGCTTTAGGGGTCCAAAGTCACCTTTTGATATGTGCCTGGTCATAACTAGTACATTCTATGTGCACACCTATGTCTGTGAGTGGACAGAAGTCCCTCTTGGGACTGGCTCTAGGGCAGTGGTTCCCAACCCAGTCCTCAAGTACCCCCTAACAGTCCAGGAATCAGGGATTGTCCAGTTCTTTCCAAGGTATTTTTAGAAAGAAAGAAAAAAAACAGGGTAATCCCTAAATCCTGGACTGTTAGGGCATACTTGAGGACTGGGTTGGGTACCCCTGGTCTAGGGGATCCCTGTTAGTTTCATTTATATATTTTTACTATTTGGGGAAGTAACTCTGTAATCTTTCACATGGTTACTCACCAAGTCCAAATGGCCTCCTACTAAATGAGAAAAAAAACAAATGCTGTTGTATGGAGCCCTTCGAACTGGAAAATCTAGACATTGTTCCCACTATTTAACAACGGGCAGATTTTGTAGTTTAATTTGGTCTGGATTCCAATCAGACAGAATGCCACAGGACAGCTGAAATTGTGACTGAATGGAACATAATTTATTATGAATAAAATTTAATAAAATGTGAGAAAATAAGAATTTTTTTTAAATTTGTACTTCCGTCTGACATTTTAGCTGTGAATGTCATAATACTGGCAATGGTAATGGCATACCGGCATACTGGCAATGGCATACCATTTGAAAAAGTAGACAACCCAAGGTATTGAAAGTGGGGTATGTTTAGTCTTTTTTAGTAGCCACTTAGTCACAAACACTGGCCAAAGTTAGCGTTCATATTTGTTTTTGTGTGAAAAAAGCAAAAAACTAATATTTGGCCAGTGTTTGTGACTAAGTGGCTACTAAGAAAGACTGGACATACCCCACTTGCAATACCTTGGGTTGTCTACTTTTGCAAATGGTATGCCATCATGGGGGTAATTCTTATTCCTGGGCTACCATACGGTCTCAAAGGCAACATAACCAACCTGGCAAATTTCAATGTCCAAAAAATGAAATGCAACCTTATATGTGACTCTCTAACTTTCCATGGGGGTACTGTTATTCTCGGGAGACTTCACTAAACACAAATATTAGTGTTTTAAAACAGTAAAACATATTACGAAAATAATATAGTCCATAAAAGTGCAGTTCGTTTGTAAAAAATTCAAAAAACGTCACCTTTACTTAAAATATAATCGTTGTAATACAATTTACCAGTTTGAAACACTAATATTTGAGTTCAATAAAGTCTCCTGAGTAAAACAGTACCCCCTATGTGCAGGTTTTATGGTGTCTTGGAGAGTTACAGGGTCAAATATAGTGCTTGCGAATTAAATTCTCTGCACTTTCTCCCTGTGTTGTCAGGCATGTCAATCAAATTTTAATTAATCAAATCACATAATTATGTTAAAAGATTACTTAAATATACACGTACAATTTTAATATATATGCATTTATAGGTATTTAAATTCTACGTGTATACTAATGTAATCTTTTATGTAGTTATATGTATTTATCTATATATATATATTTGCGGTTATTTGTATTTTATATATATATATATATTAGTAACAAAATACAGTTAGAATGAAAACACACATGAATATATAATTTATATTAAATTTTGTTTCAATATTTTTTTTATTTTATTATTTTATTTATTTATTATTGTAATTATATGTATATATATATATATATGTGTATATATCTATTATATATATAATATATATATCTTATATATATGTAACGTCATTCTAAGTGTATTTTATTACTAATATATGTACTTATATTAATATTAAAATACACTTTGTATGACGTTACATATATATATAATTATGTTAAAAGATTACTTAAATATACACGTAGAATTTTAATATATATGCATTTATAGGTATTTAAATTCTACGTGTATACTAATGTAATCTTTTATGTAGTTATATGTATTTATCTATATATATATATTTGCGGTTATTTGTATTTTATATATATATATATTAGTAACAAAATACAGTTAGAATGAAATCACACATGAATATATAATTTATATTAAATTTTGTTTCAATATTTTTTTTATTTTATTATTTTATTTATTTATTATTGTAATTATATGTATATATATATATATATATGTGTATATATCTATTATATATATAATATATATATCTTATATATATGTAACGTCATTCTAAGTGTATTTTATTACTAATATATGTACTTATATTAATATTAAAATACACTTTGGATGACGTTACATATATATATAATATGTATATATATATATATGATATATATATAATAGATATACATATATATATATAAATACATTTCTATTTTATTTTATAACCTGTTTACTTATTTTTTTTTTACTTTCCCACCAGCAGGGGGACTGTCTGACATTCCCCCTGCTGGCTAATCCACAGCCAGCTTCTTTGAGAACGATCACATGGCCCCCGGGGGCATCATTTGCCGGGGGAGGGTTGCCTGGGTTGTCAGGCAGCCCTCCAGAAGAGGATCGCGGCAGAGGTAAGTCCACCGGACCTCCAGGGGCTCAAAGCCGTTACGGCGTTCTATGCCGCCGCAGCGGCTTTAAAGCCCTTTTTAGTGCGGGACGGCATAGAACGCCGTAACGGCATTAAGTGGTTAATTAATTAAGGCCACCACACACCACCACTAGCCCCCCTCCCCCTTATAAGAGCCTCCACCCACTGACCACGGGTGGGGGACACATAAGGATATAACCATTAATTTAAATAGAAATGTAGAATGTGACGGCAGATAAGAACCATTTGGCCCATCTAGTCTGTCCAATTTTCTAAATACTTTCATTAGTCCCTGGCCTTATCTTATACAGTTGCAAAAAAAAGTATATGAGCCCTTTGGAATGATATGGATTTCTGCACAAATTGGTCATAAAATGTGATCTGATCATCATCTAAGTCACAACAATAGACAATCACAGTCTGCTTAAACTAATAACACACAAAGAATGAAATGTTGCCATGTTTTTATTGAACACACCATGTAAACATTCACAGTGCAGGTGGAAAAAGTATGTGAACCCCTAGACTAATGACATCTCCAAGAGCTAATTGGAGTGAGATGTCAGCCAACTGGAGTCCAATCAATGAGATGAGATTGGAGGTGTTGGTTACAGCTGCCCTGCCCTATAAAAAACACATACCAGTTCTGGGTTTGCTTTTCACAAGAAGCATTGCCTGATGTGAATGATGCCTCGCACAAAAGAGCTCTCAGAAGACCTACGATTAAGAATTGTTGACTTGCATAAAGCTGGAAAGGGTTATAAAAGTATCTCCAAAAGCCTTGCTGTTCATCAGTCCACGGTAAGACAAATTGTCTATAAATGGAGAAAGTTCAGCACTGCTGCTACTCTCCCTAGGAGTGGCCGTCCTGTAAAGATGACTGCAAGAGCACAGCACAGACTGCTCAATGAGGTGAAGAAGAATCCTAGAGTGTCAGCTAAAGACTTACAAAAGTCACTGGTAAATGCTAACATCCCTGTTAGCGAATCTACAATACGTAAAACACTAAACAAGAATGGATTTCATGGGAGGATACCACAGAGGAAGCCACTGCTGTCCAAACAAAACATTGCTGCACGTTTACAGTTTGCACAAGAGCACCTGGATGTTCCACAGCAGTACTGGCAAAATATTCTGTGGACAGATGAAACCAAAGTTGAGTTGTTTGGAAGAAACATACACCATGTGTGGTGAAAAAAGGCACAGCACACCAACATCAGAACCACATCCCTACTGTGAAGCATCATGGTTTGGGGCTGCTTTGCTGCGTCAGGGCCTGGACGGATTGCTATCATCGAAGGAAAAATGAATTCCCAAGTTTATCAAGACATTTTGCAGTAGAATTTAAGGCCATCTGTCTACCAGCTGAAGCTCAACAGGAGATGGGTGTTGCAACAGGACAATGACCCAAAGCATAGAAGTAAATCAACAACAGGATGGCTTAAACAGAAGAAAATACGCCTTCTGAAGTGGCCCAGTCAGAGTCCTGACCTCAACCCGATTGAGATGCTGTGGCATGACCTCAAGAAAGCGATTCACACCAGACATCCCAAGAATATTGCTGAACTGAAACAGTTCTGTAAAGAGGAATGGTCAAGAATTACTCCTGACCATTGTGCACATCTGATCTACAACTACAGGAAACGTTTGGTTGAAATTATTGCTGCCAAAGGAGGTTCAACCAGTTATTAAATCCAAGGGTTCACATACTTTTTCCACCTGCACTGTGAATGTTTACATGGTGTGTTCAATAAAACATGGCAACATTTCATTCTTTGTGTGTTATTAGTTTATGCAGACTTTGATTGTCTATTGTTGTGACTTAGATGATGATCAGATCACATTTTATGACCAATTTGTGCAGAAATCGATATCATTCCAAAGGGTTCACATACTTTTTCTTGCAACTGTAACTAGGATAGCCTTATGCCTATCCCACGCATGCTTAAACTCCTTCACTGTGTTCACCTCTACTACCTCAGCTGGAAGGCTATTTCATGCATCCACTACACTTCCTGATATTATTGTGGTAGTTTTTCTTCTTTTAAATATAGTCTCCTCCTTTACTGTGTTGATTGCCTTAATGTATTTAAATGTTTCTATCATATCCCCCTGTCTTGTCTTTCCTCTAAGCTATACATGTTAAGATCCTTTAACCTCTCCTTGTAAGTTTTATTCTGCAATCCATGATCCAGTTTAGTAGCCCTTCTCTGAACTTTCTCTAAAGTATCAATATCCTTCTGGAAATATGGTCTCCAGTACAGCATACAATACTCCAAGCACTTCCCTCTTTCTAGTGCTAATACCTCTCCTTATACAACCAAGCATTCTGCTAGCATTTCCTGCTGCTCTATTAAATTGAAAACAAAGAGGTATAGGCGCTAACTATATTACAATAAGTTAGTAGAGGCTGCAGTATACAATCCAAGGATTCCCAAAACCTTGTGTGATTGGTGAACAGAAAAGATATATGGCGTATACTGCGCCTCAAAGATCATACATACATAAACCTTCAGGAAATACAATGTTGGAAACCTCAGGATAAAGAAAAGACACAATAATAGTGCAATACATATGGTACAGTACGAATAATGTAGGTAGTAGCTATAAGAAAACCACTCACATTTAATAGAGCTATATTAGAGCTCTGCTGTATTGCTTGTGGACCGTACAATCCCTGTCTAAGGATCTATGGTGGTTGGAGTAGTGCTGGTCCTCCAGATGCAAATGCAGATATACGTAGTATATATGGGGGTAAAAGAGCAGAAAGAACTCCAATGGTGCAGTAAGTACTGGTATATCAAATAAATAGAAATAAATGTACTTGTACTTACATTTTATAGAGCAAGACTTGCTCTAGTTGGAACAGCATGGTGGTATAATCCCCACCTCAGGATATAGATGTTATCAGGTAGCAAGCCAAAAAGAACAAATAGTATTATAAAAAGTAACTATTTATTATAAGGAACATATAAACAATAAAAGTATTTAAAATAAGGTAAAAGAGTCCCACTTGACGCGTTTTGCATAACAATTATATAATAGTCTAAAGGAGATATTTTTATATTTTTTTTGAATTATGGAATACAGTGGGACCTCGGTTTACGAATTTAATGAGTTCTCCGGGACATTTCTTATTGTGAAAAATTTGTAAACCGAAACGCTGTTTCCCATAGGAATATAGTGCCGCGAATCATATGACCACTTCCGGTCTGACGAACCCTAGTGCCCACAACAACGCAAGCTATATCGCTTGCTTCACACTGCCATCAATGAATGCGTCGGTCACGTTACCTGCGCACTACATTTCCCAACATGCAAAACAAAGCAAGTTTACACGCGAGTCACGTGACGCACTTTATTTATATCTTAGCCCATACACCTCGTTTTTTTAACAATTTTCATTGCACTAGACCTTGTATAAAGTTATTTTTAATATAAACTGTTGTTTCTTCATTTACAATATATGTGATATACAAATGTGATTCTATTGGCTACTGATAAATGAAGTTTTTTTGGCGCCAATTTTTAAGTGATTATGTACCTATATATACTTCTACTTGCCAGGCTTTTAATGTTATCCCATTTTGAAAAAGCCCTAGTGGCGAAACGCATAAATGGTTTTATTAATTGTGTATTTTATATAATTAAAGATTTTTTGGCAACTATCTGTGCCAACTATCTTTCTATACATTTTTTTACTTCTACCTGTCATCTTATCAATTTTATCACGTACTTACTAGTGATGTCGCAAACCGTTCGCGAACTTCCCGCGAACGGCTCGCCGCGGTTCGCCACGGACCGTTTGCGGCGAGCTCCGGTCAGCTGACACATCCCGGCCAATCTCCAGCAGACCCTCCCTCCCAGACCCTCTCACGTCCTGGACAGCATCCATGTTGAAGCTGCCTTCAACATGGATGCTGTCCAGGAGGTGGGAGGGAGGGTCTGCTGGAGATTGGACGGGATGTGTCAGCTGACCGGAGCTCGCCGCGAACGGTCTGTGGTGAACCACGGCGAGCCGTTCGCGGGAAGTTCGCGAACGGTTCGCGACATCACTAGTACTTACAAGCTTATCCTAGGTGGGGATCATACCACCAACACTGTTACCATAGTGCAGTCGGCCTGCACTATACTTGTAAGTACATTTTTATTCTTTTAACAAAGGTTTATACCTTGTTAAACAGTGAGCACTATTACCTGTTTTTATATATTCCTTTCCTGAGAGTTGGACATCATTCCCTCCAGAGGACAATCATCCATATATCCCATAAGCGGGGATCATACCGCTGGACGCCCATTATACCTGAGCTGGCTATAGCTCATTCAAATGTGAGTGGAATATATATATATATATATCTTTTACTCACATATATTGACCCCTACACTCTAAATGATTGGTCTCTTATCTTATGTCTTTCATATAACAAGAGAAATCGGACTACTTTAAACAGAGAGGAGACTCCTTCATCAAAAGCACCTTAAAAGACATTTACTGCCATAGTCCAACCTCTAAACCTCTTTGGACTATTTTATATATTTTATATATAACACCAACTATCTTGTTTGCACTTTTGTAAATGTCTCATTTTTATGCTTTTTACTGTTTGTAGTCCACAGTGATTTATCTTGGCGCAGCCTTGCATATTGTTGTTGTTGTTTCCCATAGGAATGCATTGAAAACCAATTAATCCATTCTGGAGGTCAGAAAAAAAAAGTCAAAATGAGCTGGCATGAAAACCAACCCACAATGCAGAACACACAATAAAAGGCATGGAAATGACGAAGCTCAGCTCCCTACCTTTCTACAGCTTGAGAAATGCACCAAAAAGTCCCAGAACAACTGCAAACAATTTCCAGAATGGCTCCAAAACTCGATGCAAAAGCCGCTCCAACACCTCCACGCTCGACGCCACGTGCTACCCACAGGCTCCAGCAGGCACGGGGCGGTGCTATAAACCTCCCAGGTGCAATGCATGCTGGGGAAACTTGCTTTGTATTGCGAAAATAAATTGTAAATCAAGGCATTATTTTCATTGGATTTTCATTTGTAAACCGAAAATTATGTTAACTGAGGCGTTTGTAAACCGAGGTCCCACTGTATAAAATATCAGTGTAAAATAGAGAGTAATGGTATATTATATGTGCATCAATTTGTATCATATTGATGGAAAATAAATGACTTTATGTATATATGAGCACGTCTTTATAGACATATCAATTTCGATTTTTACGAAAAAAAGCGGGATTGCATATGTACATGACTACATTGTTTGCCTACCTTTAAGTCATATTAAATAATTACCCCTAAATCCCTTTCCTCAGATGTTGAGGTTAGGACTCTATCAAATATTCTGTACTCTGCCCTTGGGTTTTTACATCAAAGATGCATTATCTTGCACTTATCCACATTAAATGTCAGCTGCCACAAATCTGACCATTTTTCTAGTTTGCCATCAAGACCTTCTGCAATATCACTAATAAAAATATTAAAGAAAATGGGTCCAAGTACAGAACCCTGAGGTACCTCACTGGTGACAAGACCATGCTTTGAATCTACTCCATTGACTACAACCCTCTGTTGCCTGCCACTCAGCCACTGCCTTACCCATTCAACAATATTGGAATCCAAACTTAAATATTGCAGTTTATTGATAAGCCTTCTATGCAGGGCTGCCATCAGAAATTGTGGGGCCCCTGACACAGCTCAAGGTCTGGGCCCCCCGGTGCCTGCACCCGAGTCCGCCCAAAGTGCTGCAGCCCCCCCCCCGAGTCCGCCCACAGGAATGCAGTGTCTGCAGGGCCAGTGCAAGGATTTTTGCCACCCTAGGCAAAAGTAAAGTTTGCCGCCCCCCCATGTGACATCACAATGCCCCACCCATATGATCTGCCATGTTAACTAACACCAATGCTGCAGTGCCGCCGTGTTTACATTAAAAGGACTGCAGGGACAGGCTAGACACCAGAACTACTACATTAAGCTGTAGTGGTTCTGGGGACTATAGTGTCCCTTTAATGTGAGGTAAATTAGAGATTAGTGCCACAAATAATATACTAGATTGCCTACTTACAACCAGATGGGGATGATGATGGGCTCTAGCTCCCATCTGGCTCCACTGGTCTGGTGTAGAACAGGCTCTCTGGAGGCGGTTTGTAACTGTGGTCACAAAAATCAATGTTCTGGGATCAACTGGAAGCAGCTCCATTTTTTTGAGGGCCCTTTACACAGCTCAATGTCTGGGTCCCAGGATCCACCTTCATGTTCCAGCAATGAGTTTGTTCACAGGGGGTGGAGTGTGTGTGGGGGGGATGTTCTGATGTGTGTAAGGAATGCATTGTGTGAATCTGTGTTTGTATGTGTAAGGGCTGCAAGGTGAGTTTGTGTATGTATGGGATGCAGTGTGTGCATCTGTAAGGGATGCATTGAGTGTGTGTGCTGTGTATAAGGGATGCATTGCTTGTGTATGTGTGTCTGTGTGTAATGCATTGTTTGTTTTTCTGTGTACAAGGGGTGCATTGTGTGTGTGTGATGTATGTCAATCTCTCCCCCTCCCCCCCGTCAATTTCCTTCTCCCCCCTCCAATTTCCTTCTCCCCCCTCCAATTTCCTTCTTCTCCCCCTCCCTCCCTGTCTCCAATTTCCTTCTTCTCCCCTCCTCTCCTTCTTC
>OW240921.1:87951498-87960867 GCA_933207985.1 Pelobates cultripes | reverse complement strand
CCTTAAATTTCTTCCCCCCCCCCTCTGACAGCCGGCCGGCGCACGAGGGAGCACTATCCTCGGAGTGCTTCCTCTTCAGCTCCCTCGCGCGCCGCGTACTGATGCCGGAGCCGGAAGATGACGTCATCTTCCGACTACGGCATTAGTACGCGGTGCGCGAGGGAGCTGAAGAGGAAGTACTCAGAGGAGAGTGCTCCCTCGCGCGCTGGCCCGCCCGCAGGGGGGCCCTGAGGTGACCGGCTGCTGGGCCCCCCAGGAGAAGAGGCTGGCCCAGTGGGTACATACCGGGGTCGCAGGGCCCCCTGCGACCCGGCATGTACCCACTGAATGTGGGGCCCGGACGACCTTAGCAGTCCGGGCCCCCCGTTGCGGTTGTCATGCCCTGATGGCGGCCCTGCTTCTATGTGCAACAGTGTCAAAAGCCTTACTGAAATCTAGGTAAGCAATGTCTATGGCACCACCCTGATCTATTATTTTAGTTACCCATTCAAAAAAATCAATAAGATTAGTTTGGCATGAAGTAAACCCATGTTGTCTCTGATCTTGAAATCCATGTGATTTTAGATGTTCAACAATCCTATCCTTTAACATGGTTTCCATTACTTTCTCCACTACTGAAGTAAGACTTACTGGTCTATAGTTGCCCGACTCCTCCCTACTACCTTTCTTGTGAATGGGCACAACATTCGCTAACTTCCAGTCTTCTGGGACAACTTATTTTAAATATGATTGGTTAAATAAATCTGTTAATGATTTTGCTAGTACACCACTAAGTTATTTTAATAACTTTGGGTGTATTCCATCAGGTCCCATTGTCTTATTTGTCTTTACGTTTGACAGTTGAAATAGAACCTCTTCCTCTGTAAACTCACATGTAACAAATGACTCATTTGTTCTTTTACCTAACTGAGGCCTCTTACCTTCATTTTCATATAAATAGTCCCCACCTCCTGCCTCTGTGATCTTTTACCACCATTACTTGTTTTAATGCCCCAAACCTGATGCCAATGGCTGGAGATATGGAAAGGGACTAGGCTCCCCCATTATTTCACTAGTAACTGGGTAGCAATGTTATTCCCTCATGATTATTTTGCTAGCGACTGGGCAACAGTGGCATGCGTCAGGTAGGGACATAGAACCCCATAATCTTTTATTTTATAGGCATAAAATGTCAAGGCGCCCCCCCACTTCCTAACCCAAAAAAGACATATAAATAAGTTTAATGAATTTATGAGATGGACATTGCAGACCTAAAAGCACCTATTAAACATATTCATATTTTACTACTGCATATGTATATATGTGTATATGACTACTTGTAATGCTTGGATCTGTGAGTATATTGAGTGTATGCAGCTGTGTAATTGCATTGCAGGGTTAAAAATAATGTTATTAGTAACTAGGGTGAAAGAGGGTTTTAAGTACAGAGAGGGATTAACATCAGAGCTATATTATATATGTTGTTTAGTCTTTAATAACAGCTTTTTACGATAGGACTGAGGTTAAATTTGGCATTTGGGTACCTGGTGTGTTATAGGATGACTAAATTTAGGAATAGAGTTGAGTTAATATTAGTGTTGGTATTTTAAGAAGAGTTAAATATCGTATTAAGGTAAAGGGTTTAGGCTTTGAGTGATGGAGTTTGAAGGGTTATTTGTAAAATTCCCATCATCCTTTGTCTTCTGTAGAGCAGTCAGCCTTCTACTGAGTTGTTATATACAGTGGGCAACACTGAGAACTTCTCTTAGCTCTCCTGCAAGGCATTTCCTGTGTGAGAGGTTACTAGTCGGCAGATGGGACGTGATCCCTTCCTCTTTCTGTCCAGCCTCCCACAGACACTGGAGGAGATGGAACAGCACAGTTTACATCCTCTATAACTGTTCTTGCAGGTCTGCTTTTAAGGTTGACTGAACTACAAAGGACACTGGCCAAGGCTCCTAAAACTTATCTCTCCCCACCAGCCTATTTAAGCTCAAATGGGCACCCCCTAGTGGTCAGACATGTGCAGGTGTAGGCAGGTGCTCTCTGCCTAATGGGAAATCCAGCCCTGGCCACTGAATGCGTCAGGGAGATTGATTCAGATTTACACTGGCCAATTGAATTTTGATCGTATTTGGCTTCAGTAAACATGTGAATTGCGATTACGTTTAGAAATTGGTCATTGATTGCTGCCCATCTGGACAAAATCCAGTATTTAATGAATAACCTTGCCAGTGTTTTATTTTTTAATATTTAATATTATTATTATAATTATATTATTAATATAAATTTAATATTTGAAGCAATTTTATGGTCACTTGGGCAAATTTTGGGTGGGTTATGAATCAGACTTCATGTGAATCAATTCAGAGGCAATTTGGTAAATAATGGAGGGTAGTAAAAATGAGGAACTATTTCTATAATTTGTCTTTAGGATTGCTCTGATGTCTACCAAATTGTCTTTTTTTTTTTTTTACCAAGAAAAGTATGGTGGGGGCTGTACCTGCTCCCAAACCTCTCTATAACTAGTGATAGATAGACCTAGTAAAAGATAGATTACTGTGAAAGATGGACAAAATGGAACACATTCATCGCTATACAATACACTGCTGAAAGTTAATCATCGCTGTCATAGGCGTGCGCAGCCTATTGCATTAGGGTGTGCACCCTAAAGCACAAACACACGCCGCGTGTGTGTGTGTGTGTGTATATATATATATACACACACACACTCTCACAGACACACACACACTCACAGACACACAGACACACACACACTCACAGACACTCATACACTCACAGACACACACACACTCACAGACACACACTCACACACTGATACACACACTCACAGACACACACACACTCACACTGACACATACTCACACACTCACAGACACACACACACTGACACATACTCACACACTCAGACACACTGACACATACTCACACACTCACAGACACACACTCACACTGACACATACTCACACACTCACAGAAACACACACTGACACATACTCACAGACACACACTCACACGGACACATACTCACACACTCACAGAAACACACACTGACACATACACACTCACAGAAACACACACTGACATACTCACACACTCACAGACACACACTCACACTGACACATACTCACACACTCACAGAAACACTCACACTGACACATACTCACAGACACACACTCACACTGACACATACTCACAGACACACACATACTCACACACTCACATTGACATACTCACACACTCACAGACACACACTCACACTGACATACTCACACACTCACAGACACACACTCACACTGACACATACTCACACACTCACAGACACACACTCACACTGACACATACTCACACACTCACAGACACACTGACACACACACACACAAATTATTATATTTTAATTTAAAAAAAAAAATGTCCACCCAGCCTCCTACCTGGAGTGCTGGTGGACTTGTCCCTGGGGTCCAGTGGGGGCAGGCGCCTTTCTCCAGCTCAGCCGCGGCGAGGGAGCTCTCTGCTCCCTCTGCTCTCTGGAGCTGGGAGCCGGAATATGACTCATATTCCGGCTCCTGGAGCGCGCGGCGAGAGGGAGCAGACAGCAGAGAGCTCCCTCGCCGCGGCTGAACTGCAGGGTGGGTGGAATCATCACCTCTTGCCCTCCCATGACAGGGGCAAGAGGTGAAACAGGGGGCACTGAGTGCCTGCAGGAACGCTGTTCCTGCAGGACTCAAACCATAGGCGTGCCACGGGGATTAGGGTGTGCCCAGGCACACCCGGCACACCCCGTGCGCACGCCTATGATCGCTGTCCAGTTTGGACAGAACCAATATAGATAACGTGGAAATTTAAATGTAGCATTATCAATGCTCCTAGAGAGGTTGGAGTTTAAGTGTGTTGTGGAGTTCCATGTTTTTTCTGAAAATGTTCCAAAATGATTGAAAAAAGTAATTCAGCAACCCTAACCTAATCACACCATAACCACTACAAAGCCCAGAAAAACCAAATTGTAATATTGTAGATCTTGCTATGGGAACCTCCAAAAACGTGAAATACAATTTAAAAAAAAAATTCATAATGATGTCTGCCTTGCATTTCTTGTATAACATTGTTGGTGAACCGAAGGATCACAATATTTCAGAAGTCATTTATCCAGAGTGAAGTTTTAACATTTGCCTTATGATATATTGATGGGGCATTGCAGTATATTTGAAATTACATTTTTTCACTTTTTTTAACTTATCAGAACTTTAAACGTATGTGTAGTTGTTCATGTTTAGAACAGTGTACAATCAGTAATATTTAGGTAGGATTATATGCTAGTAAATATAGTATGTATACATTTGTCTTCATGAGAGATACAAACATGTAAATAACCACCAGAGGGAGCTATAAAGTATTACTTGTTTGGGTAAAGGTAAACTGTGAATGCTAGTTATTTTATGTGCACATAAATGATTATCATGGTTTGGTAAGCTGTTTTTTAATGTATGATTTTTCATATATTTTTTTTAAATGCCTGTTTTACATCACATATTGTGTTTTGTTGTGAATTAAAACACAAATGCAATAGCAGGCAAACAGTAAAATACACTAAAGAAAAATATACACTCAGTTACACATTCATGCATGTACATAATTCTGGCAACCATGTTTAAAGCACATTGGCTTACATACAGCCACTTCGTAAAATACTAGTACCCACTAACAGTAGCCAGTTGTCTTGGAACTAACACACAGAGCTAAGACAACTATAGCTAACTAAATAGAACAGACCTTAGCGTGGCCGGAATAATGTACGAAAGAGGGAAATCGTAGTCAAATACAAGCCAAGGTCAGGATAACAGAGAACATATCAAGGTCAATACCATAAATAACTGATAGGAATAAGGAATGCACTAAATGGGTACTAGGAAAAGAAGACATGATAGGAAGCAGTAAATGGGGTCAAAGAACTATAAATAGTGTTAGGTGTGATTTGATTGTTTCACGTCACACCAGCAACCCCAGAGTGTGTGGAAATGTGAACGCTGGAGTGACATGGACCACGTTAAACCAGAAATTATGTGGTGCCCACTCTGTGCCTTTAAAAATGCACTCTGAATGCCAGCAACAATATAAAGCACTGAGATGCTCTGTATTATGTGAGTGTAATTTTTTCCACTTCCTGTTACCACAAGCATTATATCACTACCAGCAAATATTGTATTTGTGTTTTGCTGCACATATTAATTCTTGGCATAGTCTCCCCAGACATATCTGTATATCTTGCTAATAATACCATGTTGCCCATTTTCCCCTTGTATCTCTCTATCTCCTCCGAATCCTAGATTTTTATTCCCTCCACGTGTCTTTCCCACCTCCCAGTGCCCACTTGTGTTTCTTGAAATTATCTCCACAAATTGTCTTCCCACTTCCACCATGTGTCTCTTTCACCTACTTACGTCTTTCTTCTAATCTCACCCCCACCTGTGACTCTTTCCCCAAACCCTCACACTTTAGGTGTCTTCACATGTCTCCTTGTGTGTTTCTCCCTATCTATCCTCCTATTTGTTGTGCCTCTCTAAATGTGTCCCTTGTCTCACTTCCTCCATCATTCCCCAGATGTTTGTGTCTTTTCTCTTTCCAGCCTGCCTCTACCAAATCTCTCCTCCATGTGAGTGTCTTCCTCTGTATTTTGTGGCAGTAAACACTCTTCCCTCTGGCAATATTATTCACTGTTGTTCATACACGCAGGCATTTTGCAGTTACAGTGGGATTACTAGGAACATGATGTTACGGCATGTCCCAGTTCCCAGTCAAGCGTCTAAATCTCATTATTTTTATTCCAGTCTCAAGGAATTAGAGTATTTATTGCACAATTTGCAGAGTCAGTCTAAAGACTCCAGTGTCTTCTCCTCTAATTATATGCTGTTTAACCTTTCTAATTGGTGCTTTTCTTACCATGTATGTTAGTAGTTATTCAGTGAGAAAAGCATTTTGGTAACATGTATAGAAATTGATGACAGATTCAAATAAAATCAAGGCAAAAGCTGGCTTTTATCTTGTTAAGATCAATAAAATACGTACTGTTAATTTGGGTAACATTAATATTTATTAATGCTGCTTATTTAGTTAAGCTCCCAAGAGTGTATTTTAAAGTTCTTTGAGACTCCCTGGGGAAAAGTTTTATGGATAATACAGACCATGAAATTATATAGGTTGATATCTTATAGTTTCCATAGCAACTGCATTCAATCCATTTGGTTACCATTTAACAAACAGAATGCAGAATCTCTAAGATTCTATATTCTTAATAGAGGCTTAATATTTTAATTGAATCTCTATCTATACTAATATTGTTCTATATGTCACTCAATAGAAAATCTATCTTTTTTCCTTTGTTAAAGATACCCACTTTTTTAATGCAAGTATTATAGTAATCAATGAGTTGTCTATTTTTCTGTAATCATGAGAATCTCAAAATGAACACCACCTCAACCACAATCCAGTGCCAGTTTTATATTGATAACATTTTCTGAACTTCGGTTGGAATTGATTGTGTTTTCAGCACAATCACGATCCAAAAATTGCTTTCTGCTGAGACAATTACATGTTTAGATAGATACACTTAGATTACCATATAAAAAAAAAAAAGTGATTTTGTATGATGTGTTGAAACATATATACAGACATCCAAATAAATTGACATAAAGTGCATCCTACGAGCTATGGATAGCATTGTAATGACCCTGCTTACACAAACCAATGTACATGCATGCATGATAGCAACTGGGAAAGAGACAATTTAACCCTAAATTTCAACACTAGTGAGCAACTACAGGATAAGTAAGGGGACTGAAGCGAGGAAGTGCCTGACTGAGGACAAGCAGTGAGTAAGAGAATGGATAGGGGGGTTGCATGTAGTGGTACAGTATGCACAAGTTCCAGAATAAGGAATTTTAATAAAAGTGGTGTGGACAGTTATAAGGAGAGTTCATGGAGAAGGGGAAGTATGGGGGCAATGTTACACGTTGTGAGTGGGACTGTGCTGGTAGTGAGGCTGGGAGTGCTGGTATGACTAGGAGTGTAGGCGCTGTGTTAGTAGGGTGGAGAAGATATTTCAATGAAATATTAAATGAATATTAAAAAATATATATATATTTTTGTTTTCATATGTGCACATATATTCTTGCTATTGTCACTTATTCCATAGCAAATTTGATCCTCTTTCAAGGTTCAGTTTTACAAACCACTCTACTCCAAGCATGCCCATGAAAGTGTTAAAAATATATAATGTGTCTACATTAGACCGAAAATAATAATAGAAAAATCCTCCTTAATACCACCCGCACTTAACTCTAGTATCAAAAGCTGCCACCACCAAAGCAAATTCTAAAAGGGTTGCCTTTGGTAGCCCCAAGATTAGATTTAAAAAAACAAAACAGAAAAAAAAAAACCACACAAATACAAAGCAAAATATCTGTTCAATCAAAAATATGATTAAATAGAACTGATCACGTAACATAATTCTTTACCAGACAAATGAAAAGCTTAATAAAGCTATTTTTAATATGAACAAAAATGGTGACAGTGCATTCATAAAAATTGAAGATTAACGAGTGATTTACATCAACATTTTTAATAAAGGAGAAATTTAACAGGAAATCCTAGTTACTGACTTTGCTAGTACAATAATTGTATCTTCTGTTCCGGGATAGTACTGACATTGAAAATGGCAACTCACTCAAAATCGAACTCAACCCCAAACAAGCACAGAGCTCATATGCATGTCATTGCTTTTATACTGGTTGTGCCCCTGTCAAGTGATTGCAAGAATGCTAGGTAGATTACACCTTACTTCTCACATTTTGAGAATAAATAACATAGTTTAAACAAATATTTTAATTTCTTCATCACTTTATTACTTTTACATCTGTGGAATTGTCATAATGTATCCGTTCCAAAGACACCTTATAAAACCTGTCTGTGACTTAGAATAGATGATTTCCCCAATTCACCCAAATGGCTAAAGGTACATGGGTCATGTTTGGACTTCTTTTGTAGGGAATACCCTCAGGTTTCTGAATATATATATATATACATATCACAGGAGGCTTGATTATTCACCGCTGGATTATTACTCTTGTTTTTTGGTTATGACTCCTGATTCCTAATCGTCTGTGACCATATCAGAAGGACTCAAGGTCTGCTAATAAAAAGCCGCCAAATGGTGGACAGCCAGCATGCCCAGAAATGTATAATGTAAAAGTGAGATTTCATACCTGGCCAGTGTGACATGCTAGAGGATTGGCTTCATAGGAATGCCTAGTTTGCAAACCTTGCCCTCTGATCTAAAAGAGAGAACATTTCCTGTGTCAGACAGATTACCCCTTCGGTGCTTTAATTAGTCATACTATTAGGTAGCCATTGCATGTATCCATTATACACATTGCATGTATTACCAATATTTCCACAAGGCTACAATAAATCATGCTCGTAGGGCATGAAAGAGTGATGAGTTTTATTAAACCAAGCCACAGCAGGTGGACCAAGCAACATTTTGTAGTATAGTACCAAAATGCTGTTGGGTCTACTTGCTGTGGCTTGTTTTATCAAAATTCATCAAACCGTTTATTTAATTCATTAAACCTCCCCTAAAGTGGGGAGCCGCTTAGTTTTGAGTTTAGGCTGGGCCTTAATGGCAGGAGTCCTTATTTGCAGCATCAGAACAATCTAGTGAGTGCCTTTTCTGCATTCCATGTGTCTGTTAACTTATTCCACAATGACCTATGAGTATTCTCTCAAAACTAAGGCATGTTTTATATTATGATTTTACTGACTCAAGTTGGTATGGTACAACATTTATCAAGATGTGTCCAAAAATGTCTAAAGCATAAAAGATCCTATGTGGTCTTATGTTTCAGAGAAGTTACAGTTCCTCATTCGCACTGCATTAAACTCTACTTCATTGTTTACTGGGGTGAGCAGTGACGGTAAGTAAAAAGCGTATATTTCTCTGATACAGTTCTGCATTGTGGACGAAGAAGTTATCCAATGATCCTTGAGTGCTCTTATGTGCATTAACACTGGACCACCAGGGAAGACAGCAGCACGGTCCCCCGTCCCTACAAAAGGTAAGAAGGGCAGAAACAAACTTTTGTGAGGTTTTAATTGCATTGATAAATGAAAGGAGAAGAACTAGTATGGGTATAAACATGCATTACTGTTAATTGTTCTGACGAAAGCATAGACAAAATTTGCAGATGGAGTGATGTCAAGTGAACGGTAGCCACAAGATACGAGGCTGGATGGAACACATGGACTCTGTTGTGACTTACAATAACAACTCGAACAGTGAGTTGCGGTTCAAACCTGTTTCGGCTTACTTATTTT
>OW240921.1:87921498-87946498 GCA_933207985.1 Pelobates cultripes | reverse complement strand
ATAATATAGAATAAAATGAGATGAGGGAACACCAGTCATGCACCCCAATCTTGCACTAGTGGAGACCCCTCAGGTCCGCTAAGCCTGGGAACTTCAACCCTCAAAATGGTCCCACCCTGCCAGCTCCTAACGCAACCAACTAAGTAGTGCCTAGCTCCATCATATATGCCAGGGACTCCTCTCAATGTATTTAAGTCAAGGAAACCACAGTTATGCAAATTTTGTAAAAGTAATCAAAAAGAGAGGCAGAGTTTTTTCATATCTTAAATTTCAACTACTTGAGACATCCACTGTTGCAGTTTGGACGTGCAATCAGATTTTCAATATGAAGTGAAGAGGACCTCCGCAGAATTAAGTAAACAGTTAATGAGGGGAGGGGGAGCTGGGCCGGTATAAAAGGTTTTGTTTTCAATCAGGTGTTTGATGTCCTGTTCTATAAATTGAACTTTACTCACACACTGAAGGCTCCTGCAAGTTCTAGAAAGCTTATAACAGAGCAGGAAAGAATAAATTGTAAATTAAACAGACTGCAATAGAGGAAGTGTTAACATTAGATCTCAATTTACAGGAAGTGTTTTGGAAGGCTGGGTAAGTCACATGCGGGGAGGCGTTACTAAAGTATAAATAAAGTAATTTAACTTCTAAATGGCAGATAATTGAGCAGTGAGACTGCAGGGACATGGTCTTTACAACAAAACTGCTTTATTCAGCTAAAGTTGTTTTGCTGTGTTTCCTTGTACACAGAGTGAATTACAAATGTGATCTATTTGGTTTCTTTCTTAACCCCTTAAGGACGGAGCCAAATGTACACTTTGTGAACAAAACAAAATGTAAACAAAACCTGGCATTTGTGCTACATGTCTGTCCAACCGTAATTCAACTCTTTCATAGTAAATGCACCCACACTTATTATATATCATTTTGTTCAGGAGAAACAGGGCTTTCATTTCATATCAAATATTTATATATGAAACATAATTTATTATGAATAAAATTTAAAAAACTGTGAGAAATTTTCCATTTTTAAAAAAATTTGTAATTCCGCCTCACATTTTAGCTGTAAATGTCATAATACTGTTAGGTTTTACTGCAAAAAAATGCACATATTTGTAATCAGCGATGTCTCACGAGTACAACAGCACCCCCCATTAACAGGTTTTATGGTGTTTTGGAAAGTTACAGGGTCAAATATAGAACGTTCCATTTTCACATTGAAATTTGCCAGATTAGTAATGTTACCTTTGAGACGGTGTGGTAGCCCAGGAATGAGAATTACCCCCATAATGGCGGACCATTTGAAAAAGTAGACAACCCAAGATATTGAACGTGGGGTATGTTTAGTCTTTTTTAGTAGCCACTTAGTCACAAACACTGGCCAAAGTTAGCGTTCATATTTGTTTTTTTGTGAAAAAAGCAAAAAACTAATATTTGGCCAGTGTTTGTGACTAAGTGGCTACTAAAAAAGACTAAACATACCCCACGTTCAATACCTTGGGTTGTCTACTTTTTCAAATGGTCTGCCATTATGGGGGTAATTCTTATTCCTGGACTACTATACGGTCTCAAAGGCAACATAACCAATCTGGCAAATTTCAATGTCAACAAAATGAAATGCAAGCCTTATATGTGACTCTCTAACTTTCCAAAACACCATAAATCCTGTACATGGGGGGTACTGTTATTCTCGGGAGACTTCACTATACACAAATATTGGTGTTTTAAAACAGTAAAACATATTACAACAATAATATAGTCCATAAACATGACGTTTGTTTGTAAAAAATGCAAAAAACTTCACTTTTACTTAAAATATCATTGTTGTAATACAATTTACCAGTTTGAAACACTAATATTTGAGTTCACCGAAGTCTCCCGAGTAAAACAGTACCCCCTATGTACAGGTTTTATGGAGTCTTGGAGAGTTACAGGGTCAAATATAGTGCTTGCAAATTAAATTCTCTGCACTTTCTCCCTGTGTTGTCAGGCATGTCAATCAAATTTTAATTAATCAAATCACATAATTACGTTAAAAGATAACTTAAATATACACGTAGAATTTTAATATATATGCATTTATAGGTATTTAAATTCTACGTGTATACTAATGTAATCTTTTATGTAATTATATGTATTTATCTATCTATATTTATTTGCGGTTATTTGTATTTTATATATAGATAGATATATATAGAATGTCATTCTAAGTGTATTTTGTTACCGTTATATATATATATTACTAACAAAGTACAGTTAGAATGAAATTACATATGAATATATAATTTATATTAAATTTTGTTTCAATATTTTATTTATTTATTTTATTATTTAATTTATTTATTATTGTAATTATACGTATATATATATATATATAATATATGTGTATATATCTATTATATATATAATATATATACATATTATATATATGTAACGTCATTCTAAGTGTATTTTAATATTAATATATACTTATATTAATATTAAAATACATTACGTATGACGTTATATGTATATAATATGTATATATATTATATATATAATATATACACATATATTATATATATAAAAATATATTTAATTTATTTTAACATGTTTATTTTTTATTTTTTTTACACTTTCGACCAGCAGGGGGACTGTCTGATATTTCAGACAGTCCCCCTGCTGGCAGATCCACAGCCAGCTATAGGGGGCCATGTGATCGCTCTTTGAGAGCGATCACATGGCCCCCGGGGGCCTCATTTGCCGGGGGAGGGCTGCCTGGGCAGTCTGGCAGCCCTCCAGAAGAGGATCGCGGCGGAGGTAAGTACCGCCGGTCCTCTGGGGCTCAAAGCCGTTACGGCGTTCCATGCCGCCGCAACGGCTTTAAAGCCCATTAAAGCCGCAACGGCATAGAACGCCGTAACGGGGGGAAGGGGTTAAGGTCAAAATGCTTTTGACAACAGTGGCCTTAAATGTGAAATTCACTGTGAATTTTATTAAAGACACGGAGGCTCCTATTATGCTTCTCTTTCTTTAATTTCCCTCAGCAGCGAAGAGAGATATATGTAAAGAAGCGAGAAAAATTAACATAATATTATCATATTCATAGTGCTACCAAAGGTATCCACCCCCTTAGTATATAAGGTGTAGCACTCCCTTCCTCTTCCTCTTTCTTCGCTGCTCCCTCAGACCAGCTAAGTACATTTTCTCTGCTCCATTATATTTGATTATTCATTGTGGGATTTTGTATACTATCCCTACTCAGGGATTTTTATTGTTGTTATTGCTCCCATTAGCCTTTTATTATCTGGGTTTCTGTCCCTGTATGCATTTATGTGATTTCCTTTTTCAGTATTGTCTACCCCACCTTGCCTTGCTAGGCAGGTTGGTCTTTACCCTTTCCCCACCTCTGGGTGGGAGTTTTTTCTCCCTAATTCTCTTGCCTGTGCCAACCTCTCTGTTAGCCGGGAATCCGCAGCGAGGGCTTACCAGAGTGCTACCTCGCTCGGTTCCCGGCTCCCTGCTTGTATACGCCGCCGGCTCTGCTCGGCCGCGCGGCGGTTTTTTACTTTCGCTTTCGTTTATGCCGATCGCGGGCGCCGCGCATGCGCGGTACGCTCGCGGCGGCCATTTTGTTGGTTTTTTTTTTTCTGTCGCCGGCCCTGCCGGCGGCCATTTTAACTAGTTTTTTCCGCGGTACCGGAATTTCTCTTGACCAGCACGCTTCGTTGCTCCTCTGCTTACTTCAGACGGGGTAATCTGTGACCAGTCCTCTCTGACCTACTGCCTTATCTCTCCTGTATTGGGTTAATCAACCCTGCCTGTCACTTTTTTCTTGTTTTTCCTCACTTGCACTCACTGTCTCACCATGCAGTCTGCTGGTGATGCTACCCCTAGCCACCTTAGTCCCTCTGGGCGCACATCTGGCCCTGACCCACAGGCTGACCCTAGCCTCATGGGCTCGGAGGACTTCCAGAGCCTATTGGACGCCACTATGTCCAGCTCTATCACCAAGGCCATTTCATCAGCCATGGGGGCCATGTCCTCGACCATTTCCCAATCTATTACCCAGGCTCTCCGACAGGCCCATCCTCTCTCTGCCCCTGCGGTACCGCAGGCAGCCCCTGAAGGGGCGTTACTAGGGCGCAAGGCGCTTAGCAAGCGCAAACATCCTCAAGAACCCCCCCCCACGCAGGTTCGTCCTGCATTGATTGACACGCCTCAGGCTGTCTGTGATGGCGCGCAACAACCGCGCAGTAGAGCTACTGGCCGGGCTACGGCGGCCAGAGATTGGAAACGGGCGCGGGCCCATGATACCATGTCTGACTCAGACAATGAAGGGGATGAGGGGTCGGATGTCCAATACTCTGATCCTTACGAGGATGAGTTTTCAGAGAGCGAGAGCCTCCAAGGGAAACAGTTCCCGTCAGCGCCAGCTCATGCAGAGACTCAGCTAGAGACGCCCGGGTCTGACGCTACCCACGATGCTAAAGAGGTACTTTCATTTGATCCGGATAACCTAAGACATCCACGCTCCGCTGAATGGGAGCCCCCAGAGCATATCGCTCAGTACCTAGCACTCAGAGTGCGTAAGTCCCTCTCCCAAGAGGGTCGCAATAAATTAAGGGCAGAATGCCCACGTCCCATTGTGCCAGATGCGGTGGCTAAGACCCCCGAAGTGGACCCTCAGATAGTCCAATTCCTGGCTAAAACCGGCTGGAAGCCTAAGAGAGGACTTGACTATTCTCTCCGCAACTGTCAGGACAAGTTCCTGGACACACTGGGCCCGGTCACAAAATTATATGAGCTACTAGAGGCAGCCCAGTCAGGTGAGACTGACCTGGATTTTGAAGTTGCATTTGGCTGGCTTCAACGAATCGTGTGTATGATCGGGAACGCTAACACAGCCATATCTACTGAACGCAGGAAAGCTATCCTGCTCAAGATCGAGCCTAAGCTAGCTAGCATGGCTTCCACTGAACCTGGGGCTTCAGCTAAAGGACTGTTGTTCGGTGAGTCCTTTGTTAAGGATTTGGGCTCATACGTGAAGACCTTCACGGCCCTGGACAAAGCTCAATCGTCCATCAAACGAGTCTTTAGCCAAAAGGTTTTCGGCGGGGCCGGTAGAGGTAGGAGCCGTCTATCCGGCCGCAATTCCCGAGGTTTCTCCAGACCGGGCAGAGGCTCCTCCAACACCCAAAGACCGTATCAGGAGCGTGCCTATACACCATTCTTCCCCACTCGAGGAAGACCTTGGCATGCCCGCGGCGGCAGAGGAACACCCCCAGGAAAACGCCCTTATGGTAAGTGCTATTTTTCCCCATTTTTCACATATAAATGTGGGGGGCAGACTGGCGTTGTTCCACCAAGCGTGGCGCTTGATCACAGCCGATGTATGGGTGTTACAGACGATAATGGGTTACCACCTAGAATTGACAGATCTCCCCTCTCAGGTCTCCCCACCTCACGTGCCTCATTTACCAAAGTCACACCACGACCTCATAACCGCAGAGATCAAGGTACTGCAGTCCAAAAACGCTATAGAGGAGATCCCTCTACATACACCAGGTTTTGTAAGCAATCTATTCTTAGTGCCGAAAAAAGGAGGGGGGGTCCGTCCGGTTATCAACCTGCGGCCCCTCAATGCCTTCGTCCAGTACAGGCACTTCAAAATGGAGGGCATTCACTGCCTCCGAGATTTGCTCCTCCCGGGAGATTGGATGGTAAAACTCGATTTGCAGGATGCATACCTCACGATACCGATAGCGGCAGATCACAGGGATCTGTTACAATTCCGATGGGAAGCAAGGAAATGGCGTTTCACCTGCCTTCCTTTCGGACTGTCCTCCGCCCCTTGGTGCTTCACCAAGGTACTGAAACCGGTGGTTGCCTTTCTCAGGTTACACGGAGTTCGTCTGATTATATATCTGGACGATATCCTCATACTCTCGAGTACACGCTCACTATTACTAACACACCTATCATGGACCCTTCACCTCCTCCAAAACCTCGGTTTCCTGGTGAATTGGGAGAAGTCGGTGCTACAACCCTCTCAGCAGATGGAATTCCTAGGATTCCGAGTCGATTCTGTTCAACAAATCCTATGCCTCCCAACAGAAAAGATTTCCATCATCAAAAAGGAAATAAGGCGGTTATTGAACCGGCCGGACATTTCACTGAGACAACTAGCACGGATGATCGGCTTACTAGCTGCCTCCATCCAAGCGATTTTCCCGGGACCATTGCACTACCGGGCGCTTCAACGTCTGAAAGCAACCTGCTTGAGGAACAGTCAGTCATACGAGTCCACCGTCTCCTTAGACGTAGAGTCCAGGGAAGAACTGAAATGGTGGTTGACTCACATGGAAGCGTGGAACGGACGAGAATCTTCGGTTCCACCCCGGACCTAGTGATAGAGTCGGACGCAAGCTTACATGGCTGGGGCGCGCGTTGCGGCTCTATATCCACAGGAGGCAGATGGTCGGTAAACGAATCATTTCTGCACATAAATTCGCTGGAACTGCTGGCAGCCTCCTTTGCCATCCGCAGCCTCTCACCCAAGGGAATTTCATGCTCGATCCTTCTCAAGTTGGACAACGTCTCGGCAGTCAGATACATAAACCATCTGGGAGGTACCAAGTCACGCATCTTAGCTATTTTGGCTCGAGACTTCTGGCAATTTTGCTTGCAGAACAAGGTGTCCGTAACCGCGGAACACATACCGGGATTGGACAATTACACCGCGGACTGGAACTCCCGATATCTGCGAGACATGGGGGATTGGAGGCTTCAACCGATGATATTCTACAAGATCAATCAGTTATGGGGTCCTTTGAATGTGGATCTTTTTGCTTCAAGACTGAACACCCAACTTCCTCAGTTTTACAGTTGGCGACCCGATCCAGAAGCCATGGCTACGGATGCCTTTCTCCAGGACTGGACCAAGGGACGAGCATATGCCTTCCCTCCATTCAACCTGATTGCCCGAACTCTGGCGTACGTCCGACGCTGCAGGAGCACTTTGGTTCTGATAACACCATGCTGGAGATCTCAACCTTGGTTTCCCCACCTGCTGGAAATGGCGATCGATTGCCCACGGCTGTTACCGGACCAACCCTCACTGCTGACCAATCCGGAGGGGGAGAACCACAACATGGTGGAACAAGGACTCCTTCGACTGATGGCGTGGCTCCTTTCCGGGGACCTTGGGAAATCTCGGAAGTTTCGAGAACGACTACCCAACTCCTGGCAAATGCTTGGGCACCAGGAACTCGACGTGCATATACTGCGGCATGGAAGACATGGGCCAATTGGTGCCTGGAAAGATCGGTGGATCCCGTATCAACCTCTGTGAAAACGGTTCTGGATTTCCTGACACACTTGTTCGAATCGGGAAAAGCCTTTCGTACCGTCAACATGTTTCGATCTGCCATCTCGGCTGGTCATGATCTCGTGGACGGCCTACCAATCGGGCAGAATCCATTGGTCTGTCGCCTGCTCAAAGGTATACGCTTCTCACGTCCGCCTAAACCTAGATATGGATCCTTTTGGGACGTCAACATAGTTTTCAAGCTCCTAGCAGAATGGCCCTCCAACGCAGAATTGTCATTAAAACAATTGTCGGCTAAATTACTCATGCTATTCTGTTTACTATCCTGTAAGCGGGTATCTGACGTAAGGGCCTTGGACTGGCAAGCCCGTGTGTTCACTCCGGAGGGAGTGTCTTTCGATATCTCACGGAGAACGAAATCATCGACTAAACAGGTTTTTTATCCGAGGATCCCGGATCAGCCGAGTCTATGCCCGATACTGTGCTTGAAGGAATACGAATCTCGCACTTCCACTCTACGTTCAGCTAATGACGGCCCTTTGTTCATTTCTCTGAAGAAACCACATCTCCCTGTAACTACACCTACTCTCGCCCGTTGGATCAAGTGGCTGTTAACATCAGCCGGGATAGATGTCACGGTCTTCACACCACACTCTGTCAGGGGCGCTATGGCCTCCAAAGCATCGGTAGTAGGATGTCGATTGGAAGACATCTTAAAAGCCGCAGATTGGTCTACAGAGTCCACATTCCGAAATTTTTATTTTAAACCCATTCAACATTTCTCAGATAGGATTATAGCTCAGCTTTAAAAGAGCATAATAGGAGCCTCCGTGTCTTTAATAAAATTCCAAGATTTTACTATTAACATGACATAAAGTCATGATTTTATTAAAGACACGGAGGCGAGTATTATTCCCTCCCGCCCTCCCTGGGTGGATCTATTGGGATTCATAGTTCAGACAGTTATAAGACTAAGTGGTTCCGACTTGTTAAATTTCTCATATTAGATTCCTGAGTCAATCAGGTAAGTTGGTTTACCATGTTGGATGTAGTTTGAACTTTGCTTATCATGTATGATGACGTCTTGACTGTTGAGGATATATATATTCAGACTCAAATAATTGCCTACATTGAAGTATATGTTACAATCAGGTGACAACCACGATATTACCATATTTCTCCTCTCTTTTTAGCCTGAATACTCCTATTGAAGTGTTGAAGTCTTGGAAGACAATTCCACAGTTTGCCCATAAAGTATGGATGTATGGATGCTATCCAAGGTTTTTGTTTCCAGTTACGGTTCAAGTTCATCGTTTTGATTATTGACTGGTCTTCGGATCGCTACGGAAAGAGGAAGAGGAAGGGAGTGCTACACCTTATATACTAAGGGGGTGGATACCTTTGGTAGCACTATGAATATGATAATATTATGTTAATTTTTCTCGCTTCTTTACATATATCTCTCTTCGCTGCTGAGGGAAATTAAAGAAAGAGAAGCATAATACTCGCCTCCGTGTCTTTAATAAAATCATGACTTTATGTCATGTTAATAGTAAAATCTTGGAATTATTTTTTAATTATTTAATAAATAACCCAGATAATCTTCCAAAGATTCCCACAATAGTAGTAGTAGTGCTACGCATAGAGGTAGTAGTGCTACACATCTAGTGAACCCAAAATAAATTTCATGTACTACACGCAGAATAATAAAAAAAAAACAATAAAAAATATTTCTGGTACAACATGTTAATTGAATAGATTTTCTATAGAATTTTTGCAGAATGGCAACAAAGATGGATGCGCCCATATGGTCAATCTTCTACACATTAATAGATCCCTGTCCCAATCTCTTCATGAATGTAACACATGAAACTCCAGTTTGAGTTATATGTACCTTCAAAGCTCATTCATTTGACATCCAGATAAGATTCGTAACCTTCAAGGAATAGCATTATAATGCAATGTTATCATTTATGCAAAGAACATTCTAAATTCTTAATCGCCACCTCCCACCAAATTCTTTCTGAACTAAAATTTGAAATGTTTACAATCCTGCAACTTTAAATAATTTTGTAAAGAAAATACTATACATAAGAGTTGATTACTACAAAGGCTGCATTTTACAGTATATCTATAATTTGTGTGATAACTCTAGCAATGTCTGTCCTACACAAATGACCAATTAATGTGCTGTAGTTTGGACAATATATAACCTGCTCTGTGCAATCTTCCCATGACACGTCCATTTTAAATCAAGACGTAGCTTTAAATACTTCCTATTAGAGTAAACCTTGATGGTCTTGGCTATTGATTTGCTTTTTTTCCCTTTTCCCATTTATCACTTCCAGGTTTTGATATTAATTGTATTCTATTTGATTTCTGTCATTTCATCTATATTAACTCAATTTCTTGAATATTTCAGCAGATTATGTTTGGAACTAAGAGAATCTGAATATTATTGCTTAATATTTTATGTTAAGCATTACCAAGGGCACTGAATATTTATTTCAAATTAGTTTTAAAATATACTTATCACATATGAAGGTGACACAAATGACTTATTAAGACACTGATCTGAACTATATAATTATTCACTATTAATCACATTCATAATTACAATGTACGTGTTTACACCTAGGTAGAGATTTTGTAAAAGGATGTTGATATTCATTTTAAAATTAGGTATCACATTTATAATCTCACTATACACTTAGATGCATATTTTAAAATTAAACAAAATTTATTAAAGTAGCTAATCAGTATTTGTTTCTTTAACCCACTGTGACATTCTAGATTGGAGTGGTAAAATGATAGGCCAAAGCTATAATAGAACTTTGATATTTAAATGCTCCCAAGCCAGTGGTCTGTTTTCCCCACTTCATCTCTGAGTAATATAGCCAGGTATGCTAACAACTTGAAATGTTAACACAAATATATAAAAAAAAAAAAGATGTACAACAATACATCATAGGACATCATACTACAATTTATTACAATAGACTGCCCAACATATTAAAGCAGGCTAGGACATAATCCAGGTAAGAACAAATAAAATGATTCCTGTTTTAAATACTCAGAGTTATATTTTCTGAGTCAGCTTGAAGCTTAAAGGGACACTATAGTCACCAGAACAACTAGAGCTTATTGAATTTGTTCTGGTGAGTAGAATCATTACCTTCAGGCTTTTTGCTGTAAACACTGTCTTTTTGGAGAAAAAGCAGTGTTTACATTACAGCCTAGTGATAATTTTACTGGCCACTCCTCACATGGCTGTTAGAGATCCTTCCTGGGTCATGGCTGCCTAAAATGCATCCAAACATTCAGTGTCTCCTCCCTCTGCATGCAGACACTGAACTTTCATCATAGAGATGCATTGATTCAGTTCATCTCTATGAGGAGATGCTGATTGGCCAGGGCTGTGTTTGAATTGTGCTGACTCTGCCCCTGATCTGCCTCTTTGTCAGTCTCAGCCAATCCTATGGGGAAGCATTGTAATTGGATCAGGCTACCATTCTTACTGATGTCAGCAGGCAGTGGGCAGGTCAAAAGGAATCAGGGACAAAGCCTGCAGCTTCAGGCTTGAATACAAGTAAGATTGTACTATTTTCAGGGAGGCTAGATAGTGGTTTTAACCCTACATATTTGTTTTCCTGACCCTATAGTGCTCCTTTAAAGTATCTCTATAGCATTAGGAACGCAAATGTGTATTCCTAACACTATAGTGCCCTAGTCACCATTTTAACTCCCAAGAGAGTTAACTTATCTTGCTTCCCGTGGAGTGCTGCTCTGTCCGAGGCTGATCCTTCCTTATTGGCTGAGATCAATCAGCCAAACCAATGCTATGCAATAGGAAAGAATTGGGAGGCTAGTGTGAATGAGCGGTAAAACACCTTGGCAATATTTTCAGCTGCAAGGTTGCAATATTTTCAGCTGCAAGGAGGGCAAATGGCACACAGTCCACTTCATTGAGATGAAGTGGTGTTGGTGCCTGTAGTATTCCTTTGGCTACATTAGGCCTGAATTTGAATAAGATATAGTGATTCAACACAAGGGATCACATTGCTGTAGCTATAGCTATGGAGGCCGTGAGTGTTGAGGCACTATTGGCAGATTTGTATGTGTTTAACTGTGTTTAACATTTTGATTAGGATACATCAAGTTACAAAGTACATCAAGATACAAAGTACATCTTATAGTATGCTAAAGTATCAACGCTCCAATGACTAGGTTATGAGAAAAAAATAGATTTGAAAATAAATTGCCATCAAAAAAATTGGGGGACATTGTTGAGTGATATGCTACACTGGTAGGTGCAGCTACCATGGTGGCTTAAAGGGACACTATAAGCAACATAACAACACCACTCAATTTGGTGGTTATGTTGCTAGAGTGCTCTGATGTCTCCCAGTTTAAAGGGTCACTCCAGACTCCTAAAGCACTTTAGCTTCCTGGAAAGCTTTATGTGTAAAGAGTGTGTTCTTGGTTGTCATTTTACATAAAATCCAAAATTCTATAGAAATTTACACTTCTATTAATTAACCTGGTTACACAACAATGGTTTTCACTCAGACAAATGATAATGTTAATTCTTGGTTAGGTTAGCTCACTGGAGAAGAACTGAAGAGGCGCAATTTCCCAGAGCACCTGCCTTGCAAAGACGTCTCATTGAGCTGCACTGGGAAATCTGTGATTGGACAGCCACAGAAAGTCTGGGCGGGATTAGAAGGGGAGGGCTTGCAAAGCCTACAGACAAGAGATCTGTAAATTTTGCAAACTGTTTTTAGATATATCCCAATGAAAACATTTTCATTGAAGGGAATATCTATTAAACCGTAATTTTTACTTATTTTGTATTTGGGTAGTGTATGCTCCCTTTAAATATCAAACTTTTTAGAATAATATCTACCAAAGACAAACTTCTTTTCCTGGCACTATAGTCTCCTACAGTGCCCCCCATCCTCATGGTCCCCCTCCCGCGGTGCTGAAGTGGTTAAAACCCCTTCAGTCATTTACCTGAATCCAGCACCGATGTTTCTTGCTGCTGGGTCAGGCTCTGCCCACCCTCCTCCCTTGCCGACGTCAGCCAGCGGGGGAGAACTAATGCACATTAGGATTTTCCTATAGGAAAGCATTATTCAATGCTTTTCTATGGGTGAAAATCTGATGCTAGAGGTCCTCATGCAGAATGTGAGGATGTCCATCATCAGATAACGGACTAAAGGTCTGTTTGGTTTCCGGAAGTTCCTCTAGAGGAGGAGTTAACCCTCAGAGGTAATTATTGCAGTTTCTCATAAACTGCAATAATTACCACTGTAGGGTTAAGGGACATGGGACACTGCACCCAGACCTCTTCAATGAACTGAAGTGGTCTGGGTGTCTACATTGTCCCTTTAGTCAATCAATGCCATCTAGGTTAGATGAAATTGACCGTAATTTTGTGGAAGTGGTAAACTTTGCAATATCAATCTAGCTGAGAAATGGCAGTCTCTGGCCATTGGGAAATGGTCCAAATTTATGTCAATTTATGTCAAACCACTTTTATAAATATTAAAAGAAAGAGAAGAAGCAATGAGCACACTGTAACTATTTCATCATAGACACCAGGTCGTCTTTTGTCCACTATCAATTGGTAAACAATGTTTGTGTTGCTGCGATTGGAAATGATTTTCCTTGTACACAGGTGTCAAGAAGAATTCAATTAGAAATCTTAAATGCAGCATTAATTTTGTGTTCCTAACTTCATCTAAATTGTAATGACTATATATGATTAGCATGTCAGGATTTCTATCAACTATAAATAGATACCTCTGAAGTCTTTTGTTCTATGTGTGAGTTTGTTCCACAACTTGATCCTAATATTTCATGACACATCACTCATTTTATTAGCAAGACGAATGAAATGTCAAATTAAGTAATGTCAGAATGTTCCACACCAGCAAAGAACCTTAAAAATATCTACTCAAGCAGAAGACAAAATATTTTAATGAACATACATACAGTGAAACTGCTCAAGTCTTAAAGTTATCTAGAAAAGAGCAATTATAATTGTATTTTTCCACCATTGCATTATATATGTTCAAACAAGAATGTTCTTAGTCTTTACACTGATCATCAACATGCTATATGTCTCAGTTCTACATAAGAGAAACAAATACATGCCAGGAGACTCCTGCATCACTACTATTGAACTTCAGTAGTCATGGTGCCTAGACTGGCCCTTTAATGATCAGGTAAAGCTTTAATAAGCAGGGCAGAGTTTGCCCTGAAGGTTTCTGGGGGTTTCAACTCCCTGAGTAAAATTTTAGATTTTCATAAACATTTTAAACACAATGTATTTTCTATTAATTCCCTGATGTCCCCAAAAGCAGGAAACTAGGGGACAAGATCATGAAATAGGGACTGTCCTGTGAAAATGAGAACAGAGGTTTTTTTGTAAAGTTCTCTATTGATACTATGCAAGTGAAGGACATGGGATAGAGAACTGCATTGATGCTTCTCAGCCAGTCTCTCACAGTATCTTTATCAGGAAAGGGATAAATTAAAATAGCAGCAGTTGCAAAGAGCTGCAGCAGATAATATCCTATTCTATACCAACAAGCCTGCATTATCTATATAATTAAAGGAACACTATAGTCACCCAAACAACTTTAGCTTAATGAAGCAATTTTGGTGTATAGATCATGCCCCTCTAGTCACTGCTCAATTATCTGACAATTAGGAGTTAAATCAGTTTGTTTATGCAGTTATAGTCACACCTCCCAGCATGTAACTTGCACTGCCTTCCTAAACACTTCCTATAAAGAGTGATCTAATGTTTACCCTTCATTGCAAATTCAGAATTTCTGAAATTTAGAATTTTTAACCTCCTGCTCTGTTTATTATTATTATTTTATTATTTATATAGTGCCAGCAAAATTCTATAGTGCTGTACAATGGGGGTTTATAGCTGATTAGACCCTGCAGGAGCCTCCTGTGTGCGATTAAAGTTTAATAGAGAGGGAATAAAAATCAGTTACATGTGATTGAAAATTAAACTATTTTGTTTTCATCCAGGCTGTCTTAGTCACAGCCAGGGCATTGGCGGATCCAGGCGGGGGCAACGGGGCAATTGCCCCCCCCCCCGAGATTCCCCCCTGCCAGCTAACGCAGGGCTGGCATTGCCCAAGTGCCAGCCCTGCAATGTGCCTGCGGACCGGGGAGGAAGATCAGAGATCTCCCTCCCCGATCCGCAGGCACCGTGCTGACAGCCGGCGGCGGAGGGAGGGAGTGAGAGAGAGGACCCGGAGCTCAGTCTGCAGCTCCTCCGGGTCCTCCTCTCTCTCGAGATTTGGAGCGTTGCCGCGGTTACCACGGCAACGCTCCAAATCTCGCGAGAGTGAACTCTAGCCCGGGAGCGTGGGCTAGAGTTCACTCTGACCACCTTACCACCAGGGAATCACCACTGGGACCACCAGGGACGGAGAAATGTCCCCCCTCCTGCTCAATAAAGGTAAGAAGGGAGGGGGGACATATTTATTTTATTAAATTTTTTTTAAAAAATTATTAATTATTATTAAAAAGCCTCCTCCCCCCCCCCCATTACACACACTGCCCCATTACAGGGGGGCAGTGTGTGTGTATGGGGATAGTGTTTGTGGGGCAGTATGTGTAATGGGGGGGGGGGAGGAGGTTTTTTTATAATACATTTTTAAAATAAATATTCTGCCCCACAAACACTGTCCCCATACACACACTGCCACCCATACACACACTGCCCCACAAACACACACTGCCCCACAAACACTGTCCCCATACACACACTGCCCCCCAAACACACACTGCCCCACAAACACTGTCCCCATACACACACTGCCCCCCATACACACACTGCCCCACAAACACTGTCCCCATACACACACTGCCCCCCATACACACACTGTCCCCATACATACACTGCCCCCATGCACACCCACAAACACTTTCCCCATACACACACTGCCCCACAAACACTGTCCCCATACACACACTGCCCCCCATACACACACTGTCCCCATACACACACACTGCCCCACAAACACTGTCCCCCATACACACACTGCCCCAAAAACACATACAGTGCCCCCATACATACACTGCCCCCTAACACACACACTACAACCCTGACATACACTGCCACACTTCAACCTTAACACACACCACTGCTCCTATACCCTATATCCCAGCAGACCCCAGGTAAGTTGTCAAACTGTTCTTAAACGGTATGACTACTTACTCTGGGGTGGAATCCTGGCACTACTGACACCATAACTACTACACTGAGCTGTAGTGGTTATTGTGCCTGGATTATTTAATTAAATAATCTACAAGTGCCCCTCCCGAGATCAGGCTCTGGATCCGCCACTGAGCCAGGGGAGGTGTGGCTAGGGCTGCATAAACAGAAACAAAAGTGATTTAACTCCTAAATGGCAGAGAATGCTTAATTAAGCTAAAGTTGTTTTAGTGTCCCTTCAAACCATACTTCTAAACCCAGCACGTTTGACCACCCTGCTTAACCTTAGGGACACTGTTTAAATATTTCCTCAAATATTGGCTGAGAGGATCACAGTTTTTAAACATTTAACATCAAACATGGATTGAGAGAACGTACAATGGTTGCAGATTCCATGTGTTTGAGTGTTCTGAAGAACTCCACTTAATTTTTGTGTATTTATAATACTTCTGTACATAAGCAGCCAATTGCCTTATTTATTCAATAAATTTTGAGCTTAGCTCTGGAACTGTTTGCAAATAACCCCTTAAGTACCAATGATATTTAATGCATTTCTGGTCCCTAAAGATTCTGTCCTGAACCGTCCTAACGGTCTTATGTACTTACCCGATCGCTGTCGTTCCCCCAGCGGCGTTCGGCGGTGCTCCCGGTGTGGGGAGACTGCCTGCAGCCCAGACAGTCTCCCCATGGCGGATTAGGATCCCTGTGGCCATGTGATCGCTCAACAGAGCAGTCACATGGTCACAATAAGTGTTCATGTGTCTGCCTGCAGGGGGACTGTCTGTGCTGACAGTCAGTCTCCCTGCTAGTGTAAAATCATTAAAAAAAGTGAATGTTAATTAAAAAAAACAAAAACCAATTATATATGTGTATATATGTGTATATATATATATATATGATATATAGACATATTATATCTATATAATATATGTCTATATATCATATATATATAATGTCATACTAAGTGTATTTTTATATTAATATGTACATATATTAATATAAAAATACACTTATAATTAAATTACACACATACACATATATATATATATATATATATATATATATATTTTTTTTTTTTTTTATTGTGATCCTTGTCAGCAGGTAGCACGGTCCTCTAGGGCAAAAACATGCACAGTCCTTTGCTTTGCATATAATCCAGTCACTTTATTGTTAAATCCACACAGGATACAGCAGTAAATTAAAACATAAATGTAACACAAAACCCTATAAACAAAAACCTAGCTCGGTCTGAGCACTAACTCACTTTGAACATCCCTCTCTATCAGGGTTAAACTAACAAAACATATGGCACCAACCTTATTAGTTAGCAACACTCTGCTGGCTAGCCTGTTGCTTTCCTTTCCGCACTCCTAGTGCTCCAAGCCAGCCTTGACTGCTTCCTCCTGCACTCCCAGTGCTCCAAGCCAGCCTTGACTGCTTCCTCCTGCACTCCCAGTGCTTAGTCTCCTTGACTCTTTGTCTGGAGAGAAAAGCCTCTCTCCTACCTGCTTCCTGGGAGGAAGCCAGCAATCCCTCTCCTTTACCTGCCTAGCAGGGAGGAGTTTATTCCCACTGCAACAGCTCATTAACTGCAGCTGAGCAGTGGGTTGGAGACGATCCAAAAAACCCTGGCCTGGATCCATGTCTCCCCAGAAAACCACTAAACTGTGGAGTCGAGCATTGGCCCACCCTTCTCTCCAAATGCTCCACCCCAGGGGCCCATAACTAAACAATGCTTTGTGTTGTGCAACACACAAACTACATGTACTTCCCCTGGGGTTAAAAGGCCTATCTGCCTTCACTTTATCACAATATATATATATTATTGTGTATATATATATATATATATATATATTATTATAAAATACAAATAATAAGTAGATTAAATTAAATTAAAAAAATTAAAAATAATAATAAAAATGAAAAAAAATGATATCTATATGAAATTTTATTCTAACTCTATTTTGATATTAAAAATATATATAAATATATTTATATCAAAATACACTTAGAATGAAATTGTATATATATCTATGTATATATAAATAAATAAAAATAATACGAAATATACATATGTCCATATACAAAATTACATAAATAATTATATAAATATACACGTAGACTTCAAATATATAAATATGCATATATATTTAAATTCTACGTGCATATTTTTGTAATATTTTTACATAATTAAGTAATTTTATTAATTGCAATTTGAGGGACCTGCCTGCCAACCCAGGCCGAAAGGCCAGAGAATTTAATTTGCTAGCACTGTATTTTACCCTGTAACTTTCTATGACACCCTAAAACCTGTACATGGGGGGTACCGTTTTACTCGGGAGACTTCGCTGAACACAAATATTAGTGATTCAAAACAGTAAAACATATCACAGCGATGATATTGTCAGTGAAAGTGACTTTTTCACACACAAACAGCACTTTTACTGATGATATAATTGTTGTGATACGTTTTCCTGTTTTGAAACACTAATATTTGTGTTCAGCAAAGTCTCCCGAGTATAACAGTACCCCTCATGTACAGATTTTGTAGCGTTTTTGAAAGTTACAGGGTCAAATAGTTTTACATTTAAAATGACTAGATTGGTTACGTTGCTTTTGAGAGCGTATGGTAGCCCAGGAATGAGAATTACCCCCATTATGGCATACCATTTGCAAAAGAAGACAACCCAAGGTATTGCAAATGGGGTATGTCCAGTCTTTTTTAGTAGCCACAAACACTGGCCAAAATTAGCATTCAATTTAGTTTTTTACTTTTTTCACACACAAACAAATATGAACGCTAACTTTGGCCAGTGTTTGCGACTAGGTGGCTACTAAAAAAAACTGGATATACCCCATATTGAATACACTGGGTTGTCTACTTAAAAAATATGTACATGTGGGGTGTTATTCAGAGATTTATGACATATAATAGTGTTACAATGTCACTATTGATAAATTTGAATAAATGTATGTTTTGAAACCGCAATATCCTACTTGTACCTATAGCCCTATAACTTGCAAAAAAGGCAAAAAAGCAAGTTGTATTCGCTTTTGTAGATGAGTAAAAGATTTTTCAAGTGAAAGTCAAAAAACATGTTTTTTTTAAATTTTTCATTATATTTTTTAAAAGAATTTCAATTAAATTACATGAGATTATATAAATAATGGTAAAGAAAGCCTTTTTTGTCCTGAAAAAAACAATATATAATTTGTATAGGAACAGTAAATGAGAGCGCGGAAAATTACAGCTAAACACAAACACTACAAAAGTGTAAAAAGAGGCCTGGTCGCAAATGTACAACATCGCAAAAACAGCCCAGTCCTTAAGGGGTTAAGTGGCCCTGCTTCCTCCCTAAAATTTTTAGTGTATCATAAAAATAGATTTTTTGTGTGAAATAATGATGTTGACCCTGTTAAAATTCATTGAGGTTCCAACGCAGCCAAAAGATATCATAAGATAAAGAGAACACAGAACTGACACAGCACCTTATGGATGAAGCACCAGGAGCTGAAGACAGAAGATGGTGGTTCCGGCGAGGGACAGCTTCAGGTAAGTATAGCTATCATCTGCTGTAATTCCAGGCCTCGGCACCCCAAGCGGGGATGTTACCTTAGGGAGTCTTTGCAAAATATGCAAAGGTGAACGCATTTTAAAGTTATTAATCCATTGGAAATTAAAACTTTGTGGGTGATTCTGGGAAATTCAGTTTAGCTCAACCTAAGTGCAATTTCATTTAGTTTGTATTCTACTAGTGAACAGTGGAGGTTTATCATCTTGTTTATTAAGATCATAAAATATAAGTGTTCCACAATCAGATGGACAATTAGCCCCACGGAGCCCTTGTGCATGCACTATGGTTGCTTTGCCAGAAATGTTTCTCCTGCCAGGCAATTTTTGACTTCCCGAATAAGTGATTAACAGGAGAGCAATTATGCCCAGCCTGCAATTATTCTGGGTATATCTAAAAACCACATGCAAAAACTGCAGATCTCTGGTTTGCTGCCTTTGCAAGTCATCCTCTTCTATCCCCCTATAGACAATCAATATGTAATTGATCACAGGGATAAATTCAATTGAAAGGTTTGCAAATAGTCTTTTACTTACTTTCAGTGTAGCATTGCCGTGTTTGCAGCTCCATTGGTGTTACACCATTGTAACACCCACCCTTTGACACTCGTTACTCCTGCCCCTACTCTGATATGATTTGTCCAGCTTGAGGATACCTCAAGCAGGGCAATACTGCCCTGTGAGAATTACATTATGGCTTCATTGCGAGTAACCATGGCCCAGAGTCTCCACCATGTGTGAGGGAGAGTTCTCCTGCTCTGCCCTATCAGTCAATTTTCAGCATCGAGTTCTATGACAACTCTTTGCCAAATAATTGATTGTAGGTTTTCTCCCAATCTGTACATTCTCTAGCAATTATGATAGCATAGTGTAGAGATACAATTGTATTTACTTTCAAATGAAAATTACTTGTGTTGCCATGTGGCACCTACAGTATAAATTCTGGGGTGGCTCAAGAGAGAGAGATGATGCTCTGATATTATATATATTATATTTAGAAATTGCTTAACCCAGGAAAATACTTACCATACAAAATCATGTTTGATACAGTTTAAAAAGCTAATTACAAACTGTGTCTGAGGACACATTAAAAATAGCCATCGTCCGTAATTCCCACACTGGCTACAAAGAAAACCCATTTATTTGATAGAGCTCTCTCTTGTAATGTGATTTCACATGTGAAAAGTAAAAAAAACAACAACATTTTATTTATCTAATTTATCTTATTAAACCCATTACATATTGAAACAGTTGTTCTACGTCCCCATCTCCCATAAACACAACCCACTGCCATTACACACACAGCATTCACCAATAAGAGCACTGAATTCTGCGATGCACATACTCCATATGGTATTAGGAAGATCGATCACTTCTGAGCTTTGAAGAACCAGTGAGCATTAGGCATCAAGTAGGTTAATGACATTCTTCTTTTTATAGTTACTTCGCTTGGCATATTTCCATGTCTCCTTTAATGGCCTGCCACTATGATATAATTTACACATCACAGTATGCTTTGTTGCACAATCTCATTGTAAGTGAAGAAATGGATTTAGGAGCAAGCAAGTGTGCGCGGTGCTTTACAATGTGCTTGATACTGCAAATTGTTCTCATCGTGATCAGAATTTCAAGTACAGTTTAGTAACATTCTAAGGATCGGCTCTGATTAATCATAGACTGTACAGCTGCAGATACAGTACGAAGTATATTCCAACAGCAGTACAGAATGTTAGTGATGACTGCTACAGATGAAATTTCCACCTAACTCCCACAATGCAAAGTACTTACTGCTAAGGCAATATACTGTAGATCACGTGTTCTAATAGGAAAATGATTCCTTTATTATAATGTATGCTAAGTGAAAGTGTGTGGAAAGAAAATACCTCAAAATGTCCCTATGATTAAATAAAGGATATATTGCACATTATAGCATTATTACTAATTTATAACAGGCCAACACATTAGCACAGTGATAGAACAGTGCTTGAAGGGGTCTTGTGAAACTCAATTTAACAGACACAGAAAAAGAATGATGGATTTGTTTACGAGTGTCCTTGTTGTGTAGAGCGTACTTGTCTATATTTACTATTGCTGTGAGCTAGTGCTACCAGGATAGACCTTTGTGTGCAGATAGATTTTTACTCTTTACAAAATTTTCTGTAAAATCTTAATGTTACCGAGAATAACATTTTTAAGCGTTGTTCACTAAGGGTTTTATGTTCTAAAGACGGAATGTCCCTGGCCAGCTTTAAGAAAAATGTTCCAGTACCATCTACGAGCATTTAGAAACCATTGATCACAAGATTGTTTAAGAAAGGTTTTTGATTAAACTGATTAAAGGCAGGCTGAATTTCAGCTCATTTAGATGTAGTCTAATGGCTAAAATCTGAAACTGAATTCTGGAAACACAACTGAATGCTCATCATCTATAATAGTTCTTGAGAATCTGTCACTCTCTGCCTGCAAATTCAGTTCAACCACATTTACACAAAAAACTGTCATCAACGCCATATGGAAAAAATGTGTAATTAACACCATGTGTCATCTGTCAAAAATCTCTTATTGACACCATTTAAATAAATCTTAACTCCATAGAGCAGTAGATTATTATCATCCAATTTTTTTATTTTTTAAAACTTATTTTTATAGCTTTTCAATTGGCTGCATTTACTATGTATTGCAGAATTTTCTAGGTTTACTTGCAGAAATTTATTTTGCGAATTTGCCTTCTACTAGATTTGTTAGGGGTGCATTTCAGTGTTTGATAAATATGCTAAGTCTTTTTATTTCCTATAGGATTTGCATGTGAGAATGAATAATTTTAAAACAACAGTCTGGCTCTTCCCTTTGCAAAAGAAAGCTACTTCAATACGCTCATAACCACACTCTCCAGTGAACCCAAACACCTATTTCATTCTTTTAACTCTGTTGTGGCTCCTCCTCCTACCAACTTGACTGCCACAAACTTTGCAACTCACTTTACCGAGAAGATTTCTACAATCAGGGAAGAGATCTCGCATCTCTCTTCATCCCCTACCACTTATTCCCCTAACCACACTACCTCTGCTGTGCTATGCTTATTTGCACCCGCTACAGCAGGAGAGGTGTCTGCTCTGCTCCGTTCCTCCAGGCTCCACCACCTGTTCCCTCAATCCTATTCTCTCATATCTCATTCGCACTTTGTCTCTTTCTTTTACTCTGCCTCTCACTAAAATGTTCAATCTCTCCCCCTCCTCTGGCATATTTCCTCTACCCTTCAAACATGCAACCATAAACCCGATTCTGAAAAAGCACAACCCTAATTCCGCATCCAACTACCGCCCTGTCTCACTATTGCTGTTTGCCTCCAAGATCCTTAAAAAAGTTGTGTATGCGAGATTTAAATACAACTCTCTGCTTGACCCACTTCAATCTGGATTCTGCACTCGTCACTCTGTTAAAACAGCTCTGACCAAAGTATCCAATGATGCAAAATCCCTTGGTCACTACTCTATCCTAATTCTCATTAACCTTTCTGCTGCTTTTGACACTGTTAATTGTCAACAGCTTCTTCTCATCCTCCGTAATCTCGGTCTAAGAGATACCACTCTCACCTGCTGCTCTTCCTACCTCTTCCAGCGCTCTTTCAGTGTTTATTTCTCTGGCTCGGCCTCTTCTCCCCAATCTCTCTCTGTTGGTGTTCCCCAAGGTTCTGTCCTAATGTTCTCAATACAATACTGCCTTGGTAAACTCATTAGCTCCTTCGGCTTCCAGTATCATTTCGATGCGGATGACACGCAAATTTACCTGTCCTCCCCTGATTTCTCACCACCCCTCTTGACTCGTGTCCCTGACTGCCTCTCTGCTATTTCCAACTGGATGGCTGCTCATTTCCTTAAACCTAACCTGTCCAAAACAGAACTTCTGGTCTTCCTTCCCTCAAGTGTTGCTACTCCCTTGTCTGTTTCCCTCCAAGTCAATGGCACTACCATCAGCTCTACCTCGCAGACTCCTTGCTGATGTGTTCTCTTTGACCTCTCCTACACCCCTCATGTCTAGTCAATCGCCAAATCCTGCAGCTTCCATCTTAAAAACATAATACGCATCTGCCCCTATTTAAATCCTGATACAGCTAAGGTGCTTGTCCGTGCCGCTGTCTTCTTCCTTCTTGATTACTGTAATCCGCTTCTCAGTGGTCTTACGTGTTCCCAACTTGCTCCGTTACAGTCTATAATGAATGCGGTAGTGAGACTCATTTTCATGTCCGCCCGCACCTCCCACACCTCCCCTCTCTGTCAGTCCTTATTTTGGCTTCCCGTAAGATATAGGGCTCAATTTAAGATCCTGGTACTTGCTTACAAATCTCTACACAATGCTGCTCCGACCTACCTATCCTCCCTATTACACAAATATGTCTCGTCTAGGCCCCCACGCTCTGCCAGAGACCTACGTCTAACCTCTGTTCGTACTAGTAGCTCTGATACTCACCTTAACCCCTTAAGGACCAAACTTTTGGAATAAAAGGGAATCATGACATGTCACACACAGGGCCGGTGCAAGGATTTTTGCCGCCCTAGGCAAATAAAAATTTGCCGCCCCCCCCCCCCCATGTCCTGCCCACCATGTAACATCACAATGCCCCGCCCATATGGGCCAACGCCAGTCTTCACAAAGTGTCTTTTATCTGAAAAGACAGTGTGTTTACATTAAAAGGCCTACAGGCACAGGCTATAGACACCAGAACCACTACATTATGCTGTAGTGCTTCTGGTGACTATAGTATCCATTTAATGTGAGATTAGTGCCTCTAATAATATATTGGATTGCCTACTTACCACCAGATGAGGACAAGAGGCTGATGATGGGCTCAGTCTGGCTCCACAGGTCTGGTGTAGAAGAGGCTCTCTGGAGACTGTTTTTAACAGTGCTCACAACAATTAACGAACAGGAAGCAGCTCCATTTTTTAGGGCCCCTTACACAGCTCAAGGTCTGGGCCCCCAGGGCTTGACCATGAGTATGCCTACAATGCCCACCCATAAATACCTACATGGCCCACCCATGAGTTCTCTCACAGGAAGTGTAGTGTATGTGTGTAGGGGATGTTTTATGTGTTATTGTAGAGGATGCAATGTGTGTGTGTTCTTATAGAATGTAGTGTATAGGGATACCAATTTGTATAAGGGATGTAGTGTGTTTATAGGGGATGCAGTGTGTGTTTGCGTGTAAGGAATGCATTGTATGTTTCTGTGTGTGTAAGGGGTGCAAGGTGTGTTTCTGTGTATGTAATTGAATGCAGTGTGTGTCTGTAAGGGGTGCATTGATTGTGTAAGAGATGCATTTTGTTTCTGTGTGTAAGAGAATGAGTGTTTGTGTGAACGTAAGGGATGCATTGTGTGTTTTGGGTGTGTCTGTGTGTGAGTAGGAATGCATTGTATGTTTCTGTGTGTGTGTGTGGGGGGGGGGAATGCATTGTGTTTGTGTGTAGTGTAAAAGAGAGGGTTTGTGGGGTAGGATAGGGACTGAGAGGGGAACAGCTCTTTATTTTTTTTTAAAAATTTCATAGTGCTCTCCCCTCCTGTCAATTATTGATTTCCCCTTCCCTCCTGTCCCTCCGTGTTCTACCCCTTCTGTCCCTTAGTGCTCTCCCTTGGCCCCCTGTCCCTCTGCAGTCCCCCCTTGGTGGTCTTCTCACTCCCCCCTCTTTCCCTTAGTGGTCCTCCATCCCTTCCCTTAGTGGTCCTCCCTCTCCCAAACCCCTTAGTAGACCTTCCCCTCCTCCCCCCACCCCCTTAGTGGTAATCCCCCCCCCTCAGTGGTCATTACCCTCCCCCTCCCTTAGTGGTCCTCCCTCCTTACCCCCCTTTGGTGGTCCTTCTCCCCCTTAGTGGTCCTTACTCC
>OW240921.1:87878361-87921398 GCA_933207985.1 Pelobates cultripes | reverse complement strand
GAATATACTCTATATCAGAGAACTGTAGCTAATGTCAAGGCGTTGATCCACGGGATTAGGTTTATCTATGGCAGGTCAACTATAGGAATACAATAGTAAAATTTAGAAACAGAAACATTTCAGGTAGTGGTCATAAGTGGAATGGATTAACAGCATGAAAGACCAGAGGGCCTGTCATCCAATGTCTTTTGATGGAGAGTCCAGGCCTCCGTCTCCACCAGCCACCTTGATGGAGCTCATCCACCCAACACATGCACTCCTACAGGCCAGCAGATGCTTCCTCCTGGTGTTATCACGACTCTCAGCTGGAACTTGTGGTAACTGACTGCTTATCATGTAGGTGGGCGCAGAACATGAGTACTAGACCTCCAGAACATGTAGGCCGTATTGGGAGTAGGCATTTTCATTTGCCCAATGTCGGGTTGGTTTGTAGTCGGTGCAGGGGGCCAGAGCGATGGTGTATAGACCTCTGTCGCCTTGGTCTTTATGCTGTCTCCTCCGCAGCACTGTTCCGGGAACATGCGGGGTACACCAACTCAAGTGATGCCGGCCCACAAGAAAGGCACCTGGTGCCGTAGTTCAGCCCACAGGAGTGGAGGCAGATTCCTGTTCTTGTAGTTTTGTCCAGAATGTTGTGCATATTCAGTCGAAGTTCCAGAGAAGTGAATCCACTAGTGTGGATATTTCCGGGAGAGTACTTCTGACTGCAGGCACAAAAATTAATTCCCTCTGCTGGACTGTAGCTCTGATGCGGCGGCCATCTTGGTCATGCCACGTGGTTATTGAGAACACTGTTAAGGGGGTTCAGCTTCGGAATTGGTAAGCCCTAGTGAGAACCGGGATATTCCCCACCTGTCAAAAACGAGGCAGCTTGTTTCAGCTTTCAGATTCAGTGTCAGGAGATCGGAAGCATCTCCACTGCACCGGTACAGCAATCTCGGTAGGACTCAAGATCAGGTAGGACCTCTGTTAAGCTAGAAGTTCTGATCTCCCCCACCTGTCAAAAAGGGTGGGGGGTGGTAACGGGGCAGCTAGTTTCAGTCTTGAGTTGCGGATTCAGCATCAGGAGATTGGAAGCATCTCCACTGCACCGGTACAGCAAGCTCGGTAGGACTCAAGATTAGGTAGGACCTGCGTTAAGCTAGAAATTCTGATCTAGTGCCTGTAAGATGCACCAGTCAGTAAGATATGTCATCCTGCAGCTTCAGACTTTAGGTAGTCAGAATAGTAGCTTGATATTAGTTATTTTAGCTCAGTTAGGTATGAACTGCAAATGGACACGTCCGACCATCTTGGTTGTCAGGTGCCCGGCAAAGTTCCTTGGATGCTGAGTGGCACAGAGCCTCTGCCCCAAGCTTCATAAAGAACCCCAGAAACTCTAACCATCTGGATGCGATCACGGACAACTTATCCCATTTGATGAGAAATCACAGTCGGGACAGGAGGTCCACTGTCCACTGCATGTGCTGCAACAGAATGATGCGATCCTGGGCTATCACTAGAATGCCATCTAGATAGATGACCAACTGTATGCACTGACTATGTAACCAAGCCATGACTGGCCAAAGCAGTTTGGTGAAGCACCAAGGTGCCGACGAGAGCCCAAAGGTTCAATACGTGAAACATCAAATCAGATCCCTCCAATGGCATCTCAGAAGATCTCAGGACTCCACACCTATCAGAAAAGACCAGTATGCATCCTTCAAGTCCAATTTTGTCAACCAAACATCTCAGAGGAGCACATATCCCAAAATATGTATGACCTTCATCTTGAAATGGCAGTGGATGGCGTTGAGAGCCTGCAGGTTGATGACTGGACGCATCTAACCTCCCTTCTTTTCCACAGGGAAAATGTTCCTCATTATACAAATGATGCAAATGCAAATAAAAAAAGGAATAACAGGGAGCTCACCAGGGCCCAGAACATTACAGAGGTAAGAAGCAGGGAAAATGGCAATTGGGACCTCGACCGCAATCTTGTGAGAGCTGCGATATCAGAATGACTGAATTCAGTATCGAAAAAGCTCAGAATGATTTGTAAATGCTGATTGAATTCAAGTCGAATGCCGACCAAACATAAGCTGAAAAACACGCACGAACACAGCCCCAAAAGAAGAAAAAGACTGGGAAACTGCTTCATTAAGCTAAAGTTGTTTTGGTGACTATAGTGTCCCTTTAAGAGTATAGGCAGTTTCAGTCCTTTGTAGATATGTTTCCAAAAGATAAATACAACATTTCTCTAGAAGTGATATACAGAGTGTCCAAATCTATCAGCTTATATCAGAAGGCTCCTGTTGTTATCACTGCTGGAGTCACTCTACAAATAGGCTGTAACACTCTAGTACTCGCAGACAACATCCACAAAATAGTGACTGTACATGTATCAGGTCTAAAGTTAATTCAAACAGCAACAATCTATAAAAGAAGAGGTTGTTTACTGCTTTATTGTGCAAACGTGTATGAGTTAGGCATGCAATTACATGATTTTGCTATTTCAGGAAGAAAAGTCATGATTTTATGAAAGACATGGAGGCTTATATTAAACATATCAACGATGCCTTTAGGACTATCAATAACGCAGGTTCTGGAGGCAAGTGCTGGCAAGTGGTGTGATTTAACAATCCCCTTCTTGACCATAGTTTTTGGGGACATGGGGCGATTGACTGAAGGACCAGCCTTTGTTGGCAGGGATAGGTCCCTATGCGGGGATAGGGTGAGCCTTCATCTGCACTTGGGAAATGAACTAGGAAATAGCAGATGACATGTTTCCCATTGCAGATAAGATGGCATCAAACAGAGAATGATGAAATGCCACAGCAACATCCCCTGGGGCAATAGGGGTATCATCTCTGGGCTAACCCTGGGCTAGATGCCTAACAGAAAAGCATACAAGAAGGGCAATAACACTAAAGCAGAACCATAAACTATAAAGAATATAAGGGAGGTCTTAAATACCTATCTTGCACCTAGGAGCAGCAAAGAAAGAGGAACCTGGGAGTATGTTCCAAGTTAATATAGGGATGGCTATTCATGAGGGGAAGGGTTTGGGAGGTCACATGTGAAGTATCCTTTTTTCTTATTGGTTTTTCTTTGCTGCTGTGTTAAAGGGACACTATGGTCACCAGAACAACTACAGCTTATTGTATTTTTTCTGGTAAGTATAATCAGTCCTTTCAGTCTTTTTGAAGTAAACACTGTATTTTCATAGAAAAGGCAGCGTTTACATTGCAGCCTAGGGATAACTCCACTGGCCACTCCTCAGATGGCTACTAGAGGTGCTTCCTGGGGCAGTGCTGTACAGTGTTCAGCACTGACATTTAGTGTCTCCACCCTCTGCAATGAGACACTGAACTTTCCTCATAGAGATTAATTGATTCAATGCATTGCTATGAGAAGATACTGATTGGCCAGTGCTGTGTTTGGCTTGACCCTGATCTGCCTTCCTATGTGAAAGCATTGTGATTAGCTTTGATAAACACATCTGATGATGTCAGTCAAGAAGGCAGTTCAGGGGCAGAGCCAGCAGCTGACTGGAATAAAAGGTAAGATTTTGCTATATTTAGGGGTAAAAGTGGGGGTCAGGGGGCTAGATGGAAGTTTTAACAATTTAGGGTCAAGAATACATGTTTGCGTACCTGTCCCTAAAGTGTACCTTTAAAGTAAAGAGATATGCACAATATGAGCCTGTCTTGAAATAAATTTAGTAATTTTCAGCACATGTAATTGTGTTTCTTCTCGCAACGTTTGTGTACTATATTGCTTGTTCAGCTTAATACATTATATCTTCTGCTATGTTTAGGCTTGGCATTCTGCCAAATATAAGTACTTCATTGCTTTTGGCATATGGTGTAAAACTATGTACATGCAATGTATATTTTGTAGATTTGGGCATTTATATTCAGAAGAAATGCAGTTTGGACGAAAATTGGCTCATTTATCCATTCGTCGGAATGCCAAATGGAAGAGTGAACTAATGAATGAATCTCTCAAAACAAAATTTTCATTTGATTAATTCTTTAGTTTATTCATGTAAAATTGGTACCCTTATGCAGGATTACCAATCCATATTTAAGGGTACCACTCCAAAATTTGGGAGCTGTTGTGCTTAGTCAATAGCTCCGCAATTTGGTATCCTTAAATATAATAATCCCACATAAGGATACCACATTAGGGAATAATCTATTAAACAATTGAAAGACCCAAATGAAGATAATGACGCTTCTTAATTTGGATCTTTCACCTGCTTAGTAGACAACTCCCTAATTTAATATATTAAAAAAAATAAAAAAAATAAAGAGCTATTTACCAAACACAGCTCCAACTTTCATTTAATAACCTTAAGTATGGCAGCCCCACATAAGGGTATCAAATTAGGGGCTTATCTACTTTCTAAACAAAATAAAGATTTACTGGCAATTGCGGCGTTCTCTTCAACTGAATGGAAATTCCAAACTGAAAATATCAGACGAATTTCTTCCGAAACGAACTGTCTAATGGACAAAATTAATTTTGTACGAAGCAAAATGTATTTATTTTAATTAATTTAATTCTGCCAAGCACATGTCTTATATATTATGTAAAATATCTCTATGTCTCTCTGCATTACGCTCCACTTTACCTCCTTACCTCATTTCTTTTGATGTGACTATTGAATTTACACATTTTTTGCCTCTATTTAATATCGAGTTAAGGGTCTATTATGGTGCTTAAAAAAGTCCTGCAATAGGACTGAAATGTTAATATACATATGTTTGCAGAAGAAAGCAGTAACATATAAAGACCACCATATCTAATGCAGCTCATTGTCTGTGGACGTCATTCATCCATTGATTTTTTTCAGGCTGTTTTGTAGATTTTTGACAAAACCAAGATTCTCCCATATCACACACCCTCTTTAGATGTGCTGACAATACAGAAATGACCCTTAGCATTATTGAAGACAGTTCCATCTAATTTGGACTACAGCAACCTGTAGTGGTTATGGTGCTTGGAGGGGTTCTTTATTGGGTGTGCAAGAATCCTACATTGTATTGTGAAGTCATTTCTTCCTTTTTTGAAGCACAGAAAATTTTTTCAATTTGCACTTTCTGCTGTTTTACTGAATCAACAGCAGCAACGGGAATCCGTAAAAAGGTTACGCTTGGATGTGAGTGTTTTTTGTTCTTTTTGGTCATCTGAAATTACTGTATTTTTGTGATTATGGAAGAAAGGATCTCTCCGTGCCTGCATGCATTTGTCAACAGTGCAATCTGAAACCTGTCATTTTGTCGTCTCTCCACATACATGTAGCATAACAGGCATGATTGAATCTTGTGTCTGCAAACGTGCACGACTTTATATTCACCACATCATACATCGAGCTGAAAGGCACACAGACTGGCAGCGAGGGACGTAATTGCAGTTCGATTTGTTGAAAGGCTCAGAAAACGGGCGATATCAGGGAATTTGTATAGTTGTAAATAAATTTGATTTCCTGCTAAGATAGGCACAGCAAAGAATCGGTAAATGGATGCAGCCTGAGATTGCCTTTTCTTGCTCTGACAACAGCGTGGAGATATTCTCCCAGCACAGAGCATTCCCTCTGATTAGACCATTTGTCTCCCCTCCCCCAAGTCTGCTGCTATCTGATCTATGATGATATGTGATCTCTTGGATACTAACACACATACACATGTATCAGGCATTGCTGCTCCTGCTCAGGCTCACACAATGTCCGTCTCCTAGGGTTGATATTTGCTTTAGATTCTTTACAATGTTGCCATGCTTTCTTTTCTGTATATCACCATTGTTTTGTTTGTGCTGTTTTCTGATGTTGCCTCTCGGATTTTTGTGCCCTTCAGTTTGTGTATGTGTAGACCACCATACAATAGACTGCAGGGACCAAGGGCTCCCAAGTCTTCCTAACTCGTTTCCTTTAGACGTACGGAAACTCCTGGCCGCCAATAATCATATTCAAAGCATACCAGCAGATCTGTTTTTATATTACGGAGATCTTGTATACTTGGACCTCAGGAATAACTCATTGACCGCACTCGAAGAAGGCACCTTCAGCACTTCTTCCAGGTTGGTGTTTTTAGATTTAAGCTACAACAACTTGACGCAACTTGATGCTGGGATTTTTAAATCTGCAGAAAAACTCATTAAGTTAAACCTAGGGAATAATAACCTTTCCGATGTGCATGAAGCTGCCTTTGCAAACTTGGAATTACTCCAAGTTTTGGAGTTGAATGACAATAATTTACAAAGTTTAAGTGTTGCAGCCCTAGAAGCCCTTACGTCGCTTCGGACTATCCGTTTGGAGGGTAACCCTTGGACATGTGACTGTGACTTTGCCAATCTCTTTTTTTGGATTGATGAAAATTCAAATAAGCTTCAAAAAGGTATGTTAACCATGCCATGTTTTACAAAGATTTTTTTTTAAATTTATAATAATTTGTTAAAAATTTGATATTTTTGCTTTAAGGTTCAAGAACATCCTCCACCTGTCATTTTCTGCAACTCACTTTACTCACACACTGGTTATCGTCACAAAGGCATAAACTCACATTAGGCAGCTGGTAATGGAACAACATACATTTACATATCTCTGCACAAAATACAATGAGTTAATAAATGACTTGAGACGTTAGATGTTGATGACTGTGTATGTAAGAGCACGTTGGGTACAAATCGTAAATGTGAGGCAATCAGCCTGTAATGTTCCTGCTGAATGGTTCATTTCTAGAACATTGCCCCAGAGTGTCTCCTTGCACATGACTCCCATCTAGTCACATTATTTAAAGTTGGTTGGCTGTGCATGATGGGAATTGTAGTCCACCAGATTTCGAATAGCAGAGGTAGCTGTTGTATGTTGACATGTAAAATGACATAATCAATAAACAATCATGGACCATACAAAGATTGTATCAAATATTATGCATCTTAATAATGTTTCAAAGGACCAATATTAATATACTGTGGGTTTCTATTAAACAATGGTAATTCAAATATTGCAGAAAACAGTACGGAACAAAAAACAATTAATGTACAAACACCAGGAAATAATTTTTGCCATGTGTAAAGAAATGTCCACACCTGATGAATACATTTCATGACTGTATTTTAGCCCTAGGTGTTGATAAAAAAAAATGAAAATTGTGGGTCATTTATAGGCGCAAATATTCAATTTTCATTGTGCCAAACAAAAGGACAATAAGACAATACTAATTGTCTTAAAATGTATTTATTTATTTTTTCACAGCAAGTGTTACCATTTGTTTAGACAAACAGCATTTACTAGCTTCCGAAGACATTCAAGAATGTAAAGGTGTAAATTATTTTCACCTAAACCCTTGTGTCTTTTAGTTAGCTGCTAGCAATATGTGCTGGATTCAAAAGTTTATTTTTGCATAAAATAGTCCATACAGGCCTATAGATTTCTTGCAGGCCCTGGTCACAGTAAGAGATCTATATGACAGTTAGAACCAGAGAACTGTGAATTATTCTAAATGGAGTTTGCAAATGTACAAGTGTCAAAAATACTTCATGCATTTAATAATGAGCCTTTTTGAATGCAATCCAACGACTGTTTTACAGACCTTGAATGCTGGATTTAAGATATTAAAATATTTGACATTAGATAAAAAGAAAATGCATTTATTAGCCTAGATCAGGCATAGGCAACCATCAGCACTCCAGATGTTTTGGACAACACCTCCCATGATGCTTTGCCAACATTATGGGTGTAAGAGCATTATGGGGATGTAGTTCACAACATCTGGAGTGCTGAAGGTTGCCTACCCCTGCCCTAGATGTTAAGAAAATGAATTGAATTAAAACAGTACAATGTTAAAACCATTTTAATTTCTGCTTCCCACAGTAAATAAATACATTAAAATTTCAAATGTTCTGGAATTTTCACTGCACCAGTATTAGAATTGTTCGGTTTTATTGCTAGAAGCCTCAGTTAAAATCTAACTGCATTGAATTGTGTATATTTACTTCTTGTACATGCACATCTTAAAGGTAGTTAGTAAGTTCATTATGCCACTATGGGGCACAAATTGATGCTTCATGCTGCGGGTATTTTCATGAAAAATACTTTTAGCGTTATGTATCATTTATATGTTTTAGGATAAATTAAATTAACTAATAATGTCAGAGTTCCTGAGCCAAGAGCAATGATTAATTGTGCTCAGTATTGCAGCATATGAATACTATATACTGCTATTTATTTATTTTATTTATTTATAAAATATTTTACCAGGAAAGATACATTGAGATTTCTCTCGTTTTCAAGTATGTCCTGGGTTGGCATGTTTCATGTCCAGAGGCATATATTGATTATACACATGGCATCAAATAGCACTGCCTACTGTAAAAAGCTGCAAATGAATGGCATCCTAAATATTCACTAAAGTGTCAATTATTGTGAATGAAAGAAAATGTCAAATTTTAGGTCTAAATATCTAAATGCTAAACATGAGCCAGAATTACAAGGCACAAGCATATTCCCCTTTGTTGAAGCTTGTGAATTTATCTTTATTTTTTACAACTGTTAAGGGACACTCCACTGTGCAAAAAAAAAAAAAGGAAAAAAAACCCCACCTGTTTAGTAGATATACCCCCAATGAAAGCATGTATATATTTAATTATAATTTTTATTGGGGGTATATATAGAAATAGCTTGCAAAACCTGCAGATCTCTTGTCTGCTGCATTTACAAGCCCTGCCCCTCTAACTCTGCCCAGACTTTATGTGGTTGTCCAATCGCAGACTTCCCAGTGCAGGTTGGTGAGAAGTCTTTGCAAGGCTGGTGCTCAGAGAGACCATCTGATTATCGCAACATTGCCACCCATGTGCACTAGCCTCTCAATGCATTCATATGGGAAAGCATTGAATTGGCTGAAATCATCAGCCAAAGAGGCGGATCTTTTCCAAGGAGATCAGTGGTGCAATTTGTATAACAATGGTAGGGCTGGCCTGGTCTCCTAAATGGTGTCTATGACACTATAGGTTTGGAATACATCTTTCTATTCTTAACGCTATAGAGTTCTTTTAAGCTCAAAAAGACCCATTATAATTACTGTAAACCAGCACCCCCTACACATGACACGTGCCTACTTTGCCTAATGAGTAGTCTTCCCTGTCTGTGATTCTACCTGATTTCCAGATTTTATCTTGGTCTCGAGGTATCTTGGCCTCAGTGAAGAGGAGCTGGGAGCTGAGCTGGAAGAAGAGCCACTTGGAGAATATTTTTAAATCAGCTATTTTGACCTTACATTTAAATTCACTTTGGATTCCTGGAAAACATTAGTTAACCCTGTCATTTCATGCATTTCAGCTCCAATTCAATTTCAATTCTCATTGCACCTAATACAGATGCTCTGTAACTAATTCCTGTTATGTAATGTTTAGAGCACTGTTTGAATGCATGGCCTATAGTTAAATAAGACACAAAGGAACACTTATTTATAAAACAATGACCACTATGGATATTCCCTTAGAGACATGGCTTGCTGGCTTGCTGGCTTGCTGCAGCACTATGACACCTGACAAATCGCTAACCATTAAGTACTCAGTGTCTGCTGCAATGTGAAATATTTGATCTTCATTTTTGCTGAAGCGATTATTCCTGTTTAATAAAAAAATGATGAGTACCAGGCATGATTTGCACGATGAGTGACAGTTTCTCACGTTGTGCCATTTATCAAATAAAAATACAGTATAGTTTATATAGAGTTCATTTAATTAGCAGGAAGATGTGATCAGTTCACAGCTGTCTAGCAAAATTTACAAATACACTTTAAACACCAAAATATATATTAAAGAATTGATTTTGGGGCCTAGATGCTGCAGCTGCAAATACATTTTTACAAAACTTATGTTTTGCTACTGCCATGCTTTCAGTGGTTACCATTCGGACTGTCATTAGGAGCTCCGGACTAAAATAGATTCAATAAATGAATCTGTCTTAACATCTGGCATCAGTACGCAAAGTATGCTGATGTTGGGCGAATGTATATGCGATGCATGTAATTGGATGAAAGGCATCAGTCTTGATGACTTCAATGAGGGAGGATCGGTCTGCTGTCATGAATCCTTTGCAGCATTTGAATATAAAGTTAATTTTTAACAAGAAAACCATCATCTAAAATGATAAAGGAACAATGATAAATGATAAAATGTAGTGTTGTTAATTAAGCAAAAATATCCATTTTGGTAAAATATTCTGCTTAGATAATGGGATGTCGATGTTGCTGTAACTTTGTAGTTTTGGTCTAAATTTTGGTTGTCATTTCATCACAATTTATTGTTTAGTAAACAAACTCTCTAATAATTATTTAACATCTATGTCCTTTGGCTCCCACTATCACAATCTCATTGAAATGCATGTGTCACAATGTACTGGTATTTTATAAATGGCAATATCAAAAACTGAAATTAAGCTTTTTATGATTTCTGGGAATTTACTTTATCTTTATTAGAATATATTAAAATTACATTGACATTTTGCAGTTTGTAAAAAAAAAAAAGAAGAAAAAAATATATAAATAATATACAGTGTATAGAGTGTAGCACATTTATTTCTGCCATTAGGTTACATAAGGTTGTACTTCCACATATATGTAGTTGCAGTCATCATTTACTGGTTGGTTATCCTGTAGTGGGGTGCATTGACTTTTGGAGGGTGAAGCTGTAGTGGTCCTTGGAGTTGCCTTTATTTTGTTTATACTCCAACATTGTTTTTTTGGTTGGAGTGACCCTTTAAAGGAAACTTCTCACTCTACCAGTAACCTCCTCAAGTCCTCAAGTCCCATAGCCTGAGCTTTGCCATTCTTGACTTGATGTAACATGTGGTTACCTGTGACATGGTTAGCTATGAGCAACGCATATACCAATGATAACCTCTGCTTCTTGCAATAAATGGTGGGGATTCTGTCTTTGCAACATGGTAGCAACCTGCCTCTAATGGTAGTGGAATGGTAGTTAGAGATGGATGTTACAGTTTCTCGCATAATATTATCGACATGCTGCTGGTAATTTGGATGATGGTAAACTGAGGATGCTGCCTCTTCACAAATGCCATTAATATGCTGCCTGAAATTGCATTTACCCATATTTAACAGATATTTATTTGTGAGGCGGGAAACATAAAATTAACAGCAGACATCTTTATTTGGCAATTGGATGCCACCATCTTTATTCCCTGTCAGTCATTGTTATAGGCTTGTGGTCAGATTAGATAAAGTCTACAGAGGAGAGGAGATATGAAACAATGTTCTGTTTGTCCTCTTCATTTGCAATGTGTACCCTGGCTTTGCCTTGTCTGAACTGGAAGAGGATGTCGTTAGCGAAATCTCTAATATGAATTTAAAAGAAAACTGAGCCGCTCGTGACAAAAAGGTTAACACAAGTTGTAGGTGATTTTCAAGGTTTATATTAAATGATATAAAGTCCAGAAAAGTGATTGTTTCTCTTTAATGGTAAAGCTCTATCGTCTATTACAGGATGGTCAGTGACCTGTCCCTAGATCTATAGTAAGATATTGGCTGTTTTAAAAAAAAAATTCTTTATTTTAAGGCATGTCAAATAAAAGTATTTACAGCATAAATAGTCTTGATCAGCACTTGATCTTGGCATGAGCAAGTTCACAAAGACATCAAGCAAAAACACTCGGGTCTGTCAATTTTTTAAATAAGATATGAGCTCACTGCCCACATATTTAATGGAAAACAAAAAGGGAAATTGAAGGGGGAAAGGTATTATCTATTTTTGAGGCATTCTTCTGCATATCACAAAATATAACCAATCTATATTTGGCAAATCCATGTTTTTACTGGTTGTTCCATTACGGAATACGAGACACCGGCGTTAACTGGATTCATTCTTTTTCCATTTAAGAGAATCCTGTCTGTAGTAAATACATGATAACACAAAGTGTGTCAGATGAGCACCATATGTACCCATATTCTTCTGCCAACTGGCATTGCAAGTTTGAAAGGAAATAAAACCCCCAAAATTTCTTAAATGGGAAATATTTTTGAAGGAATTCAAAAATGAAGTTCAGGTAGTCAGACAGCCACCCATGTGATGGTTTGGCTCTTCAGAATATCATCCTCGCAAAAATATTCAGGAAAATCATTAGGACAAGCCGAAATGGACCAAAAAAGTGCCAATCAGTGTTTTGGAAAATATATCCATAATATAAATATTATTTTGCAGTACACTGATAGGTGCATTTTCCTACCGTCTGGTTCACAGATCAAGTGAGAAAACGTAACCAATAGATAGAAAAAATAGAAGGAACAGTAAAAAAAACTCTACATTTATATATTATATATTTTTCCCTCTTTTTGTCACTTCCTGCTTGATCAGTGAATTAAGATAACATTTAGTGGCTTTCCCTTAACCATCAATCATTTTTTTTCCCCATCAATCATCTCTTTTCCTATCAATCATCTCTTTTTCTGGTGACATGGGCAGATCTCTGAATCACAAGTCGTTTGTTCGGCCATAGGTCCATATGGCGATTTGGAGTTACAGAGATGACTCGCTGATTTCCCTAAATTCAGACAAATTGCAGTTTGTCCGAAAACAAACGCACAAGCCTACTAGATGGTGAGATGTGGTGAGTTGAATTCAACTTGCAAAATTTAGTAGAACAAATATCCATCTGGGTTGAGTTAATTTTTTTCCTATCTCTACTATGTTGATCTATATTATGGGTTTGTGCTAAACTCTGGAAGATTTCTGGTGTTTGTTTTCACAAGTTATATCTTTTGAAGAATATAACTTCTAATTCAGTGGATCTGTAGTTGGCAGACAATAGCCTCCAGATTATATTAAAATGGAGCTATGTGTTATGCTTTTGAGATTGATGGAAAAGTGAATGTTTTCTCAAAATTAAATATTGAGTTTCAGTGATTGATTTGTTTGAAAGGTGTGCAATCCATTTAGAGATGATTGTTCATCAAGATTATACTTTAAAAAGAGACTAAAATGCTGTGAGATTTCAAAGATAATTAAAGTCTTTAATTGATTTTTTTTTTAAAATTTGTAACAACCCTTCTGTTGAATAAGCTTTGTAAGTATAAATGTTTTCTTTTTGGGGTATATATGTTATTGCATTTAAGTTCACAATGTTTTGGTCAGTATTCATCAGCAAAGCAATCTGATTATCTGCATGTTGATGGACTTTGATGAAAATCTTTCATAGCTAGTTCGGCAGACTAGATGGGCCAAATGGTTCTTATCTGCCGTCACATTCTATGTTTCTATGTTTCTTTGTTTCTAGTCTACATACTATTTAGGCATTTTAGGCATTTTAGGCATTTTGAGACATTCCCAGTGCCTACTATTCAACTTTTTTTTTAAAGAAAAGGTATTGACTGTAGGAGTATAGGACATTAGGACTGCACAAATAACAAGAGGTCACTCATATAGACTTGAAAATATGAGATTTCACCTATGACAAAGCAAAGGTTTCTTTACAGTAAGAACAATAACGATGTGTATTTGCCTAAATAGGCTGTTTATCAGATTATGTACATAATTTAAACAATGTCTGGATGTGTGTTTGTAAAAACAGAATATTCAAGGAAATAAAAGTTTGTTTGTGGGGTGACAGTTTGTTGATTCTAACAGACATGTGACTGGCACACTTATCGAGTTCAATTTCTATATATTGATCCATTCCTCTTGGGATTGTTTTTTTTAGAGGTGTAATCTAGCTTACTGAGGTGTGTGCTACCACTTATCCGTCCTACACTTGACCACTAAATCCCCTGAACCTGCCATTTTAAAAATTTGTGCCAGGTGATATTACCTGTTTATATAACTCCCAACCTTTTAAATGGACAAAAATAAACGCTTTAATTTATCCATCTGTGCTTTGGCCAGGGGTAGGCTGTTCTGAGAAATTTTAGTTGATTTAGTAATTTATGCATCTGCAATGCAATTTAGAACACGAGCAATCTATCCTATTTCAACAGACTGATTTCTAAACACATTTATTGTAGTTTCACAATACTTTGAGTATTATTGCTGTTACGACTTAGAATAGAATAGAAGTCTGGTCCCATCAGTTCAAAACATCATAAATGGTATGCATTCTACCTGGTAAAGGGCATTATAGTCACCAGAACAACTACAGCTTAATTTAGTTCTTCTGGTGAGTATAATCATTGCCTTCAGGCATTTCATTTTCATTCAGAGAAAAGGCAGTGTTTACATTGCCCCTAGGACACCTCCAAGTGGCCACTGTCAGATGGCCACTGGAGGTGCTTCCTGGCTCAGTGCTGCACAGTAGGCAGCTCTGCCGTTCAGCGTCCCCACGCTCTGCATGGGGATGCTGAATTTTCCTCTTAAAGATGCATTGAATCAATGCATCTCTATGTGTAGGTACTGATCGGCCTAAATGGTGTTTGACCACGCCCCCTTATCGATTTTAGTCAATCCAATGCTTTCCCCATGGATTGCTAAAAAGCATTGGATTGGCTAAAAATCAGCAATTCTGATGATATCTCCAAGGTGGGCGGGGCCAGTGCCAAATTTTTCATGCGTTCAAGGGGGGTAAGGCATATTGGTTTAACACTGTAGGGTCAGCAATACATGTTTGTGTTCCTGACCCTATAGTGCTCCTTTAACCTGTTAACCTGTTAACCTGTTAAATGTCTCCAGGGTTCTGCTTTACTCAACATTATATTTCACACTCCCCAGATCATTCCTATTATTTACATTTCCCTTTATATTCAAATACAAATTTTACTGGAATTTTACTTTTCATAATGATGCATTTATAAAAAAAAAGCAGATGGCATTTACGACATGGAAAGAAAAATAATTGGAATGATTAATGTCTCTGTAACAATATATCTTTTTTTATGGTGCTGGGCATCTTAATAATTGTCAAATTAATATACAGAGAAAGAGAATCAACCTATATCAATGGAAACAAGTGCAATCGGTGTGACGAACTCTGGGAAATATTCCAAATATCATCAGCTGGGCCCCACATACTGGTACAACTGATAATCCAAGATTTTGGTTTTACACAGTTTCATGAAACGTTTCAGTTGTTGGTTAAAAACAGCAATTAGACAAAAAAGTGCAATAAAATTGCACTTTGCTTTTCATTTATTCATTCATCCTTTATAGAAATATTGTGGGGGATAAAAATCTTTACACAGTATACAGAATCTTTTATCTTAAATTCTTTTAAATATATTTTATTAAATAGATATTTTTACAATAATAACATTTTTTGTTGTCAAACAATTTTCCAAATACATTTCTTTATGCAAGCTCTTAAAATATTAGTATAAAATATAAAATACACCTCTCGGGAGTGACAGACTTATCATTGTACAAAGAATTGGTTTGTATCTCTCTTTTTGTAAACCGTCTACATTACCAGTTAAAAAACCTCATAAAGTACATTTTAACCCCTTCCGTACCGGTGACGAACCAGGTACGTCCCCCAAAAAAACGTTGTTGATGACTACGGACGTACCTGGTACGTCATTTAGTAGGACTTACCTGATCGCTGGCGATTCCCTGCCAGCGATCACGATCCTGGAGTCTGCCTGGGAGCTCAGGCAGAATCCCACTGCCCGATCCGGCCCTCCCGGTCCATGTGATTGCAGGGTCCTCGCGATCACATGGTTGGAATAAAAGTTAAAGTTTTAAAAAGTAAATAAAAGTACTTAGATTATATATATATATGAGCTAAGTACTTTTATATACACATACACATACATAAATCATTATCAAAAGTGTGTTTTAATATTAATCTATATAATTTTATATATATATTAATATTAAAATACACTTAGAATAACGTTAATTATAATTATATAATTTTATATATATATATATATTTATATATATATAAATGAAAATAAATAAATAAATTGATAAAAAAATTATAAAGTGGTTTAAATTTGTTCTAACAGTATTTTGATAATAATATACATATATATTTAAATTAAAATACATTTAGAATGACGTTATAAATACATATATCCCCTTAATGACCGCGGAAGTACAAGGTATGTCCAACAAAAAGCGGTTGTTAAGGACAGCGGATGTACTAGGTACGTCCGCGGCAAATAGGAGCCCTGGACTTACCTGGACCGGCGATCCACGCCGATCCCAGTTGGGGGGACTGCCGGAGACCCCAGCAGTCCCCATGTAGCGGCTCCGGCCACCCTGGCTCTCCAGGGTCCCTCCAGGGCCATGTAATCACCATGATCACACCGCCGCAGTAGGAGTCTCTGGTGCTCACCTAGGCAAAAAATAATAACCTCCATTGTTTTTTGCCTAGGTGAGGTGTTTTTAAAGAAAACTATTACAATCTCTAAGATTTGAAATCATTGTTTAGTGAATAGCAGAGGGGAGGAAGCCAGGATGCATTGAGGGAATAAAATGTATTTTGTATATTTTGTCCCCAGAAGCACCCTATAATGTATGCATGTTCAGGTGAGTGCAGCCCTCTTGGTTTCTTATTTATATATATATATATATATATATATATCTACACACACACACACAAACACACACACACACACACACACACACATATATATATATATTTCCTGGCCATATCCATGACAGCACAACAATGGGTAGCTCCTCCCCATCCCTAGTTAGACAGGAACTAATTAAAACAAGTGTATAAGTACCCCCTCCTACTCTCAGTCTTTTTGTTCCTGTCCTATCTCTAGGACAGATGAGTCTTTTCAGACTGAGAACTATTTTTTTATGGCTTACTCTAAGGGTTTTTACCCTTGGCCCCAGGGGAGTTAAGCCTCTCTTCCTTGGGAAGCTTCAGTATACGGCCCTGTGCAAAGGTGTCCCCCTGGAGAACCCCCCAGTGACCGGGGGAAGCTTGCAGTGACCCTAGAGGTAGCAAGAATAAGGAGCTACTACCCTACTGACTGCAGTGACCCTAGGGGTAGCAGGTATGGGCAAGGCATAAACAGTATGGATATACCCCCTTCTACCTTCATTTTCCTGGTTAATCCTGCCTTCTCTGGTTGGGAGGCATTCCTCCTCTTGATTCAGCAGTTCTCTGCCCAGTGTTTATTCTCCCTTCTGGGGGAGTACAGGGCTTCCCTGGTGATCTAGGGTTCCTCCTGTCCCTATTTGCGGCATTTTCGCCGCATTTCTGGCAGTCTGCAGAGGTTGGGAGACCTGGGGTCTCCTTGCTCACTTGGCGTCCGGTTTTCGCCACTGCGCATGCGCGAACAGTGCGGTCGCGTCATGCAGTTTTCGCGCATGCACGGAAGTGGGGTTGTGCATGCGCAGTACATCGCGGTTCCGATGATGTCATTCAGTAGTTTGGGCGCCCTTTTTAAAGCGCCAATACTGAAATTTAACTTTCCAACACAGTCCCTTGCTAACTTAAAGCGGTACAGTGCGGTCTTCATCCAGTTTTGTGGTGCAGACTGAAGGTAAGTCTTTTAAGGGCACAGTTGGTCTGTTTTTTGTTTTTTATTCAGTTTATGTTTTTTTAACCTTATTTTTAAGCCTTATAGTATTTTATGGGCTTAATTTTTATAGATGAATTCATCTGAGATCATGGATTCAGACTCATCAGTTCAAAGTAAAAGGTCACTATCTAAATCTCAGGGGTAAGCCATTTCCTATATTTTTTCTTCAATTTTTTTTTTCTAAACAAAAGAGTGCTGGCTAATATTTTTCCCTTATTATAGTAGTTCTAAAGGGAAAAAGACAACTGGAACATCCAAAGGAAAGTTTCCCGCAAGGTCCCTATGCGAAGCATGTGACAAGAGGGCCCTGCAGGGGAAGCGCCTATGCTTAGATTGCCTACAAGCCGCAGGATGTCCTGCATCATCCACCCCGGATTTGATGCAAATTATTCAGAATGCTGTATCCCAAGGCATTAACCCCTTAAGGACACACGACATGTGTGACATGTCATGATTCCCTTTTATTCCAGAAGTTTGGTCCTTAAGGGGTTAAAGAGGCTGGCAGAGCCCACAAAAGACCTAGATATCCAGATCCTCCCGACTACTCCCAATACGACTCTTCGGATGTGTCTATGGAGGAGACATACAGGGAGAGGTCATCTTCCTCGGATGAGGAAAAATGGCACGCTCCTGACACTTTGGGCCCAACCGAAGTGGATCACTTAATTTCCAGGGTCCGCAAGTCTCTGAGCATGAAGGAACCTTCAAGAGAAGAGCCTTCTACATCCAGTCGATACTTTTCTGACCTCAGAAAAAAGATGGTTACTTTCCCAGTTCATGAGGCGATTAAAGCATCATTATGGAAGAATGGTCCAAAACAGAGAGAAAACTTCCCAATCAGGGGAGAATTTCTTGCCTTTACCCTTTTGACAAAAAGGACGCAGGCCACTGGGAGTCAGCCCCTAAAGTGGATGCAGCGGTGGTAAGACTGGCCAAGCGCACCACATTGCCAGTGGATAATGCAGGATCTCTAAGAGACTCCATGGATAAGAAGATGGACTCTAACCTGTCCAGGGCCTGTGTGGCAGCAGGCACATGCCTCCAGCCAGCGGTAGCACTTACCTCTTTGAAGATCTGGCTGGAAGGCTTGGAGGAGGATATCAAAGAGGGCAGAAGCAGATCTAACCTCATGGGCAGTCTACAAGACATTAAGCTGGCCGTAGATTTCCCATCTCAGCTAGAAGGGCTTTGTGGCTCAGATCCTGGTCAGCAGATGCTTCATCTAAGAATAGCCTCTGCTCTTTACCATTCTATGGAGACATGCTCTTTGGTAAGAACCTGGATGATTGTATTAAGAAAGCGGCAGATGGCAAGAATGCTTTTTTACCTCAAGATTGTAGGCCTAAGAGATCTTTGCGACCCAAAAGACCTTCAGATTAATCTTCCTTTCGGGACTTCAAATCCTACAGACCAGGTAGAGAATATGGAAGATCCCAGCCTGGGGGACAGTCTTCAGTCAAGGGAGGAAGATCCAGAAGCTCTGCATTCAGCAGGAACACGAGAGCTTTATGACGGTTGATCTCCCAGCCTGGAGGGATAGGAGCACGCCTCCTCCTATTCCAAAAGAGATGGGAGTCTTCTACCAAAGACAAGTGGGTGATGGACATCATCAAAAGAGGATATCTTCTGGAATTCAGAGATGCCCCACCTCGTCGCAGTTTTCAAGTTTCAAGATGGCCAAGAGACAGAGACAAGAGATTGGCTCTTCTGGAGTTTATTTCTTCCCTACATCAAGAAGGCGTCATTATGGAGGTTCCAAAGGAGGAAAGAACACACAGGTTTTATTCTCACCTATTCCTCACAAAGAAGTCCTCAGGAACATGGAGACCCATTCTAGATCTTCACACTCTCAACAAGAGATTGAACGTAAGAAGATTCAAAATGGAGTCGCTTCAGTCCATCATCAAAGCAGTCTTCCCAGGGCAATGGCTGATGTCTGTAGATCTGCAAGATGCCTACTTCCATGTTCCGATCACTCAACTGCATCAAAGATATCTGAGATTCGCAGTAGAAGGAGGACACTTCCAGTTCCGAGCCCTTCCCTTTGGCCTCAGTACGGCTCCTCGCACTTTCTCAAAGATCCTGGTGATCCTGATCGCAGAATTAAGAAAGAGGGGCATTGCCATTTTTCATTATCTGGATGACATCCTGGTGCTGTCAGAGGACAGGTACACTCTCAAGCAACAGGGACAGATCTGCATTCAGTTCCTGCAGGAACACGGATGGAAGATAAATGGAGAAAAGAGTCACCTTATTTCTTCACAGTCCATGCTTTATCTAGGAGCCCTGTTCAACACTGCGGACAGTTCAGCTCTCAAGAGAAAGAGGAGGAAAGCTCATCAGGAAGGTGAAGGAGATACGACAAGTCAAGGTCGCCACGGCAGAGAAAGTCATGAGCCTACTAGGATCCATGTCATCAACCATAGGCTTGACAAGATGGGCAATGGCGAATGAGAGCACTCCAGAGGAATTTTCTTTCCCAATAAAGAGGGAATAATCTACTCCAGCCCATGGTGGATGAACAAGAAGGCTCTGTTCTCAGGGTTCCCCCTGGGGAACATTCCCTGGATTACTATAACGACAGACACCAGTCACTGGGGTTGGGGAGCCTACCTTCAGAACGAGGTCACCCAGGGGAAGTGGGAGTTTCATGCACACGAGACCCACTCAAACCTTCTGGAACTTCTGGCAGTTTTCAGCATTTACTACAGCACAAGTGGGTGAAGGTGAGAATGGACAATGCTACAGTTGTACCACATATCAATCATCAAGGAGGTACCCGAAGTCACAGTATGGTAAGGTTTATGATTCCCCTGATGTCTTGGGCACAGAAGAACCTTGCGGGGCTAGTGGCGATTCATCTGCCAGGAGTGCAGAATACGGTAGCAGACTTCCTCAGCAGGGTAAGAATAGACGCAGGAGAGTGGAGTCTCTCAGACGAAGTCTTCAAGGATATTGTGAAAAATTGGGTCTTCCTCAGATAGACATTATGGCCACTAACAACAACAAGAAGCTCCAGGGATTCTTCTCAAGGGGTCATGAACCGCAGGCCCGGGAGAGGGATGCCCTATCATGCAGATGGGAGTTCACAAAGGGGTATGCATTTTCTCCATCTCCCCTCATATTTCCTTTACTAAGAAGGATTCGGCAGGAACCAGTTTTCATGATCCTGACTGCCCCATACTGGCTTCGCCGGCCTTGGTTCCCTCCTCTTTTGAACCTCTTTCAGGAACCTCCATGAGATCTTCCAGCAGTTCCTTCTCTTCTGCAACAGGGTCCTATCCTACACCCAGACCCAGCATCACTCAAGGCCTGGAGGTTGAAAGGTCAAAGGCTTCTAGAGAAGGGTTTCTCGGCTGCAGTCACATATACCCTGTTACAGGCTCGAAAGCGGTCCACTTCCTCTACCTACTATAGAATTTGGGACGCTTTTTCTTCCTGGGCCTCTCCTAAGCAGGTTAACATACAGCATCCTGCTATTAAAGACATCTTGGAGTTTCTACAAACAGGTCTGGATAAGGGTTTGAGCTACAATACCTTAAAGGTACATGTCTCCGCTCTTTCAGCTCTCACTGACCACAAATGGGCCTTTAAGCCAGATGTATCCAGGTTTCTTGCTGCAGTCCTCAAGATTAAACCTCCGATCAAGCCATTTGCTCCCCCATGGGATCTACCCCTGGTATTACAAGCCATGAAGTCAGCTCCCTTCGAACCCTTGGAGTCCATCTCTCCTCATCTTCTTACCATCAAGACCGTTTTGCTGGTGGCATTAGCATCAGGGAGAAGGGTTTTGGAGCTCAGTGCCTTATCAGTCAAAGAGCCTTTCACGGTGTTTCACAGAGACAGGGTGATTCTAAGAACCATTCCCGAATTTTGCCCTAAGGTAACCACGGCCTTTCATGTTAATGAAGACATAGTGCTTCCAGCCCTGACGCAAGAAGAACATTCCCAAGAAGGAGGTTCTTCTCCGCTGGATTTGGTAAGATGTTTAAGAATCTATATTGACAGATCTCTTGGCTTGCGTTCATCGGATCAGCTATTCATCATCCCGAATGGGGCTAGGAAAGGTCGCCAAGCTTCTAAAGAGGCTGTGAGCAGATGGATTGTCTCCGCTATGATTCAGGCTTACCGTGCCAGTGGGGTTCCAGTACCTAGCCGTCTAAAGGCTCACTCGACCAGGTCCCTTTCCTCCTCTTGGGCAGCCGCAGCGAGAGTATCTCCAGAGCTTATCTGCAGAGCAGCTACATGGTCTTCGGTGGACACCTTTATTCGACATTATCAAACAGATGTCAGAGCTGGTCGATGGGACAAGTTTGGTAAAAGTGTCCTTTCAGCATCCAACTAATGTCTTTCTTTTTGTATGATTTCACTTATAGATGTGCTAACACACTTGCATTACGAAATATTTTGAGTCCGTGTATTCTTTTCCCTCCCTTGGTTTTGCTTGGGTATTACCCATTGTTGTGCTGCCATGGATATGGCCAGGAAAGAGGAAAATTTATTTATACTTACCGTAATTTTCTTTTCCTTGGTCATAGGCCATGGCAGCACAAAGATCCCGCCCAGGGATTTTTGCTGGAATACAAGACTGAGGGTAGGAGTGGTAGGAGGGGGTACTTATACCCTTGTTTTAATTAGTTCCTGTCTAACTAGGGATGGGGAGGAGCTACCCATTGTTGTGCTGCCATGGCCTATGACCAGGAAAATAAAATTACGGTAAGTATGAATAAATTTCCCTCTATATATATATAAATTGAAAAAAAAAATTATAAAAAAACTAATAAAAACGCTAACTTTGGCCAGCGTTTGTGACTAAGTGGCTACTACAAAAGACTGGAAATACCCCATATTGAATACTCTGGGTTGTCTACATTTGAAAATGGTATGCCATGATGGGGTTCATTTTCATTTCTGGGCTGCCATACCGTCTCAAATGCAACATAGCCAATCTGGCAAATAGCAATTTACAAAAACAGAAATTGGCAAATCTTATGTTTGACTCTGTAACTTTCCAAATCACCATAAAACCTGTACTTGAGTGGTACTGCTGTACTTGTGAGACATTACTCTACACAAATATGAGTGTTTTAGAGCAGTGAAATGTATTATACTGATAATATCATCGGGAAATGGCAGTTTATGTGTTGAAAATGAAGAAAAACAAATATATATGCTAATTTTGACCAGGGTTTGTGACTAAGTGGGTACTAAAAAAGACTGGACATACCCCATTTTGAATACAGCTGGTTGTCAACTTTTACAAATGGTATGCCATGATGGGGTTAATGTTCATTCCTGGGCTGCTATATGGTCTCAAAGGCAACATAGGACCAGCAAACCAATCTGGCAAATTTCAATGTGCAAACATGGAAATGGGGAAAGCCCTACATTTGACCCCTGTAAGTTTGCAAAAACCCATAAAACTTGTACATTGGGGGACCCTGTTGTACTCAGAAGATGTTTCTGAACACATATTGGGGTGTTCTTTGTCAGTAACACATAACAGGAGCATGTATTCTTAAATTGCTATGTGTGTCAATAAAATCACCAATTATTATTATTTTTTTTAATTTGGCATAGATTGGCGATAAAATGGTTGCATGAAAAGAGTCAAAATACCCCAGGGTTGTCTTCTTCTAAAAAAATATATATATGTGAAGGGTTATTTAGGGATTCCTGACAGATATCAGTGTTACAATGTAACTTGCGTTAATTTTTTTTTTAATTGTTTGGAAATAGCAAAGTGCTACTTGTACTTATTGTCCTATAACTTGCAAAAAAAGCTAAGAAAATGTTAACATTGGGTATTTCTAAACTCAGCACAAAATGTAGAAACTATTTAGAACAGGTATTTTTTGGCGATTGTAGATGCATAACAGATTTTGGGAACAAAGTTAGAAAAAGTGTTTTTTTTAAACATTTTTTAAAATCATATTTTATAATTTCTTTATAGTAAATTATATGATCTGATAACAAAAATGGTATCTTTAGAAAGACCATTTAATGGCGAGACAAACGGTATATAATATGTGTGGGTACAGTAAATGAGTAAGAGAAAAATTACAGCTAAACACAAACACCGCAGAAATGTAAAAACAGCCCTGGTCCTTAACGGTAAGAAAATTGAAAAACAGTGTGGTCACTAAGGGGTTAAAATTAGGCATATGTGATATACTTTAATGTCTGCAGTCAGTGTGATTCTACTGTACCATGCTGTTTATCTGTTTTACCGACTAAAATTTTTTTCAAATGAATAATAAATCATAGCGAATGCTCGATTAGCTTTTTTTTTTTTAATTCTTTTAATTAATGTTAATGTAAGGAAGATAATTAAAGAACGCGGACTAACATAATATATTCCACGCCATAGAAAATTGCTTTTTACCCAGGGGGCTCATATTAGTTTTGGAGAATTACATAAATTCTTGTTCTGGTTATTTTTAATATTCTGTTTGTTCTATAACTTGAGATTTCATTGGGATCATTTTGTTTTTCTCCATAAACTTGAAACAGATTGTTTAAACTGCCATAGTTATGAGTTATTCATTTAATATTTTTCTTTGCCTTTTCAGGAATCACTGTATAAAATAAGAGAATATAAGCTTTTTAATTTGTATTATGGCAGATAGCTATAGCTTCCATTACTCTATCCACAGGAGTCTAATCTTTTTTTCCAATTTATATGTGGAGTATGAAAACGGCGTGTTTTAAAAATCTCAAACATATTACACTAGTGAGGTTATTCACTGAGGTCCACATGTCCCTGTATCGAATAGGACAAAAAACATCCGACTGCATACATTCGGAATGCAAAATCCGGACAGTGTTCACACTATTGGACAATGCCTGGATTTTGCAATTCAGGTTTTCAACGGGCCTGAATTTGGTCCGGATTGCATTCCAGATTTCTGAACGCTGCCAAATGGCTGAAATCTGAAATGTTCATATGTGGGCACGGAGTGTGGACCTGGATTTAAAAAAAAAAAAAATCGGAACCATTTGAATGTTGTCTGCTTGTGGCAGTGCGAAGATTGCGGATAGGCAGCACTTGCCAACCACCACATTAAAAAAAGTAATAAATAAATAAATATTCTATGGGGGCAATAAGACCCCTATATTACTTCCAGTTGGGGGTATAACTACTAACTTGTCCCGATCCATGGGCATCAGGTGGAATGCTTTAAAACACATAATGGGGATTGGACAAGACCACTGTAATCCCCCTATTTAATAGGCATGTGAGGTAGGGACACTTAAAGATCTCAGCCAATCCAATGCTTAACTATAGGGAATTATTGGGAGGCAAGTGCACATGCTCTAGTATTAGTATTCGATTGAGAACCAAGTTGGACTTGGTTCTCAACATGGAAGTGCCTCTAGTGGCTGTTGTACAGTGTGTTAACATCGTAACCATAACATTTAAAAGAATAGCTCACGAAAATGCCTGGTTTTACTTTCAGTGACATTAGATTTAGGAGTCTATCGTAAATAAAGTGGGGAGCTAAGCTACTGATCAGGACAGTCGAATGTTCTCTGTGCTCCATATCATATAGCCTATTTTCCCCTAAAATATCCCACTTTTGCCTTAAACTTGCTTCAAACAACAACAGAATGCAGAAAAGCCGAGACTGGGCATAAGCATTGGGGATCTTTGGAGGCAAGTGCATGGTTCCTTCAAGCCTAAGATGGCCTCCTACATTGATGAAACCTCTGACCTGTTGGATGAACAGACCCTGGGAGACAAAGACCTACATTTACCTGCCTCACTGGTGCCTACTCCGAATCTCCATAAGCCTGACTTGGCTCCAGTAATAAACGCCTTCATGCAGTAATTACTGGCAGACCTTAAGTGAACCAGTCAGTTTAAAATGGTCAAAATGTATAAGGATCTCCAGGGCCTGACGGGCTCTATAGCAAACCTCCCACACTATCTCCCAACAAGTCTCAAACCTACAACAAGTATTCCAGACTCTGTGGCAACAGCACAATACATTTGAACAGAAATACATGGCACTTGAAGATTCAAGATACAGCAAGAACCTCAAGATCCAAGACATCGCAGAAGACATCCCAGGTGTGGAGCTCCTGCACTTTGTGCGGCGCCTAGGGGCTGCAGTACTGTCACCTAGACAGGTGAAGATAGTGGGGTTTGACGACATGTTCCACATTCCCAGGCCACGTAAAGCACCCGCCATAGTACCAAGTAACATGGTTGTTTAATTTCTAAATGAACAGGACAAAGCCGCTGTCATGGAGACAACCTGGGGCTACTTGTCCTACACATTTGAGAAGTTATCTCTTACCTTCTACACTGATTTATCCCTGAGTACTTTGGCATGGCGGAGGTCCCTCCAACCCTTCTTCGTACGCACAACATCAAATACAGATAGCGAATGTTCTACATGCTGATGGTACAGCATGGAGCCACTACTTATCCAATCCAAGACCTTCAGGGTACATCAGCACTCTTAGTGACTTTGGGTCTCCCGCAAGACTCTCTATCTTCTACGAGACCGACCCCCGCCTGAAAGTCCCATGTCTGGGACCTGGCAAACATCACTCCGTTTGTACACTAGGGGTCCCTTTAGGTCACATATGCTGCCGTCACTACCGGAGCCCTGATGTTGATCTGCTGGCCCAGGCCTTTTTTTTTATTATTATTCTCAATGATTTATGTGCACATACCTATTATTTTAGGTATGTGAGCATAATTAAGGAGAGAGAGAGCGGTTTACACACCACATCACCCACCTAATCAAATCCGATGAGTCTTGAGCACACCCCATATTTAACTATATGGTTATTTGCCAAGCCCATAGTCAGGGATATGGTAGTACACCACCACATATCAACCAGATATATTTTGCACACCCTTACTTTTTATTTAGACATGCACACTCTGGCATGGCTGATACTGCCCTTTACATAGTTGTGGGACGCAATAAGCCTTTCGGTGGTCCAGCACGCAGCTCTGTGGTCAGGCACCACACACCACTGTACAAGCATTCTCTCTGATCTTAAGGACAGTCCTAGGTCCTTTACTCATTTTCATTTTGTCGTTTTAATTTTGCTTGACAACTACAGACCTATTGTAAAAGGAAACCCCTTCTTCTATCTCCCTCCTCCCCATGTTTGGGGGTTATCGTGCCACACCACTTCAGTGATTAACTACCACATTTACCCTAACCCTATTTTACATACCTGTTTCTTCACTTGGGGGTGCACTACAACTTTATTTGTGTAATTATACAACCCAGATGGAGTCTTTGACTACAGCAAGTGATCTTTTATTTTAAAATCAGTCTGTGAACTATCTATGCCATACCTACTCAACTGTTGGGCTAAGTTAATTTTGACCTTTGTCTATTGCATGTTTTCTTCATGTCTGGACCACTGTAAATCACTGTGTTTATGGACTGAAAGAAAAATTATAAATAATAATGATGACTAAAACTGAACTAATAGAGATTAAAATATGAAGCTAAAATTTTTTTTCTTTTGTCATTTAAATGCAATTTTCGCACATTAGCTTCATAAAATTAATGACCCCTTAGCATACATACTATTAAGGTATATTGTCTTCTCAATTTAGACCGTGCATGGTAATACATTAAAATATACAAAAAGCATTTTCAATACATGAAAATTGTTTATTTTCATCTCATTTAAAATAGTTTACACAGAGCACAGTGGCTGAAAAACCTTCTACATGGGAAGGGTAAATTAAATGATAATGCAAAGTTTATTGCAGGACCTTACAATTTTCAGGGTCAAGGACATTTGTTCTGTAATCTCTCAGGTTTCATACATGTAATGAGTATATATGTTCTCCTTTGAAGAGAGCAGATCTGTGAGTTTCATTCCTTTCAGTCTGTTATATTATATATACATGCACAATGTGGTCTTGTGACAAGTAAAAGAAAACAGCATAAAGAGGATTTTAGGCTGATAAATACTTAATTGCTAACTGCCTTGCCAGTGTTCTGTTGAGCAAAACAGGCCTTCAAGACTACAAAAAAATGGTTTTCAAATGGCAGGCAGACCCACATTAGATATTGCACTACACAAAATAATGTAATTCTAAAGTCAATACTTTGGTTTTGTTCGAGTCCATGAAAAACAGAATAAAGTAATGGTACATAGGTGATGCAAGTCAGTGGAAAACATTTATTTTAAAATCATTCCTCCTCTGACAGAAAGGCTTAGAAAATGTTACGCTCCTCCCTAGGCCATACCAAATCATACCAGGTATAGTGGGCAGTGATAGTCTAAGAATAGCAACTTGGTCACATGTTTCCATAATTTTTCCAGAATCCTCAGATAAAGGTCCATGCTGATGATATCCAAAGGTCCGAAACCATACTGTCCCAGGTGGCTTCTGGTCACTGGTCATTTTGGACCATAACCTATGCTTTGGTTTAATGGTTGAAATGTGTGATTAAAACAGTGTTTGTTACTACAAGTGCCTGTCTGCGGTTATTAGCATGTCACGCTGTTAGTTATTGTATGTATGTATCATTCATTCTTTTCTGTTCCCAGGCCAGAGTTGCTTCTCTTCATATTGTTGATCTACATTTGTTTCTATTTGGTGTTTTTGACTACAAGGTGATAGCTCAGTCCGGTATTTGTCCTGTTCAATGATCTGTATCATTTAATTCTGTTTGAAATAATTTACTGTAAATATATATATTGTCATTCAGCTTCATTAGGCTGGAAACACGTAAATTGATTTTCTGAGATTTTCTATTAGTCTTTGAGTTCTGAGTTTCTGTGTCACTGATCTCCACGTGTTTAATGAACACACATTCTTTACTTCCTTTTGTTCTGCATCTTGCTCTTTCTGTTGAGTGATCTTGGTATTAAAGCGATAGTTCACTGTATCACTTTCAATGGAGTGCTACCAGACCTTCCTTTCTCTATTGTTTACGTCTAGCAGTAAGGGGAGCCTCCTTAGATTGGATCTGCATGCATTATTTGGAGCATTTCTGTGCACGGGAAGTGCTTGCTTAGCAATGTAACTAAAAACATTTACCTCTCTTGGGTTTTGTGAGCCACCTGTCAAGACTCTGATTCTCAACCCGTTCCTGCACTGAGACAGATAATTATATCCTTAGTCTTTCAGATGATCTAATGTTGTGCCTTTAGTATTTAATAGCATAATGGTCCCACAGTGACATTTCCTGGAATGTTCTTGTCACATGCATGAAGCTTAGTATCTCTCTATACATTATTCCTAGATAGTCATGGTTCATTATGTGTTCCAGGAATCTCTTTTTGAAATTGGACTCTGTATTTATTTTTGGGGTCCATAAATTGCCTCATATATTCTCAATGCCCATACAAATATATAAACCTTCTTGTACAATTGAGAAAAAAATAATCTACACAGAGAATGCAGTTTAACTTTGTATCTGTGTATAATGAATGTGTGCTAGATGTGTATTTGCGGGTGGAAGCCAGGTCAGTTGATGTATAGAATAAAAGTTGACGTTTCAGACAGAATGAGCTCAATTTACTTGCAGAAACCAATATATCGCATAAAATTACTTGCATTCACATCACTGCTATTTAACAGTATATCTCACTGTGTTACTTTTACGACATATATGTCAGAAAACGGTCAGTTTATACACCCAAATACTGTATATGTAGTCTGATGAATGTCTTATGTAGCTTCAGTTTCCATCCTTTTTCCCCCCAAAAAACATTTTATTAGATTTTAAGCATATTACTGAGAACAAAATGTGTGTCAGGATTACATGATTGAACATCCCTTGTTGAAACAAGAAAAATAAGACTAAACAAAAAAAAAAAACAATTGATAATTGGTTCTATATGAAAGTACCCTTTTGTCAGAAATAAAAATAAAATAAAATGGACATCATGAAAAAAAAAAAAGTTACGTCAGGAGTACTCTTCCCTCCTCATTAAATAAGTCAAACTGGAAATTGCCCCCAAAGAGCTCTTAAAAAAATACAAGTTAGTAAATTGAAAGGTTTGAGGGTTAAGTTCTTTAATGGTGTATCCAATGGTTGAACATAGGGCTCCCAATACCAGAAGACATTAGAAACTACACTCTTATGGTGGGAGGCCTCCACATATTCCATTTTACACACATAAGCTATTTTAGTTCTGGATTTTCTTGGACAATCCTGTCCAAGAAAATCCAGGTATGTAGAATGGACTTCCTGGCAACCGTTAACACCATTTGAATAAATCTGGAAGCTAGAATAGTCTCAAGGTAAGTTTACATTCTTATGGAGAATCTCCTCTTAGTCAATCTATCTCTATATTTTAGTGTTTGGGCTCTTCCCTCACATCAGTATGATGGTGACAAATGACCGATGAAAATGCATATTTGCATATTCGAGTGCAGCATCCGTAAAGTCATTCAGTTGGCAACCAGGCCCATGGCAGGAAAGAGGGTGAAAGGGATTTGGATACTTAAAACATATTGTCTTCCTAAAAATTACCACTGATGTAATCAATTTACACACTGTTATACCTCACATACTGGAAATAGAGGTAGTACGTAATGTTCTTATACAATCCAAAGGGCCCACCAGTTGAGATTCTGAAGCTTACTCTGACAACATATATTTTCTTCAAAATTATTTTTGGGGTGGCAAAATGTTGAGACCTTAGAGGGACACCATAACAACAACTTATACAAAATATTTTCTAAATGCTTTCAAGAAAAACATATTCTGGATAGGTGTTTAGAGAATTTAAAAGGACACTGTAGGCACCCGAGTTCCAAGCAGTCCAACAATGAATGAGGGACCCTGGCTTCCCATAGACCCTCCCTCACTGGCAGTGTGTCTAAGGCATAGATTATACACTTCCTTGTAGTCATACCGATTCATACCTGCAATGGCACTCTGACAGGCAAAATTAGGTCAGCTGACACTCTCAGCCAATCACAGCTACATATTGCTGCTTCTAAATTAGTCCAAGACCCACAGAGAGTATAGGCTGCTGGGGACTCTTGTTTAGCATTTAAACATTAAAAATGATCTCATGCTGAATGGAAAGGCATCACCTGGGGACTTCAGACACTATATTCATTTCAATGAGATGAACAGTTATGGTGCTTACAGTGTCCCTTTAATCTTGTATACAACATTTATTGACGACTTGTTCATGCTGTGATCAGGCAATGAGAAATAAAGTCTTGGTCTCTCCTCACTTGAATATAGCAGTACTATGTTTATTTATTTACAATAGTTTTATGTTAGTTTGATATTTTCTTTACTTTGAATTTAACATTACAGATTTACAATTGAACTCTACTTTATACCAAAAAAAGCACTGATAATGCAATGCAGACAGTGCTGGAACATCCACCGGTGTGGATGAGCCAGAGTTCCCAAGCTGCAGGGAGCCCATTAGATGTCTCTCACACATGGGGCCTGCCAATGGGCGCTGCAACTATTTAACACCGTGACTGGGCTCTTGTCAGACCAGCAGTGCAGAGTTCAGGTCACATCCTAGAAACCAATGGGCCCCGGTGCGAAAATTACCCTGGATCCGCCATACATCTACCCCCCATGCCACACGTCCCCAACCCTGCACACACACGCAGACACACATAGACACACACATGACACACACACACTGTCATGTAGACACACATACACACACAGACACACACACACACAGAGACACATACATACAGACACACACACACACACAGAGGCACATACATACAGACACATACACACACAGAGGCACATTGCGGCCCCGGCAGATCTACTGTGCGGCCGGGGCCGCAACACATGATGGCGGGCACCAGGTCTCAGAGGTTCGCAGGGCGTCCGGGACCCCTGGAGTGACGGCCCCATTTGCAGCTGCGACCCCTGCGACCATGGTAGTTCCGCCACTGCTCCCTGTTAAATAGAAAACTGTGCGGACTTGGATGGAGCGGGGGGGGAGGGGGGAGGGGAGAAGCCAGCAGCCAGATCTCACTGAACCCCACCTTCCTGTACTAAAAGGTATGGAAACAGAAGGATGGCAAAAAATATGGACATTATACCTTCTATGTGTGTTTGTCAGTGTGTATGTGTGTATCTATTTTTGTGTGATGGTGTTTGTGTGTCAGTATTTGTGTGTATCTGTGTTTATATGGCAATGTGTGTATCTGTGAGTGTGTGGCAGTGTGTGTGAATATATCGTTCTCCTCAAAACACTTGCCAGAGGTATACCCACAGTGATGATAGTAGCTCATGAGGCAAAAATTGGTATAGATAAAAAACAATCTTTATTAAATTATACTTGATAAAGTCTATGGACTCAATAAAACAGAACAACAAAAAACGTGCAAGGGATTTAAAAAGGACAGAATCTTAGTAGCCTGTATAGATTCTTTAGTGTACGTGAATAGTTCTAGATAGATAGAATAAATATATAGATGAATTGATATTCACGTAGCACTCATATAGGAACTACAGGCAAAGGAAATAGATATATAGTTCCAGTATCTAAATAAAAAGGTTAAGGATATTGCATACTAATAAGTATATATATCTCTGTACTGCTTCCTGTATATATCTTGAATCTTATAGCATATAGGTATAGTGGTAAACGTGCAGTGTTAGATCTCTCAGTATTGAATGTTAATGGTGGAGCCTGAATAAGGGATCGGTGTCTAGGGCAACCGCAGCAAAACTAGCACAAGGGAGAAAAGGAACTACCTATTAAGATAAAATCTGTTGGTAGTGCTTTGCATTAAAGCATATATAAAGGTCCCATATAGCACTAGTATCCCAGTTATATTTGGCATGTTCTGGCAGTCACAGTTAAATATCTAAAGCACAGAACTGCCATATAACGGGAAAGAAAGTAGAAGGGAGTGACTATACCGTTCCCAATATATTAGGAACCCATTAGTTGAAACTCCCTTGTATCGAAAATGTGCAGTGCCCCTATTAAGACATAGAATCCCAGATAGAGACTTCACTGTGTCTGTTTAATAGAAAAAATAGCGATAGTAGCAGCCAAGTGAAAGTATAGAGCTAGTTGGAGCCAAATGAAAATTTGTCGCTGACTCAGGATGATGGGCTTGTTTAACCCCTTAAGGACCAAACTTAAGAATACCTTTCTTGGTTTTTGATGTGCTTACTCTACTGCAGCTCGTGCTTTGCATGTAGATGCCTGGTTATGCAGGTTGTGCTCAGGTTTAGAACGTTTATGCCTCGCTTCAGGCTCTGATTGCACAGTGTGCAAACCACTAGTGTCTTGTCGTCAGCACATTGTCTGAAGAACTGCCACACATGGGAACTCCTTGGAGCTGGCTTTGGTGTCCTCGGTCCCTGGGTGCGGTGGGCAGTAGCAGGCATACTGTCTAGGGGACGGCCGCTCCGCTTTTGCACCCTGCTCTAGGAGGAGGAGGTGGACGAGGCGGTGACCGTGGCGGTTTAGGTGGAAGCGGCGGTGGAGGATGTAGCCAACACTGTTTATTATTTATTTATTTATTTATTTATTTTTTAATTTTTTAAATGGGGTATCCCCCAAAATATTGGGACGAAGAAAAAAAGAAAACAAAGAATAAGTGCACTTGAGTGTAACAATGGCTGGGTGAGGCCGGTATAAATGTCTATTCTGCACAAGGTACAGACAAGTCTGGTGGGATCCATGCCTGGTTCATTTTAATAAACGTGAGCTTGTCCACGTTGGCTGCGTTGGCTGTGGACAGACGGCTGCGCTTGTCTGTGATAACGCCCCCTGCTGTGCTAAACACACCTTCAGACAATACACTGGCTGCAGGGCAGGTACCTTCCAATGCATCACACAAAGCAATGAACATGCACAGAATTACAGCCATGACAACAGAGACATCAAAAGAGCAAACCAAACAAAACAAAACAGTAAAGAGAACAAAAGCCAGGTACAGACAGGTTTGATTGTCCTTGCTACAACATATATAGGCGCCATCCCAACTCCCAACCCCCTTATAGAACATTACACATTATTTAAAAACTATATTCATATTCGCTACCTCTCAGTAACCTTACATACTCATTTTCCCCATCGTTATTGATCCACGGTGCATCTTTTTCTTTTTCAGCTTTAATTTTCTTAGTTGTGTTTGCACTTTAAAACAGCACTGAGAAGATTGCTGTCACCACTATACTAGATTTCAATGGACGAGATTTGCCAGCCTTGTCAGCAGTGTCTGTGGAATTCTGATTCATCTATTAGGCTAGACGTTTAACAGTATCCGTGTAACTGACAGCCAGATCCCTGCCAACACCTGAAATGAAGCTGGCGTGCAAGTCATGTGCGCAGCGAGAGGACTTTCACAATTGCTTTCTATTATGTTTCCACACAACACAAAGTAAGGATGGAATAGGGCCAGAATCAACTTAATGGGCCTGATTTGTGAGTATTAAAATAGCGTAGATAAAGATTTACAGCAGTAGAGGTAACTCTTTCCGACGTATCAGAAAATGTTTAACTATCAAGTCAGTTTTAAAATGATCAAAAAAGATTTTTAGTTCCGTACACATAATATTATATCCATCTCAAAGACAAGACGACTGTAGTTCCGTTTATACATAGACGTGAAGACTAATCATTTAAATTGTGTAGCAAACAGTATATACATTATTCAACTAAAATAATAAAAGGGACACTATAGTCACCAGAACAAAAACAGCTTATTGAATTTGTTCTGGTGAGTAGAATCATTACCTTCAGGCTTTGTTCTGTAAACACTGTCTGTGACAGAACCATCTGTCTGTTTATTGCGGTGGATTCGTCTGTTTCTGCCCCGTTCGTGTAAATGACTGTTTCCTATAGCCCAGCCATACGAATGACTGTTTTTCCCAAACAATACTACCGAACGGATGGCCACCCAGGAGAGAAGTGTGCTGCTGGTTAACCTATTGATCCCAATTAGAACGTTGTGGTTAACCGCAGACACTTCTCAATTAAACCGAATTCAGGGTGGTCGTCGTTCGTATGTCGACCACGAGGCAGCGGCCATTTTAAAACACGCGAAAGCCCAGCGGTGTTCGGCTCTATTTTCATGGAACTAAAAACGGACACTTTTTCTGCCGAACACCGCTGAAACAACGGAACGCCTGGCTGCCTCCACGAAAGCGTACGAACACCGGCCGTTCGGGAGTTTTGAAACACACTAAAGGACTTAACCCAGATAGCCTTCCCATGGAGTCAATCGCATACCGAAAGACGGTAAGAACTTTGACTCCATGGCGATTGAACTATGTGTGTGGGATCTGAGCGCTATTCGCCAATAATATGCACTCAGATCCAGGCTATCTGGGGATATGTGATGTGAATAAGAAATGTTCGGCTATTTTAATGTTATGTATTTTTATGTGTTTTCTGGTTTTATATCTAAGATGGTGATTTGTCTTTGTCCTGGAGATAATTGAATTACTTCTCAATTATCTCCAGTGCAGAGGGGAGGAGACCATATTGCATTGTGGGAAAAACCTGTGACTGTATGTCTGAAATGGCCCCCTTGTCTATCTGTCATTACAGTCTCCCATTTGGTCCCCTAGGGGAGTGTCCACCAAGTGGGAGACCTGCATAAATACGGGCAGGTAGCCCACAGTAAAGCTAGATCCTGTTTGACCCTCAATGCGGAGCTTCTGTCTCGTTATTGGGGGGATTTCTTCTTTGCGCTTAGAGACTGCTGGATGGAACCGAAAGCCGCTTGGTGGATATCGTTGTTCGGCGGCTAGCAGCAGTTCGTGGATTTCCGTTCGGGAGTTTGGAGCCTTTCACGGCTCCCGGTCGGGAGATTACCGCTTCCCCTGGTTATGGTTCGTGTATTACAAATTGATGCGAACGGATTACTGAAGTTGCGAAAGGGGAAGGTGAAGTAAATGGCGGTTTCCCTTAAAGACACCAGGGGTGTCTTAACACTGTCTTTTCAGAGAAATGTAGTGTTTACATTATAGCCTAGTGATAACTTCACTGGCCACTCCTCAGATGTCTGTTAGAGATCCTTCCTGGGTCATGGCTGCCTAAAATGCATTCAAACATTCAGTGTCTCCTCCCTCTGCATGCAGACACTGAATTGTCCTCATAGAGATTCATTGATTCAATTCATCTCTATGAGGAGATGCTGATTGGCCAGGGCTGTGTTTGAATCATGCTGTCTCTGCCCCTGATCTGCCTCTTTGTCAGTCTCAGCCAATCCTATGGGGAAGCACTGTGATTGCATCAGGCTACCACTTCTGATGATGTCGGCAGACTGCTTGTTTTTCTGAGGCAAACACCATGCAGATCTACAGCTTCAGGCTTGAATACAGTATTATTTTGCTATATTTATGGAGGCATGAGGGGCCCAGGGGGGCTAAATGGTGGTTTTAACACTATAGGGTCAGGAATACATGTTTGTGTTCCTGACCCTATAGTGATCCTTTAACACAGATCCTACTAATGTGGCAAAGCAAACAGATATATACTTATTAGGCAAAGGAATAGAAATGGGCATACCCGGACTGGAAAGTTCGAGTTCGTACCAAACATTACGATTTTTGGACCCCGAACACGGACATTTCAGTGTATGTTCGGGTTGGAGTTCGTTGTTCTGCGATTTAATGGCGCGTTTTGAAAGGCTGCAGGGCAGCCAATCAACAAGCGTTTGACTTGTGTGCCCTTAGAAGCCATCACAGCCATGCCTACTAATAGCATGGCTGTGATTAGCCAGTGCAGCATGTGACCCAGCCGCTATATATAAGCTGGAGAATTTAAAGAGTGTTAAACATGTGCCAAAAGTGCATTAACCGCAATTAAGATTCAATTAGCATTATAAAGTTAGTTAAAGATAATAATATTCAGCTTGTGCCCTGCGTCAGCTGCAGGAACAGCTGAATATCATGTACTTTTTTTTTTCCAACTCCCAGTTTCACAAGGACTTGGGAACTGTAGTGTTAAGAAGAAGTTCAGCCCCCCCCCCCACAATTCCAGGATTGGATGAGGAGGATGGATAAGATTTGGAGGCTGGAGGAAAACAGCACTATGCTCAAAGGGCATCTGGAATGACAAAAGGAGATATGGAGAACCTGGCAGTTCTACGTCAGCTCTCTTGAGTTATGGGCAGCATGGGAGTATGTGGCTGCGGGATCCTTTGTGTGCCCACTTACAGCTAACAGGGTCTCTTTCTCCACCTCTTTTTTTTCTCTTTCTCTTTTTCTTCTTCCCATCTTCTCATGTCTGGACATGACTTCTCTCCTTCTTCCTATATTCTTCTTCTTCCTTTAGAAGTAATCACTTGTCTCAGACTGCAAACATGATAGCAGCCTCTGTTTAGTATGACCTCCAATGATGCCGCTTCAAAGCAGAAATAACTGTCTGATGGCCTCCTCACAGATGACAGGTCAATTAGACGCTTACCTTTGGTGGATTTAACTGAACTGCTACTCTGACTTGTTAAACTGAACATGACTTGATAACATTGAATCTCGCCCTCCTTCCACTGATTTTATTGAGACAAATAAGCAGTTGCTCATTTATTTTCCATCTGTATTCCTGATAGAGTCTTTGTATAAACATTGAAAATTCCTATAAATAAAAAATGTAAAAAAAATAAAATAAAGTTAAGGCGAGGTTTAACCCTAAATTCTAACCCTAACCCAAATGTAGCTCTAAAATTAATTGTTATTATAACCATAACTGTAACCATAAGTGTCATGAATCTCCAACTATACATCCCCTTTCTAAATCTAACCCTAATTTTAAATATGACCTTTACCCTAAATTCCCTACATTTATGTTCTGCAAAGCACCCCCCAACCCTAAAGCTTACTGTAACCCTTGCTTTTGTTACCTTGCTTATCCAGCAACCTTCTTCAGCCAGTGTGTATCATGTACCAGATCTTTATGGCATACTACTTTTAGCACCACACTGACCCAAAATGTTGTGCTGCCTGGATCCAAGGACAAAGTGATGCCCATGACATTCCATACAATCCCAACCCCCCTCCAAATCTACACAGTGCACTACAAAAAACCTGTATAATAAAACATTTCCTTTGCATTCTTTAATCTTTCATACTTCACTTTCTGTGCTGCTCCTTTCTAATGATATAGCCTACCAGCCCCTTAGGTCTAGATTCAATTAATATCAATGGCCACTGACCTACAGTTCATTGTATAGACTACGTCCTCAACTTCTTACATCCCTGGTACAGTTCCTCAAATTCTCCCACATTTCCATGTTCTGTCAATTTTCTCTCTTTTCAATATTCATTTCTCTCTTTTTCAATATTCATTTCACCTATTATGGATTACTCTGAGACATATTCCTCCAATTCATCTCTTCCAAGTCATATTACATTTCTCCAACTATCTCCCTTTTCCATTTTGCACTTACAGATGATACTCGAAAATTCGATCAAAAGTTCATTTATTTCAGTAATGCAACGTAAAAGGGGAAACTAAAATATGAGAAAGACGCATTACATGCAAAGCAAGAGATATTTCAATCAATAAAACAAGGAGTGTACATAGAACAATATCGGACCTCTGAAAAGTATAAGCATGCATATGGACTCAGTACTTGGTTTGGGCCCCTTTTGCAGAAATTACTGCATCAATGCGGCGTGGCATGGAAGCTATCAGCCTGTGGCACTGCTGAGGTGTTATGGAAGACCAGGATGCTTCAATAGCAGCCTTCAGCTATTCTGTATTGTTCGGTCTCATGTTTCTCATCTGTCTCTTGGCAATGCCCCATAAATTCTCTATGGGGTTCAGGTCAGACAAGTTTGCTGGCCAATCAAGCACAGTAATCCCACGGTCATTGAACCAGGCATTGGTGCTTTTGGCAGTGTGGGCAGGTGCCAAGTCTTGCTGGAAAATGAAGTCAGCATCCCCATAAAGCTCATCTGTGGAAGGAAGCATGAAGTGCTCCAAAATCTCCTGGTAGACGGTTGCGTTGACTCTGGACTTAATGAAGCACAGTGGACCAACACCAGCAGATGACATGGCTCCCCAAATCAACACAGACTGTGGAAACTTCACACTGGACTTCACACATCTTGCAGTGTGTGCCTCTCCATTCTTCCTCCAGACTCTGGGTCTTTGGTTTCCAAATGAGATGCAAAAGTTGCTCTCATTAGAAAAGAAGACTTTGGACCACTTAGCAACAGACCAGGTCTGTTTTTCTTTAGCCCAGGTAAGACGCTTCTGACATTTTTTGTTGTTCAGGAACGGCTTGACAAGAGCAATACGACATCTGAAGCCCATGTCCAGGATCCGTCTGTGTGGTGGCTCTTGATGCACTGACTCCTACTGAACCAGACTGAGAGACCATTTAAAGGCTCAGAAACCCTTTACAAGTGTTATGGCTTACTTAGCTGATTAGAGTGGGACACTGTGAGCCTAGAATATTCACCTTTTCACAATAATCTAATTTACTGAGATTGTGGATTTGGGGTTTTCATGAGCTGTAAGCCATAATCATCACACTTATGACAAATCACGGCTTGAACTATCTTGCTTTGCATGTAATGCATCTATCTCATATATTAGTTTCCCTTTTTACATTGCATTACTGAAATAAATGAACTTTTGCATGATATTCTAATTTTTCGAGTATCACCTGTATATCACACGTGCCATATTACTCCAAATTCATCCCTCCCAAGCATTTTTACTCCAATTCATCCTTTCCAATGATATATAATGAACATAGTGTACATGATACCATAAAGTGCTTCCAGGTCCCTTCACGTACTGATTGTTATGAGTAACGAGATAGCCACTACACAAGCATCATTCCATATAACAAAGCTCTAATGGACTGAACATCACATGCATACCTTTTACAGACACTTCTCACAGACAAGGACATTCACTCTGTATCCACACAACAAACAAATATATTCTATGACCACACACGCATATACCCAGCACACCACTCAAATATTCCCTCATCCACATACAGATGCACAAACCACACATATAGCAATACCCCTGATCTTTGTGCAACCCTGCCTTCTTCATGCTTAAAGGACCACTCTAGGCACCCAGACCACTTCAGCTTAATGAAATGGTCTGGGTGCCAGGTGCCTCTAGGATTAACCCCTTTTTTTTATAAACATAGCAGTTTCAGAGAAACTGCGATGTTTATAAATGGGTTAATCCAGCCTCCAAATCCTCTAGTGGCTGTCTCATTGACAGCCGCTAGAGGCGCTTGCGTGCTTCTCACTGTGAAAATCACCGTGAGAACACGCAAGCGTCCATAGGAAAGCATTGTAAATGCTTTCCTATGAGACTGGCTGAATGCGGACGCAGCTCTTGCCGCGCATGCGCATTCAGCCCAGGAGGAGGATCAGAGGCGCAGAGGAGGAGGAGAGCTCCCCGCCCGGCGCTGGAATAAAGGTAAGTTTAACCCCTTTCCTCGCCATCCAGCCTGGCGGGAGGGGGTCCCTAAGGGTGGGGGCACCCTCAGGGCACTATAGTGCCAGGAAAACTAGATGGTATAGGGTTGGTAATAATAGGCATTATCGGGATAGTAATAATAGGCAGTATAGGGATAGTAATAATAGGCAGTACAGGGATAGTAATAATAAGCAGTATAGGTGTGGTAATAATAGGCAGTATAGGGATGGCAATAATAGGCAGTATGGTGTTGGTAATTATTGGCAGCATGGGCATGATAATTATAGGAGGTATAGGGTTCGTAATAATAGGCAGTATAGGGTTGGTAATATTATGCAATGTAGTGATAGTAATAATAGTCAGTATAGGGATGGTAATAGTAGGCAATGGGTAGTAATAATAGGCAGTATAGGGATAGTATTAATAGTCAGTATAGGGGTGGTAATAATATAGAGTATAGGTTTGGTATACTAGTAAGTGTAGGGATTAGTAAGCAGTATGGGGATGGTAATATATGCAGTATAGTAATATTACTAATATAGGGATGGGCAATATGGGGGATAGTAATAATAAGCAGTATAGGGATGGTAGTATTAGTCAGTATAGGGATAGTAATAATAGGCAGTAAGGGATGGTAATAAGATGCAGTATGGGGATGGTAATATTAGTAAGTATAGGGCTGGTAATAATATGCAGTATAGGGATAGTAATAATAGGCAGTATAGGCAGTATAGGGATAGTAATAATTGGTCAGCATAGGGATAGTAATAATAGGCAGTATCGGGAAAGTAATAATAGGCAATATAGGGATAGTAATAATTGGTCAGCATAGGGATAGTAATAATAGGCAGTATCGGGATAGTAATAATAGGCAGTATATGGATAGTAATAATGGGCATTACTGGGATTTTAACAATGTTCAGCATGAGTTTGGTAACAATAAGTTAACGTGGTAAACATAGGTAGTATGGTATTGGAAAAGTCAAGCAGTATGACAATAGAAATACTAGGCAAAATGGGGTCAGGAACAGGAATATTGCTACTAATAATATCCAGCGTGCGGTTGACCGGTAATAAAAGGCAAGATTTTGCAACAATAGGCTTTATGAGGCGTGTTATTAGCCTCATGAGAGAGCAGTGTAACAACAGCAGTATGGCGTGAGAGTAATAAGGAGTACGAGGCTGGTAACAAGAGCAGTATGGAGTGAGAGTAATAAGCAGTATGAGGCTGGTTACAATAGGGAGTATGGGGTGATAGCAATAATCAGTACTAGGCTGGTAACAATAGCAGTATGGAGTGATAGTAATAAGCAGTATGAGGCTGGTAACAATGGGCAGTATGGAGTGATAGTAATAAGCAGTATGAGGCTGGTAACAATGGGCAGTATGGGGTGATACTAATAAGCAGTATGAGGCTGGTAACAATAGGCAGTATGGGGTGATACTAATAAGCAGTATGAGGCTGGTAACAATAGGCAGTATGTGGTGATAGTAATAAGCAGTATGAGGTTGGTAACAATGGGCAGTATGGGGTGATAGTAATAAGCAATATGAGGCTGGTAACAATGGGCATTATGGGGTGATAGTGATTAGCAGTATTTAGCTGGTAACAATGGCAGTATGGGGTGATAGTAATAAGCAGTATGAGGCTGGTAACAATGGGCAGTATGGGGTGATAGTAATAAGCAGTATGAGGCTGGTAACAATGGGCAGTATGGGGTGATAGTAATAAGCAGTATGAGCAGGGGAGGGCTGGCAGCCTTAGGCCTGGGGGGCAAAACCAGTCAAGTGGCCCATTGCACCACCAAATCAGTTCACCATCCATGCCCACCTTTTCCTGGTTTTATAACGGATATTGATGTTATGCTAATCAGTAGCTCTTTGCCATACCGCTCCTTCACGGCTCCAGGCACTGCTTGTTGTGAGTGTGAGCCACTGTAAATTAGGGGCAGAGGGCACTTGCACTGCGGTAAAGATGGGGCTGGACAGGAGGAGAGTGCAGTGCAATCAGTGCACTCCCCTCCTGTGGGTCACCAGTAGACTGGTGCACCTGCCCAGGATCAGTGCCAGTGCAAGGATTTTTGCCGCCCTAGACAAAATAAAAATTTGCTGCCCCATGTGACATCACAATGCCCACCCATATGAACTAACGCCAGTGCTGCACACAGTGTGTGTTTACATTAAAAAGCCTGCAGGGACCAGCTATAGACACCAGAACCACTTCATTAAGCTATAGTGTCCCTTTAATGTGAGGTACATTATAGATTGGTGTCACTAATAATATACTAGATTGCCTACTTACAAGCAGATGAGGATGATGATGGGCTGCAGTTTGGCTCCACTGGTCTGGTGTAGAACAGGATCTCTGGAGGCTGTTTGCAACTGTGGTCACAAAATTCAATGTTCTGGGAGAATTGGAAGCAGCTCCATTTTTTGGGGCCCCTTACACAACTCAAGGTCTGGGCCCCAGGGCCTGACGGTGAGTATGCCCATAAGGCCCACTCATAAGTTCCACCCACCCATGAGTTCGCTCACAGGGAGTGGAGTGTGTAGGATGTGTTATGTGTTATTGTAGAGGATCTAATATGTGTGCTTATGGTATGTAGTGTATAGGGTTACCAGTTTGTGCAGGTGATGTAGTGTGTTTGTGTGTAGTGGAAGCAGTGTGTATTTGTGTATAAGGGATGTATTATGTGTTTCTGGTTGTGCGTAAGGGATGCATTGTGTGAATCTGTGTTTGTATGAATAAGGGATGCAAGGTGTGTGTCTGTATGTGTGTGCATTGAGTGTAAGAGATGCATTGTGTTTCTGTGTGTATGTAAGAAAAGAAGTGTGTGTGTTTTCATATGTGTGTACGGGTTTGCATTGTCTGTTTCTGTGTATGTGTGCAAAGGATGCATTGTCTTTGTGTGTAAGGGTTGCATTGTGTGTGTGTGTGTGTGTAATGGATGCATTGTGTGTTTCTCTGTGTGTAAGGGAAGCATGTTGTGTTTCTGTGTATGTAGAGGGATGCATTGTGTGTGTGTGCGCGCGCGCGTAGTGTGAAAGAGCTCCCTGTCTTGGCCCCTGTCCTATAGAGCTGCCCCTTCTGTCCCGTAGAGCTCTCCCCTGCACCTTTAGTGGTCTCTCCTCTCCCCCACCCTCCCCTAGCGGTCTCTTCTCACACTCACCCACCCTCCCTGTGCTCTTCTCCTCCCCCCCCCC
>OW240921.1:87862925-87877676 GCA_933207985.1 Pelobates cultripes | reverse complement strand
CCCCCTTCTTATTCCACCCTCTTCTTATTCCCCTCCCTCCCCTCTTCCCTCTCTTCTTACCCCCTCCCCTGTAGCGTGGCCGAGCTGCACTCCGGTCCGCGGTGGCTGGCCGGCCGGCGCGGAACAGGAGTTTCTGTTTCCTGTAACCGGCCGGACTGACAGGAAGTGCACACTCAGTGTGCACCCTCCTATCACTCCGGCCGGCTGGCCGGCGACCGCGGACCGGAGTGCAGCTCGGCCACGCTACAGGGGAGGGGAGGGGAGAAGCTGCAGCCGCCTGAGGCTCTTAAAAGAGCGCTCGCTCAGGCGGCTGCAGTATTTAAAGGGCCGGCCCGCCGCGGCCGGCCTTACAGGAATTTAGGGCGGCCTGGGGGGCAATTGCCTCCCTGCCCCCCGGCCCAGCCCGCCCCTGAGTATGAGGCTGGTAACAATGGCAGTATGGGGTGATAGTAATAAGCAGTATGAGGCTGGTAACAATGGGCAGTATGGGGTGATAGTAATAAGCAGTATGAGGCTGGTAACAATGGGCAGTATGGAGTGATAGTAATAAGCAGTATGAGGCTGGTAACAATGGGCAGTATGGAGTGATAGTAATAAGCAGTATGAGGCTGGTAACAATGGGCAGTATGGGGTGATAGTAATAAGCAGTATGAGGCTGGTAACAATGGACATTATGGGGTGATAGTAATAAGCAGTACGAGGCTGGTAACAATGGACATTATGGGGTGATAGTAATAAGTAATATGAGGCTGGTAACAATGGGCATTATGGGGTGATAGTATTTAGCAATGTTAAGCTGGTGTCAACAGGCAGTATGTGGTGATAGTAATAAGCAGTATGAGGCTGGTAACAATGGGCAGTATGGGGTGATAGTAATAAGCAGTATGAGGCTGGTAACAATGGGCAGTATGGGGTGATAGTAATAAGCAGTATGAGGCTGGTAACAATGGACATTATGGGTGATAGTAATAAGCAGTACGAGGCTGGTAACAATGGGCATTATGGGGTGATAGTAATAAGCAGTATGAGGCTGGTAACAATAGGCACTATGGGGTGATAGTAATAAGCAGTATGAGGTTGGTAACAATGGGCAGTCTGGAGTGATAGTAATTAGCACTATGAGAATGGTAGCATTAGGTTTATTAAAATGGGTGTTATGAGATTGGTAAGCAAGGGCAATGATAGGTGGCAATAATACCTAGGGCTGTAGCCCAAGGGTGCATTTTTATTGGCCCTCCAACATATATTGACTTAAGCCCCTCCTAATATCAGCCCAACAACCATAAACCCCTAATGTGTCACATTGTGACAAAATTCAGAGTATTGCATGAACTTATGTTTTTAAAAGTCCATATCTGGTGTATTAACCCTTCACCCCACTGCATTAAAAGTCTGCACCCACAACAATACCTCACACTGTTCTGCATAATTTGCTCACATATGGTACATTACAGAGGCAGTCACAAATAATGCTCTTAGAGACGTTCTCTCAGTAGTTGAATCGTAGAGCTTACATCGAGATGGTGTTAAAAGTAGACCTAGGGATTTCCAGCAAACCATTTGAGGCACCAGTTCTTGTAAGCCCCAACCTAGCTACACCCCAAATGGTATCTAGAGGCCAGGGCCCTGACAAAGTTTAAGGTCTAGGCCCCCCGGGACCCGCCCACGATTCCGCCCACAGGGCTCCTACCGAGTCCGCTCACTGATGCAGTACTGAATGTGGTGTGTATAGTGGATGTGAATCAGAATGTGTGTAATGAATGCAGAGTGCATGTGTAATGGATGTAGTGTTTGTGTGTATTAGATACTGTTTGTGCAGCAGGGAATGCAGAGTGTGTGTTTGCATAGCGGATGTAGTGTGTACAGTGAATACAGAGTGTTTGTGTAGTGGATGTAATGTGTGTTTGTGTTGTTGATATAGTGTGTGTGTATTAAATGCAATGTGTTTAGTGAAAGCAGTGTCTGTGTAGTGGATGTAGTGTGCTTGTATTAGACGCAGTGTCTGTGTATCGTGAATGCAGAGTGTTTGAATGTGTGGTGGATGTAGTGTGTGTATTGTGAATGCAGAATGCAGAGCTTGTGCTAGTGTAGTGAATGCAGAGTATGTGTCAGTGTACTGAATGCAGAGTGTGTGTATAGTGTAGTGAATGTAGAGTATGTATCAGTGTAGTGAATGCAGAGTGTGTATAGTGTAGTGAATGCAGAGCATGTGTCACTGTACTGGATGCACGGTATGTGCTGGTGTAGTGAATGCAAAGTATGTGCTGGTGTAGTGAATGCAGAGTATGTGCTGGTGTAGTGAATGCAGAGTGTGATAGTGTAATGAAAGCAGAGTGTGTGTTAGTGTGTAGTGAATGCAGAGTGTGTGTTGTACTAGTTTATGCATGTTGTGCAAATGTTTCCACATTAAATGTTATTCCCCCCTCACTGCTTCTTACCTGGTCTAGGGAGGGGGAAATACCATTCCCTGGTGGTCCAGTGGCATGGTGGGGCTCCCGGCTCCGTGTACTTGCAGGGGAGAGTTAACTCACGAGATTTAATGAGCGTGAGGAGCTGTAATTTACAGCTGCGGTGTGCTGGGCCCCCCTGCAAGTACAAGGAGCTGGGGGCCCGCAGGTGCACATATATACAGCGATCAGGACTGCCGGGCCCGTGACAACAGTCATGGTTGTCAACCCCTGATGGCGGCCCAGCTAGGGGCAGTTTAGAATTTCTAATAGGCAGAGTGAAGCTTTTAATAATAGAATTTATTGAATTGGTAACTTTAACCAGTACGAGATTAATAACAATAGGTTGTATTGGGTTTACAACAATATGGATTGTAAGGTTGAATGTAAGATTTGATTTCTAATAAAATAATGGGTGTACTGTTTAATACAGATGAGAAAAACAAAGCTCTTTTAAGGAGTTGGTTATTTGCTCCATATGCATAGAATCCATCCTGCAAGCTGTAATAGCTAATATGATGGATCTTTAAACTTAGGATCGTAACTCATTCCCTCAGCTACAGCGGTTTCAATGCCAGCCAGTGAATTGATATGAATGCCAATGCCTACATTTCCACGAGTTATAGTTAAGATCTTCAGGAACGTCAAATCTTAATACGTTTTTTCCTTATCATTATTTTTATTTATTGGTTTTGCACATTTAAATACATGACATATATATTGTATATTCCAGCCTTGATTGTCCTTTTAAATCTTTAAGATTAATAACTTGATTGCTGATTGTGTATTGTACACTTTATTTCTTTCTCTTTCCTTCTTTTTGTCCTTCAGTCATCTCTAATCAGCGGCATTTCATTTACAATAATGCTTTGATTGTTCATATTAGAAATAGTTTTTCATGAAGTGCAACATTTTTTATTCCACTTATAGAAATGTAAATTTACACTTATAGCAAACGATGCCATTGGCAATTATCACAATTCACTCCCTTTATAACAAAATACATGCTTTATTAGTCAGATCTACACTTTTTTTTAAGATGACAGTTTTTCATGAATGCCTTGAGATTTAGCAAGGATTAATTAATCACGACTAAACGGCTGATATACATATGGTAAAGAGAAGCTCTTCTTGGTATTTCTCCTAAAATATTTCGTATGTTGTACAATTTCTGATCCCAGGGTGTACTGTATGTACATGGCTGAAGGATCCTGTCATATACTAAAAATAAGGATGAGTTTTCCCTCATATTTTTTTTACCTATATTTAATTTAACAAAGGGTACATTTTTATTGGTCCTCCTACATATATGGACTTAAGCCCCTACTAAAATCAGCCCAACAACCCTCGTATTTTTTTTACCTATATTTAATTTAACAAAGAATCTATTTCCTTTCAAAACTTGATAAAGATCATTATGTTAAAAATGGCGTTGAGGTGTTACTTGTCCTTTCATTAAACAGCCATAGTCTGATTTTCATGAATGCATAATTCCATCTAGGGTGATCTGATTAGGTCAGAGAATGAAATCAAATTCTATAACTATGCTTTAAAATCAATATTGTTACATATAACTGATATTTTGTAATTCGCTTTTTTCCTCTCGCAAACAGCACTCTGCTTATAATTAATTCTATTGTTAAACTTGTTGGATTTTTACTTTTTAAAGAACAACCACAACTGAGAGAGGATATTGAGAGTGACAGCTTTTTCCAGCTGTCCTTATCTGGTATTTAAACACCGGCTTATGTTGTTGTTAATAAATAATAATTCCTAGAAAACACAGACATATCCACTCTTGACCTCGTGATGTCTTCTAGGACTTCATGTCCATTGGGAACTGCAAAAAATACATGATCAGGTCAGGTTAAACACACATTGCTCACGTTTCTCCTCTTTTATTATAAATAGACATTTGAGGATCTAGAAAAAAACTTTAATTGTGGTCGCACGCAGTCTCCTCTTTCCTGTATATCAATAGTTTACCCTGATTAAGCTGCAACTGAATATTAATCATTGAATCTTGCTTATTTCATACGAGGAAGGGAGCCTTTTTACAAGCTAGAATATCCATAGAGGTCAGAGTCTCGTGTCAGAGAGTAGAAAAATTAGATGAAAAATTGGAAACCTTTTGCAATGAAAGGGTGTTCTATGCATGAATGATGCTTTAGAAATGTATCCTTTACTTAAATCGAGCTACTTTAATTAATAACTGCCCCCGGTGTCCTTTCTGTTACCTTTTATCTTGGTGAAGTAATCCACAGCAATTTGCAATGTTAGGCTCTACACCTACCGACACTAGCATGGACCTCACTTCATTTTAAGATGCAATGTTCCTGATAGTATCACCAATTTATGCATCAAGTGGTAGTGGTTGATGTAGTATACCTTTAGTAACATTGTAACAGTAACTGCATCGTCTGTGCGTCATTCTTATGTCAGTCTTGTCAAAGACCACCTCTTGCATTATGTTCAGCATCATTTTCATGTCTAGAATGATGCAGATCTCACCTTGTCTCCTTTTCAACAACATTCTGGCATATGTATGGATGCTGCACGCTCTTAACCTGTGTCCTTTTATGACGCCAATTCAGCCTGCGCCATTTCCGGTACATACCCTCCTGCGTTACTCCTGTGACATCACCCGAACACCATAAATTACATATCAGCAAAACAATTCTAAATCAATTAATCAAACTGGCACTTGCAGGAGTAGCTTATCAGCTAGGCAAGACAACATTTTTATTTTCTTTTTTTTTTAAATGTTTATTTCACCGGATAGTGATGAGGCCAACTGTTCCTGTCCAACCTGTCTGTCAACTATTCTCACTATCCACACCCTTCTCCCTACTCTGCCTAAGGGTGGTGGTAGTAGGAGAATAGGTAGCACTGATAGTAGGTGTTGACAACTACGTAGAATCAGATACAGTACCAGGGGACATGCTGCTTGCCCTAGTATTTCCTTGTCCTGCTTTTTCTCTCAGTATTACAGACTTGTGGGGTCTTTGCAGATGTTGCGTCATACCGGCACTTTACTCACCCCCTACTCACTTCATTGACACCAACAGAAACCGGGGACACTATTTTCATACTCTGTGCTAACTTCTCACTAAAGAGTGGCTCTGACGACCCAACAAAGTCTCTGTTGTGCTAATGTTTGCACTCTTCAGGTTTTTTTTATTGTTTTTTCCTGAATTGTTGCATGGCCAAAATTAGTCTGAAGTAAAGTGCCATATGAATCAATTTCAGAGCACCACATAGATATACACTGCCACACACACTCACAGATAGACACTATCACAAACTGCCAAACATACATACATACACACACAGAGTCATAACACCCCCCCAGACAGACACACCTGCACTTGTTCACACATACCACCACATACATGCACACTCCTAAGCACAGATATACATAAATAAATTAACAAAATACATATTTTAGCCACCTCCCTGTTTGCAAACATTTTGTTTACAGGAGTGTTTTTTTCCCTGAGGTCCAATGGATGCAGCAACAGAAAATACTTATTAATAATACATAACAATAAATGCCATCGTGAGGGGGCATTCATAAAACCCTCAACATTATTTTTGTTTGAATTTTAAAATACATTATAAATGTGCTTGGCACACCACTATTAATAAATTGAATAGTTCACTTGCCTGGGTGCAATACCGGCGTTGATCATATAACAAACAAAGGAAGGGGTGCACTCCAAGGTCTTCAAATCAAAGTTTGTGTTTAATCTGGTTTTAAATCAAATAAAAAAATCATCTGTGTAGCAAATTTGACGTTGTGACGAAATAAGTTCTTTATGAAGAATCATATCTTTATCTTGATAAAGACCCTATTGGGTCGAAACATAAATTTTGTTACACAGATGATTTTATATTTGATTTAAAACCAGATTAAACACAAACTTTGATTTGAAGACCTCAGAGTGCACCCCTTTCTTTGTTTGTTATACTTTCAGCGCAAGTATATATCTATGCTCTAACAGGCTTGCCTTAAGAGAGGTTTTAGAAATATTAGATGTGTCCTCACAATCTATTTGACTGCTGCTAAAGGGTTTACACAGGAAATCATTTATTTGAACTACAGCCATGCATATATCTCAAACAGTTAATGGGAGTTCCATTGCAGATCCTCTATTAAATCGGGTTTTTGATATAAAGTTTAACTATTGCAGTGCAGAGGATTGCCCATTCCTTCTGACCAACAAAATATAAACTATCTGGCGTGAAAGATGTTAATGTACTTGCAGACCAAAGAAAGTATTCTCTGCAAAAAATGTGGGAAGGGATATTTAAGAAACTGTATGGAGGGTAAGACAGGGATATGATGGAAAATCAGAGGGAATAAAGTAGTTCAATGGACATTATAAACACCATAAGTACATCATCTTACTGGCTTAAAGTGGACATGTTGGCTGTCAACTCCATCTGGAAGTTATACGGAGTGTCATAAGTCCTGTTGCTCAAAACACAGTCAATTTAACTTGACTGCTGACCCATACCAGTCCCCCCAACCGTTGCCCCCAATAACACACATGACACATTATTATAGTGGATAAGGGAAACAGCCACAGCTTTATTTAACATAACCAGTTTTAAAACGTTGTCCAACTCTGTCAGCTGTTGGGTGGTTGCCCAACAGACAGTTCTCCCAAATTGTGTTCCATGAGTCTCAACAGCCGGCTACTCGTCATCAGCTCCGTGCAGGCTGTCGTCTCCCCAAATTACCATTTTCCAGCTGCGCTGTCCAGGAAAAACCTGCCAAGCTGTGAAAACACAAAAACAAAACACGACACAAGCCACAACACCAGAAATAGGGTGGGAGGGTGGGAAAACAGTCAGGTGCCCTCAACTGATCCTGCTGACTGGTAAGTCCTTTCCCTCTCCCTTTCCTTAAGAACCCCAACTTTGATACATTTGTTGCCTTATTGACCCAGCCTACAATCTTGGGCAGCAGTCATGCTCCACCTTCCTTAGTTGTTCCAGGGGGAAACTCTTTAGTGATAAAGAAAAATACATAAACTAGGTCTGTTTTTTGTCCCCTCCCCTTCCTCGGTGCAAATGTCAGAGATAAAATAAATAAATAATGGACATTTATGTCTCATCAATTTGAGTGCATTCTAGTAAAGTATAACATAATTCAATTTTATTATTAATTTGCTAGGTAGACTTCATTTGACAGTGGTAGTCTTGCCTTGATGTTTGATTTAATGTATGTATTTTATGTTAGTAATTCTATTAAGTCTCTATATTCTGGTCTAGACTATTTTAAAATAATCACTTCCTACCGAGATTGTGTTAAATTAAATCAATTAATTTGCCCATTACCTCATCATCTGACCCCTAATTAAATTAATGTGGCAATCCTATAATGGGTTACAAGCCTGAGTAAAAATAATAATTTGCCATTTGAAATCCATAATTACAAAATCTAATTACCACCTGCTACGGGCTCCGTCTTCATTACAGCAGTGAAGTAACTGTTGTGGCACTTATGAAATTATTTACTGATCCGAACACCTCCAGCAAGTGATCAAAAGGGAAATTCTTAAAGAATAAATCTATTTTCCTTTTGTTATTGATCCTACTTAGAGGCGTACTTACAATATTTGGCCGATTTCTCTGCTGTCAACCCCATTACATTTTAGAGTGACAGGAAAAATGTCTTTAATTTTTGTTAGTGCCACTGACTTGACACAGGGTCTCTTAGTTTGTTGCATTAGTGTGTGAATATAGATGGAGTGGGTGAAGTGTGTGAATGCATATGTGAATTTTGTATATGAGTCTGAATGTATTTTTGTCCTTACTGGTCTGCACCCTGCTGCTCTATATCTCTCACTCTCCCTCATTAGTGTTTCTTTCCTCTTTCTGACCCCCTTTAGTGTCTTCATACCTTAGTTATCCCCCATGTGTCCCTTTCCGTGTCCTGAACCCCACTTGTGTCTGCCATCTATGTCTTTCTTCTCTTTTTTTCTCCCCTTAAAACTGTGCCCTCTCTCACCTCAGTTATGTTTTCTGCTCAATCTCTCGAGCCCACATGTGCCCCTCATAACCCACCTATGTTTGTTCCCTTTACATTTGTCTATTTTGTCCTAACTTCACCATCCCTATGTGTGTCTCTTCAACCCCCATGTGATGAATTAATAAAAAAAAAAAATTTAAACATATTTAAATTGTATTTTTCTGATTTAAGCAAGATTTTTATATTTTTATTTAAATTAGATTTCTTATAATAAAAAGCTTGTGGCAGCAAACATCTATCAAAATATTGTTTTCTACATAAGATATTTTATTGTCCAAAGGTTGTTCAGCATGAAATAGGGATTGCTTAGGTACCAAGGTATCGGTGTATTCATACAATATGTACATTGTTGTTAAATTAATTCCATTAATCCAAGTTAATTGAACTTCTGTCTGCATTGATAACATGCACTTTTTCACAGTGAAAATGTTGGAAAATAAACCTGCTATATTCAGAAAACGTCCTTAATCTCATTGTTATTCTGTAAATCTATATACACACAATGAACACCTTGCCCTAAAGGGTTACTATAAGACCATGACCACTTCAGGGGTTTGAAATAGTCATATTGCTTGGAGTCTCTATTAGCAGCTCCACACATATTTTTTTTCACTTTCCAGCTCCTTTTAGTATATATTTCTTTTTTTCTTTTTTTTTTTTATATTTATTTTATTTATAAATTTCTTAATACATATAAATCATGTTCACACTAATTATACAAAATTTTCCATTGTTACAACATTTGTGAATAGTCATATTAATTAACTGTAGCCTTATATATTTTCCACAATCCAAATAAACAAAAGAAAAAAGAGAAAGAAACCCCCCCTCCCCCCCTAAAAAAACATAAAACAATAAATATAATTTATGAGAGTCGGTGTGGGTCTATCCTTAACCTTAACGGTTCCCTGTTACATAGGAAATTTGGAAGTGCAGGGTAACCACATATCTCTTAAATTTCTATTGGAAAAATTATATATAGGATTAGATTCCATCTTATATTGAAACCTTATCTGTTCTAATAAATCTTGCCATGATGGTGGATTAGGTGATTTCCAGGCTCTAGCAATATTAATTTTTATTGCGAGAAATATATGAGTCATAATATATTTTTGTTGTTTATCACATGATTTATAGCCCATGTTGAACAGAAACATTTGGGGACTGATTACATCGACTTCCTTAAAGATATTTTTTATTAGGCCTGACATTTGTGTCTTAATATTGTTCAGCCCCGTACATGCCCACCACATATGAAGCATGGTGCCCTCCTCTCTCCCGCGTCTCCAACACTCTTTTGGGTGTATTGGGGATAATTTATGGAGTCTAGCCGGCACCATATACCACCTGTAAATTATCTTTAAATATAATTCTAGTAAGGATATATTATGTATGCTTTGTTTAACTAACATAGTAGCGTTTGTCCAATCTGTTAAAGGGAATAACTTTCCTATGTCCCTTTCCCATTTACCAAAAGGGAGAATGGGGGATTCATAATCCAGTGTATCAAAGAATTCACTCTCCCTATCCAGGATGACTCTAGCCTCCGCCACGTATGTGCCTGATGTTGTAGATCTTTATATAGGTTATTAAAATTCATTGAGATTATTTTAGCAATATCAAATGATATCTTTATACCTAGGTAATCAATTTTATCTTTTGCACTTGCTAAGCGGAAGTGGGAGGTTAAGTTTTCTAATTGTGCCTTGGTCAATAGAAATGGTAACATTTGGGACTTGTTAATGTTAACCTTGTAACCTTGTAGTTGGAATATTTAGTTAGAGATGTCCTCTAATAACGGTGGAATTGATGATAAAGGATCAGCAAGGGCGAGTAGAACATCATCAGCAAATAAAGATATATTGATGTGTTCCTCTTGAAATTCTATCTCTTTTATCCTGTTGTTCTGTCTGATCAGTGTGGCCAGAGGTTCGATTGTAAGGATATATAAAAGCAGGGCTAACGGACAGCCCTGCCTAGTACAATTTTTAATGTAAAAATGATCAGAATCAAACTAAGAGCTGCTAATTTTGCCAAGGAGTTTTCATATAGAGATAGGGTTTTACTTCTAAATAATCCCTCCAAGCCAAAATGACAGAGTCCAGGAATCTCCAAATGACCCTGTCAAAGGCCTTCTTGGCGTCTAAAGCAATAATAACTGATTCCTTGTGTTTTTCATTCACTTTAGTTATTATATTGAAAATCCACCGCGTGTTGTCGGAAGTGCTTCTTCCTTTCACAAACCCAGACTGGTCCCAGTTAAGTTCAGAAATTCTAATTTCTTTTTTCTTAACCTTGGAAGATTAAGTTTACCAAGGAAACCATCTATCTCACCCTTACTAGCCTAAACCTCTCCCAAATTATATAGCGACCTATAAAAGTCTGCAAATGCCTCAGCAATGTCTTTTGGCAAGTTTACAAGCCTCCCCTCCCTTGTTATCAGTTTTTTTTTACAAGTTTATCTTTATGTTGGTTCTTAAGTTTGTTGGAGAGATCCCTATTGGTTTTATTATTGTTATGATACCATCTTTGTCTAAGGAAAATTAGGTTTTTGTTAATCACCTCGTAGATTTTATCCTTGATAGTTGATTTTAAGTTATTAATTTCCTCAGTTAATTCCCTGGTTATTGAGATTTTATTTAATCATTCTTTTTTTGCTAGTTTAATCCTCAGGACTTGGGATTTCGCCTTTCTTTTGTTTATATTCAGAGCCAAACTTGATTAATAATCCTCTTATTTAACTTTTAAGGGTGCACCATACAATGGGTGTTGCAACTTTCCCATTGAGATTGATTTTTAAAAAATTCTCGATTTCTATTTCACCCTTGATGCGGTCATCTTTCAAAAGGCTTTCATTAAGCCTCCATCTTGTCCTAGTGCTATAACCTTCCTTTATTCTAATCGTCACAAAAACTGGGACATGATCCGATATCACTATGGAACCGATAGTGGATTTAGTAATCCGATCTGAAATACACTTCCTCGCAAAGAACATGTCGATATGAGAGTATGTCTGGTGTACATGTGAGAAGAATGTATAATCTCTTTGCTGAGGGTTCATGATTCGCCAGCAATCATATAGAGAGTTCCTAGCAAAGAAGTCTGATAAACCAGATATTCCACCACTAAGGGGGTTACCAACATGAGAATGTTTATAACTTCTGTCTTTATTTAAATCAACAACACTGTTAAAATCTCGTCCTATTATAATGTTACCGCAAGCAACTTCATCAACAATATCCATAATTTGATTTAACAAACCTATCAGGTTATAATTCGGAGCATATATATTTACAAAAGTATATGTGAGGCCATCAATTTTTGCAATTAAAACCTGGTATCTACCATTCTTATAAATTATTGAATGAATAATTTCAACATTATGTCTGTTAGATATAATAATGGCCATTCCTCTTTTTTCCTTTTACCCTCTAAGTTTGATGCATAGACCATGGGAAATTTTTTTTATATTTCCATAATCTATCTGGACACTCGATCCAGTGAGTCTCCTGAATAAATGCAACATCAATCGAGTTTTCAATTAGAGTTTTATATACCGCCCCCCTTTTTTGGGGTGAATTCATACTCTGGACATTCCAAGTAATTCATTTAAGTAACATCATCTTTCCAGAAATCGATGCTTATCCCCAAACCAGATCTCATATACTTATGTACAAAAAAAAAGGAAAAAAATAATTGGGTTGTGAACTAAAAACCAAAGGGAGTAAACTCCCCCCCTTAATAATTCAAAAGGAAACCATTCCCATGTCCCTTTGGACTAGCCTGCCCTAGTGTGCAGGAAAATAAGGCTCCATAGAGGAAGGAGAAAAACATCTTAATATCTACCGATTTATCTACCGACTAATTATAAACCGACAGTTACCCTCTTCCACAACTACTATCATAATTTCTCCAGTAAAATCATTATATATTTACCGGGTCATTTACAGATATAGTGTAAGCTTTTAATATAAACGTACTCTGTATTTCTTTCTTTCCTTCCCCCGTTCTCCTTCTTCCCTTCTCCTTCTCATTATTATTTAGTTCTTTATATATTATAACCTTAATTTTAGAGATTACCCTGTCTCTACTCCTCAGTAACATATCTTAATATGAGCGGAAAAAAGAACCATATTAATATCAATAAAATATATTTTATCCACTTCCATACTTCTAAATCTAACAGATCTCTTACAAGTTTTAAAGATTGAAATTATTCAGTCCCCAAATATTCTTTATGTATAAATCCATTATAAGATGCCCATCTTCTTATTAACATTATTGAGTTGAATGTCAAAAATGGGTCGCAAGAGAATACTGAGGACGGGCAGCAGCTGAAATAGCCTGCCCTTCGGTCGGTCCCCGCTCAGTTCTCAAGCTGATTTTTGCTCATCTTGTGCCATTACAGAGAGAACATATCTGAAGCATATCAGATTGGTCCCACCCATACGGGCAGTCCAGATCCGAAATGCCAGCAAGTTCTCTCTGCACGAGAGATACAGCAACCCCAGACGATCGTTTCAGCCTTATTAGGCATCATCAGTGAGGCATAGCTGATATCTCTCTAGGCACCGTGAGCAAGGGGTCCACGTCTGGATTATCCCTTTAAACTTGTAGAGAGTCAAAAATGGGTCGCAAGAGACCCATTGTTTATTGAGTTGAATTGTTCATCCCTTATAGGTTTATACATTGTGGGGTAAAAATATAATTATTAATATAGAATCTTGAGGTTTATGACTAAGATCACTATTACCATAATAACATAATAAAGCACACAAACTAAAAATAGGGTGTGCATACATGCTATAGTACATGCCCCAGATTAGTTAAAATAGAGGTCACACAAATCAAATATCCAAATATGTCCCTTAAATAGGGGCTCATATTATGATTTTAACTCATCTTATGTTATTATTTAATCCTTTTATAGTATGCCTGTACTAATATCGGGTATTTTATTCTAATTCCTACCCCAATATTCCCCCTTAGTAGGGGAAAGAGAAAAGGAGAAAGGAAAAAAAAAATGTATTCACCAAACCTCTCTTATAAGAATTTATAACTTAAATTATACCAACCATACTTATTCTGTGTGTATATTCATTATTAATTTCCCATTTCCTTATTAATTTTAGTGAATCAATTCTCCATCCATATTAACTCCTTATACATTATATGCTACGAGGTGAAAATATAACTCCTTAGTATTTTAAATTTATCATATAAATCATTATATCTATTCAATCCTATTTCTACGTGCCTATTTAGAAAACACTCTTTATGTGTATATTCAATGTATAGTACCCCGTCTCGTGTTAATATTAATAATTGTAATTATTCCAACCATAATATTTCCTAGTGCTTTTAATATATTGTGAAGTGTAGGTATAACCCAAATATTTTATATATATCACAGTATCATCACCAACTTACTAAACCGTGCCTACTATAAAGATATATTTACAGGTAAATAATGCTACCCCTTAAATTAAATAAAATAGAGGTCCATCAAAATTAGAGTGCCTAAGTGTGACCCTTTAATAGGGCTTACATACCTTTTTATCCTTCTCCCTTCTCTCTCCTCCACCATTATTAAAGCGGCACTGTCATGCCGAAACCCATTTTTTTTTTAACCCCCCTCCCGCCTCCACTACATCCAATTGACCCACTAGTCACCCCCAAATGCCCCTAAGCCCCCCACATTACCTATTTTTTAATCCTTATTTTCTGCCCCGATCTTGATTCAGGGCGCCGCCATCTTTGTGTGGGTAGGGGAAGTCCCTGTGGGACACGTCATCTGCCCACACTAGGCAGACTGTGAGATTCCCGCACATGCCCAGTGAAACACCTGGAAATGCGAACGGGAATTTCATCTATTCATTCATTCATCAGACAGACGAATGAGTGAATAGAAATATCAGCCGAACAAACAAACACAATGTATCAGTGTATGTTTGTTCGTGCAGTTTATTACAAGGAGGGAGCTACCGGCACGCAGCTCCCTCCTTGTAATATGTAACTATAGAAGCGGCAGGGAGCAGTGCTCCCCACCACTTCATAAGTCCCCCAGTACCCCCTCTCACTCTATGGGGGTCAATATGACCCCCATAATAGCACAAGAGAGATTGAAATCTCCCAAATGCCCCTACTCACTATACCGCGAGTAGGGGCATGTCTACTAAACAGTGAGCAGCCTACTGTCCTCCCCCCCCTGGCCCCCACCCCTGAGCGGTGGGTGGGGGCCCTAATAAAACAATAATGGGGGGG
>OW240921.1:87832060-87862825 GCA_933207985.1 Pelobates cultripes | reverse complement strand
CACTATAATACACACTACACCCCTCACAAATACACACATCAGCCCCCAAACACACTATACCACACACACACACAATACTTCCAAACATATACGTATATATACTACAAAACCTCTCACACACATACTGCACCCCTAAACACATTACATTCTAGACACACACTAGATCCCTTACCAAACTCTGGATCATCTACACATAGATCCCTTACCCAACTCTGGATCATATACACATATACACACACTAGATCCCTATATACATTCTGGATCCCCTATGCACACACTAGATTCCTTGTAAGCAAACATAGTACATTCCTTAAACATACTCCCTAAACACATATTCTCTCTGGAGACACCAGAGACTAGTTTCAAACAAACACAACGCAAGCATGTTATTAAATTTGACAGCGTTGTGCACAACAAATACAGAGCCTTTTTCTAATACGAGAGCTCTTCAGCAGAGCTCTGTGCATGGTCTGCCCTGGAAGAGCATTGAACCAACATGCTCACTTTGAGATGGGGTGTGCTTGTCATTGGGGATGACAAAACACACTCTATCTGGCCCTGCCCCCTTTTCAGTTGGCTGCTGTGATTAAAAAATATGCCCGGGCCGAATTTTTGTCCCAGTCCGGCCCTGATTGGGCTTGTGTGTGCTAATTGGGTTTTGCATGTGTGGTGGTTGAATTTTGAAGGAGAAGTGTTGTGTGGTTTGTTTGTATCTGTGTGTGTAGGGTAGTCTGAGTGTGGCTGAGTATTTTGTGTGTGGTGTGTGTTTGCAAAGTTGATCTTTTGCACCTTCATACTTTTCCAGTGTTGGGCACTCTGGAAAGGATCTCTCTTGGTCCGGAGGAGAGTGAACTGGGGAGCAGGATACTTTGTGGTGCGTGGTGCTTTGGGGTCTGCACCAACATCAGGTGCAGATCACTTTAAATGCTACTGGTTCTTCCAGAATGGCAAACAGCGCTGTCTGCTCGGGGTCACTGGGAAGCCCCTGGGGTCTGTGAGAGAGAAATCTGCACCTGATATTGGTATAAAAACTTGAGCAGGTGAAGACGTCTGGGCCGAGAATGGAGAACTCCCTGCTGACTTAAGGAGGGCCATATCACAGTCAGAAAAGGAGCTCCAGCCCCTGACAGGGGTTCACCACTATTACTTTCCTGTTGATTGTATTAAAATGTTAACTTCTCATTGGCTACTTTTAATATATTTTGTAAATTTTCCTTTTGTAAAAGTCTGTTTTAAATTCCTAAAGACAAATTAGGTTACACAGAATAAAACCACACAATGGACAAAAAGTATTTCGGTGGAAATCTATGGAAGATTAGAACAGAATCGAAGAAAGCAGCAAATAGAGTAGACAACCAGAACAAAACAAGTCTTTAATCCAGATTGCTCCTGATAGCCTTATGTTCTAAAAACCTCTAGGCAAGAATGACAGGGTAGAAATTAACCTCCCTAGGACTGGACACTGTATGGAAGCAGTTAGTGGGCAGACAGTGCATCAATGAAATTCTTCACAGAGTAACCTGGAAAATTTCAAACTCAACAGACAAAAAGTAAGTGTGATAAATTAGATTAAGTCTAGAGCCTGAATAAGCAAAAGTTTCACACAATATGTGCCACGTGTTTTTCTGCAAAACCTTTCAACAGGGGAGTATAGAAGTTGAGATAACATATTCAGAAGATGATCTGTGATTTCTTAGGAGTAAAATAGCTTATTTTCTGGTCTAACATGAACGTGCATTTTTTCCGGACTAATGTTTCTTGACTTTCAGTAATGCCCACCCACAGTTCAAAGGAGAGTAACCTTGAGTAAATCTTGGGGTCCAGACTCCTTTGGGTTCTTTAGGTGCCAAGTGTATACTAGTTTGCAACACAGTCATCCATTTTGCCTGAATTATTCTCCATTTTATCAAGATGTTCAAATGCTATTTTACAAAATGCTTATCCACAGAAGATGCTTTTTTTATTTTGTGATCTATGGAGATAGATGGACCCCAATTCAGGTTTGGTGTACAAGTAATTATTCAGTAAAGCAGAGGATGGACTTTCCCTGTCTAGAATCTTTCAAAAATTAGTGAGCAGAATGAAACCGTGTCCAGTAAAAGCATCTTCCCAGCACTGAAGTTAGGAATGAAGAAGACATAAGAACAATTATTTTAGATGTTTGTATTATTTTACTTGTGAGAGGAAGAATATAATTACACATGTATATGATTAGCGGAGATATATATTTTAAAATATTAGGATATCTCTTCAAAACTGGTAAACTGGTAACTGGTAAAATGTAACATCAGAAATTGCCCAATCTCACCAATCTGTTTTAGAGGCTCGGCAACAATAAAATAAGCAATTTAGTTTTGCTGATATTGAAGGTGATTGATAATACTACAACCATTTTAATCAGGACCCAAAAGGAATGTTTTCTTTTTTTTCCTAATTTAGCCTCTAAATTACGTGGCGAGAGATCACACTGAGGAATGAGGTGGATGATTAGTATGTTTTAGTAAATTAGACTGGAAGCGCCTTTAAAAAAGAAACTTAATAAGTATTTCACCCAAGAGATGCATTCACATTATTTTTATTCATTTGCCAAACTGTGAGATAAGAAGGAAGGATGGGACAAGGGATAAAGGCTCCAGCGCAGGGATGCTTTGAATGTAAACAGATCTCTTTGCAGAGCTCATTAATTTTGTTTAAACTTCAATTTTCAGAAATATCAGGAGAAAACAAGTTTTCTACATGCTGAGTCAGTGGACTCATTAGCATAGGTAATTGCAGAATTATTCCTGCAGGCGTTGCACCCCTGGGCTGTGCTGTCTGTCCAGGACTGTTAGCACAGCAATTTATTATAGTAAATGATGGATTTCAGTGTTCTGCTGAGTGATTTCAGAACATTTCTATAAAAATCCTTGAAATCCTGATGCCCAATGGACAATGAGATGGAACGAGGTACAATGCGAAAATCAGATGACATAATTAGATTGAATAATACATTGAGGAGGGTGGTTAGACAAAGGGGTATCTCTCATCATAGCTCTGCATCAGAATCAAATATATGGTATCTCAATAGTTTGGAAGTCCCATGAACTCTAAACAAGGATAGGTGACCAAAAGACAAAAATAATGAATTTTGCTGGGACTCATGAATTTCAGGTTAAATAATTGAATAGCTATTTTACATCAAATAGAAGAATAGTAAAAAATACATAAAATGTCAAACAACTAATCATTTTACTATGCTACAGCTACTTTTAGGCAATGTAGCCTCTTAAATTTTTTATAATTTTTTGACCATATATTATATCTGATTTGCTTGAACCAAAGCCCTAATTTAAAGTATTACATTATATTTCACTTGGAATTCAGTTTAGCAAGACTTTTATTAAAGCACAACATACTGTACATTCCTCGTAAATTACCTAGAAATGCCTAAAATGTGTCTTAAAATAAGAAATCTGGCACTTCTGGTTCCCATTTGCGCACTGGATTTACATTTAAGAAAAAATAGGTTTAACTTTCCTCAATCTCTTGTTCCACTGATTTTTATAAATGCCATCAGAATGTAAGTATTTCAGTCCAATCTAGATTTTCTTCAGTGTTCGGTGTAAATGAATTAAAATATTATTGTGCTCTAATAAATGGTCCCTGACACACTGATTAAGGGGTATTGATCTTATTTCTTTGCTTGGATTAAGACTCACGTTTGTTGTATCACAGCCATTGTCCAAAATCAGACAAAGCTTGCTGATGTGGTTGCCAGGTCCCAGTAGTTCATATGACCCCCCTATCTTTCAAAACATTTATCAGGGCATGTCAGGCAAGCTCTAGGTCAGTCTAAGTAGTTCAAAGCTGAATAACTTTACTCTACATTTATACCAGAGTGGTATAAATATATGTTTATGGTTATGCCATGGCTTAAGATGCTTCTGCACTGCCTATAAGGTGAGGGTTTTCAAACATTTGTTCTTTAGGTAACATAAATAAATAGTCCTTCTTCAAGTTAAAGGGACCCAATCATACCAAAGGGTGTCTTCCCACAACCCCCTTGTATTAATTCCCACGTCATACTCCAAAGCTTTTTGAGGAGCTTTGTCAAGGCAAAACAGATGCTTGGTTGAAGGCAAAGTGCTAAACATTGAGAGACATTCTATTGATTTACACTGTGATTATTTATTATTTAGCTATTTAGCAATAGCCACTAGTGATGTCCCGAACGGTTCGCCGAACGGTTCGCGAATGGTTCACCGCGAACGGTTCGCCACGGACTCATCATTGAGTAAACTTTGACCCTGTACCTCACAGTGAGACACATTCCAGCAATCATTCCAGACCCTCCCTCCAGACCCTCCACCTCCTGGACAGCATCCATTTTGAAGCTGCATTCTTAGTGAGCTGTCCAGGATGTGGGAGGGTCTGGGAGGGAGGGTCTGCTGCTGATTGGCTGGGATGTGTCTGCTGACTGTGAGGTACAAGGTCAAAGTTTACTCAATAATGTGTCCGCGGCGAACCGTAATGTATTTTACTGACTTTGTGTCCTCACGTGTATAATGGAGTTTTGCCTCTGTCCTGGGAGATAATTGGATTACTTCCCAATTATCTCCAGGATAGAGGGAGGGAAGTTAGGATGCATTGTGGGGATGTTTTACTTCTGTGTGTCTGAATGTGATACATGTCTGTCTGTGTTACAGTCTTCCATCTGGTCCCCTAGGGGAGAGTCCACCAGGTGGGAGACCTGCATAAATACTGGGCAGGTAGCCCTCAATAAACCAGACCACTGCTTGACCCTCAACATGGAGCTCTGTCTTGTCTTTGTGGGGGATTTACTGTATGCTGTTAGAGACTGGTTGCCAGGAGTGTAAGCCGCTTGGGTGCTTTTCCTGTTCGTCTGCTAGCAGCTTTTCGTGAGGTTCCAGTTCGGGAGTTTGGAGTGCTACCTTGTATCCAATTCGGGAGTTTGGAGCATTCCTTTGTATCCAGTTCGGGAGTTTGGTGTTCTGCAGTAGCTGTGCCTGTGGTTTAACCCTTTAATGCCTGGGGATGCCGTAACAGGACGCATGTCTCTTTTCAGCTATGTAATTATGTAACTATGTAACTGACAACTAAAAAGAAAAACTAAAAACTGAAGAGGAGAAAGAATCCTGCAAAGCAAGGAGAACAGCCCCTTCCCCAGTTCTACCTCATAAATATTAAACTTAAAGCGGCACTGTCATGCCGAAACCCGTTTTTTTTTTAACCCCCCTCCCGCCTCCACTACATCCAATTGACCCACTAGTCACCCCCAAATGCCCCTAAGCCCCCCACATTACCTATTTTTTTAATCCTTATTTTCTGCCCCGATCTTGATTCAGGGCGCCGCCATCTTTGTGTGGGTAGGTGAAGTCCCTGTGGGACACGTCATCAGCCCACACTAGATGGCGCTGTGAGATTCCCGCACATGCCCAGTGAAACACCTGGACATGCGAACGGGAATTTCATCTATTCATTCATTCATCAGACAGACGAATGAGTGAATAGGTATATCAGCCGAACAAACAAACAAACACAATGTATCAGTGTATGTTTGTTCGTGCAGTTTATTACAAGGAGGGAGCTACCGGCGTGCAGCTCCCTCCTTGTAATATGTAACTATAGAAGTGGCAGGGAGCAGTGCTTCCCACCACTTCATAAGCCCCCCAGTACCCCCTCTCACTCTATGGGGGTCAATATGACCCCCATAATAGCACAAGAGAGATTTAAATCTCCCAAATGCCCCTACTCACTATACCGCGAGTAGGGGCATGTCTACTAAACAGTGAGCAGCCTGTGGCTGCTCACTGTTGAAAAAAAAGACATAAATTACAATAAGGGGGGGCGGACCTATTGTCCTCCCCCCTCCCCCACCCTGAGCGGCGGGTGGGGGCCATAAAGATAATGGGGGGGGGACCTACTGTCCTCCCCCCCCCCGGCCTCCACCCCTGAGCGGTGGGTGGGGGCCCTAATAAAACAATAAGGGGGGGGGACCTACTGTCCTCCCCCCCCTGGCCCCCACCCCTGAGCGGTGGGTGGGGGCCCCAGTAAAACAGTAAGGGGGGGGACCTACTGTCCTCCCCCCCTGGCCCCCACCCCTGAGCGGTGGGTGGGGGCCCCAGTAAAACAATAAGGGGGGAGGGACCTACTGTCCTCCCCCACCGGCCCCCACCCCTGAGCAGTGGGTGGGGGCCCTAATAAAACAATAAGGGGGGGGACCTACTGTCCTCCCCCCCTGGCCCCCACCCCTGAGCGGTGGGTGGGGGCCCTAAATTAAACACCCCCCCCAATCAAGGTGACTAGGGGTCCCAAGCCCCTAGTCACCACCCCCCCACCCAAAAAAACCTATCCCCTACCTACCTCCCTCACCCTACAAATAGTGAGGGGGGAATAAAATAACTAACCTGTAAAAAAAAAAAAATTAAACTTACCATTTGACGTCTTCTTTTTTCTAAAATCTTCTTTCTTCAGCCCCCAAAAAGGCCAAATAAAATCCATTACACCCGTCGCACTTCAAAAAAAAAAAAAAACGAGCGCAAAAAAAAATAATCCATGTTCGCCCTTCGAGGGCACGCCGCATACTGAGCTCCGCAGGGCGGGTCAAGGCTTATAAAGCCTTGCCCCGCCCTGCAATTAGGCTTAGAACACTCTAATTGGTGGGTTTAAGCCAATCAGAGTGCTCTGAGTCATTTTACACAGCGTGGGGAAATTCAAAAGAACTTTCCCACGCTGTGTAAAATGACACAGAGCACTCTGATTGGGTGGCTTTCAAGCCACCCAATCAGAGTGTTATGAGTCATTTTACACAGCGTGGGAAAATTCAAAATAACTTTCCCACGCTGTGTAAAATGACACAGAGCACTCTGATTGGGTGGCTTTCAAGTCATTCATTCAAAAGAACTTTCCCACGCTGTGTAAAATGACTCAAAGCACTCTGACTGGCTTAAACCCACCAATCAGAGTGTTCTAAGCCTAATTGCAGGGCGGGGCAAGGCTTTATAAGCCTTGACCCGCCCTGCGGAGCTCAGTATGCGGCGTCCCCTCGAAGGGCGAATATGGATTATTTTTTTTTGCGCTCGGTTTTTTGTTTTTTTAAAGTGCGACGGGTGTAATGGATTTTTATTTGGCCTTTTTGGGGGCTGAAGAAAGAAGATTTTAGAAAAAAGAAGACGCCAAATGGTAAGTTTAATTTTTTTTTTTTTACAGGTTAGTTATTTTATTCCCCCCTCACTATTTGTAGGGTGAGGGGGGTAGGTAGGGGATAGGTTTTTTTTGGGTGGGGGGAATGGTGACTAGGGGCTTGGGACCCCTAGTCACCTTGATTGGGGGGGGGGTTTCATTTAGGGCCCCCACCCACCGCTCAGGGGTGGGGGCCAGGGGGGGAGGACAGTAGGTCCCCCCTATTGTTTTATTAGGGCCCCCACCCACCGTGCAGGGGTGGGGGCCGGGGGGGAGGACAGTAGGTCCCCCCCCTTATTGTTTTACTGGGGCCCCCACCCACCGCTCAGGGGTGGGGGCCGGGGGGGAGGACACAGTAGGTCCCCCTTATTGTTTTATTAGGGCCCCACCCACTGCTCAGGGATGGGGGCCGGGGGGGGAGGACAGTAGGTCCCCCCCCTTATTGTTTTACTAGGGCCCCCACCCACCGCGCAGGGGTGGGGGCCGGGGGTGGAGGACAGTAGGTCCCCCCCCCTTATTGTTTTATTAGGGCCCCCACCCACCCAACGCGCAGGGGTGGGGGCCGGGGGGGAGGACAGTAGGTCCCCCCCCTTATTGTTTTATTAGGGCCCCCACCCACCGCTCAGGGGTGGGGGCCAGGGGGGGAGGACAGTAGGTCCCCCCCCTTATTGTTTTACTAGGGCCCCCACCCACTGCGCAGGGCTGCAGGGGTGGCCGGGGAGGACAGTAGGTCCCCCCCCTTATTGTTTTATTAGGGCCCCCACCCACCCACCGCGCAGGGGTGGGGGCCAGGGGGCCAGTAGGTTCCCCCCATCTTTATTTAGGGCCCCCACGGGCATGGGGGGGGGGGTTTATTAGTTTTTTTGTTTTTGTTTTTTTTTACAGTGAGCAGCTATAAGTTGCTCACTGCTTACTACACATGCCCCTACTCGCGATATAGCGAGTAGGGGCATATTATTTACTAATACTAAGTAATCTTTACTTAGTATTAGTAAAGTTGGCTGTTAGACCAATCTAGGTCTTTCAGCCTTTTAGTAGATAGCTCCCTGATACCGTGGGAATTAGGGAGTTATCTACTAAGCGGCTGCAAAATGCAGCCACAGCAATGAATAGGATCAGAGTTTCATTCATTAGAATGAAATTCCGATCCGAATAAAATGCCGAATTGCGTTCTAAAAGAAACTAACATACTGTTGTCATTCAGTTAGAACGCAATTCGGCAGTTTAGTGTAAAGTGACAGGAAGCATTGTGGGATCACAGAGGAAAGCTAGGGATCATGGGAAAATTGCTCTGACCAGCGGAAATGAAGCACACTTTGCTCCTCCGCTGGTCAGAGTTGGTCAAGCGGAGGAATCCTCCATAAGGCAAAGAGTCCCTACTTTGTCTTATGATTTTAAAGAAAACTAAAGAAGACAGAAAGAAAAGAAGAACAGATCCTGAGAGAGGGGGAGAAGAGGAAGAGATTGAGGAAAGGTAAGTTCGGCATGACAGTGCCGCTTTAATTGATGAATCTTAACGCACTATATTAGCACACATTAGCACATCATTTCCAAAGTAGACATCTCTCATGAAATCATCAAATCCTTCCCCTATCATAACTCCCTAAGAGGTGGAAAGAGAGAAAGGAAGAGGGAAGAAAAAAAATACAATAAACTCTCGTGCTTCCACTGCATCTTTTAGAAGGAATTGTTGATCCTGGTAATAAACTTGAAGAGCCTTTGGGAAGGTCCATTTATACCTAATTCCGTGAGATCTTAAGATGGCAGTCTGTATAGCAAATTTTTTTCCTTGTTTGACAAGTCATCCAGGGATGTATTTACCACAAGGCAAGCAAGGCATTTGCCTAGGGCGGCACTTTCGGGGGGGGGGGAGCGCACAAAAATTCCACCCAAGCTCCCAGACAAATGCCTTGTTTGCCTCTTGTTCTGGTGCTGTCCACCTTACTATGAGTGAGTGTAGCTGTCAGTGTGTGTCTGTGAGTGAGAATGGGTGTGCTTGTGAGTGTGTGTCAGTGTGTGTATGTCATTTTATGTGTATCTGAGAGTGGGTCCCTGTCAGTGAGTGGGTGTGTGTGTCTGTCAGTGAAAGTGTGTGTTGGTTAAACAGTGTGTGCCAATGACTGTGTATCTGTCAGTGAGTGTATATCAGTGCATGTATCAATGAGGGCATGTGTCTGTCAGTCCAAAAAATGGCCTTGACATGAATTGGAAGGGCAAATTTAGATTTTGGGGGTGCCCAAATTTAGTCGTGCCTAGGGCAGCACAAATCCAAAATACACCACTGGAGTCATCAGACATAAATCAGAAAATAATTTAATTTTTTTAAATTGAGGGGTCGTTATATCATTTTTTCTGCTTCGATTGCATAATCCGGTTCTTCACCAAGGTATTGGAAAAACACACTATTGTATCTCTGGGTGAATTAATTTCCAAGTGCTTTGGTTTAATTTATCTGTGAAATCTCTCAAAAGTTAGGTCACCCAGAGGTAGATCAGGAATTAGTCTTTGGAAGAGGGTTTTTAAATACTGTTCCAGATGATCAAATTTAATATTTTCAGGAATCCCTCTCACTTTGATATTATTCCTCCTTGATCTATCCTCTAAGTCACCCATATTTGTTTCCAATACTTGTATCTTTCCTTCCAGATAATTGCATTTCTTCATTAATTCCTCATTATTAGCTTGATGTTGCTTGAGGTTGTCTGCTTGTGTTTGCAGATTTATGGATAAGTTTGAGATCTCCATTTTTAATACTTTGAAGTTATCTTCTATATCTTGTTTCAATTTGACATATGAATTCTCTAAGGCATCATTCAATATTTGCAGTGTCACCTCCTGTGTGGACATCTGGGTTTGGTCTTGAGCTGGAGAGATAGATTCTCTTCGTTCACCCTGGGATAACCTGTTAGTGGTGTTTCTCTCTTGTAGTTTGGGTGAATAAAAAATGTTAATACCCTTATTCTTGTCTATACCTGTATTACTACTTTTCTCCTTTTCTTTTTCTTTTTTAGGAGGCATTTCTTTTTATGAAAAGAGGTAGCAAATTCCTCTATAGGAGTATGCATGTATCACTGTAGTAAGATTACTACTTATAATAGTGAGATGTAGGGTTATTCAATCTCACCTTAGATGCTTATATATATATTATTAACCAGGCAGGCATGCAATCTTACAGCCTCCCTTGCTGGTTTAATTAATTAACCAGATTATAATCGATTTTACTTACAGAGGCTTCTCAGGGTAGGTGCCCTTTAATAACCGCCAGCTTTATCAATCCGTTCGAGAGTTGAACATCGGTATGTTAGCAGAGGCAAAAATTATTTACACTCCGTGAAAGTCAGGAAACGGCAACAGTAGCACTTTTAGCTTTGGCTGTTACTTCCATGCAGGTGGAAATGGCAACTGTAAGAGTTTTAGATTTAGCTGTTCCTTCCATGCAGATGAAAACGGCAACAGTAACAGTTTTAGCTTTAGCTGTTACTTCCTTGCAGGTTTTGTCCTCATTCTTACCGAAGCCTTGTGGGAAGCGTGCGAGCGTACGTGCGTGCCTACATGTCACGTCATCTCCGCCCGTTCACGTCATCGCCGCCAGCTCCACACATATTAAGATATTTTATATTGCTGTCAGAGGTGTAATCCCACCTCTAACAGCGTCATTATTGCGTCATTCCAGGTTGGCCAATGTCAGTACTGTGCATATTCCTTGCACAGAGTGTCATTCAGAATTTACGCTCTCAGCCAACAAGTGATCGGCAGAAGCCAGATGCGCATTACCCAGCATCAGTGGAGAGTTGGGCCTTGGCAGGGACCCATGTAGGAGGGCAAACCATTGCAATTTATGTTTTTTTTTGGTTAACCACTTTAGCTTTTAATGTAGCTGCTTGCCACATTAGAGCACTGTGGGTAGGATCCACAATCCCTCAAGTAGTGGTTAAAAGTAGAAATCCATTGACATCACAGTGGGGTTCAAATAAGGTAAGTTTAATTTGGATAGATGAACAAAACAACATACATTGTTTTGGAACAAGCATGTAAAAAGAAAACGTTAAACAAACAGTTCAATAGATACCTGTGATTCCAAAAGGAAATTCAGGCCCAAATATAATCCTCTGTCTCAATTTATGATGTCAGAATGTGTCACAAGGGGGAAGTGTCCATAGTGTGCCCAGAAGGCAAAAGGATATCCACATACAAAATAGTTTTACTTAAAGGGACATTATAGTTACCAGAACCACTACAGCTTAAAGTAGTAGTTCTGGTGTCTATAGCATGTCCCTGCAGCCATAGCACTGTAAACATTGCCTTTTTATAGAAATGACAGTGTTTACATTGATAGCTAGTAACACCTCTAATGGCAGTGCTACCTATCTCAGTACTGCACAATGTGCAGCATTGGTGTTTATGGAGGTGCTAAAGGTCCCCCATAGAGATGCATTGATTCAATGCATCTCTATGAGGAGATGTTGATTGGCCAAGGCTGTGTTTTTCTGATCTCAGCCATGGAGGCAGAGCCAACCACGGTGAGATCAACACATTGATTAAAAAAAGGTGAGTAAAATCACCTTTAATTAATGGAGGGGGAGTGGGGTAATCAAATTATTAAACTGGAAATAATTCACCTTGCAATACTTTAATCATTACTTATCTATGTATTTACACACTTGAAAACAAGATAAATCTCAATGTATCCTTCATGGTTAAATATTTTATAAATAAATAAATACATTCATGAAGCTATATAACAAAATCAGTTCTGATCTAACTATTAAACTAATCTGAGAAGTTATTCTAAATATGAAATCTTTATCAGGTTGAAAATATTGTAGATTATAATAACCATCAAGAGTGAGTCTTTACATTGTCAAATCAAGATTTAAATCTAGACTCACTGACTAGTAATTTAAATTATTATCTAAAGCCACCTGATTTAAATTAAACCCACCCTGCTCACTTGTATGTATTTTTTTTTTACTTATTCTCGTCCCAAATTTATCTCTCCACCCCCTACTTGTTATGTGCCTTGTTATACCCTCACCTATCCAGGTTGTAGCGTGGACAAGAGGGACCACAGCAACCTATCGTTCCTGTAAGTTTTCTTGTAATTGTCCTATTTATAGTTTAATTCCCCCCTCTTATAATATAAGAATCTGTTGGCACTATAATAAATGGCAATAATAATAATAATAATCAACAGACCAGAATGAAATGCTCGAGTGTGGTTCCAGTGTCACTTCTGTCTGTAGATACAGGCAGCCTCACTTAACAGTGGACCAACACAATCATTGGTAGTATTTTATTATTTATTTATTTTTTACCAGTTTAAATCTTGTATACTATAAAGAAGATTACTGCACAAGAAGCGATTCTAATTTCACACACCACATGGACTAGTTACGGTTTGGTCAAATGGAGTATGTATGGTATACAAATGATGCAACATATTACACTGAAGTCTGAACACCACTGATCCAATGTAATTCAGTAATCTGAAAATAGACGAAGGAATCTCAGAGTTTAGGCAAAAACTATTCATCTGGAAATATTGACCATCTATGATATTCTGCAGCTCTGTTATCTTGGTCAAAAATTTGAAATCCCAAATATATATTTTTCTTTTGTTTATAAACACTTTTTTTTTTGCTTTTACTGATGAGTCAAGTTTGGCAAGATTATTCACTTTACTATGAATTCTTAGGTATTAATAGTGAATTTCCAATGATAGGACAACATAGCAAAAATGAAAATAGCGAAAAAATGAAAAAAAGCGAGTTGATTTGGCCCAAAATTTGCATTTCACTTTTAATTCCTGAAAGTTCACATTCTAGTGAATAATCTGGATTTAAATGATGCATTGCATTGATTATCTGCTATCAGAGTTCTACACTTAAAAAGGTGTTTATGGGACAATAGAAGGGGAATATATATTATCATTTGTTAACAAACACTTTATTGTAAAGTAAACAAATGATAACATCGAACAACACTTGGGTTCCAAAGTGACCCTTCTTTCCTGAGGTCAGTCTTGATTGTTGTTTCACCATTTATGGTATTAGTGCATTGGTGATCGGAGTTTGCAACTGGACTACAGAATGAAAAACAAAAGTTTGTTCAGTGCAGATTCATAGTACAGTAACTTTTGGGAAGAGTCTTCTCAGGGTTACTTACTTAAGTGTGAATTGGTGATACAAAATAAATTTAACATTTTAGGACATTTTTTCCCAATTCAGCTGTTTTGTACTAAAACATTAAACTCACTTTGAAGTCACTTTGAATCAAAGATTATCCACACTTCAGTATATAATTCTGAAGTGTGTTTGTGGAAACAAAGTTTCCAGAATGAATGAGAAAATTCGCCATCTCTTTTATTTTGCCAACGTGAATACTTTGGCCTATATTATGCATACTTATTTTTATTCAAATTATTTTTAATCATTATAATAATAATTATTTTGTGTTTTATATATATATATTTTGTGTTTTATATATATTTATATATATATATACACCTTTTTTTAAAGTTATCTATACATTTTATAGAATTTTTCATAATACATCACTTTGATCAATATATTTCATATTGGTTTATTCACTAAATGCAAAATTATAAAAAATTTAAACCCTGAACGCAAAACTTTAGATAAAATAGCTGATACGGGTAAATTGTCTGTCTCAGCTTGGCTCTATTTCCTTAGATTTGGAATTCGGTATTCCATTCACTAGAACTTGTGAACTAGAAATTTTGTGAATAAACCATGGATTTTTGTGAATAATAAATTCCTAAGTGTGCAAAATTTACATCTCAAATACTTCATTTCTATTGCTAACATTCATGGCTTAACAGTCCCTTTAGTAGTCATCTTTGACAATCAATCATTTCTGGATAAAATCAAACTGACATTGCTGGCCTTATTTTTTTTTTTCCCTAGGCGTAGGAGAAATTCAGTGCACCTTAGATGAACGGAAAATCTTCCTACACGAGCTGTCTGACATCAGTTTCAGCGAATGCAAATTCAGCTTGTCATTGACAGACTTTTTAATTATAATCTTTTCTGGAGTTGCTGTTTCCATTGCTGCTATATTCTCGAGCTTCTTCTTGGCTACAACAGTTCATTGTTTCCATCGATGTGCACCCAGCAAAGAGGAAGATGATGAAGATGAATGACGATCTCATTGTATCCTAAGTAGTCAAATGGACACAGAATTTACAAAAGTGTTAAAGTGCAATAGATTTTCTTAAAGGAGCTTTTAGGTTAAATTATACCTTAAGTTTATACGAATGACCAAACTTTTACAATTTAATTTTTTTTTTTTATTATAGAAAAGCTTTTTAGGTTCCTTATTGTACTTTATCCTAAGTTCAATTCATATTCAAGGGCTCACAAAGAGAAATTCAAATGGATGTGTAAAAGTTATAGAACGTGTCTGCTTTGCATATTTATTGCTCCATGAAGTCTGTATTTTATATTAAAATTAATGCTGCCATTAATTTATTTCCATCTGTGTATTTTTTCAGTCACTTATCATAATTCGAATGATAGCTGGATTCTAATTGGCTTAGAGGAAATTGAGGCCAATCAAAATACAACCATAGTTTAATTTGTTTAATTAGTGCATTTTATTCCGATCTCTCCGTAAAACCACTATTACATGCTTTTTCTAGAATGTTAATCTTTTTTTGCAGCATTGCAAAATATAACAGACGTGTCAACTTTTCCATAAAAATTTGAACTTGTCTCAGTGTGCCATTCCATATTCAAGCCATTTAAAGAGCAATCATTTAGTGTTATGGGATACATTAAAGTTTTTAATTTCTGCTATACATAGTTAAGTAACTGGCATAATAGTCTCTTCTCTGAGTATTGAAGCAATATCCAAAAATGTATAACATAGACTGAGAAATGTACCTAACTTTTAAGAACGGTAATTCTAAATGTGATTATGAGAATTATAAAGAGCTTCCGTATAATTAGAAAAAAATATTGTGTTACTGAAATAGGTTCATCTGCTAAGATGCTAAAGAATTGTTAACAGTCAAGTATAAATAAGGTACTGGCCACTCTTAAAAATCCCAGTACACTGAATATAAGAATTTTCACATCTATTATTGTTTTAGTACCATCACACTGGAAAATTATGTCGCAGAGTTTTCAAAATAATTTTTTAGTCATGCTCAATTGATTACAGTTGGAGTATTGTGCTCAGCATATGTTTTTTATAATTTAGAATAACAAAATGACATAACATGTAGCCTCCTTGTGTATTATTTTAAAATGCATACATAAACCTTATTTCCGTGTTTCTCCTAGCTTACAAATGTGGGCAAATGTGGACACTACTTGTCCAACTAAAGACCATGCGAAAAATCAGAGGTTGTCCCCATTTACAAATCCAGATGTTTCACACAAATGATGGGCATTTCAAAAATGCACCCTGAGCTGGTTTTAAAAACAGAAGTACTCATTGCAGAGTAGGCCAAGAAATGCACTGAAAATAAGCATTTACTTACATGTATGCATCCCAAAATAATTTTCACATATAATGCATGTAATATTTTAATTATTGCCAACACATGCTCCTGTTGGTTGGCCCCTCCATTCATTTGCAAAGACTGTTTTTGCCTAAAGCTAATGAATTTGGTATTCTGTAAGATTCCCTAAGCTCTGTGAGATCCCCTGTCTTCTTCCTCTCAGCTAAGAACAAAAATGAAAAGGCACTCTCAGTGAGGACTTCCTGGGTAAAACAAGTCCAAGCTATGTGTTCCTCACAGTAGAAAGGACTGTGTTTGGAATCAGGAATGTAGTTCAAGGCAGATTTATTGGAAAAAGAACGATCACATTGTAAGAAATTATGACCCTCTTACAAGGATATTCTTTTAGGGAATGTGTGACAAATAAGACATAAACACAAGTGTATAATAAAATGTATTGTAAATATTCATTTAAGGATACTGTTAGATTTTAAAAGGATATACACAATATACATTATACATTATATCCGGTACATAATCAAAAGCTACATAATAAAAAGGCAATACTTAAACATTTAAATGCAGGTCTTCCCCTTGCGCCTTCATCTTGGGTAATCTGGGACAGCCTCTCTTAGTTCACCATGGCCCTGCTTGCTGCGTTGTCCTCTCCAAAGAGAGAGAGAAAGAGAGAGAGAGCCTTCCTTGGTTGTTGTCCTTTTAAAGACTGATTCTTGGAGTAATAAACTACAAGTCCCAGAATCCCTTTTCCCTCCCAAAAGTGGTTTATCCCGCCCTCTTTCTCCAGAGAGTTCTGTCTTTACACAAGTATTTCCCTTTGATCTCTTCCCTCCAGCTATACTGTAATGTTCTGAAAGAAGTGACCAGTTAGGGTTGGTTTCTGGGTGGGTTAGACTGCTTGGGAAAACACACACTTCCATGGTTACACCTAGATGTCTGTTACTCTGATCTCCTGATAACATGCAAGGAATACTGGAGGGATGTAAGCTTTTGTTTTAGCTGGGTGTTGTAAAATGCAACTGAAAGCTTTGATCCTTATCACACTTTTATCAAGTAAATGACCCCAACTTGTGAAACCAGTAACATACACAGAAAGTTATATACAATATTGCAGTTTGGAATATCAATTTCTTACAGTCCCCACCTAGAGGGCGAATGACTCAACAAGAAAATGAGCCCTCTCAAAGAAATACAGTATTTGAATTATGTGTGTTTTAAATGATTATGTGTTTTACTGAGACACAAATGACTTGACAACCACATATATTTATAATTTAGGGTACTGCAAGGCATAATTTAGCCGAATCATTGAGGCACTTAGTTATCATTTTTCACCATTAATTTGAACTCCTTCAGCCATATCCGTAACCTTTCCTTACCCTCATAGGCTCAGCATCACTGCAACCATTAGATTTCACTCCCATCACGCTCAGTTACCTGTGCCACCAGCACTGCTTCCACCACACTGTTCCTTTAACCCTGGCCGTGCTTACTTTGGGCTATTAGGCCTCTGACCTCTGCCCACCATGACACCTGGTGTATTTTCACACCAACAGCAGTTAATTTGCTGTTCACTTACATAGTGTATTAAAGAGACCACACAAGGGAGAAACATAGTTTATTGTTTGGAGTGGGGATCTGAGTGAAGGTGTTTGTGCACGTTTATTGGGAGTTTATTAAAAGTTGTATAGCTGGAGTGGGTTTGTGTTTGAGCCCTTGAGGATGTTTAATAAGTTTTCGATAGGCCCTTGGCTTCCGGAAATTAAAAGATTCTTAGCACAGAAAGTGCGCAGTGTTACATTATGCAAATCACTAGTAGTTTGATTATCATCCTTGTCTCAGTATTACCGTCTGGATTCACAAGTGGTCATCTAAAACATTGTAAACACAAATGTGAGCAAAATGCAACCAATATTAATGTGTACTAAGGGATACGTCCTCATAACAGTATGAAATAATTTACTATAACCTTACTAAAACCATAAATATTTAACCCCTTGTGGAAAACCAAATAGAGCAAATAGAAAATGCAAAATCATATATTGTCGCTCACCCCACCTTGACTCAAAACAATATAAATTATACAAACTGGTCTAATTTGTCTATACGCAATACCCCACCTTGAGAGTATAAATTAAAACAAAAACAAACAAAGAATAACCATTATAATTCTATTGTTCACCCAACCTTGACCCAAGGAAATGTAAAATATATGCAATTATCTGTTTTCCCTATATTCCCTTTAGAGTGTGAAATACAATAAAAAGCATTAGAAAACAACAAAATCAAAGAAGATGGAGAGAGAAAAAAGTAGATTGAATGCTACCATTACCTTCAGTCATTGAACTGTATACAAAGTTTGGCAGCGTGCAATCTAAAGAAAACTGACAATGGTCTGTTGCCTTTCAAAGATTAAAATAAAAAATCGGCTTGAGGCTAGTTATGTTGGTAACCAAATGAAAAAAAGACAAAAACTAAAATATTTACTGTTGTAAACCAACAGACAGTTACACTATCACATCTCTCCAGTGTGATCAACGTATAAGCCTCACCTTGGCAACAATTCATCTAATCTAGAAATATATAAAATTAGTAATCCAGTATCAAAATACAAAAATAAAACATAGCTGGAAGTGCAGGTGTGCTAAACTAATAAAAACAAAAATAATTTGGAATTTGGACCACCTGACTGTAATGAATGAGTTTAGAGGCTTATCCTTAATATGAAAAAAATAATATAAAACTACATATTAAGGTCCTCTATACTGGAACTGTATTTTTCCTGAAATAAATAAACATGTTAAATGGTTGGTCTTCTCACAGATGTCTTCCTTCTCAATTGGCATCATCTCCGTAGTTTTCTAAAAAAAACAAACTTCAAGAGAAAGTTAATAACACACAACTAGAATAGGTCATTCAAGAAAAACTGTATCTGTTATCAGATTCTTTGTGTTAACCATATCCTCTAATGTACTTAATTGTGCCTTGAGACAATCCAGTTTTTCAAGGAACTCATTTCGTTCACATGTTAGAGAAAGATTTTCTGCCTTTAGTTGTCTATTCTGTGCTTTAAGCACATGGTAGGGAATCCAAGGTCTTGTGAGGGGGATACCATTATTATCTTTTCTCTGTGATCTCCACCTAGGGTGATTATTTTTATTTCCCAGAGTCCATCTATCACACATGGGCCTTTCATGATGAATATGCACATCTGATTTACAAAATTTTTCAATATGTCCCATCCTACCACACTTAAAACATGTAATGGATTTTATATGTGGGGACTTTCTCTGATTGATATATCTGTGAGGTTGGGGACTTTGTATCAATGACACTTGTCTTTTATTTACTTTTTCTTGATTTAGTAAAATTGCTTCAGCCCTTTTTAAGCAATTCAGTATATTTACAAAGGTGTCTTGTGGGGACATAGTTAAACCAATTAACTCTCGAATATCTGGCAGTGTCCTATTAAGTAATGCTTTCTTATATGCATATTCATTGTGATCAGCATGTGCTCCAGGTGGAACAGTCAGTTTGAATAAAACAAATAACCTATTTACAAACCCTTGAACAGACTCCCTTCTCTTCTGAGCACAATTACCAAAAGCAAAATGATGATTTACTTCCTCTAGACCAAGTGTGTTTAATAACTCTTTGATAAGTTGTTGCTTGGTTCTAGGTTCTATAAATATCTCATGTGGCAGACTTACTCTTAGTGACTGGTCTGTACTAGCAATTATAACATCAAAAATATCCAATTCATTTAAGTTTCTGTGGATTTTTTCAAATTGATCAATTTTTAACATAACATCTACTGGATCATCATCCAAGCTTATACATCCCAGTTCTTTGCTCAGTGCAATAACCTCTGTATGTTTTAAGGAATGGGTCACAGTAGTTTTATGTAGTACATTTCCCTGTGCATCCACCATGTGCTCTGTAGAGACTGGTGCCATTTTAGCAGGAATACTGCGCTCACAAATACCATAAACATCTGCAAAAACACCACACTCTATGTTATGTACAACATTTGTATTGGGTTCTGCAGCATTGCATGCAGGTACAACAGCATTTCTATTTTGTAATTGGGATTTCAATAAATTAATTTGATACATGCAATCTGAATGATCAGCCTCTTTCTGGCTGCTGGATGCAAGGATCCTAATAGCACCCTCTGCATCCTTCAGCCTTTCTACAAGCTGCTCATTATGACTGCGCAATTCCTCATTTTCAAGACGCATTTGCTGACTACCTACACACAAAGCAGCAGCATTTTGCGCAGACCGTTTAAAACCTTCCACTTCATTCTTTAAACTCAAAATGTCTGCCTCTAATTTCTCTTTTTGCCTATTTAAAGATTTATACTTCTCCGCAATCCAACGGGCAGCATAAATCAAAGCAATTTTACCACTAGATTTTGACAATTTCTTTTCAATAATTGCCCTGGCCACATAATCCTGAGCATTAAGCCACGGATCTAATGCACCATCCATACATTTAATTATTGCTTCTGGATTAGACACCTTAGCAATCTTTTTCAATAAACTCTCCATCATTGACAACGCACAATTCACTGAAATATCTATACACAATATCTGAACAGTATCCAAAAGTAAATATACAATCTATACAATTATGAATATGCTCATAAATCACACTAAATCCCTCCTACCTCGGCTCGCCAATTTGTAAGAAATTATGACCCTCTTACAAGGATATTCTTTTAGGGAATGTGTGACAAATAAGACATAAACACAAGTGTATAATAAAATGTATTGTAAATATTCATTTAAGGATACTGTTAGATTTTAAAAGGATATACACAATATACATTATACATTATATCCGGTACATAATCAAAAGCTACATAATAAAAAGGCAATACTTAAACATTTAAATGCAGGTCTTCCCCTTGCGCCTTCATCTTGGGTAATCTGGGACAGCCTCTCTTAGTTCACCATGGCCCTGCTTGCTGCGTTGTCCTCTCCAAAGAGAGAGAGAAAGAGAGAGAGCCTTCCTTGGTTGTTGTCCTTTTAAAGACTGATTCTTGGAGTAATAAACTACAAGTCCCAGAATCCCTTTTCCCTCCCAAAAGTGGTTTATCCCGCCCTCTTTCTCCAGAGAGTTCTGTCTTTACACAAGTATTTCCCTTTGATCTCTTCCCTCCAGCTATACTGTAATGTTCTGAAAGAAGTGACCAGTTAGGGTTGGTTTCTGGGTGGGTTAGACTGCTTGGGAAAACACACACTTCCATGGTTACACCTAGATGTCTGTTACTCTGATCTCCTGATAACATGCAAGGAATACTGGAGGGATGTAAGCTTTTGTTTTAGCTGGGTGTTGTAAAATGCAACTGAAAGCTTTGATCCTTATCACACTTTTATCAAGTAAATGACCCCAACTTGTGAAACCAGTAACATACACAGAAAGTTATATACAATATTGCAGTTTGGAATATCAATTTCTTACAACATTTGTGCTCAAATACGACCCTTTATCAAGAAGCCTCAGCTATAAAGACAGATGGCATAGAATATTTAGGCCCGTTGTTCTTGAGGGATGTAGTACACAGGCTGCTTAAATAGATGTAACAGGATGAAATAATAAGATGTAGGGTCTGCTGAGTAAAGAGATTCCATCTTCAAAGGATGCATTAAATACCTATATAGTATGATTAAACTCATTGCTGGGATTTTTAAGTTTCAGAGAGTGAGTACTCAGATTTTTTAGACCTAGTTGCTTTAATTCAGCTTTTGATATATTTCTGAAGACCTTAAGTAAAATAGGTCATCTTTTCCTTCACATGACAATACAAAGGATCCTATCTTAGAAGAGTGGTCAAAATCTGAAAAGAGAGTATCAGTATGGGGAAGACAACAAGTGAGAGCCCCTTTTTTTATAATAAAGAAACCAAGCCTTGGGTCTCCACACTGAAGGTGGATGCTGCTGCTTTTTAGATGGTCAAATAGATTGCTCTACCTATAGATTGTGTCATTTTGCTCAGCGAGCCTATATCAAAGGGACTAGATAATAACTTAAGCAAGGCTTACATAGCTACACATGTTGGACTTCAGCAGAGAAGGGTTAAGACTTAGGCAGGTTACCAGTTTGGGCCCACCTAGAGATAGTGAATAGATCCAAGAAATTGTATAACCCCCCCCAGGCCCTAAGCATCTGCCTAAAGCCACGTAATGGCTGATCCTACCCTAAACTTCATCCAGCATTTGCTCTGGCCTCTCTTTTCTTTCCAGGGTACTAATAATATGGAACCCAAACCTGAAGAAGGACATTGTTGAAGGAGTGAAAAAAAGCATGATTAGCAGAAACCATTAAAAAAAAAATATCAAACTTGCTATTAAGTAATTTGCAGAACTTGATCTCTCCAGGATCTTTTCAAGAGAAATGGCTTTGTCAGAAGGGTCCTGTGGCTACAAAAAGATAACCAAAAAGATGACTTTCCAGGAAGACTTATTTTTTGGTGAAGTTTTAGATGAGGCCATAATGAAAATGGAGAATGAAAAGAAGGTGTTTCTATTTCAGGAAAGAAAATGAAAGAATGTGTAATCCTGGAGACAAAGGTTTTTGAGACAGATCAAAAATGTATATCTTGCGGGGAAGGCATTTTCCACACTAAATCTATGGTCATCAGGACAGTCCTCTTTAACCTTTAGATGGAGAGGAAGAGGAACCAGAGGAACATGGAAATCTTTCAGAAATATGCCATACCCCCAGGGAAAATTGAGCTTAATTCTGGACCTCAAGTGAAGCAAAACAATTCCTAGTATAAAAAAACTTCAAGATGGAGTCCATGGCATCCATTATTGTGGCTATTCATCAGCATATCTCAGGGACAGATATTATCATGTGCCAAATATTCCACAGTGTTCCCAGTTCCTGAGATTTTTGTTGTCTTTGGGAAGCACTACCAATTCTGAGGTCTACTGTTTGGGTTTAGCCAGGCACCAACATTGTTCTCCAAGATACAAGTAAGTCTTACATCTTATATGAGGAAACTGGATGACTCTACTTGAAAACAATCACTGTTTAGTTTAGTAGTGGCTAACGGCATCCAATATTCTCTATGGGAGGTGCTAACCAATAATTAGTGACAAGTTCTTGACTGGTTTCCAACCCTAATGATTAATGGCTGCCACTGGTCCTGAAAACACTTTTCAAGCCTCTTGCTTGATGCAACATTTTTTAACATTAGGTTAAATCCCTAAACATACATGTTAGCTATTTGGATTATATTGAAAGCTCACACTCAAGACAATGTTTCAAACAGCAATTATTACTGTGAATATGGCATCAGCTCCACCAATAACACTAAGAACATAGCTGAACTTTTGGCCTTATCCTTAATACAGGATAGGGCATTCTTTCAACCAGATGGGGATATTTGTACAGCAGCCACTTGGACTTCTTTGTAGATCTTTGCACACTTTCACAGACTTCCTCAGAATTCTCCTTTGATAGAAACATTCTAACTGGTTCATAAATAAATGAAATTTTTTGCAGTAAATCATGTTTCCCAGCCTTTTTTTTTAGCTTGGATATTGCCCAATGGTAATGATGCCATGGTTACCCAGGAAAATAGATTTTTTTTCTACTGATCATAATTTTCTTTTCCTGACTATTTTCCATGGCAACATCACTCTCCCTTCCATCTGGGGATTTTTAGCTTTTTAATAGTCCGGGGAACGCTACGAGTAGAGGGTAACTTATAAAATAACTAATTCATTAGGTTTTAGATAATTCCGTCCTTGCAACTGATGGGAGGAGCAAACTCTAATGGCGATAATGCCACTGAAAATATACAGGCAAAGAAAATGACAATAAGTGTGAATAAGTTTCTATATTTTTCACTAATAATAAAAAATTACATCAGTTTTCCTTTGAGAGTTTATTAGTATAAAAAAAAAGCAAAAATATTTATAGGTTCCATGATGAATACCATAAATATAATTCCATTTCCCGATGTTATCCCTAAACGTTAGCATCACTTGTTAACTCTGAAAAAAACTTTATAGTATGTTAACGTACTTGGTTATTCAAATAGCCAGTATACATCACAGTAATTTATTTTAAAATAAATCAGTGGATTGACAGATATTTTCAAGGTGCTCATTGCATACTGAAGAGTATGAAGTACACGGTTCAACTAACATTCCAATGATTGTTACATTAAATATTTTCTTGAGGCATTTGTTGATTGAGCTGGTCACATCCGATGATTGCCTTCCGTAGAGATCCTGCTTGGAAACAAAATTTAATAGAGCATGTCGTGTAGCTATGCTGTCACCAGGGCCAAATCTCACATTAGGTAGATACCTGGGGGCATCTGCAAGGTATGGGAACAAAAGAAACTTGTTTTCAATTCTTCTTTGTGAATTCTTACAGTTATGTGGATCTTCTCACATCGGCAACACTAAATTCTGTGGTTTCTTTTATAACCTGAATTCACAGGAGCAGAAGTGATTTTTTTTTTTTCAGTTTGAGTTTACTGTTGGTACTGCTATTGTTTAGTATAAGAAAAAAACATCCATAAGTAGACAAATCAAAGCTGGATAAAAGTTAGTTACAAAATTCAGAATTTGTTTATTCATAAATAATGGAAACATCTATGTTACCTACTGTTTACTTTCGATATTATTATATTTCTACATGTACAGTCAGTGTTATAATAAACGGGTACAGGTTTTGCAATCTGAAATATAGGGTATAGCTGTACTACATTTGGTGAATATTGGACCATTTTAAATGGTACTGTCATAACATCTCACAAGATAAAGTAACGCAACATACTTTTCTACTTCTTAATAGGCAAATGACAGATGACTTAGCAATGTTATGTCTTAAGCAAAAGCTATACAGTGATAATAGCTAAAACTCTTATTCTATTTTTATAGATCGTTTGTAGGATTGTTTTTATTAGCCAGTGATATATTTATAAGAATTATATGAAAAGAAACAGCAAATTATGTGTACAACTAGAAAATACATACAATACTCGAATAAGCACAGTAAATTTATATTATGCTATTTAACATGTAAACAATGTTGTCTCAATCTCACTATATTTTCTCAAATGGCTTTCTTTCTAAACAGAATAAGGAGATTTGGAGGAATGTGCTAACCAGGAGCAATTACATTTTTTTTATAGTATTGTAAAAAATTTACTGTGTGTGGAAAAGTAGCAAATATGATAATTCTCTTATTTTTCTTATTTGTGTTTTAACTGCCAAAATATTAAAGTGAATATAATAGTGCTATCCTGGAAACACTGTCAAAAAATGATCAGTTAAAAGAATAAATGAACATTTAGCATGGGATCAGCCAAAATGCTGAAATTTTACTTCTCTATTTGTGCAAATATGAAATTCATTAACATCTCTCTATGTGCTTTAGAAATTACTCATATGCAAGTATGTAATTATCTGTTAAAATGTGTATTTTCTTTCATTGGTTAGTACATGCCTCACTATATATAAAAATGTTTCAAAATGACTAGAAGGGTGTGTGTGTTTAAAGTTTAATTAACAGAGTGGGAGTGGAAGAGAAAAACTTCTAAAGTAAACACACTGTGCTGTTGGACCTGATTGATAAAGTTTTTTTTTTAAGTCAGGCTATGTGAATCACAGCCAGTGGAGGTGTGGTTAAGACTGTGTAAACAGACACAAAAGGGATTTAACTATTAAATGGCAGAGAATTGATCGGTAAGACTTCAGGGCATGCTCTATACACTAAAACTGCTTCATTAAACTAAAATCGTTTTGGTGCTTGGAGTATCTATTTAAAAGGAAATGTCATTTCTCAAGAATAAGGATCCTCACCTCAGTAAGTATTGTTGAAACCATACTTGGCTCAACAGTACTTTCGTGTCCAAAGCAATGTCATTCCAAAATCCCCCCTCTTATAATATTGTAAAGCGATACGGAATCTGTTGACGTTATATGAATGGCAATAATAATAATAATTGCGCTAAGCATACTCTTTCTCGCACTGGTATCTCTTTGGAAAATGCTACACAACTACATGGAGCTTGAGCATTCCAACCATGGTGGTGTATCCTGTATGAACCCTTAAAGTGTATGTGCATACATCACCATGGGGATTAGAATCATTTACAATCCATGCAATTGTTTTCCCAAGACAGCCAGACATACCATGTTAACAAAATAAGTTGGTTATATAAAACAAATTGCACAACACACACCAAACCTTTATTTTGTGCAAAAAATCATGTTGCCCCGGCTACCCTTTAAAAGCTGTTATATGGGACCATTGTGTTACAGATTTATCCTGATCTTCATGGACAACATTTCTTATAAAAATGCAAAGGTTAACAATGATTGGTCTAAAGCAGTATACTGCAATAAAACACAGGGACACCATAAAATCAGTGATGTGACACAGTAATAAATTGGGGATTTTACAGATAGTACAGGGTAATACAAAAACCCTCGTCAGCGTATTTGGTCTGCTGCCAGTTTGCACATCGATGCTCTAAATTATATTTTAATACAATTCATTTTGAGGAATAGTTTATCATTTCTTTTTCTGAAAGACCAAACCCAATGAACTGTGCTTTAATTTATTTTAATCATAGTCTGAGGTTGTCTAAAATACAGTAAAGGTCAATTACACTTATCAAATATCACATATCTTAAATATGAAATTAATTATTTATCAATCTCATATGAAGAGATATTGAAATCTGATATGCATTTCACTTCACTTTTTTTTTTTTAATTGAGAGAATTTGTCCTTGTTACAACGGTGTATAAAATTAGATTTTTTTAAATAAATGGTGAAGATTGTTTGAGTCTTTTTTTAAATAAAAATAACCAAAATAGAATGTATTTAACTACTATCAAGCCAAAAGTTTATTTAATCGTATACCATCATGGCAAAGATCAATTATCCAAACGTTTTTGAAAATAGCCACTGAATATAAAATAGATATTGCATAAGTATAAATGTATGTAGCATTATATATTAATACCAATAATACATGTTTATATTTTTACATATATATTTACTTTTTATTTCAAAATGACCATATACTTAATATTTTTTTTTAAGAACCTAAATTATCTTTCATTGCACCAGCTAGATTTATTTTTATAAAATACATATATGGAAGAGTGAATTAGCAGTTAAAAAGAAAATATATTTGCCTTACTGGAAATAAACGACAATAGCAAGAAAATAATTATGTAGAAAATTCATATCAGTAATTTTACAGACTATACAAAGAAGTGATATGGAAATTAATTATGTTTTCAATATTTTTTCCCAAAAGATTTTTTATTAAAAGGACACTATAGTCACCAAAACAACTTTAGCTTAATAAAGGAGTTTTTGTGTATAGATCATGTCCCTGCAGTCTCACTGCTAAATTGTCTGCTATTTTGAAGTTAAATCACATTGTTTATGCAGTCTAGTCACAACCTCCCTGCATGTGACTTACACAGCCTTCTTAAAAACTTCCTTTAAAGAGTCATCTAATGTTTACACTTTATGTTTTGCAAATTCTGTTTAATTTAGAATTCCTTATGTCCTTCTCTGTTAATATCTTGATAGACCCTGCAGGAGCCTCCTGTATGTAAGTAAAGTTCAATTTACAGAGCAGCAGATAAAAACGTTTACAGTAAGTTACATCTTATCGAAAACTAAATAATTTTTGTTTCTTGAAGGCTGCCTCAGTCAGAGCCAGGGGAGGTATGACTAGGGCTGCAGAAAGAGGAACAATATTGAATATATAGTGCAGGAACAATAGTGAATAGTAAATAGTGTGCAGTGAAACATCCGAGGCATGATCTTTACACCAAACATGCTTCATTAAGCTAAAGTTGTATTGGTGACTAGAGGGTCTCTTTAAGGGTCAGATAGGAATCAAATTTCATGGAGAAGTGTAACATTGGCATTTCGCAAAATAAATATTAATTTAAGGTAACAGAGTCAAGTATTAAAGTGAACACAATTACAAGTTAGCAAAGAGCTGAATCATAGTCAAAAATTATTGAAATTTTTTTTAGATCAATAGATTCTATGGAAGCATGACTATAACATAAGGGATCTAGACTACTGAATGTAATTTTTTATATATAAGTAGGAGAGTTACTGAATATAGGATCTCAGTAAAAAAAAAATAACACATCAGTAAAGGGTGGTTAAAGTAAAGAAAAAGAGGAGAAGAGGATAAAAAAGCGAGGAAGGAAATCGATAGACAACACAATGGTCGGCAGGCGAGGCCTTCAACAGGGGACACAAGACAGGGAAGCCATATTTGGTTATAGTTTAGAGTTGAGCCTCTTAGTCTATCAATGAGGTCTTCCATGGACCTGACGTAGGAAATCTTACAGATTAGTGGTTTATAAGTAGGTAACATAGATTTTAAGTGTTTCGCAATGCAGATGCGTGTAGCAGTGCAGATCCCATGTACAAGTCTGAGTACACAACCAACCTCACCACAGTCTTTGTTACAAAGTAGTGAATGAAAGGGATACATTTTGTAAAAGTGAAGGTATCATCGTGACATGCACTTAAAAGTACATTTGTTCATAGTTATACAAACAGTTATCTTCATCACAGCAAACGGGTCCTTTAGCCCTCCTCCGCCACCCAAATCTTCTTCCCACTGAGAATTATAGCACATTTTCCCTCTATTGAACCCCTTTATTTTTAACACTGCAAATAAAGGCAAATAATAATTTTGTTGTTTTTGCTGATATGGCAACAATAGAATGTAGCCACTTTATTACCCACATCATGTCACATCTTTCAGATGGTAAGCTCATTTGGGCAGGACCCTCTTCATCTACTGTCCCCACATGTCAAATGGGATAAGTTAGACTTGTTTGTCTTGTTTCACCTATTTATAGCGCTGTGAAAGATTTAATTAATCTAACCCATAGAAAATATAGTTGGGAAAAAAATCTGACGTGGTCAAGTAATTATTTTTTTTTTTTTAATACAATTGAGATGATGCTTAGAATGCTACAGTTGCATGCAAAAGTGGTGTATTTAATAGATATTTTCAAACTGCAGCTTTAAAATAAAGCAATGGTATTTACTTATTTCAAAATTATAGTCAGCTACGCTGTATTTCTTTTTTTTTTTCCAGTATATATTCATATGTGATCATTCCCAGATATAATGAATTACAAAATCTCGGTATCATATGCCCAGCATATCCAGATCTGACAGATAGACCCTATCTGAAATTATTTTCTGTTTCTAGTGCATTGCCCCTGTTTGGCTGGTCAGCAGAGATGGTTGCTTACCCACTGTGGTGACAAGCACCATTTTTAGCTTGTCTGCCATCATGCATTACAGCAAAAGCACACTGTTAGAGATTTACTAATTTAGCCAAACAAAAAAAAAAATTCAAATGTAACCCTATATTTGCTTAAAATTTTAAAATTAAAGGGAAACTATAGGCTAGGAATACAAAAAAATACCCTATAGTGCCCCCCTCGCTCACACGTTTCTCCCTCACAGTGCAGAAAGGGTTAAAAACCGTCTGTCACTTACCTGATTCCGCCTCCCACTTCTCCTTCCCCGACATCAGCCGACGTTGGAGACCTAATGTACATGCACATCAAGCACTGCGCTCGCATTAACACAACCCCATAGGAAAGCATTGAAGAAAACATGAAGACGTCCAGCATCAGTTATGTGACCAAAAGTCACCTAACGTATCGGGAACACCTCTAGTGGCTGTCTGGCTGACAGCCACTAGTGGTGGAGTTAACCCTCCAATGTAAGGAATGAAGTGAACTAGAATAATTATAATTGCATCATTAAACTGACAGGGATAATGAGTTGAAGTGGTCTGGGTGCCCATAGTGTCCCTTTAATTTCCAATATATTTTGAACTCCCAAGAATTTACACTTTAGTGAAAAACTGTCATTGCTAACAAGAAATTTAAACTACATTATATATTTATTATTGTGTATGCTAATGTGTACAAACATCGTAGCTGACAGTTTGTTTTTTTAAGTGTTGAGTGTTTTGAGCCTTTTCTAAAGAATGCTAAAATCTACTTTCTACTAAGAGAACAGGCTATTGACTATTGGGTCAGGGCCCAAAATTGAACCCTTGTGCTGCGTTATTTGATCCAGAATGGGTGAAACAGAACCATTATATTCATCAGGCTCATGTGTTTATTTTAACTGCACTGAGGAAAATATAAACCACTGGGTTAGGGAAACTTTCCACAAAATAGAAATCTGTCGAACTGAATAGCGGCTTTCACTAGACAGCTGATGGTGAAAATGTTTTGCATTTCTTGTGGAAAAAAAATGGATAAGTTGCCCATAGCATAGAAAAAATCTTACCTATTTAGCCGTTTCGTATCTTCTTCTGTCATATTGTCTCACTCTATCAGCCTCAATGTCATATAGAGAAAAGCCATCACTCACTAAAGTGCATAGGTTACATCAGATACTATGGGGTCCTGACAGTTCTCTGCTGGTTGGGTGACATCACAGTCCTATACTTTAAAATAGCAACAACATAGTATTGTTGGAACCTTGCAGAGTCTTCAAATATGCCACTCTGCATTTCTGTGTAAAAACCTGCAAATCTGCAAAACTCACTTTTATTAGCTAAACATGAATATGTGTTCTTCACACAAGGGCGACCCTTGCATTCAGCTGTAGGTCAAAATATGTTTTGCTGACAGAATGCTTGCTAGATGTCTGCATATTGGCTCAAAATTTTTGTACAGCTGTTATTTTAAGTTGTGAACTAAAACCCACACATAATGATTTATACATTGCATTTTAAACTGTGTGGATAATAGAAATCTGCACGTTGATAACCTGGCCTTTTAGATAATTTTTATGAGAAGGTAAATCTGAAATCATTATATTTACATAGAAACATAGAATGTGACGGCAGATAAGAACCATTCGGCCCATCTAGTCTGCCCAATATTTTGAAATACTTTTTATAGTTAGGATAGCCCGATGCCTATGCCACGCATACTTAAACTAATTCACTGTGTTAACCTCAACCACTTCAGCTGGAAGGCTATGCCATGCATCCACTACCCTCTCAGTAAAGTAATACTTCCTGATATTATTTT
>OW240921.1:87801831-87831960 GCA_933207985.1 Pelobates cultripes | reverse complement strand
GGTTTGACCACCCCCGGGTTAGCCCCCCCATATTGAGAATTTTAACAAAAGATTATTCCATTTGTTAGATCTTTGTTAGATCAGGTTTGATCAACAATTTTTTTCGTTAGATCTACTCTAAAATATGCGATATTAACAATCATTGTCAGGGGGGGCTAACCCGTAGCCAGCCCCCCCTCAACAAAAATTTGGAGAAAATGTTGTTGATTACGATAGCTCTACGTTAGATCAGGTTTGATCAGGCAAAATTTTTGTTTGATCTAGTCTAATTACTGAGATATTGCATATATAATTAGGGGGGGCTAGCCCCCCCTCAACTGAAATTTGGACAAAATGTTACTGATTTTGGTAGCTATTCGTTAGATCAGGTTTGATCAACTGTTTTTTTCGTTAGATCTATCACGCAAGAGGCGGTATTCCCTACTTAACTTTGTGGGCGTGACTACGGGTTAGCCCCCCCTCAAGTGAAATTTGAATTTTTTTTTTATTGATTTTGGTAGATATTCGTTAGATCAGGTTTGATCAACTGTTTTTTTCGTTAGATCTATCACGCAAGAGGCGGTATTCACTACTTAACTTTGTGGGCGTGACTACGGGTTAGCCCCCCCCTCAAGTGAAATTTGAATTTTTTTTTATTGATTTTGGTAGATATTCGTTAGATCAGGTTTGATCAACAATTTTTTTCGTTAGATCTATCACGCAAGAGGCGGTATTCACTACTTAACTTTGTGGGCGTGACTACGGGTTAGCCCCCCCTCAAGTGAAATTTGAATTTTTTTTTATTGGTTTTGGTAGATATTCGTTAGGTCAGGTTTGATCAACTGTTTTTTTCGTTAGATCTATCACGCAAGAGGCGGTATTCACTACCTAACTTTGTGGGCGTGACTACGGGTTAGCCCCCCCTCAAGTGAAATTTGAATATTTTTTCATTGGTTTTGGTAGATATTCGTTAGATCAGATTTGATCAACTATTTTTTCGTTAGATCTATCACGCAAGAGGCGGTATTTACTACTTAACTTTGTGGGCGTGACTACGGGTTAGCCCCCCCTCAAGTGAAATTTGAATTTTTTTTTATTGATTTTGGTAGATATTCATTAGATCAGGTTTGATCAACTGTTTTTTTCGTTAGATCTATCACGCAAGAGGCGGTATTTACTACTTAACTTTGTGGGCGTGACTACGGGTTAGCCCCCCCTCAAGTGAAATTTGAATTTTTTTTCATTGATTTTGGTAGCTATTTGTTAGATTAAGTAAGATCAACTGTTTTTTTCCGTAAGATCTATCACGCAAAAGGAGGTATTTACAATCTTATTTTAATTTTGCACATAAATACCAGTAAATTTTCATATCAAGCCACAGGTGACATCATAATTTAGGAATTTGCTTGGATTTGCTAACACAATGTGTAGATCATTTTCAAATTTTTTTTTTTTATTCTCTACATGCACAGTATTGAGGTGATAAAGTCCAGCATATGCCCAGTCTGAACGTATTAGTGATATTTGAATACAGTTGCAAGAAAAAGTATGTGAGCCCTTTGGAATGATATGGATTTCTGCACAAATTGGTCATAAAATGTGATCTGATCATCATCTAAGTCACAACAATAGACAATCAGTCTGCTTAAACTAATAACACACAAATAATGAAATGTTGCCATGTTTTTATTGAACACACCATGTAAACATCCACAGTGCAGGTGGAAAAAGTATGTGAACCCCTAGACTAATGACATCTCCAAGAGCTAATTGGAGTGAGATGTCAGCCAACTGGAGTCCAATCAATGAGATGAGATTGGAGGTGTTGGTTACAGCTGCCCAGGTCAGGAGTAATTCTTGACCATTCCTCGTTACAGAACTGTTTCAGTTCAGCAATATTCTTGGGATGTCTGGTGTGAATCGCTTTCTTGAGGTCATGCCACAGCATCTCAATCGGGTTGAGGTCAGGACTCTGACTGGGCCACTTCAGAAGGTGTATTTTCTTCTGTTTAAGCCATTCTGTTGTTGATTTACTTCTATGCTTTGGGTCATTGTCCTGTTGCAACACCCATCTTCTGTTGAGCTTCAGCTGGTAGACAGATGGCCTTAAGTTCTCCTGCAAAATGTCTTGGGAATTTGGGAATTCATTTTTCCTTCGATGATAGCAATCCGTCCAGGCCCTGACGCAGCAAAGTAGCCCCAAACCATGATGCCCCCACCACCATACTTCACAGTTGGGATGAGGTTTTGATGTTGGTGTGCTGTGCCTCTTTTTCGCCACATATAGTGTTGTGTGTTTCTTCCAAACAACTCAACTTTGGTTTCATCTGTCCACAGAATATTTTGCCAGTACTGCTGTGGAACATCCAGGTGCTCTTGTGGAAACTGTAAACATGCAGCAATGTTTTGTTTGGACTGCAGTGGCTTCCTCTGTGGTATCCTCCCATGAAATCCATTCTTGTTTAGTGTTTTACGTATTGTAGATTCGCTAACAGGGATGTTAGCATTTGCCAGTGACTTTTGTAAGTCTTTAGCTGACACTCTAGGATTCTTCTTCACCTCATTGAGCAGTCTGCGCTGTGCTCTTGCAGTCATCTTTACAGGACGGCCACTCCTAGGGAGAGTAGCAGCAGTGCTGAACTTTCTCCATTTATAGACAATTTGTCTTACCGCGGACTGATGAACAGCAAGGCTTTTGGAGATACTTTTATAACCCTTTCCAGCTTAATGCAAGTCAACAGTTCTTAATCGTAGTTCTTCTGAGAGCTCTTTTGTGCGAAGCATCATTCACATCAGGCTATGCTTCTTGTGAAAAGCAAACCCAGAACTGGTGTGTGTTTTTTATAGGTCAGGGCAGCTGTAACCAACACCTCCAATCTCATCTCATTGATTGGACTCCAGTTGGCTGACATCTCACTCCAATTAGCTCTTGGAGATGTCATTAGTCTAGGGGTTCACATACTTTTTCCACCTGCACTGTGGATGTTTACATGGTGTGTTCAATAAAAACATGGCAACATTTCATTATTTGTGTGTTATTAGTTTAAGCAGACTGATTGTCTATTGTTGTGACTTAGATGATGATCAGATCACATTTTATGACCAATTTGTGCAGAAATCCATATCATTCCAAAGGGCTCACATACTTTTTCTTGCAACTGTATTCAAATATCACTAATACGTTCAGACTGGGCATATGCTGGACTTTATCACCTCAATACTGTGCATGTAGAGAATAAAAAAAAAATATTGAAAATGATCTACACATTGTGTTAGCAAATCCAAGCAAATTCCTAAATTATGATGTCACCTGTGGCTTGATATGAAAATTTACTGGTATTTATGTGCAAAATTAAAATAAGATTGTGAATACCGCCTTTTGCGTGATAGATCTTACGGAAAAAAACAGTTGATCTTACTTAATCTAACAAATAGCTACCAAAATCAATGAAAAAAAATTCAAATTTCACTTGAGGGGGGGCTAACCCGTAGTCACGCCCACAAAGTTAAGTAGTGAATACCGCCTCTTGCGTGATAGATCTAACGAAAAAAACAGTTGATCAAACCTGATCTAACGAATATCTACCAAAATCAATAAAAAAAAATTCAAATTTCACTTGAGGGGGGGCTAACCCGTAGTCACGCCCACAAAGTTAAGTAGTGAATACCGCCTCTTGCGTGATAGATCTAACGAAAAAAACAGTTGATCAAACCTGATCTAACGAATATCTACCAAAATCAATGAAAAAATATTCAAATTTCACTTGAGAGGGGGCTAACCCGTAGTCACGCCCACAAAGTTAGGTAGTGAATACCGCCTCTTGCGTGATAGATCTAATGAAAAAAACAGTTGTTCAAACCTGTTCTAATGAATATCTACCAAAATCAATAAAAAAAAAAAATCTAATTTCACTTGAGGGGGGGCTAACCCGTAGTCACGCCCACAAAGTTAAGTAGTGAATACTGCCTCTTGCGTGATAGATCTAACGAAAAAAACAGTTGATCAAACCTGATCTAATGAATATCTACCAAAATCAATAAAAAAAAATTCAAATTTCACTTGAGGGGGGGCTAACCCGTAGTCACGCCCACAAAGTTAGGTAGTGAATACCGCCTCTTGCGTGATAGATCTAACGAAAAAAATAGTTGATCAAACCTGATCTAACGAATAGCTACCAAAATCAATGAAAAAATATTCAAATTTCACTTGAGGGGGGGCTAACCCGTAGTTACGCCCACAAAGTTAAGTAGTAAATACCGCCTCTTGCGTGATAGATCTATCGAAAAAAACAGTTGATCAAACCTGATCTAACGAATATCTACCAAAATCAATAAAAAAAAATTCAAATTTCACTTGAGGGGGGGCTAACCCGTAGTCACGCCCACAAAGTTAAGTAGTAAATACCGCCTCTTGCGTGATAGATCTATCGAAAAAAACAGTTGATCAAACCTGATCTAACGAATATCTACCAAAATCAATAAAAAAAAATTCAAATTTCACTTGAGGGGGGCCTAACCCGTAGTCACGCCCACAAAGTTAGGTAGTGAATACCGCCTCTTGCGTGATAGATCTAACGAAAAAAACAGTTGATCAAGCCTGACCTAACAAATATCTACCCAAATCAATCAAAAAAAATTCAAATTTCACTTGAGGGGGGGCTAACCTGCAGTCACGCCCACAAAGTTAGGTAGTGAATACCGCCTCTTGCGTGATAGATCTAACGAAAAAAATAGTTGATCAAACCTGATCTAACGAATAGCTACCAAAATCAGTAACATTTTGTCCAAATTTCAGTTGAGGGGGGGCCAGTCCCCCCTAATTATATATGCAATATCTCAGTAATTAGACTAGATCAAACAAAAATTTTGCCTGATCAAACCTGATCTAACGTAGAGCTATCATAATCAACAACATTTTCTCCAAATTTTTGTTGAGGGGGGGCTGGCTATGGGTTAGCCCCCCCTGACAATGATTGTTAATATCGCATATTTTAGAGTAGATCTAACGAAAAAAATTGTTGATCAAACCTGATCTAACAAAGATCTAACAAATGGAATAATCTTTTGTTAAAATTCTCAATATGGGGGGGCTAACCCGGGGGTGGTCTAAAACGTCCCCCATAGAGATGCATTGATTCAATGCATCTCTATGAGGAGATGTTGATTGGCCAAGGCTGTGTTTTTCTGATTTCAGCCATGGAGGCAGAGCCAACCACGGTGAGACCGGCACATTGATTAAAAAAAGGTGAGTAAAATCACCTTTAATTAATGGAGGGGGAGTGGGGTAATCAAATTATTAAACTGGAAATAATTCACCTTGCAATACTTTAATCATTACTTATCTATGTATTTACACACTTGAAAACAAGATAAATCTCAATGTATCCTTCATGGTTAAATATTTTATAAATAAATAAATACATTCATGATGCTATATAACAAAATCAGTTCTGATCTAACTATTAAACTAATCTGAGAAGTTATTCTAAATATGAAATCTTTATCAGGTTGAAAATATTGTAGATTATAATAACCATCAAGAGTGAGTCTTTACATTGTCAAATCAAGATTTAAATCTAGACTCACTGACTAGTAATTTAAATTATTATCTAAAGCCACCTGATTTAAATTAAACCCACCCTGCTCACTTGTATGTATTTTTTTTTTACTTATTCTCGTCCCAAATTTATCTCTCCACCCCCTACTTGTTATGTGCCTTGTTATACCCTCACCTATCCAGGTTGTAGCGTGGACAAGAGGGACCTCAGCAACCTATCGTTCCTGTAAGTTTTCTTGTAATTGTCCTATTTATAGTTTAATTCCCCCCTCTTATAATATAAGAATCTGTTGGCACTATAATAAATGGCAATAATAATAATAATAATCAACAGACCAGAATGAAATGCTCGAGTGTGGTTCCAGTGTCACTTCTGTCTGTAGATACAGGCAGCCTCACTTAACAGTGGACCAACACAATCATTGGTAGTATTTTATTATTTATTTATTTTTTTACCAGTTTAAATCTTGTATACTATAAAGAAGATTACTGCACAAGAAGCGATTCTAATTTCACACACCACATGGACTAGTTACGGTTTGGTCAAATGGAGTATGTATGGTATACAAATGATGCAACATATTACACTGAAGTCTGAACACCACTGATCCAATGTAATTCAGTAATCTGAAAATAGACGAAGGAATCTCAGAGTTTAGGCAAAAACTATTCATCTGGAAATATTGACCACCTATGATATTCTGCAGCTCTGTTATCTTGGTCAAAAATTTGAAATCCCAAATATATATTTTTCTTTTGTTTATAAACACTTTTTTTTTTGCTTTTACTGATGAGTCAAGTTTGGCAACATTATTCACTTTACTATGGATTCTTAGGTATTAATAGTGAATTTCCAATGATAGGACAACATAGCAAAAATGAAAATAGCGAAAAAATGAAAAAAAGCGAGTTGATTTGGCCCAAAATTTGCATTTCACTTTTAATTCCTGAAAGTTCACATTCTAGTGAATAATCTGGATTTAAATGATGCATTGCATTGATTATCTGCTATCAGAGTTCTACACTTAAAAAGGTGTTTATGGGACAATAGAAGGGGAATATATATTATCATTTGTTAACAAACACTTTATTGTAAAGTAAACAAATGATAACACTGAACAACACTTGGGTTACAAAGTGACCCTTCTTTCCTGAGGTCAGTCTTGATTGTTGTTTCACCATTTATGGTATTAGTGCATTGGTGATCGGAGTTTGCAACTGGACTACAGAATGAAAAACAAAAGTTTGTTCAGTGCAGATTCATAGTACAGTAACTTTTGTGAAGAGTCTTCTCAGGGTTACTTAAGTGTGAATTGGTGATACAAAATAAATTTAACATTTTAGGACATTTTTTCCCAATTCAGCTGTTTTGTACTAAAACATTAAACTCACTTTGAAGTCACTTTGAATCAAAGATTATCCACACTTCAGTATATAATTCTGAAGTGTGTTTGTGGAAACAAAGTTTCCAGAATGAATGAGAAAATTCGACATCTCTTTTATTTTGCCAACGTGAATACTTTGGCCTATATTATGCATACTTATTTTTATTCAAATTATTTTTAATCATTATAATAATAATTATTTTGTGTTTTATATATATATATTTTGTGTTTTATATATATTTATATATATATATACCTTTTTTTAAAGTTATCTATACATTTTATAGAATTTTTCATAATACATCACTTTGATCAATATATTTCATGTTGGTTTATTCACTAAATGCAAAATTATAAAAAATGTAAACCCTGAACGCAAAACTTTAGATAAAATAGCTGATACGGGTAAATTGTCTGTCTCAGCTTGGCTCTATTTCCTTAGATTTGGAATTCGGTATTCCATTCACTAGAACTTGCAATTTTGTGAATAAACCATGGATTTTTGTGAATAATAAATCCCTAAGTGTGCAAAATTTACATCTCAAATACTTCATTTCTATTGCTAACATTCATGGCTTAACAGTCCCTTTAGTAGTCATCTTTGACAATCAATCATTTCTGGATAAAATCAAACTGACATTGCTGGCCTTATTTTTTTTTTTCCCTAGGCGTAGGAGAAATTCAGTGCACCTTAGATGAACGGAAAATCTTCCTACACGAGCTGTCTGACATCAGTTTCAGCGAATGCAAATTCAGCTTGTCATTGACAGACTTTTTAATTATCATCTTTTCTGGAGTTGCTGTTTCCATTGCTGCTATATTCTCGAGCTTCTTCTTGGCTACAACAGTTCATTGTTTCCATCGATGTGCACCCAGCAAAGAGGAAGATGATGAAGATGAATGACGATCTCATTGTATCCTAAGTAGTCAAATGGACACAGAATTTACAAAAGTGTTAAAGTGCAATAGATTTTCTTAAAGGAGCTTTTAGGTTAAATTATACCTTAAGTTTATACGAATGACCAAACTTTTGCAATTTAATTTTTTTTTTTTATTATAGAAAAGCTTTTTAGGTTCCTTATTGTACTTTATCCTAAGTTCAATTCATATTCAAGGGCTCACAAAGAGAAATTCAAATGGATGTGTAAAAGTTATAGAACGTGTCTGCTTTGCATATTTATTGCTCCATGAAGTCTGTATTTTATATTAAAATTAATGCTGCCATTAATTTATTTCCATCTGTGTATTTTTTCAGTCACTTATCATAATTCGAATGATAGCTGGATTCTAATTGGCTTAGAGGAAATTGAGGCCAATCAAAATACAACCATAGTTTAATTTGTTTAATTAGTGCATTTTATTCCGATCTCTCCGTAAAACCACTATTACATGCTTTTTCTAGAATGTTAATCTTTTTTTGCAGCATTGCAAAATATAACAGACGTGTCAACTTTTCCATAAAAATTTGAACTTGTCTCAGTGTGCCATTCCATATTCAAGCCATTTAAAGAGCAATCATTTAGTGTTATGGGATACATTAAAGTTTTTAATTTCTGCTATACATAGTTAAGTAACTGGCATAATAGTCTCTTCTCTGAGTATTGAAGCAATATCCAAAAATGTATAACATAGAGTGAGAAATGTACCTAACTTTTAAGAACGGTAATTCTAAATGTGATTATGAGAATTATAAAGAGCTTCCGTATAATTAGAAAAAAATATTGTGTTACTGAAATAGGTTCCCACTGCTAAGATGCTAAAGAATTGTTAACAGTCAAGTATAAATAAGGTACTGGCCACTCTTAAAAATCCCAGTACACTGAATATAAGAATTTTCACATCTATTATTGTTTTAGTACCATCACACTGGAAAATTATGTTGCAGAGTTTTCAAAATAATTTTTTAGTCATGCTCAATTGATTACAGTTGGAGTATTGTTCTCAGCATATGTTTTTTATAATTTAGAATAACAAAATGACATAACATGTAGCCTCCTTGTGTATTATTTTAAAATGCATACATAAACCTTATTTCCGTGTTTCTCCTAGCTTACAAATGTGGGCAAATGTGGACACTACTTGTCCAACTAAAGACAATGCGAAAAATCAGAGGTTGTCCCCATTTACAAATCCAGATGTTTCACACAAATGATGGGCATTTCAAAAATGCACCCTGAGCTGGTTTTAAAAACAGAAGTACTCATTGCAGAGTAGGCCAAGAAATGCACTGAAAATAAGCATTTACTTACATGTATGCATCCCAAAATAATTTTCACATATAATGCATGTAATATTTTAATTATTGCCAACACATGCTCCTGTGGGTTGGCCCCTCCATTCATTTGCAAAGACTGTTTTTGCCTAAAGCTAATGAATTTGGTATTCTGTAAGATTCCCTAAGCTCTGTGAGATCCCCTGTCTTCTTCCTCTCAGCTAAGAACAAAAATGAAAAGGCACTCTCAGTGAGGACTTCCTGGGTTCAACAAGTCCAAGCTATGCGTTCCTCACAGTAGAAAGGACTGTGTTTGGAATCAGGAATGTAGTTCAAGGCAGATTTATTGGAAAAGAACAATCACATTTGTGCTCAAATACGACCCTTTATCAAGAAGCCTCAGCTATAAAGACAGATGGCATAGAATAACATTTTATTTTATTTTTTAAAATCTTTTATTTTAGATGTTTTTATTTATTTTGTTTTAATGAATCAGCTGCCATCTATAACAAAGAAATTCCAGCAAAGTTTAGGCCCGTTGTTCTTGAGGGATGTAGTACACAGGCTGCTTAAATAGATGTAACAGGATGAAATAATAAGATGTAGGGTCTGCTGAGTAAAGAGATTCCATCTTCAAAGGATGCATTCAATACCTATATAGTATGATTAAACTCATTGCTGGGATTTTTCAGTTTCAGAGAGTGAGTACTCAGATTTTTTAGACCTAGTTGCTTTAATTCAGCTTTTGATATATTTCTGAAGACCTTAAGTAAAATAGGTAATCTTTTCCTTCACATGACAATACAAAGGATCTTATCTTAGAAGAGTGGTCAAAATCTGAAAAGAGAGTATCAGTATGGGGAAGACAACAAGTGAGAGCCCCTTTTTTTATAATAAAGAAACCAAGCCTTGGGTCTCCACACTGAAGGTGGATGCTGCTGCTTTTTAGATGGTCAAATAGATTGCTCTACCTATAGATTGTGTCATTTTGCTCAGCGAGCCTAAATCAAAGGGACTAGATAATAACTTAAGCAAGACTTACATAGCTACACATGTTGGACTTCAGCAGAGAAGGGTTAAGACTTAGGCAGGTTACCAGTTTGGGCCCACTTCATTATTCACCTAGAGATAGTGAATAGGTCCAAGAAATTGTATAACCCCCCCTCCCCCCTCAGGCCCTAAGCATCTGCCTAAAGCCACGTAATGGCTGATCCTACCCTAAACTTCATCCAGCATTTGCTCTGGCCTCTCTTTTCTTTCCAGGGCACTAATAATATGGAACCCAAACCTGAAGAAGGACATTGTTGAAGGAGTGAAAAAAAAGCATGATTAGCAGAAACCATTAAAAAAAAAATCAAACTTGCTATTAAGTAATTTGCAGAACTTGATCTCTCCAGGATCTTTTCAAGAGAAATGGCTTTGTCAGAAGGGTCCTGTGGCTACAAAAAGATAACCAAAAAGATGACTTTCCAGGAAGACTTATTTTTTCGTGAAGTTTTAGATGAGGCCATAATGAAAATGGAGAATGAAAAGAAGGTGTTTCTATTTCAGGAAAGAAAATGAAAGAATGTGTAATCCTGGAGACAAAGGTTTTTGAGACAGATCAAAAATGTATATCTTGCGGGGAAGGCATTTTCCACACTAAATCTATGGTGATCAGGACAGTGCTCTTTAACCTTTAGATGGAGAGGAAGAGGAACCAGAAGAACATGGAAATCTTTCAGAAATATGCCATACCCCAACGGAAAATTGAGCTTAATTCTGGACCTCAAGTGAAGCAAAACAATTCCTAGTATAAAAAAACTTCAAGATGGAGTCCATGGCATCCATTATTGTGGCTATTCATCAGCATATCTCAGGGACAGATATTATCATGTGCCAAATATTCCACAGTGTTCCCAGTTCCTGAGATTTTTGTTGTCTTTGGGAAGCACTACCAATTCTGAGGTCTACTGTTTGGGTTTAGCCAGGCACCAACATTGTTCTCCAAGATACAAGTAAGTCTTACATCTTATATGAGGAAACTGGATGACTCTACTTGAAAACAATCACTGTTTAGTTTAGTAGTGGCTAACGGCATCCAATATTCTCTATTCTCTATTCTTGACTGGTTTCCAACCCTAATGATTAATGGCTGCCACTGGTCCTGAAAACACTTTTCAAGCCTCTTGCTTGATGCAAAAAAATTTAACATTAAGTTAAATCCCTAAACATACATGTTAGCTATTTGGATTATATTGAAACCTCACACTCAAGACAATGTTTCAAACAGCAATTATTACTGTGAATATGGCATCAGCTCCACCAATAACACTAAGAACATAGCTGAACTTTTGGCCTTATCCTTAATACAGGATAGGGCATTTTTTCAACCAGATGGGGATATTTGTACAGCAGCCACTTGGACTTCTTTGTAGATCTTTGCACACTTTCACAGACTTCCTCAGAATTCTCCTTTGATAGAAACATTCTAACTGGTTCATAAATAAATGAAAATTTTTGCAGTAAATCATGTTTCCCAGCCTTTTTTTTTAGCTTGGATATTGCCCAATGGTAATGATGCCATGGTTACCCATGGTTTTCTACTGATCATAATTTTCTTTTCCTGGCTATTTTCCATGGCAACATCACTCTCCCTTCCATCTGGGAATTTTTAGCTTTTTAATAGTCCGGGGAACGAGTAGAGGGTAACTTATAAAATAACTAATTCATTAGGTTTTAGATAATTCCGTCCTTGCAACTGAAGGGAGGAGCAAACTCTAATGGCGATAATGCCACTGAAAATATACAAGAAAAGAAAATGACAATAAATGTGAATAAGTTTCTATATTTTTCACTAATAATAAAAAATTACATCAGTTTTCCTTTGAGAGTTTATTAGTATAAAAAAAGCAAAAATATTTTTTAGGTTCCATGAATACCATAAATATAATTCCATTTCCCGATGTTATCCCTAAACGTTAGCATCACTTGTTAATTCTGAAAAAAACTTTATAGTATGTTAACGTACTTGGTTATTCAAATAGCCGGTATACATCACAGTAATTTATTTTAAAATAAATCAGTGGATTGACAGATATTTTCAAGGTGCTCATTGCATACTGAAGAGTATGAAGTACACGGTTCAACTAACATTCCAATGATTGTTACATTAAATATTTTCTTGAGGCATTTGTTGATTGAGCTGGTCACATCCGATGATTGCCTTCCGTAGAGATCCTGCTTGGAAACAAAATTTAATAGAGCATGTCGTGTAGCTATGCTGTCACCAGGGCCAAATCTCACATTAGGTAGATACCTGGGGGCATCTGCAAGGTATGGGAACAAAAGAAACTTGTTTTCAATTCTTCTTTGTGAATTCCTACAGTGATGTGGATCTTCTCACATCGGCAACACTAAATTCTGTGGTTTCTTTTATAACCTGAATTCACGGGAGCAGAAGTGATTTTTTTTTTTCAGTTTGAGTTTAGTGTTGGTACTGCTATTGTTTAGTATAAAAAAAAAAATCCATAAGTAGACAAATCAAAGCTGGATAAAAGTTAGTTACAAAATTCAGAATTTGTTCATAAATAATGGAAACATCTATGTTACCTACTGTTTACTTTCGATATTATTATATTTCTACATGTACAGTCAGTGTTATAATAAACGGGTACAGGTTTTGCAATCTGAAATATAGGGTATAGCTGTACTACATTTGGTGAATATTGGACCATTTTAAATGGTACTGTCATAACATCTCACAAGATAAATTAACGCAACATACTTTTCTACTTCTTAATAGGCAAATGACAGATGACTTAGCAATGTTATGTCTTAAGCAAAAGCTATACAGTGATAATAGCTAAAACTCTTATTCTATTTTTATAGATCGTTTGTAGGATTGTTTTTATTAGCCAGTGATATATTTATAAGAATTATATGAAAAGAAACAGCAAATTATGTGTACAACTAGAAAATACATACAATACTCGAATAAGCACAGTAAATTTATATTATGCTATTTAACATGTAAACAATGTTGTCTCAATCTCACTATATTTTCTCAAATGGCTTTCTTTCTAAACAGAATAAGGAGATTTGGAGGAAAGTGCTAACCAGGAGCAATTACATTTTTTTTATAGTATTGTAAAAAATTTACTGTGTGTGGAAAAGTAGCAAATAGGATAATTCTCTTATTTTTCTTATTTGTGTTTTAACTGCCAAAATATTAAAGTGAATATAATAGTGCTATCCTGGAAACACTGTCAAAAAATGATCAGTTAAAAGAATAAATGAACATTTAGCATGGGATCAGCCAAAATGCTGAAATTTTACTTCTCTATTTGTGCAAATATGAAATTCATTAACATCTCTCTATGTGCTTTAGAAATTACTCATATGCAAGTATGTAATTATCTGTTAAAATGTGTATTTTCTTTCATTGGTTAGTACATGCCTCACTATATATAAAAATGTTTCAAAATGACTAGAAGGGTGTGTGTGTTTAAAGTTTAATTAACAGAGTGGGAGTGGAAGAGAAAAACTTCTAAAGTAAACACACTGTGCTGTTGGACCTGATTGATAACGTTTTTTTTTTAAGTCAGGCTATGTGAATCACAGCCAGTGGAGGTGTGGTTAAGACTGTGTAAACAGACACAAAAGGGATTTAACTATTAAATGGCAGAGAATTGATCAGTAAGACTTCAGGGCATGCTCTATACACTAAAACTGCTTCATTAAACTAAAATCGTTTTGGTGCTTGGAGTATCTATTTAAAAGGAAATGTCATTTCTCAAGAATAAGGATCCTCACCTCAGTAAGTATTGTTGAAACCATACTTGGCTCAACAGTACTTTCGTGTCCAAAGCAATGTCATTCCAAAATCCCCCCTCTTATAATATTGTAAAGCGATACGGAATCTGTTGACGTTATATGAATGGCAATAATAATAATAATTGCGCTAAGCATACTCTTTCTCGCACTGGTATCTCTTTGGAAAATGCTACACAACTACATGGAGCTTGAGCATTCCAACCCTGGTGGTGTATCCTGTATGAACCCTTAAAGTGTATGTGCATACATCACCATGGGGATTAGAATCATTTACAATCCATGCAATTGTTTTCCCAAGACAGCCAGACATACCATGTTAACAAAATAAGTTGGTTATATAAAACAAATTGCACAACACACACCAAACCTTTATTTTGTGCAAAAAATCATGTTGCCCCGGCTACCCTTTAAAAGCTGTTATATGGGACCATTGTGTTACAGATTTATCCTGATCTTCATGGACAACATTTCTTATAAAAATGCAAAGGTTAACAATGATTGGTCTAAACCAGTATACTGCAATAAAACACAGGGACACCATAAAATCAGTGATGTGACACAGTAATAAATTGGGGATTTTACAGATAGTACAGGGTAATACAAAAACCCTCGTCAGCGTATTTGGTCTGCTGCCAGTTTGCACATCGATGCTCTAAATTATATTTTAATACAATTCATTTTGAGGAATAGTTTATCATTTCTTTTTCTGAAAGACCAAACCCAATGAACTGTGCTTTAATTTATTTTAATCATAGTCTGAGGTTGTCTAAAATACAGTAAAGGTCAATTACACTTATCAAATATCACATATCTTAAATATGAAATTAATTATTTATCAATCTCATATGAAGAGATATTGAAATCTGATATGCATTTCACTTCACTTTTTTTTTTTTAATTGAGAGAATTTGTCCTTGTTACAACGGTGTATAAAATTAGATTTTTTTAAATAAATGGTGAAGATTGTTTGAGTCTTTTTTTAAATAAAAATAACCAAAATAGAATGTATTTAACTACTATCAAGCCAAAAGTTTATTTAATCGTATACCATCATGGCAAAGATCAATTATCCAAACGTTTTTGAAAATAGCCACTGAATATAAAATAGATATTGCATAAGTATAAATGTATGTAGCATTATATATTAATACCAATAATACATGTTTATATTTTTACATATATATTTACTTTTTATTTCTAAATGACCATATACTTTTTTTTTTTTTTAAGAACCTAAATTATCTTTCATTGCACCAGCTAGATTTATTTTTATAAAATACATATATGGAAGAGTGAATTAGCAGTTAAAAAGAAAATATATTTGCCTTACTGGAAATAAACGACAATAGCAAGAAAATAATTATGTAGAAAATTCATATCAGTAATTTTACAGACTATACAAAGAAGTGATATGGAAATTAATTATGTTTTCAATATTTTTTCCCAAAAGATTTTTTATTAAAAGGACACTATAGTCACCAAAACAACTTTAGCTTAATAAAGGAGTTTTTGTGTATAGATCATGTCCCTGCAGTCTCACTGCTAAATTGTCTGCTATTTTGAAGTTAAATCACATTGTTTATGCAGTCTAGTCACAACCTCCCTGCATGTGACTTACACAGCCTTCTTAAAAACTTCCTTTAAAGAGTCATCTAATGTTTACACTTTATGTTTTGCAAATTCTGTTTAATTTAGAATTCCTTATGTCCTTCTCTGTTAATATCTTGATAGACCCTGCAGGAGCCTCCTGTATGTAAGTAAAGTTCAATTTACAGAGCAGCAGATAAAAACGTTTACAGTAAGTTACATCTTATCGAAAACTAAATAATTTTTGTTTCTTGAAGGCTGCCTCAGTCAGAGCCAGGGGAGGTATGACTAGGGCTGCAGAAAGAGGAACAATATTGAATATATAGTGCAGGAACAATAGTGAATAGTAAATAGTGTGCAGTGAAACATCCGAGGCATGATCTTTACACCAAACATGCTTCATTAAGCTAAAGTTGTATTGGTGACTAGAGGGTCTCTTTAAGGGTCAGATAGGAATCAAATTTCATGGAGAAGTGTAACATTGGCATTTCGCAAAATAAATATTAATTTAAGGTAACAGAGTCAAGTATTAAAGTGAACACAATTACAAGTTAGCAAAGAGCTGAATCATAGTCAAAAATTATTGAAAATTTTTTTAGATCAATAGATTCTATGGAAGCATGACTATAACATAAGGGATCTAGACTACTGAATGTAATTTTTTATATATAAGTAGGAGAGTTACTGAATATAGGATCTCAGTAAAAAAAAATAACACATCAGTAAAGGGTGGTTAAAGTAAAGAAAAAGAGGAGAAGAGGATAAAAAAGCGAGGAAGGAAATCGATAGACAACACAATGGTCGGCAGGCGAGGCCTTCAACAGGGGACACAAGACAGGGAAGCCATATTTGGCTATAGTTTAGAGTTGAGCCTCTTAGTCTATCAATGAGGTCTTCCATGGACCTGACGTAGGAAATCTTACAGATTAGTGGTTTATAAGTAGGTAACATAGATTTTAAGTGTTTCGCAATGCAGATGCGTGTAGCAGTGCAGATCCCATGTACAAGTCTGAGTACACAACCAACCTCACCACAGTCTTTGTTACAAAGTAGTGAATGAAAGGGATACATTTTGTAAAAGTGAAGGTATCATCGTGACATGCACTTAAAAGTACATTTGTTCATAGTTATACAAACAGTTATCTTCATCACAGCAAACGGGTCCTTTAGCCCTCCTCCGCCACCCAAATCTTCTTCCCACTGAGAATTATAGCACATTTTCCCTCTATTGAACCCCTTTATTTTTAACACTGCAAATAAAGGCAAATAATAATTTTGTTGTTTTTGCTGATATGGCAACAATAGAATGTAGCCACTTTATTACCCACATCATGTCACATCTTTCAGATGGTAAGCTCATTTGGGCAGGACCCTCTTCATCTACTGTCCCCACATGTCAAATGGGATAAGTTAGACTTGTTTGTCTTGTTTCACCTATTTATAGCGCTGTGAAAGATTTAATTAATCTAACCCATAGAAAATATAGTTGGGAAAAAAATCTGACGTGGTCAAGTAATTATTATTTTTTTTTTAATACAATTGAGATGATGCTTAGAATGCTACAGTTGCATGCAAAAGTGGTGTATTTAATAGATATTTTCAAACTGCAGCTTTAAAATAAAGCAATGGTATTTACTTATTTCAAAATTATAGTCAGCTACGCTGTATTTCTTTTTTTTTTTCCAGTATATATTCATATGTGATCATTCCCAGATATAATGAATTACAAAATCTCGGTATCATATGCCCAGCATATCCAGATCTGACAGATAGACCCTATCTGAAATTATTTTCTGTTTCTAGTGCATTGCCCCTGTTTGGCTGGTCAGCAGAGATGGTTGCTTACCCACTGTGGTGACAAGCACCATTTTTAGCTTGTCTGCCATCATGCATTACAGCAAAAGCACACTGTTAGAGATTTACTAATTTAGCCAAACTAAAAAAAAAATTCAAATGTAACCCTATATTTGCTTAAAATTTTAAAATTAAAGGGAAACTATAGGCTAGGAATACAAAAAAATACCCTATAGTGCCCCCCTCGCTCACACGTTTCTCCCTCACAGTGCAGAAAGGGTTAAAAACCGTCTGTCACTTACCTGATTCCGCCTCCCACTTCTCCTTCCCCGACATCAGCCGACGTTGGAGACCTAATGTACATGCACATCAAGCACTGCGCTCGCATTAACACAACCCCATAGGAAAGCATTGAAGAAAACATGAAGACGTCCAGCATCAGTTATGTGACCAAAAGTCACCTAACGTATCGGGAACACCTCTAGTGGCTGTCTGGCTGACAGCCACTAGTGGTGGAGTTAACCCTCCAATGTAAGGAATGAAGTGAACTAGAATAATTATAATTGCATCATTAAACTGACAGGGATAATGAGTTGAAGTGGTCTGGGTGCCCATAGTGTCCCTTTAATTTCCAATATATTTTGAACTCCCAAGAATTTACACTTTAGTGAAAAACTGTCATTGCTAACAAGAAATTTAAACTACATTATATATTTATTATTGTGTATGCTAATGTGTACAAACATCGTAGCTGACAGTTTGTTTTTTTAAGTGTTGAGTGTTTTGAGCCTTTTCTAAAGAATGCTAAAATCTACTTTCTACTAAGAGAACAGGCTATTGACTATTGGGTCAGGGCCCAAAATTGAACCCTTGTGCTGCGTTATTTGATCCAGAATGGGTGAAACAGAACCATTATATTCATCAGGCTCATGTGTTTATTTTAACTGCACTGAGGAAAATATAAACCACTGGGTTAGGGAAACTTTCCACAAAATAGAAATCTGTCGAACTGAATAGCGGCTTTCACTAGACAGCTGATGGTGAAAATGTTTTGCATTTCTTGTGGAAAAAAAATGGATAAGTTGCCCATAGCATAGAAAAAATCTTACCTATTTAGCCGTTTCGTATCTTCTTCTGTCTTATTGTCTCACTCTATCAGCCTCATTGTCATATAGAGAAAAGCCATCACTCACTAAAGTGCATAGGTTACATCAGATACTATGGGGTCCTGACAGTTCTCTGCTGGTTGGGTGACATCACAGTCCTATACTTTAAAATAGCAACAACATAGTATTGTTGGAACCTTGCAGAGTCTTCAAATATGCCACTCTGCATTTCTGTGTAAAAACCTGCAAATCTGCAAAACTCACTTTTATTAGCTAAACATGAATATGTGTTCTTCACACAAGGGCGACCCTTGCATTCAGCTGTAGGTCAAAATATGTTTTGCTGACAGAATGCTTGCTAGATGTCTGCATATTGGCTCAAAATTTTTGTACAGCTGTTATTTTAAGTTGTGAACTAAAACCCACACATAATGATTTATACATTGCATTTTAAACTGTGTGGATAATAGAAATCTGCACGTTGATAACCTGGCCTTTTAGATAATTTTTATGAGAAGGTAAATCTGAAATCATTATATTTACATAGAAACATAGAATGTGACGGCAGATAAGAACCATTCGGCCCATCTAGTCTGCCCAATATTTTGAAATACTTTTTATAGTTAGGATAGCCCGATGCCTATGCCACGCATACTTAAACTAATTCACTGTGTTAACCTCAACCACTTCAGCTGGAAGGCTATGCCATGCATCCACTACCCTCTCAGTAAAGTAATACTTCCTGATATTATTTTTAAACCTTTGCCCCTTTAATTTAAGACTAAGTCCTATTGTTGTGGTAGGTTTTCTTCTTTTAAATATAGTCTCCTTTACTGTGTTGATTCCCTTTATGCATTTAAATGTTTCTATCATATCCCCCCTGTCTCGTCTTTCCTCCAAGATATACATGTTAAGTTCCTTTAACCTTTCCTGGTAAGTTTTATCCCCATATATACAAATGTATAAGAGAGATCTGACTTTTTTTTTCTCCAAGTGAATAATTAGTAAATATGTATGATTTACTAAAGATTGAGTGTATTTTTTATTTTGAACAGGCATCACATCAGAGAATTTAAAACAGAACATGTATTTAACCACAAATGCCTTTGGACATTTGTAAGCAAATATTATGTGAAATACAGCATTTTGGTTGTTATCGTAAAGGCCAAACCATAAGGCATATAGTTGTATTAATAGGTCATTGGTTATATTTTTCTCAGTGTCATGCTTTCGTGTTTGATCATTCTCACTGAGAATCACCAAATATAGTCATCTGCAATCTGAATTATCAGTGCTTTAGTGGCGACTTACCTTTAGTAAGGGCTCTTAAAGATCTAAACACATTTTATATATTTTGGGCAAAGCAGTTTATTTTATATAAACACAGAACTCTGTTCATATTTAATTAGGGTAACATCTTTGTGAAATGCTCATGAAAAGATTGTGTTGGAATTTCACTGAAGTTCTAACTCAGTCAAAATATATCATAAAGCAAAGTAAGGACTTCTTCGTCTTATGTATTTTTCCTATGCTTGACAAAAAGGTGGAGCTACTGCTTTCAAATTTTGCCAAGCCATGGGGAAAAGGCTTTGTCTCTAGAGGCCCCTGAGGTCTGGCAATATCTTCCATAAACATTAGTGTTTTACTATTGTGCATGCACAAGAGTACAGCACTGATGCTGGCTCCTTGCTGGCTCCTTGCTCGAGCTCCAAGCACTAGGAGCTGAAAAGGATGCACCAGATCAAGATGGTGGCAGCTGCGAGGCAAGTAAGTAAATATACCTTCCACTACACCTCCGGGGGTCTATGCGAAAAATGTAAAAACCAAGTTGACAGAGTCGCTTCAAGAAATTATAATCACAAAAATAATTATTTTAGATAACCTAATCTTACATAGACTTCAACGAAGGACATACTATTGTTGTAAATAAGTCAATTATCCTGCCAGTTTATAGATTGAAACAATTATCATTGTTGTTACTTAGAAAGATACGTTGGACATGTAGGAACAAAAAGGTGTTGAGGTCCCTGCCCTAACTAGTTGCCCTCTATGGAGAGTGGGGTACAATCGTACAAGAAATTAAAACAATCTATATACAGCTGGCTTTTTTTAAGTCTTTAAGCAATATACGCGGTTATGGTTGGATTTATATCACATTTTTCCTTACACATATAGGCGAAAGGTGTACCCTCTTTCCTTAAGTTTATCCAACTCTGGTATACCCACAGCCTGCTTGTTTCTGGTGGGATGGGGGTTGTAAAAATGTTATAATTCAGTTATTTTGTAATTCACTGCAATTTGATGCTTATTGCAAATACTATAATGATTTGTGGCTGCAATTTAATGGCACCCAGTTTTACAAAATCACCAACCAAGTTATCAAATTTGGGGGGAATAATAAACCTGTAGCTTATTTGCAAGATAATTATTAACCCATCTTGACAAACAGCTAGCGAAAAGATCCCTTAATTCTGTTCATCTCTCGACCACAGAACCGTATCGAGGAGACCAATTGTATAAATTGTGTAAATTACTTTTCCTAATTTTCTGTAAGTACGTACAATGTCTGCTTTTGCTGTAGTTAAATTTAAAAAAGTGATAAGCATAAGAGAATCATTTTCAAGACCACATGCTGGTATGACCTTCCTGAAGGTTTTTCAAGCACTGATGAGGCTCATTTTTATACATGCTCCTGTTACCACATCTGAATACTAAATGAAAACGCACGGAAAAGAAAATCTCAAGTGGTATACCTTTTTAAGTCGAGAAAGGCTTACCTAATGGTATTACATGACTTCTCCTTGAATGTTTTAATGATGAACAGAGCTTAATGTACAGTAAGTTGCTGTACTTTCGAAAGAGAATTCCATTGAATAAATGTTGATGTTTAAATGTTGTAGGTGCTCTATAGCACACAGCACACTGAGGTTTTGGATGATCAGATACATTTCTGCTCATTATAACAGCGGTAATGTACGATAAGTAAAATAAAATATGCTGCATAATATGATCTAAGCTTCAAACAAGCAATATAAGATTTGTCAAAACAAATAAATAAGAGGTGTAATAATGTACATATTGAGAAAGTATGTAATAAATATAAAAAAGTGTATTAGTAAAAAATGTATTTAAAAAGACTTGACTACTGCTCTAGTGCCATGTGTGGTTTAAACAGGTCAAATAAATATAGAGACATATGTATATGCCACAGACATTTTGTACTATGATCATTTTATTTTATCGTTACAGACATTGTTACAGACATGTGGTACGTATTTGTATTACAGAATGTAACTTAAAAATCTTCATTTTGTTTGTCATTCCTTGTTTCATATGTTGGTATCACAAATATGTTGTACATATTTGTAGTACATTGTGTTGAATAAAATTGAACTTTGTTCACTTATTTTGTGCTTTTCTATTGTTTGTTTATCTCGTGAGGAGCACAACAGTGTATCTGCTAGTATTAAAAAAAAAAAAATTGTTTATTCATAGTTCTGTCTTTTTAAATAAACATTCAAATAGCCATTTCATGACAACAGCTTTTTAGTACCTTTATTACAAGACCAATCATGTCGTTATCAAAGTTAATTTCTCACGTTTAGTGCAGAGACATATACTCTGTTTTTAAAGGACACGCAGGCCTATAACTTCTCATTTTCATGGAGAAATGAGCACATTAAAAAAAATGTATATTTTGACAGTTTTGACAAATTTTTTTCAAGGATAATTATTGTCAAATGTTGTTTTTTTTGTCCAAGTTTATTTATTTATGTTTTTACCATTAAAGGTTCATTAAAGGTTCCTTGAAAAAATAAGTGTCATACAACATAAAATTAAGTACGAGAGAAAAGCACACAACAGTTAGTAAACTGAATGACAAGCAATTGATTGCCAGCACGTGTCATCCCAACATTACTTCAGCAAAACATGTGTATGCTAAACATAAGCATAAGTTGTTAAAAAAAAAAAACACACAAAATTAAGGGCTGCCCTTAAACTTTAATGGCTGTTGGAGTGGTACTCAAAGGGGCATAAAGCGGTATTCTTATGAACCCCTACACACCTATTAATGTTTAATAGGGCAGACACAGAGTGCACTTGGACATGACAGTGTACAAAAACAAATACAAGCATATTACCAGAATAGCCCCCAGTCTTGGGGTGAAGAATCTAGGACCAGCAATTAATCTCTTATTGTATACATTTTCATCTTGAATAACTTTATTTTTTCTTTGTTTTTAACACTTATAGGTACAACATTGCAATTTTCTTGTGAATTTTGGAAACCTAATCTATTTCACGTTCAGTTATATCCCCAAATGTGTTTTCTGCTAGATCCCCGACTACTGAAATTTGGCAATCTGAAATACTTATACAAACTCTTCCACACGCATACATTAAAACGTACCAGACCCTCTCACAGGCTGTCAGGATTTAGTAGACAGAGCCCAGTATGCAGTAATAGATTGAGGAAAATCTAAGATGATGTACAGATAAGGTTGAGGCAAAGCAAAGTAAGGTTAGCCCAAGGTCAGGTCAGGCAGCACAGGTTCATAAATGGAGGTCAAGCCAAAGGTCAGATATCAGGAAGAGAGTATAGGAATATAAGAGCAACAGGAGTACAGCTGGATATGGCAAGTAGGATGGTAATACTGAACAATGATAGCTTGGAAGAGCAGGCTTTTTTTTACGAGAAAATGGAAACCCCCACTGCATTACTGGAACACCCTCTAGATTATATCACCCCTTTCCCTTTAAGTCATGCCTAAGGAGCTTGGCTGTGTGAGGACCCGTCCGCAATCCCCTGCACTAATCATAGTATGGGCCGGAATATGAGAGGCAGCCTCTTGTTTCATACCTGATCATGTCTCTGGCTGTAGCAGGAACAAACTGCACCGGGAGGTGTGATCAAGGCATTGCTCGCCAGTGCACCATAACCCGGCATCTCGCAGGAGAGGAGAGGCACTTGGCATGGGAGCATAAGGTGAGTGCCAGACAGAACAGGAGGCTGACAGTTCCTGGACTTGTTTTGTTAATTTTAAATTTAAACTGTCCCCTGTGTTTTTCCTGTTTGTTGAGAATAAAGCATTCAACTGACCTTTTAAATATAGCATTATTTTAGTATAAGCATGGTTACAAAATGACTGGCGTTACAGGCCTAACTGGACTTCTGTTAAGATGTCTTTTTTCAAAATATTACAATATCTACAAATATATAATATATAAAAATATAGCAATATTTTAAATATATATATAAAAATATTACAAAATTAAGTCTTATAGGCTCAATTTAATATTGTTACAGGGACACTATAGTCACCAGAACACCTACAGCTTAATGCATTTGTTCTGGTGAGTAGAATCATTACCTTCAGGCTTTTTGCTGTAAACACTGTCTTTTGAAAATGCAGTGTTTACATTACAGCCTAGTGATAACTTCACTGGCCACTCCTTAGATGGCCGTTAGAGATCCTTCCTGGGTCATGGCTGCCTAAAATGTATCCAAACATTCAGTATCTCCTCCCTCTGCATGCAGACACTGAACTTTCCTCATAGAGATTCACTGATTCAATTCATCTCTGTGAGGATATGCTGATTGGCCAGGGCTGTGTTTGAATTGTGCTGGCTCTGCCCCAGATCTGCCTCCTTGTCAGTCTCAGCCAATCCTAAGGGGAAGCATTGTGAATGGATCAGGCCACCACTTCTGATGAGGTCAGAGGAAGTTCACAGGCAGAGGCAGCAGCTTCAGACTTGAATACAAGTAAGATTTTACTATCTTTAGGGAGGGAAAGGGGGCAATGGGGGCTAGATAGTGGTTTTAACACTACAGGGTCACTGATACATGTTTGTGTTCCTGACACTATAGTGCTCCTTTAAATAAGCTTTTTAAATGATTTACTATTATCAAAAATATTTTAATTTAGGTATTATTGAGGTTATGGTTAGTGTAAGTGTTAAAGTCATGTAAAGGCCAATAGCCATCATGGTACTGTAGAGGTTAATATTTAGTATTAATCTACTCTGGGGGTTAATATTTAGCGAAATTTTAGTGTGCTAGGGTGATGTAGGTATTAATGTATAGATGTTAGGGTAATCTTGATATTAATGTATATAGCAGTGTAGTGAGTTAAGGTAATGTAAATGTTAAGATTTAGTAATGTAAGGTAATGTAAATGTTAAGGGTAAAACTTTACTGTAAGGACAGCACTGTGACATCGATGAGTTATAGTACTAGTTGGTAGTTATATAATTTTATTGCTGCCTGAGATTAGTGTGAGTTACAATACTAGTTGTTTATTTTATTTTGTTCCATCTGCCCTTGTTAAAATGATGGCACTCGAGAGTAGATTTTGCTAATCCTTTTATATTATTCAGCTTTCACTGAGGTGATAGGAGCTCATCCCTGGTGGTCTATTTTAATAAATCTGAAAAAAAATGAGTATTCCCTGGCTCTTCACGCAGTGTCTTTGCTCTCTTGCACAGTCTTGGGCCTTTTAAGAGGCTTAAAGCAAAAAGGGGAACATAGACACTGAAAGCTGAGCCCGTCACCCTCGCACAGCTCGGGGACACAATGTTCACTGATCTCCCCTATAGCTCAGAGCTTTACAGCACTATCGTACGCCGTCTAATGCACCTGCTCCAACAATGACTGCCACGGAGCTGTCTCTCATGGTGAGGCCCCAGTGCAAACATCTCCATGCCCCCCCAGGCCAGACCTGACTAAAACAACAATCAGATTGTAGCTATGACTTCAGAAAAGAGACATTTTCTCCTTTTGTGTCTTTTTACTACACTAACCAGCTTTCATTTACATTTACATTTGTCTCAGCAGTAAAAAAATATATAAAATGTTTGCCCTGTAGCATATTTGTGATTATTTAGAAACATAGAAACATAGGAACATAGAATGTGACGTCAGATAAGAACCATTCCGCCTATCTAGTCTGCCCATTATTCCAAAATACTTTTAATTTGTCCCTGGCCTTATCTTAAATCTAGGAAAGCCTCATGCCTATCCCACGCATGCATAAACTCCCTCACTGTGTTAACCTCTACCTCTTCAGCTGGAAGGCTATTCCATACATCCACTACCTTCTCAGTAAAGTAATACTTCCTGATATTATTTTTAAACCTTTGCCCTTCTAATATAGAAACATAGAATAATATCAAAGCATTACCAATACTTACAACCCTAAAAACCCAGCAGAGGCAGACATAGTAACAATAAAGTGAATACTTTAAAAGATGTTGTATATATGTAATAATTTAGATTTAAAAAAAACAAACAAAAAACAATATAATTTAATAAAATCAGCAAATATCACAGTAAGTAAAATAAATACCATTTGTGTCCTGAGTGATAAAACATTTTATTTTATGAATGCGATCTGACAGATCCAGAACGTAGGAACCTTATATTTGATGTTCAAATACTGCTTCAGGACTCAAGTCATGTCTCATAAGACAGTGCTGAATACACATTTAGAATTCAGGTTCTCTTGATGATAATTTTAAGCAGCATTAAATGCCACAGCAAAATATAGCCGAGACTCTATAATCTATATATATGTTAAGATTTATGGTGGGCTGACAAATGCATTTGAGACTTTTTCTAATTCAGTTATTTTTGCCCAAAATATATATTTTTTAACACACTTCAATTCATTGAGTTTATTCACTAAACAATGAATTGTATGTGACTGAAAACTAAACTAAAATGAGAATTCATTGTTTATTTCAAATTTAAAGCCAGAGTAGTTAGAAACATAGAAACATAGAAACATAGAATGTGACGGCAGATAAGAACCATTCGGCCCATCTAGTCTGCCCAATTTTCTAAAAACTTTCATTAGTCCCTAGCCTTATCTTATAGTTAGGATAGCCTTATGCCTATCCCATGCATGCTTAAACTCCTTTACTGTGTTAACCTCTACCACTTCAGCTGGAAGGCTATTCCATGCATCCACTACCCTCTCAGTAAAGTAATACTTCCTGATATTATTTTAAACCTTTGTCCCTCTAATTTAAGACTATGTCCTCTTGTTGTGGTAGTTTTTCTTCTTTTAAATATAGTCTCCTCCTTTACTGTGTTGATTCCCTTTATATATTTAAATGTTTCTATCATATCCCCCCTGTCTCGTCTTTCCTCCAAGCTATACATGTTAAGATCCTTTAACCTTTCCTGGTAAGTTTTATCCCGCAATCCATGAACCAGTTTAGTAGCCCTTCTCTGAACCCTCTCTAAGGTATCAATATCCTTCTGAAGATACGGTCTCCAGTACTGTGTACAATACTCCAAGTGAGGTCTCACCAGTGTTCTGTACAATGGCATGAGCACTTCCCTCTTTCTACTGCTAATACCTCTCCCTATACAACCAAGCATTCTGCTAGCATTTCCTGCTGCTCTATTACATTGTCTGCCTACCTTTAAGTCATCAGAAATAATCACCCCTAAATCCCTTTCCTCATATGTTGAGGTTAGGACTCTATCAAATATTCTGTACTCTGCCCTTGGGTTTTTACGTCCAAGATGCATTATCTTGCACTTATCCACATTAAATGTCAGTTGCCACAATTCTGACCATTTTTCTAGTTTACCTAAATCATTTGTCATTTGGCTTATCCCTCCTGGAACATCAACCCTGTTACCCTGTTAGTTAAACTAAGAGCATAGCTGGGAATTATTCCAGATTGACCTTAAAGTTGAAATTCACTTTAAATTCACTTTGAATTCTTACTTTAGTAACTAACCAACCCTATTACAGTTTTAAGTAATATGGTGTATGTGGCGAAAGTAACCTCGCCCCTGCAATAGACCTGGCTAAAATTCTTTAAACAGGCTCTGTTCGTGCAATTGGGACTATATAGTTTGTTTACTGAACAGCCGCACGAACCGGAGACCACTCTGGAGCTTGTTAAGTTTAATTGATACATTGTTGCAATTTCCACCTTAGTGGTCTAAGTGTTTGTCTGGGTAGCCGCAATTTCTATGGACGACCACGATGTGGCGGCCATCTTGTTCTTATGGACCAAAACCACGAATAGACTTCAGGGGGACTTTGCTGCATATGCCCTGGAACTATTTTTGGCATGAAAAATTTGTGGTTCCTGGTCGGTCCTCCAGCGGCACTTAGCTGCGATTCTATGGAACTATTTTCGGCTATGGGACCATGCCTGCGATCGGTCAAGCAAACTTCCAGGAAATTCCTGAACCCCTGAATGGATCTGGGTGATTTTGAGATATGTTGGTCACCCTGAGCAGGGCTATCAGGGGATGTAAGTTGTGGGGTTTTATGTATTTTTAGGGTACTTTTGGGGTGTTTAAAAAAAAAAAGTTTGTGTTTGCTGTGCTTGGAGATAATTGGATTAGAATTAGTACAGTTACTGATCCAATTATCTCCCAGGTAGAGGGGAGGGATTGAGTGCTGTGTGTGGGAGTGTCATGCCTTGTAACCCTACTTGTTATTGGTCTGTGAAGTTGCAAATCAGTCCCGCACAAGGTCCCTGTGGGCGTACCCCTTGCATGGGTATTGTCATATAAGGCCAAGTGTGGCTCCCATTAAACTGAGATTAGTTTACCCCTTCGTGAAGTCTTGGCTCATGTTTGGGGGATTGGAGAACTACAGTCACTCTAGGGATTGCTATATCACAATACCTGAGTATAATCACTAGCTCTTATAAGAGCTATTCCTGCTACACTATCTGGACTGGGAGAGTGGGTCTACCCACTGTAAGCTGGGTCCTGGTCTTGAGTCCAGGGTGCGTGGAGGATGGCAAGACCCCAACCAAGCTGCGGTGGTTTGTGGAGTCCACGGTGGTTATGGTGTCCCAGTACAGTGCTTATGGTACTTGCAAGTACTAGGAAGCAGTGATTGACTGAGGTACCCATCCATAAAATAACATTTTTAAATGTATAGGCAAATTAATTAATTGAAAATGTTCTGAAGAAGTGAAGCCCTATTACAAATAGTGATAGTACAAAACACACCACATCAAACATAGAAGTGTCACATAGAAGGTGTTCTTAAAAAAATACAAATAATAGCGTAGTTTATCAATATAGACTGAACAAAATTATAAATGCAACACTTGTTTTTGCCCGCATTTTTCATGAGCTGAACTCAAAGATCTAAGACTTTTTCTATGTACACAAAAGGTATATTTCTCTCAAATATTGTTCACAAATCTGTCTAAATCTGTGTTAGAGAGCACTTCTCCTTTGCCGAGATAATCCATCCACCTTACAGGCGTGGCATATCAAGATGCTGATTAGGTAGCATGACTACTGCTTAGATCTTTGAATTCAGCTCATGAAAAATGGGGGCAAAAACAAAAGTGTTGTGTTTATAATTTTGTTCAGTATATAGAAGATAAGTGCAACACAAATCCAAATAGGATACTCACATGAGTTTGAGCTAAAACTCTAGCTCAAGCATAATTTGCCATTGGGTCTGTTTAGGGCTCCGTATGTAGAAAGTGAGAAGTTCACATGACCTACTTACAATACGCAAAAGAACGCAAGCGATAACTAACTGAATAAGGCTTGTGGGTGTATGAGGGATGGGCAGTTTTAATATGTTTCTTGGGTAGATTGAGGAAGCCTTGTATAAGATGAAACGGATAACTGCAAACGTTTATATATAATTTTATAAATAAAACCTTGCTGAAGTTAATATCACACAGAATCTCCACTTTTCTCAGAGAAGGAAGAGTTCCTGGAAATAGTCCCTGTCGATGTGTACTGTTTATACACTCTGCAAATCCATTAGAGCTGTGTACAAATGATTCACCTCATGTGAGTCTATTGGCTTACCCTTCTAATTGCTTGATTATATGGAGCTACACTTATTTTTTACATTTTCACAATTTTATTTTATTGGATGGTAATAGGACAATACACAAAGCATGGTAGCAGCTGATTTTTAATCAACACAAATATATATATAGCATAAGCAGGGCAGGCTTTAGGACTTTAGGAGCCCTGTGTGGAAAATCTTCACAGCGTCCTCCCTGGCTACACGCCAGAATCCAATACGTCTCACCATTTATAACCTCTCATACTTATTAACCTCAAAGCAAAGAAATTAGAAAGCTCGGTACCCTGATGTGACATTCTCCTACTTCGGATACAAAATTAGGATGCTGTTTGATGGATAGCTCCCTAATTTGGTACACTTATGTGTGATTATGTGTCTATTTAAAAATGCCAAATTAGAGCACTCTTTAGTAGACTTTTGGGGGGGGGGAATTGTTAATGCTGTTGTGCTGGACGTGAAACATGCTCCTATTGGTGATTTTAATTTGCCAAAGGATTGTATTCACCCTTTTCTTTAACCCCTTAAGGACCAAACTTTTGGAATAAAAGGGAAGCATGACATTTTTTTTCATACTGCTGTGCAGGGCATGAAAAGTGCTCTATAGGTGTCTTAAAACCACTGTAGTTTTAAACAGCACTTTATACTCTGTGCACAACTGTTTTTTAAATGATTTTATTCTCCCTTTTCTTTAACCCCTTAAGGACCGGCCTTTTTTTGCGATGTTGTACGTTAAGGACCAGAGCGGTTTTAACACTTTTGTGGTGTTTGTGTTTAGCTGTAATTTTCCACTCTCTCATTTACTGTTCCCAGGGGCGGGCTGGGCCGGGGGGCAGGGAGGCAATTGCCCCCCAGGCCGCCCTAAATTCCTGTAAGG
>OW240921.1:87609563-87801731 GCA_933207985.1 Pelobates cultripes | reverse complement strand
GCACACTCAGTGTGCACCTTCCTATCACTCCGGCCGGCCACCGCGGACCGGAGTGCAGCTCGGCCACGCTACAGGGGAGGGGGTAAGAAGAGAGGGGGAAGGGGGGGGAGGGGGTAAGAAGAGGGGAGGGAGGGGAATAAGAAGAGGGGAGGGAGGGGAATAAGAAGAGGGGAGGGAGGGAATAAGAAGGGGGGAATAAGAAGAGGGGAGGGGGGAATAAGAAGAGGGGAGGGGGAATAAGAAGAGGGGAGGGGGGAGTAAGAAGAGGGGAGGGGGAGTAAGAAGGAGGGGAGATAAGAAAAAGAGGGGGGTAAGAAGAAGAAGGGGTGAGTAAGAAAAAGATGGGGGAGTAAGAAGAAGAAGAGGAGGGAGTAAGAAGAAGAGGAGGGAGTAAGAAAAAGAGGGGGGAGTAAGAAGAAGAAGAGGGGGGAGTAAGAAGAGGGAGAGGGGGAATAAGAAAAGGGGGAGGGCGGAGTAAGAGGGAGAGGGGGAATAAGAAAAGGGGGAGGGCGGAGTAAGAAGGAGGGGAGATAAGAAAAAGAGGGGGGTAAGAAGAAGAAGAAGGGGTGAGTAAGAAAAAGAGTGGGGAGTAAGAAGAAGAAGAGTGGGGAGTAAGAAGAAGAAGAGGGGGTAAGAAGAAGGGTGAGTATGAAGAAATGGGGGGAGTAAGAAGAAGAAGGGGGAGGAAGAGGAAGAAGAAGAAGGGGGGGTAAGAAGAAGAAGGGGGAGCAATAAGAAGAAGGGGGGTTAAGAAGAACAGGTGGGGGAGTAAGACGACCAAGGGGGGAAGTATGAAGAACACAGGGAGGAGGGGGGTAAGACGAACACAGGGGGTGTGAGGAGAACACATAGAGGGAGGAGTGAGAAGAGCACAGGGAGGGTGGGTGAGTGTGAGAAGAGACCGCTAGGGGAGGGTGGGGGAGAGGAGAGACCACTAAGGTGCAGGGGAGAGCTCTACGGGACAGAAGGGGCAGCTCTATAGGACAGGGGCCAAGACAGGGAGCTCTTTCACACTACGTGCACACACACACACACAATGCATCCCTATACATACACAGACACACACAACATGCTTCCCTTACACACAGAGAAACACACAATGCATCCATTACACACACACACACAATGCAACCCTTACACACAAAGACAATGCATCCTTTGCACACATACACAGAAACAGACAATGCAAACCCGTACACACATATGCAAACACACACACTTCTTTTCTTACATACACACAGAAACACAATGCATCTCTTACACTCAATGCACACACATACAGACACACACCTTGCAACCCTTATGCATACAAACACAGATTCACACAATGCATCCCTTACACACAACCAGAAACACATAATATACACAAATACACACTGATTCCACTACACACAAACACACTACATCACCTGCACAAACTGGTAACCCTATACACTACATACCATAAGCACACATATTAGATCCTCTACAATAACACATAACACATCCCCTACACACTCCACTCCCTGTGAGCGAACTCATGGGTGGGTGGAACTTATGAGTGGGCCTTATGGGCATACTCACCGTCAGGCCCTGGGGCCCAGACCTTGAGCTGTGTAAGGGGCCCCAAAAATGGAGCTGCTTCCAATTCTCCCAGAACATTGAATTTTGTGACCACAGCTGCAAACAGCCTCCAGAGATCCTGTTCTACACCAGACCAGTGGAGCCAAACTGCAGCCCATCATCATCCTCATCTGCTTGTAAGTAGGCAATCTAGTATATTATTAGTGACACTAATCTATAATGTACCTCACATTAAAGGGACACTATAGCTTAATGAAGTGGTTCTGGTGTCTATAGCTGGTCCCTGCAGGCTTTTTAATGTAAACACACACTGTGTGCAGCACTGGCGTTAGTTCATATGGGTGGGGCATTGTGATGTCACATGGGGGGGCAGCAAATTTTTATTTTGTCTAGGGCGGCAAAAATCCTTGCACCGGCACTGATCCTGGGCAGGTGCACCAGTCTACTGGTGACCCACAGGAGGGGAGTGCACTGATTGCACTGCACTCTCCTCCTGTCCAGCCCCATCTTTACCGCAGTGCAAGTGCCCTCTGCCCCTAATTTACAGTGGCTCACACTCACAACAAGCAGTGCCTGGAGCCGTGAAGGAGCGGGTATGGCAAAGAGCTACTGATTAGCATAACATCAATATCCGTTATAAAACCAGGAAAAGGTGGGCATGGATGGTGAACTGATTTGGTGGTGCAATGGGCCACTTGACTGGTTTTGCCCCCCAGGCCTAAGGCTGCCAGCCCTCCCCTGACTGTTCCCATACAAGTTATATATTGTTTTTTTTAAGGACAAAAAGGGCTTTCTTTTTTTTTTTCTTTACATACCATTGTATGTATTATGCCATATATTTTACTTTAAAAAAAAAAAATGTGGTGAAAAATGTAAAAAAAAACACATTTTTGGACTTTTACTTGAAAATTTTTATTTATCTACAAAAGCTGCTAAATAGATTCCAAATTTTGTCCTGAGTTTAAAAACACCCAGTGTTTACATGCTTTTTTGCAAGTTATAGGGCTATAAGTAGGAAATTGCTGTTTCAATATATATTTTTTTTTAATTTATCAAGAGCGACATTGTAATACTGTTATCTGTCACAAATCCCCTAATCACACGTCACATATACATATTTTTTTTTAAAGTAGACAACCCAGGGTATTCAATATGGGGTATGTCCAGTCTTTTTTAGTAGCCACTTAGTCACAAACACTGGCCAAAGTTAGCATTTATATTTGTTTGTGTGTTAAAAATGCAAAAAACGCTAACTTTGGCCAGTGTTTTTGACTAAGTGGCTACTAAAAAAGGCTGAACCCCATTTGCAATACCTTGGGTTGTCTTCTTTTGCAAATGGTATGCCATCATGGGGGTAATTCTCATTCCTGGGCTACCATACAGTTTTAAAGGCAACGTAACCAATCTGACAAATTTCAATAATAAAAAAAAAAGTAAAATCAAGCCTTATATTTCACCCTGTAACTTTCAAAAACACTATAAAACCTCTACATGAGGGGTACTGTTATACTCGGGAGAATTCGCTGAACACAAATATTAGTGATTCAAAACAGTAAAATGTATTACAGCAATAAGATCATCAGTGAAAGTGCCGTTTGTGTGTGAAAATTGCAAGAAACGTCACTTTCACTGACAATATCATCGCTGTGATATGTTTTACTGTTTTGAAAGACTAATATTTGTGTTCAGCGAAGTCTCCTGAGTAAAACAGTACCCCCCCATGCACAGGTTTAAGGGTGTCCTAGAAAGTTACAGGGTTAAACACAGTGCTAGCAAATTAAATTCTCTGGACTTTCGGCCTGGGTTGTCAGGCATGTCCCTCAAATTGCAATCAATAAAATTACTTAATTATGTAAAAATATTACATAAGTATGCACATAGAATTTAAATATATATACATATTTATATATTTGAAGTCTATGTGTATATTTATGAAATTATTTATGTAATTATGGTTATGGACATATGTATATTTCGTATTATTTTTATTTATTTATTTATACATAGATATATATATCATTTCATTCTAAGTGTATTTTGATATAAATATATATATATATATTAATATCAAAATACCGTTATAATAAAATTACATATATATATATATATATACATATATAATTTTTTTTAATTTTTAAAAATTATTTTTACTTTTTTAATGTATTTTTATTTACTTATTATTTATATTTTATAATGATATATATATATACAATATATATAGTTATTATATATATTATACATATACGTGTGAAATTTAATTATACGTGTTTTTTAATAATAATATATGTGTACATAAATATAAAAATGCACTTAGTATGACATTATATATATGATATATATACATATATTATATATGGATATAATACATGTATATATATCTTATATATACACACATATATATATATATTTTTTTTCACTGATTTTTTTTTAAACTTTATTTCTGATTTTCCACTTGCACAGACAGTCCCCCTGCAGGCAGATACACAGGCACCTATTGCGGTCATGTGATCGAGCGACAGGCAGTCTCCCTGGACCGGGTAACACGCGTGAACGCCGCCGGGGGAACGACGGCAATCAGGTAAGTACCCCAAGACCGTTATGACGGTTCAGGACCGTCATCGGTCCTCAAGGGGATGTTTCCGATGACGGACCTGAACCGTCAATGGTCGTCAAGGGGTTAATAATTGGAGAACAGACACAGGCATGCATATTTTTCTATATAGAGCTAAATGCAAGACAATGCCTATATACCAAGGCATGGCAAGCCTAAGCCTTTATAAAGTACCATAGGCAAGCCCATAGTTTTGCTATGCCTCTGTAAAAAGGCTAAGACTTACTATGTCTCTTTATAAAGGCCTGAGGGTGCCTTTTCCTCTATAAAGAGACATATGCATGTCTGGGTCTCCGTGTTACTGTGTTCTCAAATTTTGTAAAGAAAAGGGAGAATAAACTCCTTTAAAATCATTTGTACAGGGCGTGAAAAGTGCTGGCCAATACTACTATGGTTTTAAATATCACAATGCAGCACTTTTCACACTCTGCACATCAGTATGGAAAAAAAGTGTTTTTAAAGAAAAAGGAGAATACAATCTTTTAGCAAAGTGATATGCAGGGTGTGCAAAAGGTGATTAGTTGGGCTTAAGTAGAAAATGAGAAAGTGATAGCAGCAGCTAAAGAAAGGTAACATAAACAAAGCTCAGGGGCCTGACGGCATTCACCCATGAGAACTTAAAGGGAAAGTTTGGACATAATAACATCTCAATCTAAATCAATATATATATATTGTAATCACAAGAGCAGATATCACTAGACCTAAACGTAAATAGATAAGCATTGTATAAGAAAGAGTAGAGTATGGACATTAGAGAAGAGAAATAAACTATGATCTACCCTCAATGCAATATATAAATCAAGTCTCTCTATCCATTTTAGCTTGTGCCATTTCTCCATTCTCAATGGCCATTTTATCAATATCATACTGTAACTTTAATCATAAATTCATCAAGTTCAATAAAAGCTATGGAACCCAGACCTTGAGAAAAGAATCCTCTTTCTCTTTTGGCCCATGTGACATCTGTCTGTATTTCTGCCTGTCTATTTAATCGAATAAGGTGGAAATTAACTACGAGGTTTATTAGTTAAATATTTGGAGGACCAGCTAGGTAAGTACTGAACACATTTTAATACCTTTATGTTTTTTTGAGTGTGTAGAGGGTACATTGTGGATGCATGTTGTGACCTGTTTAGTAAGAAAAAAAAACACACTTTTGATTGATCTATTTTCTAGGAATTTGGATCTTATAATAATTAAATCAAAATGTGTAACTTAAAGAACAATGACATGCTTGGATTACAAGTTTACTTTAAATGGGACATGGCTACAGGCTAGTAGTGTATGACCTTACTGATATCACCTTTCCGTTTGTTTCTGATGTTACACTGCTATACAGTTTCACCAGGAATAGCTCTCTACAATACTCCAGAGCAAGTCACCAAAATGAACATCAGTGTGTCTGCCTGTCTAATACACTGTATATTCTCTATTGGTCATGTTTGGGTCAGCATAATCATCGGATAGAGTTATAAAGTCAGTGAAATAATTACACATATTATAACAATTCTTTGTGATAAAACCTAGGCAGATTTCTTCTTGCTGTGCCAGTTTTGACCTCACCAACAACAACGTTTTGTGTCAAACAGAATAATTTAAAGATATTGTGTGTGTGTGTGAGTTTGGGTTTCTGAAAAAGCTTCTAGTTATCTTGTCATCTTGTCTGAAATTGGGTAGATGGATTATACAACTGGTTGGCCTTTTGGAAAATTATCTGTTACAAAGAACTGACCCAGATTTCATTTAAAATGCCAGCGAGCTTCACAAGTGGCAATGAATGGTAAAATACAGAATTGTTTTATAAGTGATTTGTCCCTGCATGTTTGTAGCCACTAGGTGTCAGAATTGAATAACTTTTCAGCACAAGATTCACTACGACCATGTGGAAACATGGCTAAAAAACCTAGATAGACAAATTTTTAGTGGTGTTCAGCACTGTAAGGATCAAATAGAAACATGCTTCCTAACATACCTGATTTTGTATAGTCCAGATTTTTGGGTCATGTCCTGATCTAACTTTGTTTCCTGGTGTTCTACCAGGGAACTGTTCCCAAATAATTAGTGCCAGTGCACTAGAGTGTTGCTAGTGCCTGAAATAGTGCTTCCTGCATGGCAGCCCACAATGGGCTGGCCTGGATGACTGACATGCAACTTGGCGTCCATTCATGGGCAGTGCCAGTGATATGATCGGATTAATGGACCAAACCTTTCCTCTACCGATTCACCAAGTACCAATGTTGAGAAGAATGTAGAAAAGATGTGTTACAAAGCTAAGTAAAGGGCACTAATGGCACAAACTTATTCCTCTAGTGCAGGGGTTCCACATCTGTGGTATGTGTACCTCCAGGAGTACAATCCAGTTCCCCTGAGGGTACGTGAAAAAGATTCAATTATGGTGGTTCTAAAGATGCAACCGCAATGCACAGGTTGGGTCTATCGGGTGGCCCATGCACATAGGGCCAAGTGATAGACATGTGCCATGAGGGACCTGGTCGTGCGCTGTGGTGCTTTAACAATGCAACCAGGCCCCTTCTTCTCTGCAGGGATAGCTGAGAGGAAGTGAGAGCTGGTCACTTCCATTCTGCTGAAATAGACCAAACCATCTGGGAGGAGAGCAGGAGGAGAGAAGGGCAAGGATAGGAGCAAGCATCTAACTCCCAACAGCCCCAGCCAAAACAGAAGCCACCCTCCTGCACTCAATAGGTAAGAAACTGGGGGGCGGCTAAAACTGTATGTGCTTTTTTTTGTGTCTGTGTCTGTATTTATGTAGTATTTGTATCAGTGTATGTCTATCTGTGTGTCTGTGCATCTGCATGTGTGTCAGTGTTTGTATCTGTGTGTCTTTGTGTAATTTTGTGTGTGTCTGTATCTGTATATATATCAGTGTTTGTATCTGTGTGTCTGTGCATCTGTATGTGTGTCAGTGTGTGTGCCTGTGTATCTTCTTTTTTTTCTTTTGAGAAATAGATCAAGAATGGTATATGTAATATTGTTTATTAAGGATATACCTTTTTCATAATATTTTATTTCTCTCACCCCCCCCTTATTATAAACATGCTTCTATTTATAAATACCCTCCCTTAACCCACCCCCATAATTATATTCCATGACAAACATCTTCTTTTATTATTTAGTTTTCTCTCTAGCTTCATTTTGTTAGACTCGTCTAAGAATTCTTTTGTGAGAGATTATACATTTTCACCCTTACTATTTTCGCAGCGAGAATTAAATAACATTTTATTGTTTGGAGAATCTGATCACTAAACCATTCATATCCCATACTATCATTCATTCATTCCTTAAATTGCGGACAGTGGAGAGAGAAGGAACCTTCAAATCTTCTTCTACATAGTTTATTTAAATTGACTTACATTCTTAACGTTTACTAGCCAATATTTGAGAGAATTTGATTTTTCTTTAAACCATATAGACCATTTTTTCCAATATCCTTTCAGTCCCATTTTATTTTTCAAGTAATAACCCCTTTCCATCAGTGCTTGATGTTCTATCTGTAGGAAAATATCTTTAAGATATCCTCCTCTGTCCTCCATTTTCTTACCAACTGAAGCTTGCTGGCTAACAGCATGTGTAATATTACTAAAAGTTTTGTCAGGCCAACATAAAATATTGCCATTGCCATGTTTGGTTGTATTTTTGTATCTGCTATGATAGATATTAGAAGAAATAGTTTAGCCCAAAATGTTTCAATGTTTTTACATTCCTACCATATGTGGGAGTATGAGCCTTGTAATTCCAAACACCTCCAACATTTCCCATTTCCTCCATTGATCTTTTTTAATCTAACCGGGGTTAGATACCATCTTAAAAGAACTTTGAAGCATACTTCTAGTAAACCTATTTAATGGGTAGCAGATTTAATTAACTTAATCGCATCAATCCATTGATTTTCCCCTATATTAATATTAATGTCTTCCGCCCATCTTTTTATAGGGGCCATCATATTAAACTCACACTGATTATCTATGATATTGAGGGTTAGCTTGCTGTTTCCTCTTCCATCCTATTAGCAGTTCTTCCATCCTTTTGTCTTTTATGAGATTTTTATTTAACGTTTCATTTTCCAGATAGTTTTTAATCCTCAAGTAGTTGAATAACTCCTTGGATTGGAGATTGAATAACGAATTAATATCTTCAAACGATATGATCTTGTTCTCTTTAACTCTTTATGGTGGTTCTGAAGATGCAAGCGCAATGCACAGGTTGGGTCCATCGGGTGGCCCATGCACATAGGGCTAACTGATAGACATGTGCCATGAGGGACCTGGTCGTGCCCTGTGGTGCTTTAGTCTTGTGTAAATCTTATTCCCCCAACTCTCCAGTCTTTTAAATTAATACTCCCTATTAAGATTTCTAGCACCTCAATCAGTATACAGTCATTAATATAATATAGTGACAGATATTTATTCCTTAGATTTTTCCAAGCCAAGCTTAAATCTTTAATTATAGGATTACTAATAGTTCTGTGGGATTCTAACATCCAAAACAGGAGTCTTAGGTCTTTACCTGCAAATTTATATTTTTCTATTTTATATTTTTGCCACTGTTAATGTTCTTCCCATTTACACCATTTAACCATATGTGCCAACATAATTGCATTATGAATTTTAACCACATTTGGGGAAACTAGATCTCCCTCCCTTTCTCCTCTAGATATCACTCCAAATGCCACTCATATAAATTTATTGAGTACTTTTTGAAATTCCATTAAGATTTTCTTATCTACGGTAAAGGGAATTGATCTGAATATAAAGGATAGTTTTGTTAAGATGTAATAATTAATTATATTTATTCTTCCTATCCATTAAAACGTGATCCTTTTCCACTGAGCTAATTTATTTTTTAAATTATTTATCAATTTTTTATAATTAGCTTCCATCATTACTTTTTTTAAAGGATATCTTAATTCCAAGAAAATCCATCAAAATTTGTTAAGATTTTTTAACTTCTCTTTATCCTCTTGATTGATATTTGAAATTTTAGCTTGACATTTACTTAGATTTTATAAAAGGATACTAATGAAAATCTTTGAATAATGATATGATTGGGTCAACCAAGGTAAAAAAAATATCATCCGCAAACAATAAGATCTTGAATTCTCTCAAACCTATAACTGGCCCTTTTATTACTTTATTTTCCCTCGCATTTTGAGCCAAAGGTTCCAAGGATAAGGTGTTAATCATTGGGGCCAGTGGGCAACCTTGCCTTGTATCATTAAAAACTGTAAACCAAGGAGACTTTATCCCAGAGCCTACAATACGTTCACTTGGTGATTTATATAGTGCCCATAAGGCTTTCATAAATTGGCCTGCATGGTACCACCACTAGACTCAATATACTGCATTACATTTATATTCTTTCTTACGTTATCTTCTGCAGTTCTACCTGGGATAAATAATCTTTGATCAAAATTAATTAACCTTGGTATTAATTTTTTCAACCTATTGGCCCTAATGGCCGAATAGATCTTGGTGTCCACGTTGATTAGTGAAATAGGTCTAAAGTTCTTTATTAGTGCCCAATCTTTCCCTGGTTTTAAAATTGGAGAGATATTAGCTGTCAACAATTCATTTGGCATTCCCCCCTTCTCAATAATCTCCATAAAAGCATCCCTTAGATAATTTCCTATTTGATTTTTAAATATTTTGTAAAATCCATTGGAAAAGCCATCAAGGCCTGGGGCCTTATTGATGTTATGTTTTTGAATAACTTCCTTAATCTCTTGTAACAATATCGGTTTATTCAAAATAGAATTTTCTTTTTCAGTAATTTTAGGTAGTTTGACATTTCCCAGGTAATCTATTACCTTTTGTCTACATTCATTTGAATTATATAAAGAGTTTCTACCTAATCCATATAGGTTTTCATAAAATTTTGAAAATAACTCCCCGATTTTTTGGGGATCTAGTACTACCTCCCCTTGTTCCACAATTTTGTTAATCATATTTTTTTTGTTTTGAGATTTCAATTTATTGGATAGGAGTTTGTCTGCCTTATTGCCTTGGATATACCAAGTTTGTTTTAATTATAACAAGTTTAGGTTTAACCTTTATATACCTTTGAGTTTAATTAAAGGGACACTATAGTCACCCAGACCACTTCCGCTCAATGAAGTGGTCTGGGTGCCAGGTCCCTCAGGTTTTAACCATTTACATGTAAACATAGCAGGATTAATCCAACCTCTAGTGGCTGTCTTCCTGCGAAATATGCATCCAGCGTGCAGAACATCCATAGGAAAGCATTTAGAAATGCTGTTGCGCGTGCGCATTCCGCTCCACTTTAGAGCTGACGTCGGTGGAGGAGGAGAGGCGCCGGATTAAGGTAAGCTGCTGAAGGGGTTTCAACCCCTTCAGCGCCACGGGAGGGGGACCCTGAGGGTGAGGGTCCCCCAAGGATGACATAGTGTCAGGAAAATGGGTTTGACTAAAATATGTTCATGTATGAACCTTGAAGGATTTTCTTTATTTCTATTTTCTAGTTGAATAAATGTTATCTGTAATTGTTGATATGATAATCCTCCTTTTCATTTTTCTATTGCTCCTATTTTTATAAAGTAACCCCTCATTACAGCCGTAAAGGCACACCATAGCATTCCTTCAGATATTTGTTTTTTGTCATTTTATTTAAATACAATTCTATTTCTAATGAGATTTCCTGTTTAACATGCCTCAATTTCAATAAAGACTCGTTCAGTCTCCATTCTTGTTTTACTGCCTTTTTATTCGAGTTTATAGTAAAAATAGCTGGTGCATCATCTGACCAGAAGGCTGTGGAGATTTTACAACTCAAATCTTCCTCAAATAGAGAAACTTTAACCAAAAAAGAGGTTTAAATAGGAAACGAAGGGGATAGAGTAAAATGTATAATCCTTCTTCTCTGGATTTAATGTTCTCCAAACATCTAGAAGGTTATGTTCATTAGAAAATCTTTTCGCTCTTGTTCTGTGTTTACTATTTCAATTTTTCCCTTTTTAGATATTTTTAGCCATATCCACATCACTGATTGAGTTAAAGTCACCTCCCATTACTAATTTATCTTGGGAAATTGTATTTACTAGTGTCATTAATACTTCAAAAAAATGTTATTAAATGATCATTTGGGGCGTAAACATTAGCATTGGTAAAGAGTTCCTTATTGATTGTGCAAACTTATAACATATCTCCCTTCTTTGTCTATTTCTTTGTGAATTGTCTCCAAAGATATTGTTTCTCTAATTAAAATCAACTCAGCTCACATGGTTCCAGCTAATCTCAAGAAAGATATCCTGGAAGACATTAGCCTAGTTTTGCCTATGATTGCCTCCCAGGATATAGTTGAGAACCGGACCTATGCCTATGATGATATATCTGTTATTTTAAAGGCTAGGGATCTGAGACTCAATAGAAAACTGTCTATCCAAGAATTTGTACTGGCATTTGGGATATACAGGGATGTCCTATGCTCAGTTCATCCTCATAGGAGAGCGGAATTAGATCTTTACATGCACAAGCTGGTGGACTTAGGGCACAAATACGGTGGTACAGGATTTTATGACTACTATCCTTTTTAGCAAAAGTGTCTACGACTCTTACCTAGTTTAACGTAAGAACAGACTGGAGCCAACTGGATACAGAGCTATTCTGGTGACACTTTGCTGGACTAAGGATACCAGCTTGTGCAATTTGCACATCCACTACTTACACAGCCAATCTGTGTCCAAACACACCTGAAGTCTCTCCTAAACTTGCCACCCCTAACACTATGGCAAGAAATGACAAACCTGTCAAAGATAAACTCGGACGTCAAATTGTGTATTTGGGTAAATCACAGATATGCAACAATTTCAATGCAGGTAACTGTGAATATAGTGCTTTTAGGTTGCTACATGTTTGTTCCCACTGTTTCAGAGCACATGCAAAGACAATGTGCCCACATAAAATGTATTCTAAGCCATACTTGACCTCTGTAAATGTAGATACAATATCTGATATGCTAACCACCCACCCTTCAAAACACTTGGTTAAGTTCTTAGTCAAAGGTTTTAATCATGGATTCCATAGGGGTATTATTCACATGCCCGCTGGCATAAAAGAATGCAAGAACTTACAAACAACTCTAACAAATCCAGAGGCTGTAGATACACTCTTGCAACAAGGTTTTTTATTGGGTCCTCTTCAGAGTCCTCCGTTCTCTACATGGAGGACAAACCCAATTGGCATAGTTAAACGGAAATATTCTTTGAAAAAAACACTGATAATAGATCTTTCAGCAACACATTTCACAGCAGTCCCTAGTTTAAATTCCATGATTCCCTGTGACATTTGCATATTTGGACTTAGCAGAGTTATTAATTGTTGCTCCCTCTAGGAATAGCTACAAGGTAGCCTTACTGAAAGCGGACTAAAAGTTCAGCTGTAGCGGAAGTTGGGGCAGTCGGTGTCTTTGGTAAATGCAATATACCATCCATCTTTATCATTTTTTCCTGCCTGGGTGGCATTAAAGCCACAAAAGAGACTTCTGATGTAGTGTGGCATTTCCTCAGGGCCTGTAGCTTTAGGGACACCTCTAAATTTAAAATTATAGTGCCTTCTCTGGTCCTCCAGCATCTCTACTCGGTCCTCTGTGGCCCATTGAGCACGTTGGATCTCCTCCAGCCTCAGCTCCACATTAGCCAGCCATGAATCCTGGATGCAAGTCGTTGCCTTTAAAAGGGTAATTCTTCCATTTTGAGAACGGAAGGGGCATGATGATGTGGTGATGCACGCGCTGTAAGGAGGGGTGTAGCCGACGGAGTGGAGTTGACTATCCTGAGTTGAAGCTAGCGGTTGAATAAGCATGGCTTAGAAGTAATTACAGGAGGCCAAGTGCGCCCTGTGAAAGAGGCCGAACACCAAAAGGCTAAAATTCAGTGAGTGCTCAAATGTGTATTGGGGGAGAGAACGGAGAAGGCTTTAGTGTCGATGAGAAGTTATTTAATCTCTGAAAAATTCAAATGTACCTGTTTGGCAATTGAGGTAAATAAATCGCGGAGTTTCCTGTGGATGGAGTTTGTGGGCTTTAACACCTAAACCCGCAACGAGAGGGCAGAAAAAAAAAGGAAAAAAGGGAAAGGAAGGGGGGAAACGATAGACTCCCTGCAGCAAAACGTAAGTTGACTATTATATACATAATACAGCAGACTGTAAAAACCAATAGTCTTCAAGGACTGGTGGTTCAATGAATTATAGAGATGTTAAAGTATGAAAGTCTAATATGGCACAGTTTCTACTGGGATCTAAATTGGTCAGTCTACTCTGCTATTCCCCCCTGCTGCTTTTCCTTAATGCCTTTGGCAATATAAAGGAGGTCAAATTGAAACATTGTGGATCTTTGTATAAACCAGTATCTTTAATACTAATTATCCAAGAACAATAGAAAAGAAAAAAAAGGGGAATTGAAAGCAAATCAGTCTAACTGAAAAGTATAAAATGTGCAAATAGTTAAGTGAGGAGGAAGGAGAAAAATATAGTAAAAAAAAAAAAAGACAAATTCCATGACATTCTGCAAAATAGATTGTTTGCTTAAATCTTGGGTTAATTGTGACAAAGGTAACGCAGGTCAGAATAAATCGAAATAAGTGAAAATTTAAAATCACAAATGGCCACAAAAAAATATCACAAGATACTTAAACTTCAACAACAAAAAAAAGACAAAAAAGAACAGCATCAAGGTTAAAGCCTCACAACATTATTCTCTCCACAAAACCAAAGAGAAACGCACATTAATTTTTTTTGGGGGGGGTGGGGGATTAAACAAAGAAATCAAAAATGAAATAAATCAGCTATCAGTCAAGATTCAAAAGATCGAGGGTCAACACGTAGAAATTGATTTCGCGGTCAATAAAATGAAAGAAGAAAATTTTATCAAAAATGTCTAAATTAGATCTTAGGATCAATGATTTTGAAGATTGTTTAAGAAGGAAAAATTTGAGATTCCGCAATTTTGAAGAATCTACTAATAAAGAAGATCTGAGACACACCGTAAATATATATATTTTGCCGCCTTAGGCCTTTCATTAAATGTCCAAGAAAAAGGATTGAAAGATGCCATAGGTTGAGTAAACCTCAAAATATCTCATCAGATTTTTCTAGAGATATCATTGCCTGCTTTTACTCCTATGAATTTAAAGAAAAAATATTAAAGGATCACTATAGGGTCAGGAACACAAACATGTATTCCTGACCCTATAGTGTTAAAACCACCATCTAGCCTCCCTGGGCCCCTCATGCCTCCATAAACATAGCAAAATCTTACTGTATTCAAGCCAGAAGATGTAACTCTGAATGCTGTTTGCCTAAAAAAAAACAAGCAGTCTGCTGACATCATCAGAAGTGGTAGCCTGATCCAATCACAATGCTTCCCATAGGATTGGCTGAGACTAACAAAGAGGCAGATCAGGGGCAGAGCCAGCACAATTAAACACAGCCCTGGCCAATCAGCATCTCTTCATAGAGATTAATTGAATCAATGAATACACATATTAATTATATTTTTTATTTATTAACATTTTTGTTTAATTTTACATATGCAGGGAGACTGAGTGTCAGTTCAGGCAGTCCCCCTGCAGGCAGCACAATGGATGCCTCTAGCAGTCATATGACCGCTCTTTCAGAGCGATGACATGGTCCTTCTGGGGCCTAATTTGCCAAGGGGGGACTGTCTGGGCTCTCAGACAGTCCCCCCAAACCAGGAGCAACACTGATCACCGGTGGGGGAACGGCGGCGATCGGGTAAGTATTAAGGACTGTTTTTGTCGGACGTACCTAGTATGTCCGTGGTCACTAAGGGGTTAAATTAATGTCAATAAATGCACAGGGTCTAAATACATCAGCAGAAAGGCGTATGATATTCAACTCTTTTAATGTTGAAAAAAATCCAATAGGTTTCATAAAAGAAACACATTGGCAGTTAAATACACCCCAGAAGTGGAGAGGAAATAAGTTCCCAACAAGTCTACAAGCATCATTAGAAATTTTTTTAAAAAGAGGTGTAGCTGTTATCTTTTCAAATCAAATAAAAGTAGATATAATTTATCAGGGTGCCGATCCAGAAGCTAGGTTTTTAATAATTGTTTGTAAGATAGATAATAGTATATTCACTTTAGTAAATGTATATTTACCAAATACCAATCCTATGTAGTTATTTTCAAAGATAATAAAAAAGGTTCAGAAGATATCTAAAGGCATATTAATTATAAATGTAGACAAAAAATTGTGTATAAGTGGAGCGCTGATAAAATAGAAAGAAAGGAGAGTAGGGTAAAGGTAAACAAAATAGGAAACCTAACAACCTATGTAGTATAAAACATGTACATAAATAAAATGTACCCTTCTCTCCTAATAGATCAAAACTGATTTAACTAGTACACTCAAAGTAGATAAAAATAAACAAATGAATTTATTAATAAAAAGATAGACTAATATAAAGAGAAAACATTAAATCTCACATATAATATGTCTATAACAAATAATTAAACAACAGCCGTAAAAAAGTCATAAAAAAGTCCAGACCTTATTAGAATGCTCGGCGTCCCGAGTCAGCAAAGATGTATAAATGCTGAAAAAATAAGTCAAATAAAAGTCCTCTTTATAATCCAGGTGATGGCTGATAATGGTGGGAGTCAGACCTCTCCAAACGCGTTTCTCCGCTTTGGCGGCTTTTTCAATGGATGAGGTCTGTGTCTTTGTGTTCGCTTATATAGCGGTTTGCCGGCATTAATTAGAACCCGGCAAATACATCAGACAGTGAGTGTAACAAAAGTAACTTCTCTGAAACAAAATAGTTTCACTGTATCAGAACAGCTCAGGAAAGTTATCCCTTATTTGGATCGGCATATTATATTATTCCTCTTTATTTACTACTGTTACCATAGTAACGCCCGCCCAAGCAGGTTTAAATGTAACTGCCGTTTCCAATTGGTTAAAAAAGACGGAAAACATGAAAGAGAAAGAAGACAGAATTACAAAAGTGTTAAAAAAAAAAAAAAAAAGTGAATGGGTGTTGCAAATATAACTTCTATATGCTCAAATAGTTAAAATATATCAAAACTCGATAACTGAGAAAAAGTACTCTTTACTTAATCATTTGATCTGCCCATCACATTACCATTTTGTGTATGCTCCCGTTACTATAGTAACGATTGTATGAGCAGGTTTAACTTTATCTGCCATATTTATGTGACGTAGGATGACAGGGAAATGGAGAAATCTATTATAAAAAGATGGTAATAATGGAATAGGGATCTCTCATTATGTCTACTCCTGTTGATAGAATAAAGAAATTTCCATGTTACAACTTGGATCACAATTTTAAAATATTAGGGCGATCTAACAAACCTAATGTTATAGCTTACACTAACGCTGCTTGGTATAATTAGATGAGAGATTCTAAATCTCAAATAGTATCCATAAAAACACTTAAAGGGGGAAATTTATCCCAAAAAATGACATAACTCAAATTCGGCATTTAATCCCTTAGGCTGCAACGTATCAAGTTGATATATCCATTTCATTTCAGTAATGCCCAGTTGTTTAGTATGGTCTCCTCCTCTCCAATTTTTATTCACTCTACATATCCCCTTAAAGTTCAAAAGGCTCATATCCGAATTATGATGTTGTTTAAAATGGGCTGATACTGAATGTTGCATATAGCCTTTCTTTATATTCAACATATGTTCTCTAACTCTAATATATAGTTGCCTTTTTGTTCTTCCCACGTACTGGAGCCCACATGGGCACTCCAGTACGTATATTACGTTAGTGCTTTGGCAGGTGATATGTTCTTTTATTTTAAAAGATTCCATCTTTTTCTTATTGTTTTTGTTAGTAACTTCAAATACGCCTTTTGTTTGTTTAAACCTACTTTCTTTGCATGAAATGCAGTCCAGGCAATAGAAGAAGCCATTTTTCTTTGTTATAGTTGGAGCGTTTCTACCTTTATGGTGTTTGTTAGTTATTTTTCTACTTAAGTTCGGTGCGCCCCTAAAGATAATCTTCGGTCTTTCCGGTAAAATACTGGCCAGAATTTTGTCTTTTTTCAATAGATGCCAGTGTCTTGTAAGAATCCTTTTTAATTGTAGGTTTTCTTTATTGTAATTCAAGATAATTGATGGAAATTCTTCTCCTAATTTTTTCGGTTGTGATTTATCTTTATTATTCAATAGATTAATGCGGTCTAAATGATCAACTCTACATAGTGCCTCCTCTATTTCATTGTCTTGATAGTTTATAGCATATTAATTATAGCTGGTGATTTTAATTGCGTATTGGATTATAAAATGGATAAATGGATTGGCTTCCTATAAAATATAGAGCTCAATTTAAAATTCTGGTTCTTGCTTTCAAATCTCTACATAATGCTGCTCCCACCTATCTATCCTCCCTTATACACAAGTATGTCCCATCTAGGCCCTTACGATCTGCTGAAGACTTACGTCTATCTTCTGTCCGTACTCCCACCTCTGATGCTCGCCTTCAAGATTTCTCAAGGGCTGCACCGTTCCTGTGGAACTCGCTTCCCTCCTCCGTTAGATGCTCACCCAGTCTCCACTCCTTCAAAAAATCGTTAAAAACCCACTTCTTCATAAAAGCGTATCAATTAAACTGTTAATAGCTCCTGACTGATTCCTCTTCTGCAACTGTCACTAGTCTAATACTATCCTTACCTTTTTGTGTCATTTTACCCCACTCCCTATAGCATGTAAGCTCATTGAGCAGGGCCCTCAACCCCTCTGTTCCTGTGTGTCCAACTTGTCTGGTTACAACTACATGTCTGTTCGTCCACCCATTGTAAAGCGCTGCGGAACTTGATGGCGCTATATAAATATCATAATAATAATAAAATATCTCAAACCCCTGTTAAAATTGATAAAAGGGTAATAAAACAATCTAAGAAATTAAATTAAAGTTTATGCAGAAGATTTGAATTCTATGATGCATGGAGAACTATATATCCATTAAGCAGAGACTATACTCATTTAGCTAATGTACATGGATCCTATTCTACAATAGACATGTGTTTAGTCAAAGCAAATTCTATTCCTCTTATAAATAAAATAAAAATTAAAGATAATCTCTGGTCAAATCACAGTTTTATTCTAATTGAATTGGGAAAATCACCAGTTCATGGTATGAAAACTTGGAGATTAGATTAGAATTTTTAAAATTACCAAAATAATTTTTTGAGGGAAATGACTCACCAGATATCTTACAATCTGGTGCATGCACAAGGCTGTTATGAGGGGATATTTAATTAAAATGGGGAAAATAGCCAAAATAATAACCAAAATAATAAATTAAGGGGAATTATCAGACCTGTATATATCCTTTTATAACCTCTCAAATTCAAATAAACTACAATAAACTACAACCTACTAGTAAAAAAAGTTATTTGAACTTTAAAATAAAATAAATGTAAAAACAGAAGAAAAAATTAAAACAACTTTAAATAAAATTCATTTAAATAATTATTATTTCGGTATGGGAGCTCGTAAGAATTTAACAAAAACATTGCAAAAACAAAGATCAAGGAATAGGATAGGATAGACAGATTAATAGATGAGCAGGAAATATACACTACCCCGGAGAAAATAGAATAGTTTTTTTACAAATTTAAAGTAAACTATACAACCTAGAACTAAATCCAAAAGAGAGCGATATACAGAATTATTTAGCAAAAACAAATAGAGATGTAAAATTATTAAATACAAATTTTACACCTACTGAAGTTGAGAGACAAATAGGCTGGATATGAATAAAACTCCAGGTCCTGATGGATTTAGCAACCTATACCATAAGCTAATTAAACCTACTTTTATTCAACCTCTGATGTCTTTGTTTAACCCCTTAAGGACACGACATGTGTGACATGTCATAATTCCCTTTTATTCCAGAAGTTTGGTCCTTAAGGGGTTAATGAGATAGCAAGGAAATCAAATCCATCAAAAGAGCTTTTGCACTCAAATTTTCTGCCAATACTAAAACCCCCCCAAAAATGGAACTGATGTAAGCAATTATAGACTAATTTCCCTGATAAATATGGAATGAAGTTATATGCCTCCATCATAGCAAAAAAAAAAAAAAATCAATAATTAAAAAAATAATACAACCAGACCAGATAGGTTTCATTCCGGGGAGGTCTGCAAATAAGTGTACAAGAAGAATCTTGGATATGTTGGAACAGTCTGGTAGAAGTAAGGAACCTCTCCTGGCCCTGTCTTTGGATGCTGAAAAAGCATTTGACAGGGTCAGTTGGGGTTACCCAGCAAACGTTTTAAAACATTTCGGTTTTGAAGGTTGGATCCGGGGCGCCATAATGGCATTATATTCCGTACCCTCAGCAAGAACGGTAGGAGCTAATGTATGTGTAGGATGGTTTGACCTTCACAACAGGGTCCCCTGTCCCCTCTCCTGTACATTTTGTCAGTCGAACCTCTGTCAATAAATATTAGAGACAAAAAGAATATTAAAGGTTTTTAATGCAAATAAACAAGAAATAAAAGTCTCACTATATGCCGATGATACACTGTTATCAATAACTTCTCCTATGTCCTCTCTTTCATGTTTGATTATTAAAATTATTATTATTATGTTATTTATATAGCGTCATCAAATTCCACAGCGCTTTACAATGGGTGGATGAACAGACATGTAGTTGTAACCAGACAAGTTGGACACACAGGAACAGAGGGGTTGAGGGCCCTGCTCAATGAGCTTACATGCTATAGGGAGTGGGGTAAAGTGACACAAAAAGGTAAGGATAGTATTAAACTAGTGACAGTTGCAGAAGAGGAATCAGATGGGAGCTATTAACAGTTTAATTGATACGCTTTTATGAAGAAGTGGGTTTTTAACGATTTTTTGAAGGAGTGGAGACTGGGTGAGCATCTAATGGAGGAGGGAAGAGAGTTCCACAGGAACAGTGCAGCCCTTGAGAAATCTTAAAGGCTAGCATCAGAGGTGGGAGTACGGACAGAAGATAGACGTAAGTCTTCAGCAGATCGTAAGGGCCTAGACGGGACTTACTTGTGTATTAGGGAGGATAGATAGGTGGGAGTAGCATTATGTAGAGATTTGAAAGCAAGAGCCAGAATTTTAAATTGAGCCCTATATCTTACAAGGAGCCAATGTAGGGACTGACAGAAGGGTGAGGCGTGGGAGGTGCGGGCGGACAGGAAGATAAGCCTCGCCCCCGCATTCATTATAGACTGTAACTGCACAAGTTTGGAGCATGTAAGACCACTGAGAAGAGACTTACAGTAGTCAAGGCAAGAAATTACAGTGAAATGGACCATCACCTTAGTCGCATCTGGCGTCAAGTAGGGTTGGATACGCGCAATGTTTTTGAGATGGAAACTACAGGATTTGGCGATAGACTTAACATGAGGCTTGAAGGAGAGGTCGGAGTCAAAGAGAACACCTAGGCAGCGAACCTGCGTGGTGGCGCTAATGGTAGCACGGTTGACTTGGAGGGAGACAGACACAGGAGTAACAACACTTGAGGAAGGAAAGACCAAAATTTCAGATTTGATCAAGTTTAGTTTAAGGAAGTGGGAAGCCATCCAGTTAGAAATAGCAGAGAGGCAGTCAGAGACACTAGTCAAGAGGGACAGAGAGAGATCAGGAGAGGACAGGTAGATTTGCATGTCATCTGCATTGAAATGATATTGGAAACCAAAGGAGCTAATGAGTTTACCAAGGGAGGCAGTATAGATGGAGAACAGTAAGGGACCAATGACTGAACCTTGGGGGACACCAATAGAGAGGAGTTGGGGAGAAGAAGCAGAGCCAGAGTAAGAAACACTGAAAGAGCGCTGGGAGAGGTAGGAGGAGCACCAGGAGAGAGCAATATCTTGTAGACCGATATTGTGGAGGATGAGAAGAAGCTGTTGATGATCAATATTGTCAAAAGCCGCAGACAGGTCAAGGAGAATTAGGATAGAGTAGTGACCATGAGATTTTGCAGCGAGTAGATCATTGGATACTTTGGTCAGTGCCATTTCCACAGAGTGCTTAGCGCGGAAACCAGACTGAAGCAGGTCTAGCAGAGAGTTGGACTTGAGGAAGTCTGTCAATCTCACATATACAATTCTTTAAAGGATCTTGGATGCAAAAGGCAGTAGTGAGATAGGACGGTAGTTGGACGGTAGTTGGATGGGGAGTTGATGCAGGAGATAGACAAATACAGTGCAGTATCAAATTACGAATTAAGTATTGCAAAATCTACGGCTTTGTATATAAATATAGATTATCAAATCATTGATGAATTAAGTAAAAAAAATAATTTTATATGGACAAAGAAAGAACTTAATTATCTAGGTGTTACAATCCCTGCTCAGGTGGAGAGGACAATGGAAATAAATGCTATGAATCTATTAACATTTACAAATAAGACTTTGAAAGATTGGAAATCAGTTGAGACGTCATGGTTCGGTAGGATTAACACCATTAATTCATATATACTACCAAAATGGTCATATTTGTTTTTGATGTTACCATTTAAAATGCCTAAAAGTTAGTTGGAAATAATTCAACCCAGTTTTTTATCAAATATATGGAAGGGTAAAAAAATCTAGGATAAGTTTGGCAATTTTGGCAAAGAAATATCCTAAGGGGGGACTTACGTTTCCAATCATTAAGCATCTATATTACGCTAATATAATCGGTCATATATATAAACTTCAGGAAGATCAAATGATAACAGAACCTTGGTATATTATTGAATAAGAAGCAACAAGAGTTAAAAGACTTGATTACTTTTTATGGTGCAATAGCTCTAAAAAATGTACAGATCAAATATATAAAAAATATTTAATTCCATCCCAAACCATTCAAGCATGGGAGGAAATAAAAAAGCATTAGATTTAAGACAAAGAATTCCAAAGACATGTAGATTAAGTTCATTAGAAGACAACATCGAGGATTTATCACTTCAAAATTGGCCAAATATAAATGAAAGCACTCTATCAGATATTATTCAGGACTATTAGGATTATTAGGATTATTCAAGAAATTAAAATAATTTTCAAATATCGAAATCTTTACGTATTTAAGAATTACATTTTTTTATAGATTCAACTCTAATAAAGACTTCACCAAATTTAAATCATACAGAACAAACATTTTCTTATAAGAAAGTAAATAAAGTAATTGTGGCGAACAGAACCTTGCCACAGGCTTCTGGAGGAGCTTGATTGCCAGCCTCCTACTGAAAGACTATGGGCCCTTTAAAAACTTATGTGAACAGACTTGGTTCAATGGATTTTATATTTGGGTCGGGAACCGAACAGGCGCACGAACAATGAACCACCCGGGAGCTTGTTAAACCCTATTAGCACTTAGTAACGATTCTAATCGCAGTGCTTTAATTGTTCGTCTGGGTGGCCGCCATCATTGTATGGCCAAACACGTGGCAGTGGCCATCTTGTTCCCACGAACGTAGGCAGTGGTGTTTGGTTGTCCAGTTCATGGAACTGTTTTTGGACACTGGAACTCTCGAACACTGCTGGACTTCCATAATCACCTGCATTTGGTTTTGTAAATCGTGGAAGGGAACTGTTCGGTGAAATTGTTCGTTTGGATGTGGAGAACAAGCTCCAAGGTAAGACTATTGACTATGTTAGGTAGTTTGTTCAGTTTTAAAACTACTGAACTAAACTGACTGCAAGCCCTGATTCTCTGGAACTATTTTGGGCAGGAGCCTTGTGTGCGGTCAGACAAATTATGACTTCCATGGAAATCCCGAACCCCTGAACTGATCTGGGTGAAATTTGTATATGTTGGTCCCCCAGATCGGGGCTATCAGAGGATGTGACTTTGTGGGGTTTCCATGTGTTTTGGGGGTACTTTCAGGATGTTGTTAAAATGTATGTTTTCTGTGCCTGGAGATAATTGTGTTTAGTACAGTTCCTGACTCAATTATCTCTCAGGCACAGGGGAGGGTTTACCCTGTTTTGTGTGGGAGTGTCCTGGGCATGTTTGCCCAGGACATTCTCTTCTCAGGTCCAGTGGGGAATGCCCCTGGAATATATTACGGTAAACCCCTTGCATGGGGATTCACATAAAAGGCTGTGTGTGGCTCCCATTAGATGAGTTCTCTTTCACCCTCAACATAGAGCTTTGTCTCATGCTTGGAGGGAACAGCTATATTCACTCTGTGGATTGCTATATTTAATATACTCCCTTGGATTATAATCACTTGCTCTTTTAAGGGCATACTGTTTTTACTCTCTGGATTAGGAGAGGTCTACCCACTGAAAGCTGGATCCTGCTCTTGGGTCCAGGGTGGGTGGAGGACAGCAAGACCCCAACCTAGCTGTAACCATGGCTATGGGGACTACAGTGGTTATGGTGTCTGGTGGAGTGCTTGGAAGTACTCGGAGTTACTAGGAAGCAGCGATTGGTGGAGGCAGTAATATCTAAAGCTAACCAGCTGATAGAAATACTAAATGATAAACGATGGAATACAGATCTAGACATTGCAATAACTACAACTGAATGGTGTACTATGTTAACGTAAGATGTATCCTGATTATACTCCAAATTGCTGGAGATGTATCATCACACATGGAACTAAAATTATTTTTAGATAAACTTTTTAAATGATTTAATATTTTTGAGTAAACGTTTCATATGATTTTTCTACAGAAGTCACCATTAAAGTCCATTTTTCTGCTTCAATGACATCATAGGGATAATGTCAATAACTAAATTGTCAGGATAGTCTGATATCCAACACACAGAATTTAAATTAACTAAATATGATATAAACAAGAAATCCTAAAACATATTATTGGACCTTAGAATTGCCAGATTTAACATTAATAATAGAAAAGTACAAGAGATACCGAGGTCAGGAAAATAGAAGGTATGTCGATGTTAAACAATTCAAAGATCAAGGTAAACAGAAGTCAGAATAGTCAAAGTACAAGTCAAGATCTAAATTTACAAGAATTAATACAACTAACACCCTTTCAGACAACCATTCAGGAAACCATGACAGGGCACTGAGAAATATTCAAAATGAGCTTAAATACCCTAAGAATGGCTCTGATTGACCAATAAAAATTGACATTGGAATGTGCGTGAGTGAGATCTTAGGACATTTGCAAGCCGAAATATGAGCCAAACCCATAGAGCCATAAATGTCTCTGCTGTACCGTGGCCGATGTCTCTCCTGCTGTCAGATGCATTTTTAGTTATATTAACAAATAATGATGATAAATAATAATATTATTATTACAGTGGCGCAACTGAAGTAGAAAGACTCCTAGTGCAACAATATTTTTGGGCCGCACTTTAGCACAAGGGTGGCCTAAAGTTACAACTCCCACAATGCTTTGAGAGGCTGGGGATATACCATTTTCCCATCCTTGCATGGTTGTAATGTGTGTTTGATTGTAAGTATGTTTTTTATGCATCATGTGTGTGCATGTAGTGGAGTATTTGTGTGTAGTGTTGGCATTTAAATGCAGTTGTGTTTGTATATAATGATGATATTTGAGAGCAGTGGTGCACTTGTGTGTAGTGTTTATATTTGAATGCAGGTATTTGCATTACGTAGTGTTGGCAGGTGTGCATTTGTGTGTAGTGTTGGCGTTTAAAGGAAGTAGGGTTTTTGTATACAATGCTGGTGTTTTAATACAGATATGTGTTTGTATGTAGTGTATTCACTTGAATATTATAATGTATGTACATATACACATATACTGCTACACACCTACACATTAACACATGCAGATACACACACATATACACACTAACACATACAGATACACACATGTAGACACACTGACACACACACACACAGATAGTCAGATGGACACACATTAACATTAAGGATATTATGACACTAGAAAAAGTGCAGAGACCAGCTACAAAATTGATAAAAGGAATGGAGCATTTTAGTTATGAAGAAAGGTTAAAAAAATTAAATCTCTTTAGCTTGGAAAAACGGCGCCTCAGAGGGGATATGATAACATTATACAAATATATTTGGGGCCAGTACAAACCATTATCTGGAAATTTATTCATAAACAGGGCTATACATAGGACACAAGGTCATGCATTTAGGCTGGAAGAAAGGAGATTTCATCTAAGGCAAAGAAAAGGCTTTTTTGCAGTAAGAGCAATAAGGATATGGAATTCGCCACCTGAAGAGGTGGTTTTATCAGAGTCCATACAGGTGCTTAAACTGCAATTGGATAAATACTTGCAAAAACATAACATACAGCGATATACTTTCTAAATAGTGGAGTAATAGCTGCTTGATCCAAGGAGACATCTGACTGCTATTTTGGGGTCAAAAAGGAATTTTTTCCTAGTTTGTAAAGAAGGCTGAACTTGATGGACGCAAGTCTCTTTTCAGCTGTGTAACTATGTAACTATGTAACACATACACGCACATACAAATTCTAATTTCAATATTTTTAGCCACCCTCCTGTTTCCATATTTTGGTTTAGAAGGGTGGCGACCCTGGAATCCAGTGGGATCCAGCTACTGACTGAAGCTGATGGGAGTCTCCTCCAGGCTCTTTTCTTTTTTTCATCCCCCCTTCTCTCTCTGCCTTCTTCTAGTCTGCGAGGCTCTCTGTAAGCTAGCAGGAAGTTACCTGAACTTACTTCCTCCAAGAACCTCCACGGTGGCCTTTGATCAGACATGCCATTGAATGGCTATAAGAGCATGGCCCCACAACTTGTGGACCCTGATGAGGCCGCACTGACTGCAACGGTATTTCCTCCTGTGTATTATTATTTCTTGTTTAATTATATTACCTTCTCATTAGTCCATCTTATATAAATGGCTGAAACAAAATTGACTTTGAAAGAATTGACTATAATTTGCAGTATAAATAGTTTAAATACTTCTGTTGATTACAGTTGTATATAACTAGAACTTTGCAACCAATCATTTACCAGCTAAAAAACACTAAACACATTCTAGGTGTGGGAGTACATTAAAGGTTTAAAAGTAACCAATATATGGAACTTAAACATACTCTGTTTACTTGAGTAAAGAGTAAAATTCCTCAGTTAAAGTTTGAAACCCATTCCTTTATGCTGTTGCTACAAAAGGCAAAATGCCCAATTGTAGATATTTCCAATTATGCCACAAAAAAGGGGAAAAACCTTTTTGATTCCATAACAGAAGCAAAATTTTTCCTTGGATCAACAACATATTCACATACATAATAAAGTTATACTTGACTATTCTATTTTTTTTTAAAAAGCATCCTTGCCTTTTTTAAAAGAATATTTATGGAATCTGATAAGATAGCCCCTTTAGGTAGAGAATTCCAACCTTTATTGTTCTTAGTGTAAAGAACCCTTTCCTCTGAAGTAAGCAGAAATGCCTTTGTTCCAGTCTCAGTGGAAGTATTCTCTGTTGTATATTCCTGCTAATGAACAGGTTTGCACATATTGGTTTGTACTGACCCTGTAGATATTTGTATAGCGTTGTCTTATCGTCGCTGAGTTGTATCTTTTCTTCATAACTAATGTTTTCCTTTCCACTTATTTTTTTTCTAGCTCAACTTTGCACTTTGCTCTGTGCGTCCTTCTATAAAACTGATGTGCAAAATTGCACTGCATATACAAGTTGGGTTCTTATCATTGCACCGTACTAGCTTTTGCTATGGCAGACAGGTTTTGCATATGGTTGCCTAGTGTGTTATCTATAATTGTTCCTAAGTCCTATTCTTTTAATGTTATCCCTAACTCAACTTCATTTAATGTGTAGATAGCTTGTGGGCAGAGGCAGACTGACCACTTTGCACTTCAGTCTTGGATCGAGGGCCCGTGCAGTCTGGGGCCCTGTTGCAGAGGAAGTTATGGGGCAGTTGGGGAGATCAGCAGATCTCTAGAAACTGGCCCTGTATTAGCGGAACTACTGGTGGTGCTGGTTGTGTGGGGCCTACATGCTTTTAAAGCCCATCAATGGCCCATGAACTTTGAGCCACTTAATGGGTACTGCTGAACAGGGGCCCTTTAAGAGCATGACCATGCCCCTGTAGTATCGGTCGGCTGGGAGGAAGTGACAACCAATCACTTCCTCCCAGCTTTATGAGAGAGCATATCAGTGTGTGTATCTGTGACACTTCATCTGTGATTGAAGTGCCCTGACATACACACCCACAGACATATGCACACCCTTACACAAAGATTCACATACTCATACATAGATGCACACCTTGACGCAAATATGCACATACTCACCCTGACACATAGATACACACACTGACATATACACACACAGATGCACACCCTGACACAAAGATGCACACACACATACACACTGGCTCTGCAGCCTGAAAGACAACTCAATAGAAATTTCTGAAGGACATTGGGCACATGCAAAATCTGTTGATACAGGGCAGATTTCAAACCAATCTAGATGCTTACAAGTAAGCTCCTCCAAACAGCTACCAATAAGGAGGGTGGGTCCTGACGAACTGAATCCTATTACAGAATTGAAGAGACACTCATTTTATCCCCCTTACATTTCTTACCACCCTCCATTCCAGAAAAATCTTAGTGTTTCTAAACTACTAAAAATATTTTTTTCCCCACATAAATTCTGGTGGGGTGCTGCCAACTGAGTTTATCAAAATCCCTTTTTGGAGGGGGCAGAGCCTGACCTCCAAATGGGATAGATGCATGGTGCCCAAGCTCCTGCAACTGGGGCAGGTTTGGGGTTCTACTCCTCTGCCAACAAGCTACCATCCTCATTAAATGGCACTAATCGCATTTGGGACTCCTAGAGGAACAGATAGAGGCGTCGATAGAGCCCATATCTTACTGAAGGTCAGAGGTAGGGTTGCGGCCTACTGCAGATGAAGCCGGGGAGAAGCAGCTGATCTCCTCACTCTTATGAATCTGGCTGGTCACGCTGCACTCCTACCATCTGGACTGGCAGGGATTATTCCAGTCCCCACTGGATTTAAGTGGATCACATCTACTGTCCCTACCTTGTATAGCCAGACGCACTCGACTACCATATATCTACATGCAGAACTAAGATGGCGGACGCACAAGCCTCCCATGCAGAGTTACCTCAAAGTGCCAGACATACTCTGCATAAATGTGTGGAGCAGTCCTTCCAACGACTTGATGATTGTTTGCTTGATTCTGGGCCAGTCTGGACAGCCGAAAGATACCTGTGCAGAGTCAGTTCCAGGAGGGTGTTCTGAGGGGCGAGAGCTGGAGGGTTAATGGGCCTCCTTCAGGCTTGAATCCCACCTGACCATCAACCCCACTTGAGACTAGCCTGCCTAGGGCCATCAGGGTTTTATCCCAGAAGCATTTTCCACGCAGACAGGGGGTTACCCACCGCAGGCTTGAAGATGCTAGCCCTCATGTCAGTCTGAGGCTGGCAGGATGACCTATCTCCCTCCCACCGTATCACAGCATTTACTGACCTATATGCCTCTTGCACAAACATCCCAAGCTTGGGCATCGGAGGAGTCTGGACTCATGGACCTGTTAGGTGCACCCCACCACATGCCATTACTTGAGTACAGAGCCTAGACATGTTCCAGTGGTCTTTCCAGTGGTGTATTCTGGTTTTGTATCTACCGCGAGGCAAACAAGGCATTTGCCTTGGGCAGCAATTTCCAGGGGGCGGCAAAAAACACCGCTCCAAATGCCCAGGCAAATACCTTGTCTGGTTTTATGGGAGCCCAAGAGCTGGCCAGCTGACCACGTTTGGGCTCCCCCGGGGCAGGCGGCAAGTTGTTTCCCGGGCAGGTGGCGAGGGAGTACTTTCCCCTGAGCTCTCTCTGCTCAGCTCCCTCGTGCGACCCACAGTAATACCAGGATCTGGAATATTATATATAGATATGATGTCATATTGTGCTGAGTAGAGAGAGCTTAGGTGAAAGTGCTCCCTCGCTGAAAACTTAGAGCACCCGGCTGACTGCATACCCGGTCGCCTTCCTGCCCATCAGCCCCACTGGACCCCAGGTGAAAAATCCACCCATCTATCCAAAAAGTAGGGAGGCTGGGTGGATTTAATAATAATAAAAAAAAATTATAATAATTGCGAGTGTTTGGGGGAAATGTGTGTGTTTGTCTGTGAATGTGAGGAATTGAGTGAGTGTGTGTCAGTGAATGTGAGTGAGTGTGTGTCAGTAAATGTGATTGAGTGAGTGTGTGTCAGTGAATGTGAGTGATTGTCAGTGAATGTGAGTGTGTGTCAGTGAGTGTGTGTGTCAGTGAATGTGAGTGAGTGTGTATGTCAGTGAATTTGAATGAGTGTGTGTCTGTCAGTATGTGTGTGTGTTTCAGTGAATGTGTGTGTGTGTCTGTCTGTCTGTGAGTGTCTGTGAGTGTGTGTGTCCAGTGAATGTGTGTATCTGAATGATTGTGCGTGCCTGTCAGTAAGTGTATGCATCTGTCAGTGAGTGTATGAATCTGTCATTGAGTGTATGCGTCTGTCACCGTGTGTCTAAATGATTGTATGTGTGTCAGATTGTGTCAAATCAGTGAGTGTGTGTATGTATGTCAGTGTATCTGAGAGTGTGTGCCGGTCCGTGAGTGTGTGTCTGTCAGTCAAAATGTGTGTAAGTTACCAGGAAGAGGTGTGGCCTTAACAGGAAGTGGTGGGTACATTTAAATTAGGGGGTGCCTGAGATCTGTCATGCCTAGGGCAGCACCATTTTAAAATACACCACTGCCTTCAAGCCAGGGTTCTATCCAAGAACATGTATTTTCATTTAAACAAACTGATTTTAGTTTTAATAGTAACATTTTGTGTAGAAATGTATCAAGTCCCTCAACAAAATCTAAGTAGATCACATCAACTGGAACACCCCGATCTATATGACTACAATATTCTTTATTAGCGAAGGTGTGTCTAACCTGATAAAAAATGACAATAACAATAAAAAGGTTTTTCTTAAATCCTTTAAATCCTAATCTTTAAATAAATAAAACAGATGGGAAAATAAAACCTCTAACCCATTACTCATCTAAGAAATATATAAATGAAAAGAAAAAAACTATTACAAAAAATATAAATTACCCTGTGGGTAAATGTTTTTGTTCAGGCAACTTCATCCTCTGACTCCATTTACTTATATTTATTATGTTACCTGTAATGGATCACCTGGCACTCGACTGGGTACCTCCGTTACTGGATGCTTCTAGCGCTCCCAGAGGTCTCCAAGCGCTCCGCCAGACACCACAACCACCGCAGACCCCACGAACCGCCTCTGCTTGGTTGGGGTCTCGTCGTCTTCTTCCCACCCTGGACCTCCGACATGGCTCCAGCTTCCAGTGGGTGAACCTCTCTTCCAAGAGAGCGAAGCAGGAACAAGCTCTTACAAGTGATTAGCCAAGGGAGCATGCAGAGCATAGCAATCCCTTGTAGTGATATAGCAATTCCCCCAATAAGAGACAGGACTCTAGACTGAGGGTCAAGAAGATCTGAAGGTTTAATGGCAGGTACTCTCTTTTTATGCAGTTCTCCCATGCAAGGGAGACACCCACAGACAATTATGCATTAGCCAATCAAACAATGGTTACAACCCACATATTCCCTCCCCTCTGCTTGGGAGATAATTGAGTTACTTACTGTATCTACTCAATTATCTCCAAGCTACAAAATCATACTTTTTATACATTTTTATAACTATGATTTTACATCCAATATGAATAAAACTTATATTTTTATAATCAGCATAATTTGGAGACAAACATATCCAAAAGTCACTTGAATCGGTTAAGTGGTTCAGGAGATAGGTGGAAGTCCTATTTTGACCGACCGCATGCACGCTCATTTCCCATAGAAAAATAACTAAGTCCCATTCAAATGCACGAACAGGGCGCCGTTCGTGCAAATAGCCCAGTATAACTGTGCGTTCGAATCGTCGAACGCACTTTGATTTTAGTCGAAGCGTCGAAGTTCCAGAGAAGGTAAGGGTCAGCGGTTCCATGAATTTGACGGCACACACCGCTGACCACGTTCAACTAAATAAAGATAGCTGCCGCCACGTGTTCGACTATATGAACGGCGGGCAGCCAGCGGTCGGCAATTAACTGTGGGTAAACAACCAGCCTGGGAGGTAAACTGCCGGCACACTTCCACGTGCGGGTGGTCCGCCTGTTCGGTAATTGGTTTGGTAAACCCCAATTACCGAACCATATGAGAAAAGGACATTCACAAGGTATTTTAAAGGCCTGGGGACACAGTCTTAAAGGGGCATTGTTCCCAAAAGTCTCAATATGTCCATATACTGTGATTAAAGGGCCACACTAGTCCAATAAAAGTCCATAAGCCCAAATAATGTTTTTAAAGGGCCATACACCCCAGGGCCATAGTCATGAGACAGGGGGCTGGCAAGCAGGCTTCTCCATAAGCCAGGGGAACAGAGCAGTTTGGCACATAGAAAGCCAGTGACAAATGGCAGTTTGGCACATTACCCATTTAAACATTTCATTTCATGAAATAAATAATATCTTGGAACCATTACCTAAATATATTTATGATTTGCTTCAGAGTTTAAAGGGATCATGGAGTTTATTTAACAAGTGAATCATTGTCAGAACAAATCCTCTTATCTGCCACAGTTTTATTGATCTTTTCATCCCAGTTTACCCCATGTGTGTGTGACTTTTTCATCATAACCTTTTGAAGCAAGTGGTTACCTGATTAAGTCTCTGAAAGATTCAATACTGTTTTTATGGTTTTTTTTTCACACAATGAAAACTTGGAATATTTTGTTTATTACTTTTTCTTGGATGATATATGGACAGTATGCTACTAACGACACTACGTGTGAAACGACTTGTCTCAGTGGACCACTTGGTTGTTCTGGAAGAGTAGCAATCAATCCTTATTGTTCCTGTAGACAATGTGCAAAGTCAGTTTGGTAACCCTGTGGAGGAAAAAAACTGAGAACTTGGGTACTGTGAGAAAGAGCAGAAAGGTGCAAATATCACTGGAGTGGGTCTTGTTGACATTCCAAGGATTAGAATTTTAAAAAGTAAGTACTCTTACATACGTATACATCAGGGCTTAAACTGACAGTTACTAGTGAGTGCTATGGAAAATAAAGAGACCATAATTTTTCTATTTAAAGAAAGTGGTGCCATGTTTGAGTATAAATTATGAGGAAATAGTGGTAAAATAGTGGTTAAAAATAACTTTTATTATATGTAATTAAAAATAGTTCCCGAATATAGGGATACTAAGATAATAATGCACAGTTGTACTTATAGACAAATAAAAAAATAGAGAAAAGAAAAGAAAATCATAATACTAAATAATAAAAAAAATAGTAATAAGAGTAGAATAAATAATAGTAGTAACTAGTATAAAATGATATAATCTGGTTCTTCCAGGAAGGGACACTACATATATAGGAGAAAGTCATAAGAATAAACAAGCTATCCAAAAAGTATCCGATTATCAATAATAGGATAACAATGTTACCAATTCACCACTAGATGTCACTCAATAGCCGTGTAAAGTCCTGTAGGGAATTGCTACTTAGTCGCCGTATTTCTACAGTGTGAATCTAGGAATCACATAAAGATGTAAACCCGGAGAAACAGGGAAGGTGCATGTGCCAGTTGGTCCCTGTTATAGTCTAAAAGTTAGAAAAATAACTAGTCCCAATGTATTTATCAGCTGGCACATGTTCCCTCCATGCTTTGAGCCCAATAATCGAGGAGTGTAAGGTTAGTTTAAATTAATAACCCTATGCCCAGCCAGATCAAGAGGGATTGAGAAAACCCTAATGGAGAAAGCCAGAATAAAGTATATGTATCCCCAATTCAGGAGGCTAACAGTATCAAAAGTTGTCAGATGTTAAAGTAAAGTCTAAGAACTTTCTGGTTCGGGAGATGCACCAGAATGCACCTGACGCAGGTTTCACCCAGCATCTGTTGCTGGGATCATTAGGAGTGCTGATGTTTGAGCATTAACATAAAAAGTCAATGTGCCAATTCAATTTACAAGTTGATAATCTAAGCTTGGTCGTGGTATTTTGTAGTATAAATGTAATGACCCAGTGTGTCCTGTGTGCCATCTAACATCACCACATTTTTATTCTACATGTTTCTCTTGTGAATATTTCCACCCAATAAGTAACTTTGCAGGATAAATTTTTTAGCAGTAGTGGTCATCAAAGGAAAAAAAGTTTAGCAGAACATCGGGGGATATTAATTCACAAATATATGTAATGACAAAGTTAGCCATTATTGCTATAAACCAGGTGTCACGGCAAGGGTGCATAATTTGTTATTGCACTATGGAATATTATCCTTGAATGTAATTTGTGTAGTGCATGCCTGGTAGAGATGAAATATTGTCAATGTCAAAAGGGGTTAATTTGATTGTATGAAAGGTCAGATAACAGAAGGGGTAAGGTAAATTGCATAGGAATGTGAAAAGGGTTTTACCATATGGATGGATCCCTTGAATTAATTAAAGGCTCTGCAAGGTGTGAGATTCTACATTTGAAAAGCCTCAATGTCTGGCTTTAGGCATGTGGCAGGTACTTCTTAATTCATGAGTCAATCTCTTTCATATGTTAATGGCCATTAGCCTTGTAATGCTATCCAGTATCATATCCAAAGTAAAGCTATCCAGTATCATATTCAAAGGAAAAAAAAACATTGCTATTTACAAACAGAATAATAATTAAGCCTAATTTTTGTTATATTTGGAAAGTGACAAGCGCCATCTTCTAAACAGGCCCAAACATAAGTGGCATAACTTAACCATTGTCACGGTTCTCACCTGATAGACAGACGGCAAGACGTGGTCGCTCTTGGAGTTCCCAACAGGGGACTTGAACCGGGGATCTTCTCAGTCCTGGTCCTGCTTTCTACCTCTGAGCCACAGCAGCTATTTACAGTGAAGATTGATTCCAATCCTGTTCATCCTGACATGGCTACTACTCTGGGGGCTGCACCTTGACTTGGCTGTGTTTCACCTGACTCTGATCAGTCATCAGCAGGGTATTTAAACCCAGCCTCGCCCTGTGCTCAGTGTCAAGTCTTTGTTCCTGTTTCATCGCTTCGCATTATTGATCCCGGCTTCCTGACTCGTTTATTCTGACTTCTGGCATCCCTTGACTTCGGCTACTCCTCGTTGTTCCTGTCCTCTGGCATCCTTTGACCTCGGCTATCCCTCGACCATCCTGTTGGTTCAGTCCTTGCCTGTCCTGCGTATTGGTACTGCATCCTGCACAGCCCCCGTGCACAGACCCACAGGCCAGGTGAATTCTTACCTGACCACCTCGGCCTGTGGCTATCTGCAAGGGTGAGCATCATATCTGCGCTACAGACTCCCAACTCAGGTAAGACCCTGACATAAGGACTTGACCATTATGGAGTCCGCAGAGATGTGCTCACCCTCGACCCAGCGTGTGTCCAGCCTGGCCCAGACTGTTTCGGAGCTGCAGCAAGAAATTTTATTCCTTAAAGGCGCAGTACATCCAGCCCCGGAACCAGCTTTTCCTGAACCGTTTGTCATCATGCCCGACCGATTTGATGGTAGCCGCACATCCTTTCAGTCTTTCAAGATGGATTGTGAGGTGTTGTTTTCTTTAAAGCCTCGAACATATGCCACAGAATTCATTAGGGTCAGAGCGGCTATCAACCTGTTGTCTGGACGCATCAAAGTTTGGGCTCACCAAATGTTGCAGACGAAGAGTCCTGTCCTGGTCAGCTGGGAATCCTTTAGTACTGCTATGGACTCACAATGTAAGACCACTGTGGCCAAGTCAGCTCCACGTACTAAAAAATCTCAGATTCTTCCTAACCAAGAAACCGAGTACCACCACTACGCCCCAGAGATGCCTCCTTATGTTCCAGCTCCCAGGAAAACTCCAGAGGTATCCGGTGTTCCACTTGACCCTGTGGAACCTATGCAATTAGGACTCGTCCACTGCAAAGTGACACCTAAGGAAAAAGACCGAAGGAGAAGCTATGGCCTATGTTATTACTGTGGAGAAAAAGGGCACTTCATCACGCTTTGTCCTGTTCGCCCTCCTAGACCTCCAGCTCTCCGACTTGGTACTAGTTTCCTTCGCCCTGTGTACACCGCATACCAGCCTAAAAAGCCAAATAGAAGCCGTTGTGCTTGCACATGCTTGGCTTCCGCGAGAAAACCTCCATCCCCTGCTCCAGAGCCTCCTGCATCTACTCCCGAAGTTGCTTCCTGTGATACCACCACTACTTCCTGCCCGCCCGAAGAGGTTTTACCTGTGGATTGTGCCGTTGCTTCTAATGGCACTATAGTCCGTAAAGAAGACCTTGATATGTTCGAAAAAGCATTGTTAGCTGCGAACACTGCTCCTGCCAAAGTTTTGGAAGTGCTTGCCACCTGTACCCGGAACCTAAAAGACCTGGACAATTCTCCAGCCGTACCAGAAGCTGGTACTGCGGACTCCCAAGCTGTAAAGGGAATCCTTGCTGGGGAGTTTGACTATGGGGACTCACTGGATTCAGATAGTGACCCTGGAGAGGTGTACTATGCTGACAATGAACCCATTCACGCCCGGAGGTCGTTTTTAAAGGGGGGGGTACTGTCACGGTTCTCACCTGATAGACAGACGGCAAGACGTGGTCGCTCTTGGAGTTCCCAACAGGGGACTTGAACCGGGGATCTTCTCAGTCCTGGTCCTGCTTTCTACCTCTGAGCCACAGCAGCTATTTACAGTGAAGACTGATTCCAATCCTGTTCATCCTGACATGGCTACTACTCTGGGGGCTGCACCTTGACTTGGCTGTGTTTCACCTGACTCTGATCAGTCATCAGCAGGGTATTTAAACCCAGCCTCGCCCTGTGCTCAGTGTCAAGTCTTTGATCCTGTTTGTTCCAGTGTTCCTGTTTCATCGCTTCGCATTATTGACCCCGGCTTCCTGACTCGTTTATTCTGACTTCTGGCATCCCTTGACTTCGGCTACTCCTCGTTGTTCCTGTCCTCTGGCATCCTTTGACCTCGGCTATCCCTCGACCATCCTGCTGGTTCAGTCCTTGCCTGTCCTGCGTATTGGTACTGCATCCTGCACAGCCCCCGTGCACAGACCCACAGGCCAGGTGAATTCTTACCTGACCACCTCGGCCTGTGGCTATCTGCAAGGGTGAGCATCATATCTGCGCTACAGACTCCCAACTCAGGTAAGACCCTGACAACCATCGGAGAAGGGATTGTGATGTCCGCGATATTGGGTCGCAAGTAAGGAGGATGACTTTTTTGAATGCACTGTGATGATTTTTGAATGCACTGTGACTATTTTTTGCTCATAATAAAGATTCCTTTATTAAGTTCTGCCTTTGTCTGATAAATAATCACGTTACCTGAAGAGATTAATTTTTGAAATTCCTCAAATATTGTTACATTTGGTGGGTTTTTATTATTTTTTTTACCTGGGGGACCAAGGCACCCTATTTATAAATTGTCTTGGTGGTGGCAGCGTTAAAATAGTAATATTTATATTATTATGCTCAAATGATAAAGTAAAGACAGATAAGTCAGTGGGACCTGATGGAATCCACCCAAAGTTATTAAAAAAGTTTAGCGTTTTACTAGCAAAATCATTAACAGATTTATTTAACCAATCGTTGTTAACAGGAGTAGTCCCAGAAGATTGGAAATTAGCGAATGTTGTGCCCATTCACAAGAAAGGTAGTAGGGATGAGTCGGGCAACTACAGGCCAGTAAGCCTTACTTACGGTAGTGGGCAAAGTAATGGAAACCATGTTAAAGGATAGGATTGTTGAACATATAAAATCATATGGATTTCAAGATCAGAGACAACATGGGTTTACTTCAGGGAGATCATGCCAAACTAATCTTATTGATTGTATTCGAAGCATGGCCTTGTCACTAGTGGGGTACCTCAGGGAACTGTACTTGGACCCATTCTCTTCAATATTTTTTTTAGTGATATTGCAGAAGGTCTTTATGGTAAGGTATGTCTTTTTGCTGATGATACTAAGATATGTAACAGGGTTGATGTTCCAGGAGGGATAAGCCAAATGGCAAATGATTTAGGTAAACTAGAAGAATGGTCAGAGTTGTGGCAACTGACATTTAATGTGGATAAGTGCAAGATAATGCATCTTGGACGAAAAAACCCAAGGGCAGAGTTCAGAATATTTGATAGAGTCCTAACCTCAACATCTGAGGAAAGGTATTTAGGTGTAATTATTTCTGATTACTTAAAGGTAGGCAGACAATGTAATAGAGCAGCAGGAAATGCTAGCAGAATGCTTGGTTGTATAGGGAGAGGTATAAAAGAGGGAAGTGTTCATGCCATTGTACAGAACACTGGTGAGACCTCACTTGGAGTATTGTACGCAGACCGTATCTCCAGAAGGATATTGATACTTTAGAGAGAGTTCAGAGAAGGGCTACTAAACTTGTTCATGGATTGCAGGATAAAACTTACCAGCAAAGGTTAAAGGATCTTAACATGTATAGCTTGGAGGAAAGATGAGGCAGGGGGGATATGATAGAAACATTTAAATACATAAAGGCAATCAACACAGTAAAGGAGGAGACTATATTTAAAAGAAGAAAAACTACCACAAGAAGAGGACATAGTCTTAAATTAGAGGGGCAAAGGTTTAAAAATAATATCAGGAAGTATTACTTTACTGAGAGGGTAGTGGATGCATGTAATAGCCTTCCAGCTGAAGTGGTAGAGGGTAACACAGTGAATGAGTTAAAGCATGCGTGGGATAGGCATAAGGATATTCTAGCAATAAGATAAGGCCAGGGACTAATGAAAGTATTTAGAAAATTGGGCAGACTAGATAGGCCGAATGGTTCTTATCTGCTGTCACATTCTATGTTTCTATGTTTTTATCAACAGCAAAAACATATGTGAGTAAGACTGAACTTGATGGATGCAAGACTCTTTTCAGCTATGTAAATATGTAACTATGTAAGTATGTAAAAGTTCCATTACCTGATTATGCAGTTTTTTTTACAGTTTATTTCTGCTCCCCATGACTCAGTATCTAGCCTGCTCAGTGCATCCACGTGAGAGCTAATAAACTCATTGACTATTTATACACAGACACTAATTGCAACTTAAAAAGCCACAGGTGTGGGAAATTAACCTTTAATTGCCATATTTTTTTTTACAATCTCTATTTATTTTTTCAAACAGTGGGTCAATAGCATTAGAGTTGAGCATAAAACAGTGGAACACAAGGTCAAGTTTTGGAGTTCAAGACTCCTCTTAACTATATTATACAAACTACAGCTTCTAAGTTGTTATTGTATTGTAACTTAGAGTGATAAACGATGCTATAACTAGCCATAATCTAGGCAATTAACCCTATATCAGGCGGGCCGCCTTGAGTACCATTCTACTTGGAAATATCCCTCTGCTAGCGTCTGGGTCTCAAGTCATGTAAACGTGGACGAGAGTATCACTCTCCCCAGCCAGCCATTTCCCGAGGGAGTCTCCACTGCTAGAGTATTCGGTTTTGCGTGGATCCTCAGTCATGGCTGGTTGGCTGAGTCCACTGTCCCGAGCCTACCGTCCAGCTCCTATGAAACATGTCAGTGGCGTCTGTCAGATACATGTTCGTCGGCGGGACATGTATAGTATTAAATATATAATGTTTCTGTGTTTAATTGAATTCCCAGGGTTTCATTATATTAGATAATCATTTTAAAAAACAGATGTACATTGTAGTCTGATTTTGTCTTAATTTATTTTTTGTTTAATTATCCATCAACCATGATTGATTACAGACTTATGAACATGGACACAGTGTATTTGGAGATTTAATAGCATTTCTTTTAAAGGTGTTCCAAAAATCTCATTGCATACTTGTTTTTATCATAAAAAAACAGAGAGTGATCACATCCACTTTCCAGTGGATGTGATCACATTTGCTTCAAATGCTGGGGTTGTGGGGACAAAAACAGTAAAATGACATATGTCACTTCACTTCAGTATTTAATTCCATGGTCATTCAAAGTCTGACAAATAAGATATAAAGATGAATAGTCACATGGCAAACAAAATGCATTGCAGAAATAGTTGCAACTTCATTGCAACTTCCTATATGCTAAGGGAACTTACTCCCATGACATTGGACAATGTTATTTAGGTAAGTTCTTCCTATGAAGAGGAATATATACATTTCCCCACAATGTGATATAAGGAAGCATGTTAGTGTTCTCTTTAGCCAAGAGGATTAGGAGATTACTATTCAAAACATTCCTTCTTCTTGCAAATGCAACTCATTTGTGATGCTTATAAGCACATTATGAGTGTGAAGACAGGAAAAGTTGACTTGACTCATGACTCTAGGACACTGCAGTAGTCATATCACACTGAAATGTATTAGATATGTGCACAATTTTCATTTCTTTTATCATTTCTATTATCAAATCAATTAGAAATAGAAAGAATATTGGGTATAAAATTCTAAATTTAGTTGCAAAGGTTTTTTTCTGTATCTAGTTATTCAAAATAGCCAGGTGATATAAAAGTATGCCGTATCACCTAAACTTTAAAGAATATAATATTGCCAATGTTGGAATCTTTACACTAATTAACAACTTGGAGTTTATCCAGAACCCAGAAATATATTACCAGAAATCAGTTTAAAATAATAATGTATGTAAACTGCGATTGTTTTAATTTAATTTAATTTTGTATCACAATGATCAAACTCTTAGTGACAATTACTGTTGAGAACTACAAGGCTAAATAGAGCAAGTGATGTCAGTAGTATTGTCCTGAATTTAGGGTCCTGTCTTGCACTCTTGTATTGGTTACTCAGTGTCCCATCAATGGTTTTTGTTACCTGCAAAGTTCAGTTTATAATCCATAGTAAGCAACCTTATATAAAGGTTTTGAGGGGTAAGAAGGTAAGAAGGTGAAAGGGAGTTTTAGAGTTATGTGCCTATAGACGGCTAAAATATATATCTGTCTCGTCAAGTGCGGTGAGCATTTCCAATAAATATTGCCACTTACCTGGCTAGAAGTGCATCCTACAATGGAATTTTTCAATGAAATATGTACCTGATTGAGAAGTGGTTCCAGTTCGTAGCTATTTGAGGCAATTTTGAGTGGTCTTGCTCAAAACAAAGGCATGTGTACTTTACAAACTACCTCTGATTTCCTTTTCCTCTGAAATGTGATGAATTGTCATTGAAATGAATGAAACTGAAATTATAAATTTTTTTCTGTATAAATTAAATCCTTAGTGATTAAAGTTGATTGAGACTTTGACAACTTGCAATCTGAAAACCTAGTAATAAAATGTAACTGTAAATGTAAATATTATTATTATGATAAAGGTATACTTACGAACGTCCCAAGCCTGTCTGCTATAGCCAAGGATATGACATTATAGATGTCCAGAGTATATGTGAAACAAACGGACTGTGTGGACGTAAAAATCGAAACAAATCCAATACAGCACTAGGTAAGACTACACAATGTGGATCATAATAATGTAGGCACTATTTATCCTGCAGGTGTTAGAAGTTATGCTGCTTTAGGCAAAATTATATTTGTTGTTCATGGCCCTTCCCTCTCTCTATGAGCTCTCTATTTCACTCTCTAAATACATTTTTATTTCCTCTCTTTACACCATAATCTCATTTTCTTTCTTTCTACCAGTTTTGCTTATCCCCTCATTATAATTCCAGTAACGGCGGATGGGGGCACTAAATGATAATGGGAGTCAACTTCATTCCTCACCCATTAGCACCGGGTGTGGACCCTAAATTATAATGGGGGTCCCTTCCAGATCCCACCTGTTGTCTGCAAGTGTGGGCCCTAAGTAATTAGAGGGGGGAGACCATTGTCCCTCCCTGCCCCCACCCATTTTTAGCAGGTAAGGTCCCTACATAATAATTGGGGTTTCCCAGCCATCAGGGAAGGGTGGGGGGATCTAAATTATAATGGTGGTTACAACCATCCCCCACCCATTGGTGGCGGGTGAGGGCCCTAAGTAATAAAGTGGAGGACCTATTGTCCCCCCACCTCCATCCATTAGTGGCAGGTAGGGCCCTATGTGATAATGGGGATTCCCCACAAAGCCCCCACCAATTAGCGGTGGGTGGGGGCCCTAAATGATTACAGGTGGAACCTATAGTCACCCGCAGACCCCAACCAATACCGGCAGGTGGGGGCTAATTGTAAAAATAACCACCCCCAAGTGACTAGACATCCACAAGCCACTAGTTACCCTCCAGTGGGCTTGGGGACTCCTAGTAACTTGCGGGGTTCATTATTTTTACAATTAGCTCCCACCTGCCGCTCTTGTGTGGGGTCTGCGAGGGACTATAGGTTCCACCCATAATCATTTAGGACATAGATCTGGTAATAAGGCAGAAAAGAAAGATGAAATGGGGGAAATTCAGACAAAAGCAAATGCCCAAGTCTGCAACTTGGCATGCGCGGCAATGTCATAGCACGACCTAGTGTGGGCAGTTGAAGAACCTGAGGGACATGACATACAGGAACATAAAGATGGCAGCGCCTAGGACATAGATCCAAAGAAGAAATATAGCAGAAAAAAAGGTGAAATGGGGGACCTAGTGGTATCTGGGGGTGACTAGGACAATCAAATGCAGAGTAGTCAGGAGGGGGACGGGTTAAAAAAAAAAACGGATTCGGCCATGGCAGTGCTGCTTTAATTTCTTGACTTTGGCAGATTTTTTAATCAAATTTCATCTAGATTTAATGCCAGCTGAAATTCAAGCAGATGAACTCTTAAATAGGTTGGCTAATTGAAATAAAAAGGTAATTGATTGACCTAATGTAACGACTAACCCTGCTTGTAAATAAAAAACAAACAAATACATAAATACATAAGTAAAAAGTCTATGGAGTCAATATGACCCACATATTAGTACAAGGGAGATTTAATACCGTATGCTTACAATGAAACACTGGAGGAGGCATCCAAGTGTCACTTCAGAAGTGGGTAAGGTCTAGTTATAAAAAATTCCTACAGGTGGAGGAGACCTGTGCAGATCCCTCATGTATATAACAGCTTATCGATTTGTTTAGTTATTGGAAGCAGGCAGTGGCTGTCACTATTGACATGCCTTCAGCCACGGCATTGCAGGGGGGGGGGGGGCATGAGGGAGGAAGTAAACTTCACCTATTTTCCTGTCAGATGTCAGTGCAGCCAGCAGGTAAATAGTAAATAAGCATTTATCAACAACGCATACAGTGCTATTCGCTAAAGTGAGAATGTAAATCAAACTTTCAAAATTAAAGTCAAAATAGACAAACTGGAAAAATTCTCCAAATTAACTGGGCTTTCGGTTTGGCTACTCTGGCCTTAAATCTGAAATCACTTTTAACCCCTTAAGGACACAACTTCAGAAATAAAAGGGAATCATGATGGAATATTTCCGTCATGTGTCCTTAATGGGTTAAATCTCACTTTAGTAAATAATCCTGCTTGTTGTCAAAACAGATGAGGCCATTTAAAGGCATCATGTGGCCAAAACATGGAATTAAATCACCTCATCTGATATGTTTAGTACAAAGAATGGGTATTGGTTTCGATCTTCTATCTTCTGAAAAGCCTTAAAAACCAATGATTTAGATAAGAAGCAATAAATGGCTTATCTGGAGCTGACAGTGCTGATATACATGATCGGGTCTAATTAAATTAAGACCTATATTTAATGCAGTATCTTTTCCACATATCTTTTATTCCAAAACTTTCTCCCAGCTACCTTTTCACTGAATTGAAATTACATTTTCAACATTTTCTATTAGTTTAAATGAAACTGTTATCTGTAAATATGTCAACAGCCCACTGTATGTATCCCATCTAATCTATTTATTGGGCTACTGTATTCACCAATCAAATATATCAAGGGAAATGTATATTTGTCTCCATTTCATCCAAAACTAAAATGTGTTTAAAAAAAAAAAAAAGATTTTATTGAGAATAGTGTACATGACGTAGGTACATGCATAGTTAATAAACAAATGCACAACATAATGTTTCAGTAAAGTTTGTCAAGATAGTATAGAAATATTATTGGCCACATTGTCTTTTATCATTATGTAAAATAAAAATTATGAAACAGAAAAAAACTGCAAACTCACTAGGAAGCAAGTCTCAAAACCAGAATGTTTAATAATTTAGTAATTTTTATTCTCTAAACAGAGAAATCAGAGTTTAACCTAATCCCATCATAGTTATTTAATATATAGTATTACATCAATCGGCCAATTACTGCTCCTTCTGTATAACTCAAAAAACAGGCATATGACATCATGTATCAACATTATATGTACATGGGGGCGTGGTTTGGGCTCTGACCAAGATGGCAGCATAAACTGAGAGTTCCTCTCCACAGGTCCCTTCTTAGCGCCATATCATAAGTTACAGTCAGCAAATGGGCCGCACACGACAACCAGAACCCCCCATACCCTGAGGGGCTCAAAACCGGGCCATCAGCTAGGCCCCATGGATGGATTTCTGCACTCTCAACCTGGCGCAAGTGGAGAGGCCAAGAGCCCCAAGATTGCGCCGACTTCTCCATCCTCCCAGACGGGCTAGAAAAATACCTCGCTGGAGCAGATTGGGGAGGACCTGCAGACTATGGCAGCCTTAATGACTACTAAAACAAAACTAAAACTCGTTGTTTAGGTGATATACCCCACCTCCCAAACAACTAAGTGTGAGTGCAGCGCTACCAAAATTGTATAGATGACTTACCCCTCAAAATTTTAAGGGTTTGTTTCATTTACATAAAATAAAAACAAAATAATGCAAAATAGCGTGATATTGTTTGCAATGTCTCAATAAATTTAACATTTTCCGATACAGTAACACATTTGTTAGAGCCTTTTGATAGTATAGGCTCTAAACAAAACAGTCTCTGTGCCTTTAATTAGGTGGCAATATCTACCTTCTTCTTAAACTCAATGGTTAGGAGATTTTCTTCATATCAGATGTTTTTATGAAACAGAAAACAAACAGCGATCTGGGTGCAATCAATATATATATATATAAGGTATGTCCAATATATAGAATTGCTCACCATTTTTGGAGCCTATTATACAATGGGCTCCAAACTTTAAGCCTAGTGCCAGATTTCAGGGTGACACCCCCTTATGAGAACAAGGAAATGGTGTATGCTTCCAGAAATGGACTGGGAAAATTACTTCAGATTAATGAGGGAATTTATTTTAATATATAAAAACAACTAGTGAGAATTCCCAAAAACAATAAAACAAATGCTAAAAAATCTGAAGAGTCAAATCCTTGTGTCTCATCCTACTTGTAACCAAGACGCATTTCGCTGACAGGGCTTCCTCAATTGGTGTGTGCATACTTCCCGGTTTGTCTTTTTGAAGGCCATGGAACTCCTTCCCCGTCAATCGTTTGCTGGCTTCTCAGGTGTTTTTGAATTGGAGGGCTGTCCAGGGGATGTTGTTGCTTCCACAGAATAGACAAAAGTGATGTGTAGTGCATCATATTGCAATGGCACTTCCGTGTTGTCGGTCGTGACTGCAAATCACACTTTCAGTTTCGATCAGTTTTTCACAATCTTTGTTAAAGTCCCATATTCTCAGTGGGGATATATCGGTAAGTGGGGATACAAAACATAATTTTAGTAAGAAATCTGATCAGAGGCATATATTCATACTATACATAGATATTGTTGTTTGGGAGGTGGGGTATATCACCTAAACAACGAATTTTCGTTTTGTTTTTGTTTCTGTGATTTGTGGATTTTTTTGGGACATTCACAGATTGTTATAGCAGCTTTAAATATATTTCATTTTTATTTCTATCTATTAAGGGCCTTATTTCACATACTAAGTTTGTACCTGTCCATGGCTACTAAGGCTGACTTGCAGAGCCTAACTAACACCATTCAGGAAGCCCTACAGGCGGAGATGGTGAGCATCCGGATGGAGATCACTACTCAAGCAGGCTGAATCCAGGTACTGGAGTGCTTGGCTGAGGCCCAGTCCACCAGGCTTGTGGCAACGGACATGGCTGTGTCTCAGCAGGGCAAGATGATCCTGGCCATGAGGAGGAACTTGAACGATGTTACCAATAGGGGCCACAGATGCAATATCTGGATCCGAGGAATATCCAGAGGCTGTAGGAGAAAAAAAATGTGGAGGAAATACTCTGTGGACTGTTCTGGCTACTTCTGCTGGATGAAGCCCCCCAGCGCTTTGAATATGAGAGGGTTCATAGAGCTCTGACACCATAATCCCTGGAAGAGGGGCAGAGAGACCTGATATGCTGCCTGAATTCCTTCCCTGTTAAGGAGACCATCATGCGGAAAGACCAAGACAGAACAAAGTGGAACTACCGTGGCGCTCAAGTATCTTTGTACAACGATTTATCCCCTATCACTCTTGAAGCCCGGCGAGCACTCCAGTCTGTGACATCGCCACACTGTGGGACCGCAACATCATATACAAATGGGGGTTCCCCTTTGCACTACTGGCCCGCCACTAGAATGGATGGTCCTCTATTTGTTGGCCCGAAGAGGTACCGCAATACATGGAGGAGCTGTGCCTACTGCCTGTCACTGTCACCAACTGGGTCATAGGCCCCTTGAGGTTGAGGCCGCGGCCACAGTGGGTCCCTCAATGAAGCGGAGGTAGGTCCCCACCAGGCCCTCCGCCCGATGGTGCACGGACCCTGCAGCCCTGGAAGAGTAAGTGCCAACCCTGGTTCCTCCAGATTTGGCGGAATCACTGCATATGGGGCTCTTAACTGTCCACATTGCCTAAAATTCACCGGTAGCTCGTACCGGGTCTGATTCACACATACCCTGTCACTGGTCACTGAGTCCCTAGCAGGACATTGTTGGTAGGGGGAGGGTGCAGTTGGGGGGGTTTGCCTATGTTTTTATTCATCATTCCCATTGGTGTTGGGTGGGGGTTCTTGAAAGGATAGTTGTATGACCGTAAAGAAATGGGACTATAGTGTCCGGCTATCACACATGGGTCACGGGTCCCTACCATGACAGGAACTCCGCAACTGGGTGCAGAGGTTTTGCAGTAAAATAAGCCTTGTTTTGGCGGCGACTTTTGGGAAATAGCGGGAGCCGGATGTGACCTCCCATGACGGGCATCCTGCCCTCTCATGTAACCGAACTGGTCCTGTTTGTTTAGTCGCAACTCACTGGGACCCTCTACATTTGGCTATAGATTCCGGACTTGGTTTTCCTGCTTGGTAATGTGTGCAGAAAAAAGAGAAAAAGAGGGGAAAAAAGCTTGTGAAAGAACATGATGGGAACAAGGGACGTCTTGGGAGGGGTGGCATATGTGTGGGTAGGACGCAGACTGACTGGTGGGGCTAACATATGGGTGGACACTCGCGGGATCCTGGTTGAAGGCAGCCTGTGGGGGGGAGGATAGTTTTCGTTGTGGTTATTTTGTTATTGCTGATATCTTCACTGTGAATGCACTTGATCAGTAAGTGGCGCTCCACAAGGTTGAAGGTATACACTGAAGGGGTATTCAGTGGAGCGGGTCTGTCATGACATTAATTGTTGTAATCCTCTTGGGCGGAGCCTGGGTTGTGTTTCTCAACCCACACTCATGCGTGTTCCTATACGGCGGGGTTCTGGGGGCACGTGCTTCCTTGTCTGGTTACCAGTGCGCTCCCCTAGCGACACTCACTGTAGCATGAGTCCCCTCACATGACATCTTGTGACCCATTGGGAGTGTCTCCTTTTGGTACTCTCACCTTTTAAACCTATACCCTGTTCTTCCTCACGCCTTTTCCCCCCTACCTATCTACTAAGGTGGATTCTTTCCTTCACCCTGCTCTTTTGAGCTGGGAGAGGGACGAAGCGGAGTGATAAAGTTGCCCTCTACCTGCAGTTTGCCAGTGCCAAACTACTTTTCTGGTCTGGTTGCTCTCACCTCTCTGTAACGGGGGGAAGGAGGGAAGGGGGGCGACTGGACGAAGGGGCCTCTATCTTTTGTATATACCTGCTCTCTTCATTATCTCCTACCCTCTTCACTGTTCTCTAATGTATCGTTTCCTCTCTTTTGGTCTACCCCAAGGGGTCAGGCTATCTCGGGGTTGCTGCCACTGGTCCCAGGGAAAGAAGGGAGCTGGTGAAGTGTTCTTTGCATGTGTTGGTCTGGGCTCGGGGGTTACTATGGCATGTCACCACACTCCCCTGTCTGTCCTCACCCTTAACTGTAAGGGCTTAAACATACCGGAGCACAGGACTCACTTGTTGAGAGAACTGAAGAAGAAACATGTATCGGTAGCTATGTTAAAGGAATCATTCATTTTGTGGCTTAGGTTTTTTATTTATATATGCAGTTTGTGTTATACTTGTTTTTTTTAATCTTATCTTGTATACTAATCACCTTCCCCTTTCTTTATTTCTTTTAATGTCCATAACTCTCACGATGTGCATATATGGACAATGAGTTTTTGACGATCAATAAAATGGCATCCCAAGTACTTCCATTTTCCCCAACGGATTTTATAAGAGGGTTGTATATTGTCCAATCAGGACATAACAAGGACTTATAAGAGGAATAAGGGGGTGTTCCCTCGCCATCGGTCGATCCACGTCACAAGGTGTAAAATACCTATGGATGTCGGAAGAAAGGAGATACGATCACATGGGTAGAGCTGGAGGAAATATGTCACAGGATGTGACGTATCGGTCAATACCGGAAGTACAGGTACAGTTGGAAAGCGGGAGGAAAAGATGCCAATGGACATATTGTGGAGAGTACTTCGGTTTAATAGGACATCACCATCTTGGGGATGGCGGAACACCATATTTGTGAATAGGAGTGTTCCATTTTAATTATGTACATGTGTAATTAACGTTATTTAATTTTTATGTATATGCTATATAAATGGCATCTGTATGCATTATCCATTATATTTTCACCTGAGGAAGACAAAGTTGTGGGTTGAAATGCATGTGCTTTTATTTATATTTTTATTTTGCTTGAATGTACTATTCGTACTAATGAATAGCTTATATTCACTTAGCACCTGGGAGTTCCTGTTATTCCTGTGATATAAACAGTTACCAACACTTGGAAATCTTATCCCTGAGAAAGCATCCTACACTTCTTAGAGGAGCTGATGTGCCTTATAAGTTCAGAGCCAACTTATGATAGGCTCTGAAAATTGTGAGTGAGCTTATTTTATATACACCAATTCTAACAATTTATACAGGCTATACTATGTACTGTTTTATTTCCTGTCTTATATAGGAATCAGTGTTATTCTATAAAGTAGTACATTTGACCAATTTACTGTTTTAAGGTAAATGGTCCTTTTTTATGTGTGCGCTGAACACCTTGTTTTTTCTTAATGTTAAAGGAAACGCATTTTATGTTAGGCGTGGCCCCTAAAGTTCTGAACAAATCCTACCCAGTCAATTAATTCTGCAATCACCCCTCGGCCCGTAAGGACATTGTTTCCATAGTAATTGCAGGCGACCTGTAGTTTCAGAAATTGGACCGTGTAAATGACCCGCATGAGCGCTTTCTCTTCTTGAAAGGCATTTTTGCCGACAAGCTGTACACATTCGCATCCCTATACGTCACCAACAGGAGACAGGCACAATTTCTCCGGGGAACGCTCAACAAGCTAAAGGACTTCTCAGAAAGTGCCCTGATTCTGGGAGGGGACTTTAATGCGCCCCTGGACCCATTGCTTGACTCATCATCAAAACATAGTCGCATCTCCCAACTGTGCATTTGCTCCATACGTAGATCGCTGGGAGACATGGGACTGGTGGACTATTGGAGGACCCTTAACCCTACTGTCAAAGACCTTTCACATTACTCCGCACTCCATAACCGATACTCCCGTATTGACTATCTCTTAATTAAACAGGAGGGCCTCTCTCGACTGTTAAAAGCTACAATTGAACCCGCCACATGGTCGGACCATGGTTTGGTCAGCAAAGAACTTGAGTCTCCTCTGCTTTGGCCCTCGGCCTCGACGTGGAGGTTCAACAAGGCCCGGGAGCATATCCCTCAAGCCTTAGACCTTTATTTCTGGGAAAATGGGACATCACCAATATCGATATGGGAGGCTCATAAAAGTGTTATCCATGGCACACTCATACACATCGCTTTGCATAAAAAGAAAATGGCTTTTCAGGAGATGGCAGACCTCTACAAATTGATTTTGAACTTGGAACTCCAACATAAATGGACACAACTGATGGATACCTACGGGGAGCTCATGCAGGCCAGACAACAACTGAAGGAACTCCTCATGCAACGCTCAAAGGGCTTCTTCTACTCTCATGTGAACAAGGGGGGCAAATTCCTGGCTCATCTTTTGAAAGGTAACACAGGTCTGTAAACTGCGCTTGTCCTCTGGGACTACATCCTCCTTCCCGAATGACATAGCAGAGGAATTTCGATGATTCTACCAATCCTGGCCTTGCCTTGCCCAGACTGAGCTCATGCACACCACCGAATATCTCCATACTAATGTCACAAAAATGGTGATCCCAGAATCCGCAGCTGTGCTGGACGCTCAGATAGGAGTAGAAGAACTTTTTGCGGCCTTGAAAAGTACCAAAACCGATGAATTCTCCACAGGCTACTATAAAAACTTCTCAACGGTGCTCCTTCCGTGGTTGAGGAAAGCAATCAACGCCATTGCAGAGGGAGGGAATTTCGAGGCGAAATCTTTGGCTGCGACCATAGAGGTCTTGCTCAAACCAGGGAAGGGCCCGGTGAACTGTGGTAGCTATCACCCGATTTCACTGTTGAATGTGGCCACTAAATTGTTCACCAAGGTCCTGGCAACTAGACTACAATCCGTTTTACCATCTCTGATTCACACATACCAGACAGGATTAATTCCTGGGTGAGAGGCACGGGATAGCATGTTAAAGCTCTTCTCCATCCAACATCACATGAGGAAGATGAAGAAATGGCTCCTATTGCTATCAACTAATGCAAAGAAGGCGTTTGAGCGCATTAGTTGGTTGTATATGGTAGCCACACTAAGGAAGATGGGACTGGGAGACTGGTTACTCACCTGGATTCTGTGTTAAATAACAAGCCACGTGCCACGGTGAGAGTCAATGGGGCTCTGGTGGCAGACTTCAGAATCAGAAATGGAACGAGGCAGGGTTGCCCTCTTTCCCCACTGTTGTTCGCTATGTCCATGGAGCCACTGCTCCAGGCGCTTTGCCGGAACCCAGATATCCATGTCAGGGGGTGGAACACAAGGTCGCTGCATACGCAGATGATCTTCTCTTTTATCCCCAACCCTCGAAACACACAACCCTGCCTACTATCGGAATTCGAGCGCTTCGGCAGACTTTTGGGATTCAAACTAAACCTAGGAATACATTGCCTTGAACTCACTATTCCCATTTCAGTGGTGCTTCAGCAAAATAAAGTATCTTGGAATCTGGGTGACTAAGGACCCACAGAAAATCTACCAACACAACTTCATACCACTGCTGAAAACACTGCTGGCTGACCTGGACAGATGGGCATACCCATATGTGACGTGGCACGGGCAAATAGCGGTGATCAAAATTAATATCCTGCCTAGGGTTCTGTATCTTTTCCAGACCATCCCACTAGCTTTGCTGGCATCCTTTTTCTCTTTGCTGAAAACAGCGATCATTGAATATGTGTGGCGGGGGGAAATATCTTGGATACACCACAATCTACTGTGCCTGCCTTGACACAGGGGAGACCAGACATTGCCTGACTTTTAACTTTATTATCAGGTCACAGTTCTGCAATGAATCCAAGAATGGCACGCAGGCAGCCCGCAAAAACAATGGGTAGCCTTGGATAGAGGGTGCATCAGCGCCTCCCTGGAGTCAGTGGTATGGCTGGGGGGCCCTGGTGAACTGGAATAAAGGAACGGTGGGGAACCGATGTCACAAGCAATGTGAACCTGGAAGTCAATTCAGAACAGCCGCATGACTTGCCTACACCCAGGACCCTACTAGCGGTGATGTACAATAGCGAACTGGGGGAAGGGCTTCCCTTGAGGGCTTGGTCCTTCCTGGGGGACGGGGAATATATTCCTATCCATAAGGCCCTGTAAGATGGGGCACTGAGGAGTCTGGACTCACTGTTGGAGGGCAGACCACGAACACCCCAGGATTCCCTTCGATACATGTAACTGACTTATTAAAACTTGCTCCCAAATAGAGATCGGTTACATAGGGAACTCATCTGGTTTGAAGGCCTTTGCCTACAGGGCACTACACTTGAAAAAGACAAGTCATTCTCAAAATCACAGTGGGACAAGATGTTACTGTGGCAGCATAAGAGCTCCATCAGTTCTCAATATCAAGAGATGAACTATAAACTCATATCTCTCTGGTATAAAATGCTGACCCTACTCAACAGAATTTTCCCCATACGGTTCCATATACAAGGTTAAAAGTTACTGATTACGACTACAGTGATCGATAATACAATGTGCAAGATTGTGATTTATGGTATAAGGACTACACATGCTTCTAATGTTAAACAATTATGTTGAGTGGCCTGTGTGCTACCTCTATCATACCTTTTGACTATTCTTGTCTGAACTTCTGAAAAAATCAATAAACACACATTTGCAAAAAACAAAAACTTATATGTACGTAATCACTAATAGTAGGTCGCAATGCTCTATGTAGCCGAAAAAGCAGGACTAACTCAGCACCAGCACTGGTAAAGGAAGGGATTAGCCCAAAATCTTAATCATCAACTATAAAGGAATTTAATAAAAACTTTGAAAGCTGAAAGTTTGTCTTTGCGAGTGTGAAGAGGATAGTTGTGTATTTTGAGTTGAAAGTCGCATCAGAAGTAAATTAAAATTCAAAAGGAAACAAAGTATATGCCATAATTAGCTTGTGTCACCATGTGTGACCAATATGTCTCAATTTCACTGTTTATACTTGTAGCAGAACCAGCCTCGCCACTGGCATTGGAGAAGACTGATTGCCAGCCTCCTGCCCTGTGACTATGGACCTTCTCATCAGCCCATGCTAGACTTAAACCCCATGGCGATTTGACTGTGTTTGTGGGATGTGGGTGCTGTTTGGATATATTGAGCGCTCAGATCCAAGCCATCTGGGGTTAGGTTGAATGTGAGGGTTCTGTTCAGTATCATAGGAATTATGTATTTTTTTTTTTTGTAAATATGATTTTTATTTGTTTTGCAAATAAAGGAAATAGGGAACATTGATACTCGCAGGTATCTATTGGCATATGAACAAATGCACAACATGTGCAAATAACAATCATGGAAAATGCGCAGATGTGTTTCAGATAAACGAATCATAAAGAAAAGAAAAAGGGTGGCGACGGTTGGGTATCGTATCATAGGAAGGCATTTGTAGGGGGACGCAGGTCCCATTAATTGTACTTAGTGCTTATAGCCTTGGAACATAAAAGGAGAACAGAGAAAGGGAGGGGGAGGGGAAAGAAAATGCATTCAAGTAGACAGGCAGTGGTGACACGCAGGTCACCTTTTAAGACACAAGTAACATTTACGTGGTGGACTCGCAGGTCCTATGAAATAGAAACAGTGGGTGGTACTTTCACATGCTCTGTAGGGTGACAGTGTGGACACGCAGGTCCTGTTCCACCTAAGGGTAGGATTCGTGGCAGGAGGTGATGGTCACTGCTTGTGTTTCGTTGCCTTTTGCCGGTTTCGGCCTGGTGCCATTAGTTATTATGTATTATATGGTGGGCTTACCAGTCCCTCTGTCCTGTATATGTGCTTGTACCACTCTCCCGCTTTTTATGTAGTCGCCTGTTGCTTAGGCATTTACTCTTTGGACTCGCCGGTCCCAAAACTCCTTTTATATTAGTCCTATATTAGTTTTGTTGTGATGTGGTCGGGGTGTAGGGAAGAGGAGGGAGGAAAGAAAGTGGGGGGGGGGGAAGAGGTTTGGGGTGTACAGTACCAGTCACACTTGTCTGGATCGTCAGGTGCGGTCTCAGGGTCTAGTTGAGTGTTGGCGTCTGTCGCTGTGGGGAGATGTCTATTGTGGTGTCTGGTGCTAGGGCTGCTTCTCGTCCTTTGTTTGGGCCCGCTGTTGGATGGTGATATTGTCTGCCCCAGTCATTAATTTTGTCTGTGAACCCGGCTCCCGCCGTTGTCAGGATCCAATGTGTCCATGTGTCAAGGTATTTTTGTGTTCTGTCCGTAGATTTCATGTGTATGTCTTCCGTCTCCCTTAGGGCCTCCATTTGTGTGAGCCACTTGTCCGGTGTAGGTGCGTCCTTGCGTTTCCAGTGTTGTGGGATGAGCTGCTTTGCTACATTAAGTATCCTAATAGTGATTGATCGTTTGTATCTATTACTTGGTATGGTAGTGTGATGGAGGAGCATTGCAGCGGGGTCAAAGGGGGGTGGCTGGTCCGTGAATATCTTTAGCATTGTATGTATCCCCCGCCAAAACGGTTGTATCTCTGCGCACTCCCACCAAATGTGTAAGAACGTCCCGAGTCCCACCCCGCATCTCCAACATTGTGCTGATTGGTCTGGGTATATTTCGTGTAGGGCAGCTGGGGTGCGGTACCAAAGCGTTAGTAGTTTATATGCTGTTTCTTGGTGTTTGCTGAACGCTGCGCAGTGGTGTGTTAATGAGCACATCTTTTCCCATTCCCCTTCGCTAAAGCTGCGGTTCAGTGCCGTTTCCCATTTTCCTTTGAACCTGGGCAACTCCGTTGGGATTTGTATCTGTAGTGAGTTGTATAAGGTGGATACACCGTGGGGGAGGGGTTCTGGGTCGAGACACAATTGTTCGAACCACGTGGGGGCGCGCCCCAGTGCTTGCCCCTGGGGGAGGGTCTTAAGGTAGCTCTTCAGCTGGGCGTATTTGTATTTCTGTGCAAAGGTGGTAGTGTTTTCGCCTACAATTTCTGTAAGGGTCCTCGGGCCTGTCTGAGTGTATATGTGATGTAACCTGGGTAGGGGGTCTGGGATGAGGTCTCTGAAGGCCAGGGAGTCGAGTCCTGGTGGAAACTCCGTATTATGTGTCAGGGGGGTCAGGGGGGTCAGCGGTGATGGGTATGGGGCGAGGCTGCCTCGGGCTGCCATCCTGTGCCACACCTGTAGGGTGGATTTCACGTATATGGGTATGTTTCCTCGCTTCCTTGGTGGTAACCATGGGGCGAGCGCTATGGGGATCCCTAGTTCTGCCTCTTCCACCGACTTCCACAGTTTATGTACGTTGTCTTTCGACCATTCCGCTATTCGCAGGAGGTGACAGGCGACGTAATAGAGGTGGAAATCTGGTAGTGCCATACCCCCCTTGTCTTTCGGTTGTGTGAGTTGTGAAAATTTGAGCCTGGGTCTCCTCCCGTTCCACACATATCCCCCTAGTACCTTGCGGAGAGAACTGAAGTAAGTTTGGGGAATACATATGGGCATTGCTTGCATCAGATATAGAAGCCGAGGGAGAAAATTCATTTTGACTACTTGGACTCGTCCAAGCCAGGAGATGTGGGGATACGACCAATCCCCTGTGTCCCTCCTGAACGAGGCCAACATCGGTGTGAAGTTTTCTGTAAATAGGCTTGTGCTGTGTTTAGTGAGCCAAATGCCCAGGTATCTAACTTTGGTGTCTGCCCATTGGAACGGGTGGCTTTGGCGGAGTATGCCCTCCCTATGCCGGGGCACTGAGATGTTAAGTATGTATGACTTTTTGAAGTTTATTTTCATGTTGGATAGGATGCCGTAGTCTCTGAAGGCTTTGATTATGTTCGGGAGTGAGATTTCGGGATTTGTGACAAAGAATAGCAGGTCGTCGGCATAAGCCGCGACCTTATGGTGTGTGCCGCCCAATTCCACCCCCTGGATGTCTGGATTGTGCCTCACCGCGTGGAGAAACGGCTCTAGGGCCAGGACGAAGAGCAGCGGCGACAGGGGACACCCCTGGCGGGTGCCGTTGTGTATGGTGAAAGCCTTTGTGGGTGCGCCATTGACAATGACTTGTGCCCTAGGTTGCCTATACAGGGCCTCTATCCATCCCCTCATGTGCGTCCCCAAACCCAGGTGTATAAGGGCCTGAAACAGGTATGGCCATCCGATCCTGTCGAAGGCCTTCTCCGCGTCCGTGGAGAGCAGGAGAAGGCCTCCGTGCCTGGCCGTTCCCCCGTGTACTATCGATAGTGCCCTTATAGTGTTGTCCCTGGCCTCGCGACCCGTTACGAACCCCACCTGGTCTGGGTGGACCAGGGTGGGGATGTGCTGTTGTAGGCGAGTTGCCAGTATCTTCGCCATCAATTTCAGGTCGCAGTTTATGAGGGAAATTGGTCTGTAGTTGCCGCAATACTCTCCGTCTCTGCCCTCCTTGGGTATGATTGTGATGTGCGCCATGAGGGATTGTGTGGGCCAGTGGTGTCCCTCTCTGATCGCATTAAAAGAGGCCACCATCGGAGTGTATAGGGTCTCTGCGAAGCATTTATAGTAGCGCAGCGGGAGGCCATCTGGACCCGGGCTTTTGCCTGGTTTTGTCGCTTTGACTGCCCATGCCAGTTCTTCCGCGGTGATGGGTTCATCCAGCGCTTTTGCTGTGTCTCTTTCTATGCGCGTGTGTGTATGTGTCTGCAGGAATTCTTGTATTTTGTGTATGAGGTTGGTTTGTGTCTGCGGGTCTTGCGGCCCTGGGAGGTTATACAGCTCGGAGTAATATGAGTGTATCACCTCCTGAACCTTGTCGGGGAGGCGGTGTAGAGTGCCTGTTTTGTCCCGTATCTTTTCGATATATAGGTGTTGTCTACGCTTGGTGAGCATTCGCGCAAGGAGTTTTCCGCTCTTGTTGCCATGGATAGTGAAAAATGCGTTGTGCCGCGCTGCTTCCCTGTGGTGTCTAGCGTGTAGGAGTGTGGCTAGTTCCCTCCTTAGCTGGAGCAGCTTTACCTGGTTGTCTAGGTGTCCGTCCCTTTTGTTGGATTCGTCTAGCGCGTGTATGTCTTGTATGAGTGTTGTAATTTGTGCCTCTCGTTGTCTTTTCAGTCTTGCCCCTTTCTGTATGAGGTGACCTCTAACCACACATTTGTGTGCCTCCCAGGTAAGTGTGTGTGAGGTCTGGGCTGGGGTATTTTCTGTAAAGTAGTCACCCAATAGTTTACTAGTTTCCGTTACGATTTCTGGGAGCGACAGCATATATTCGTTTAGTCTCCATTTGGAGACCTTGGGCCTATGTAGTGGGGACGTTAGAGTGAGAGTGACCGGCGCGTGGTCTGACCACGTTGCCGTACCGTGTTCCACTGCCCTCACCAGGGCCAGGTCATAGTGGGACATGAAGAAGTAATCCAGTCGTGTGTATGTGTTATGTGGGTAGGACAGGAACGTATAGTCCCGTTCGTCTGGGTGGTGTGCCCTCCAGCAGTCCAGGAGGTGTAGACGTCGAAAAAGGGTCTTGATGTGAGTCAGGTGTTGGGGTGGGACTCTCGAGGTCCCTGAGGACGAGTCCCATTTTGGGTCCATGGTCAGGTTGAAGTCCCCTCCCAGGATTAGTATGCCCTCTGCGAACGATCGAAGTAAACGTAGAGTGCGGGTGAAAAACCTGTAGTGTCTCTGGTTGGGGGCATATATATTAGCGAAAGTATAGGTGGTGTCCGCTATCGTGCCCTTCAGGAATAGAAATCTCCCCTCGGGGTCAGTCTCAGTCGCTGTTTCTGTGAACGGTACGTGTTTGTGTATTAGTATGGCCACTCCTCGCGATTTTCCCGCATTATAGTCACTGTAGTAGCCCTTAGTATAGTGATGGTCAGTCATTTTGGGTCTAGATCCGTCTCGAAAGTGCGTTTCCTGTATATATACAATAGACGCTCCAGTGCTATGGAAGTTTCTCAGGGCATGCGAGCGTCTTTCAGGTTTATTTAGTCCTTTAGCGTTGATTGTGGTGATATGAAGATATGCCGGTCGCAGTGACATGGTCGGGGTTGGGGGGAGTTGGGGGGGGAGGGTCAATCAGCGTGGGAAGGTGGGGGAGGGGAACCAGCGCCTGTAAGAGCGCTGTCTAGGTACGAGCGTCTGGGTAGGGATAAGCGCCTGTCCACCAGGGATAAGGGGCAATTACCCACCCAGTACCTTGCGCCCTATCCTAAGGGGGGGTCGAAGGAAGTTGCGAACCACTAGGTAGCGCGCGTGAGGGTGTGGTCTACCGAATCGTAGGCAAGTCCTTTTATGAACTCCTCCGACGTCGTCCCCTATTGGCTCTGTTTGCATGTGTGTCAACTTTATGTTCCTCGCCTTGTGAGGTGTTGGCCCTAGGGCCTTCTAGTTATGGTGTGTGTCAGGTTTAAATTTGAGCGTACGAATATATGAAAAGTCAGAGGGGGAAACCTTATGCATATGAAAAATGTAAAATATAAAATGAGAAACATAGAAAACAGTTATAACAGTTATAACATTCCAGTCATGGAGCTTCATGTTGGGTGCACCCCCGCCACCTGGTCCCTGTGCTCATGCACCCGTCCTGCCCGCATTTCCATCCGGCCGCCCCTCCTCCATGCATGGGCAGGATAGGTCTTTCTCTTGGGTTCTGTCTCTCCCCCCTCCACTCCTTGGGGGGGCCCGGGCCCCCAGCAGGCCAGGCCGGCGCCGGCTCCCCCCACACGCTCACCTAAGTGGGTCGTCACGCGTGGGTCAGGAGGTCGGCCCCGGCCCGGCCCGGTCGGGGCACAGGCCCCACATTCCCTCTCTCCGGGCATGGGTCCCCCAGCAATATACAATACTAGCAAGCTTTGGGCTCCGCCCCCAACCCCCCATCCCTTCTCAGAGGCACCCGGGTCTCAGTACAGTGCCCAGTATTCCCCTCAGGTCAAACATTTTTTTTTTTTTTTTTCAAAAGGACTCAGCTAGCTTGTGTGGCCCAGTGAGGCCTCCCCGTATCACGCTATAGTTCTAGGTCTAGGGGGGGCTAAAGTCCCTTTTAAAACAGAGCAACTGGGCTTGGGGGGTTGTGATACTTGCGGGGAGCCGTCTGAGCGATGTTTCAGAGCTGCACGGCCGCTCGGTGCCCCATCATTGCTGTCACTGCTGAGGAAGTCCGTGAGGGTCACTCGGCTGGGCACTTGGGCTGTGGGGCGGCAGTCAACAACGCCTGTATGCGGAGTCATGTCCAGGCAGCACAAGACAGGTCCAGGTTTCTTACGCCTCTGGTTACATAGTTGCCCCCGACGGGCGTATCGTTTGCATGCGGGATCTTCGCTGTCTCTGTGGTTTTTGGGTCGGTGTCTGGGCGCTTGCGGCAAACGTGTAGAAGGCCAGGGGGTCTGGCCACTGCATATGGATCGGCGGGAGCTGCAGTTCTCGGGTTAACCCGGTTAGGTCATCTTCTCCCTTGACTAGGAAGGGGCCTGTCGGTGTGAAAACGTGCAGGCCTGTTGGGAAGGTCCACCGGTACCTTAGTTTGTTAGATTGCAGGATTCTCGTCAGCGGGCGCATCGCCCGGCGATAGGCCAGCGTGGCCGGGGACAGGTCCGGATAGAGTTGGACCTCTGCTCCGTTTATGAGGACGTGGTCAGTCTCCCGTGCTCTCCGCAATATGTCCTCCTTAAGTTGAAAGCTGGCCAAGCAACAGATGATGTCCCTGGGGGGGTCTTCCGGGGCCCCTTTAGGGCGCAGTGCGCGATGTGCTCTGACAAAGTCAATTTTAGTGGACTCAGGCCTGCTCAGCAGTTTGTTGAAGAGGTCTGTGAGTGTCTCTTTCACAGGTTCAGTGTTGGCAGTATGTTCAGGAATACCTCTTACTCTGATATTTTGTCTTCTGCCTCTGTTGTCCAAGTCCTCTATATGGTATGCCATCTGTCTGAGTTGTGCAGATTGCTTAAATATGGCGTCGGTAGTTGTGGATTGTACCGCGTGTGCGTGATCATTATCTGCTTCCAGCTGGGAGACTCTGTGGTTGAGGCCCTGCAGGTCCTCCCTCATGGCGTGCAGTTCTGTTGTAATTGATTTCTGCAGGGCTGCATTAGCTTCCTTAAGATCTGCTTTGGTGGGTAGGTTGCTGAGTACCCTCACCCAATCCAGGGGGGGCTCTGCCGTGCCAGCGGCATCCAGTTCGTCTCTCCCGGGCTGCGACAGCATGTTGTCCGTGGCCAGGGACTCATTTGAGGCCTGGGATGCGAGGTCGGCCGGGGTGATCAGGTATTGCCTCATCGAGGGTGCCGGGGACCCCCTAGGGGTGTCCGCGGACTTCACTGCGTGCGTGGCTCTGTGTGATTTCCCCATCGTGCGGTCCTGACACACGGCTCGGCGAGGAAAAGTGCAGAGCCGGCGGGGAGCTCCCTCACTAAGCCGCCATCATGTTCGGCGTCCAAGCCACGCCCCCGGAATTATGTATTTTTGTGTACCTGGAGATGGTTGGCTTACCACACCCAGTTAAGCCAATTATCTCCAGGATAGAGGACTCTGTGGAACTGGTTTTGTCTGGAAAGCCATGCTTCAGTGGTCACAAAGGACTTCGACCTAACTTATAAACCAATGGAAGGAATTGTATGATTTTTGACTATGTTTGTATTTGGAGTATGCTGATTCTGAAAATGTTAATTATGTGAATATAATGTATAGCTTTGGAGTTATGAATATTGTGCAAAACTGTGTATTTTCCTGCCTGTGATAATTACGTTAGCCCATTGTGTTCAGTAATTATATCACAGGCAGAGGGGAGGATTTTGTGTGGGAGTGTCTGATTGTATTGTATGTATTGATTGGTTGTACTTCAAAACCCTATGTTTGTAGAATGGGCATAAAAGCAGAGTGTTTGAATAAAAGTTCAGTTCTACTTCACCCTCAAATTGAAGCGCCGTCTCTTATTGGGGGAATCTGCTACAAGGGATTGCTATGCTAGGCATACTCACTATAATCACTCCTAAGCTCTTTTAAGAGCTTGTTCCTGCCCTGCTCTCTGGAGGAGTCTACTGTGGTTATCGTGTCTGCTGGAGTGCTGGAAACCCTTAGGAAGCACTAGGAGCATCCTTCAACGGAGGTACCCAGTCGGGGTGCCCGTCGATCCGTTACAATACTTTTATATCAGAGATACCCTTTCCTAGGCTTTATTTAGCATTGCCTCTTTAAGGAAATAGATCTCATAAAATGACTTAAACAATGTATTACGTTTCAGTTGCTAGGGGTTGTAATGTTTATGTTATACACATAAATCCAACAAACCCATCTTACAACTTCAAACTAGATATTACTTAACCAAGCAATTTGTGCCTGTAGCACAAATGTCTTAATGTCTATAACGCTTTTAAGCGAATGTTAAAAATCCTGAGTGTAATCAGCTTACTAAACTGGTAAACGAGCTTGAATACACTGTTTGTTATTGAGACACTATAGTCACCAAAACAACCTTAGCTGAAATCAGCCTGTTCAATTATCTGCAATTTAGTCTTGCAGTCAGATAATCCTCCAATGTTGCGCTCCCTGCTCGCCTCCCTGTCAGCTCAATAATGTCCTTTGAAAAAAAATTACCCAGTCTCTTTCCCCACACCCTCCCTCCTCTCGTTGGCTGAGATTGCGTGAATGCGCTCTGAGCCAGCGAAAAGGTTGAATCACAGGCTTCGCTAAGAGAAGCCTGTGATTGGACCCCATGAGACACTTGGGTAATATTGGGTGGAGGAATGGAAGGAGGCATAGATGAGTGCCTGGATTTCAGGAAGGTAAAAACCTTTTTTGGAGGTTTACTGCAAAATGTAGGATGGGGCCTCAGTAGTAGTGTCCTATATGGAATTTTACAATTAAAAAATGCGTCTCACCCCAAAAGGGTTGTAGTGACTCTTTAATGAAACTGCAAAGTTTATTTGGTACCACAATTCTAATTTCTTCTTTGGGTTAGTAGCAGAGTGTCTAACCCAATTTTTGACCATGCTACATATATCTGTATTACCATTTGCTAAATGTAGAATTCTAGATAAATATGTGCTCTTATGGTCTATAGACCCTATACACCGTTTACTAATTTATTTCCATTATTTTTCAAAGTGAGAAGATTTGCATTAATGTTACCTGTCTAGAAGTAGAACAACTGAAATGCCCTGCTGATTGTGTGGCTAGCAAGCCCCATACACCACCTGGAGAATGCTGTCCCACCATACCTAGCTTCTGTACCTGTGATTTTGAGAAGTGAAACCATACATGTCCAATGAGAAAAAGGAAAGTACTGATACAACCAACAAATGGAGTCCCGGGAAAGTGTTGTGACAAGTTCTTGTGTTTACATTGAAAAGCCATGATTTTCCAATTATTATTTTTTTTTTTTATGATTTTGCTGTTTTACAATAATAGATATCTAAAAACAGATAGTGATATTTGCCACTCATTGAATTATTCACCTCTTCGTTCGTTATTTTTGTCAAATTTTTTTAACTTTTATAAAGTATCACTGCATCTAATATAAAAACTCTAAACAAATTCTGTGTAATAACATTAAACTGAGGCAGAAGCGTATCAGTCAATCTGAAAAAGACATGACTAATGAAAATAAAGTTATGTGTGTTGTAAAAGAGATATTTAATAATCCTAAAATATGCTGTGAATCCTGTTATTTTTGTTCAAAATTCTATTTGATTTATATATTACATATATACATAAAATATGAAAAAATAAACCAACAATTAGGTTATCAAATTATACATGCTCTTCTTTCTAGAAATTTAAATTCTTCATAATGTAATAACAAAAAAAGAAAATTGTCTTGGGAGAAAAATATATAGCACCATTTGTTGTATTGTTAGAAAACCGTAACATAAAGTCCTAAGTTACTGAACCTGTATCTGAATTTGAAATGGGTAAAAACATAATTAAAAAGGGAATAGTCACATCTCTGTCATTTACTCAGTTTAATAAAATATTGAAAAATTACCTGACTTGTGTTAACCGTTTCTCAATGAGATGTTCTATTTTCTTTGAAATGTATATTAAAGATTTATCAAATGACATCATAATCCAGTTCAGACAAGGTAAAACAATGGCAAACATTGCAAATGAAAGAGAGAGAAACATAAACTGTATATCATTTATCATCTGCTCTCTATACTTATTATGTCTTGACTGCAAAGTGCAAAGATTGCTAACAAGCTGGCAAGGAGGCACTCAGTTGCACTCAGCTGCAGGATAAAGAGGTGTGGATTTTCTTCATTCCACTACTTTTTCTTTTATTTGATTGAAAAGGGGAAAAAAGTCCTTCTTGGTTCCATAATAGAAATCAGATTTTTCCTTGGTTCAACAACATTTTCACATACACATGCCTTTTAGAAAGAATTTTCCATTTTAAAAATGGAATCTGTTGACAACCTCTTTAGGTAGCGAATTCCCATCTTTATTGTTTTTACTGTAAAGAACCCTATCCTTTGCTGTAAGCAAAACTACCTTTCTTCCAGTCTCAATCTCAGCTTGACTTTGCACTTTGTCTAGTTTTGTACATCCTTCTATAAAAGTGATGCGTAAAAATTGCACTGCATAGTCAAGGTAGGTTCTTACCACTGATTTATCAATAGACACAATTATATTTTGATCACGTGAATCAATATCCCTCTTTATGCTTGAAAGCACCTTACTAACAGACAGGTATTGCATACTGTTGCCTAGTGAGTTATCTATAATTGGTCCTAAGTCCTATTCTTTTAATGTTATCCCTAACTCAACTCCATTTAATGTGTAGGTAGCTTGTGGGGAGGGGCGGACTGACCACTTGGCACTTCGGTCTTGGAACGAGGGCCTGTGGCAGTCAGGGGCCCAGTTCCAGAAGAAGTTATGGGCCAGTTGGGGAGATAACCAGATCTCTTAAAATGGCCCTGCATCAGCGGACCTACGGCTGGTGCTGGTGGTGTGGGACTTGCATGCTTTGGGGGCCCATCAGGTGGCCCATGCACTTAGGTCAACCCAATGGTACAGCTGCCCTTTAAGAGCATTATCAGGCCCCTGTAGTATCAGCCGGCTGGGAGGAAATGACAACCAATCACTCCTCCCAGCTTCATAAGAGAGCACTGAGTGGGAGGGGGGAGGTGGATTTGTGTGTGTGTGTGTGTTTGTGTGTGTGAATGTCAGTATGTGCATCTGGGTCTATGTGCATCTTTGTGTCAGAGTGTGCATCTGTGTGCGTGTGTGCATGTGTGTGCATCTGTGTGTCAGGGTGTGCATCTGTGTTTGTGTATATGTCAATGAGTGTACCTGTGTGTATCTGTGTGTCAGGGTATGCATCTGTGTTTGTGTAAATGCCAATGAACGTATCTGTGTGTCAGGGTGTTTGCATGTTTTAGTGTGTATGTGCACTTTGTGTCAGGGTATGCATTTGTTTCTGTGTGTGTGCTTCTGAATGTCAGGTTGTACCAAGTATATCGCATCCACTGGACCAGCCCAGATCTATATTTCTCCTATAGTCTTTATTAGCGAAGGTGTGTCTAACCTTATAAAAAAGGTCAATTACAATAAAAAAGTTTTACTTAATTTCTGAAATCCTAATCTTTAAATAAATAAAACAGACAGGAAAGTAAAACCTCTGACCCATTACTAGACTAATACATATATTAAAAAAATAAAACAAAAAACGACTATCTCAAAAAATAAAAATTACCCTTTGGAGTACATATTTTGTTCCGGCAACTTTATCCTCTGACTCAGTCCATTTACTTATATTTATTATCTTCCCCATTTAAATATTTCATTTCATGAAATAAATAATATCTCGGAACTATGACCTAAAAATAGTTATGTCATTTGTTTCAGAGTCTAAAGGAAACATGGAATTTATTTTAAAAGTAAATCATTGTCAGAACAAATCTTCTTATCTGCCACAGTTTTATTGATCTTTTCATCCCACTTACCCCCTGTGTGTGTGACTTTTTCATCATAATTTTTTTGAAACAGGTGGTTACCTGACTAACTCTCTGAAAGATCCAATACTGTTTTTGTTTTATTTTTTCACACAATGAAAATTTGGTATATTTTGTTCATTATTTTTTCTTGGATGATATACGGACAGGATGCTACTAACGACACTACGTGTGAAACAACTTGTCTCAGTGGACCACTTGGTTGTTCTGGAAGAGTAGCAATCAATCCTTATTGTTCCTGTAGTCATTGTGCAAAGTCAATTTGGGAACCCTGCGGAGGAAAAAACTGGGAACTTGGGTACTGTGAGAAAGAGCAAAAATGTGCAAATATCACTGGAGAGGTTCTGGTTGAAATTCCAATGATTGGAATTTGCAAATGTAAGTACTCCAACATACGTATACATCAGGGATTAAAATGACAGTTACTAGTAAGTGCTAAGGAAAATAAAGGCACCATAATTTTGCTATTTACGAACAGTGGTGCCAGTTTTAAGTTTGCATATAAAGCCAGAAAGCCAGTTCAACTTACTAGTTGATTATTTAAGCTTGGTAGTGGTATTTCGTATAGTATATCTTATGGACCTAGAGTACCATCTACCATCACCATATTTTTATTCTACATGTTTCTCTAGTGAATATTTCCCCCCAATATTAACTTTGCAGGATAAAGATTTTAGCAGTAGTGGTCATAAAAAATTTACAGGAATCTTAGGTTTAGCTGAACATCAGGGGATATTAATTAACAAATATCACTAATGACAAGGTTAGCGATTATTGTTATAAACCAGGAGGTGCCCAAAAGGTAGATCTTCAGAGGTTGTACAACTACACCCCCCATGATGCTTTTCTAGCCTTTAAAATCATTTTTATTCTTTTATTTTTCATTCATTTAGAATGACAAAGCACCATGGGAGTTGTGATTTTAGTATCTGGGGATCTATCTCAACCTTGCTCTAAATTGTATTACACACTGGTCCAAAGTACTCACCGCTTTGCACACATGAAATCGCACTCGTATTTATCCTTTTATTTAAACAATTCATGGGGCACATGTGTGAAGAAGATGAAGATTAATAATCTAGAAGTTTAACCTAATAAATACATGAGACAGAAATAGAGGCGATACATGCGCAAAAAATACAGGTATGAGAATTGTTAAAAAAGGAACACTGTACCTGAAAGAGTTAAAAGAAAGCAAATGTAAAATCACATTGGAGATTGGTTATTATTATTACTTATATTTTGCAGAACTTTCGCGATGTAATCCAACTAAGCAAAAAAGATGATATAGTACAATTAGTAATTAGTATTTTACTCTTGCATTAAACAGATATGAGACATTATACCGCCTATAAAGAATTTTGGGAAGATGATGATGAACAATGTCCGGAGCAATCAGGATGTGAAATGCACACGGGTGTTTGTGACTGTATCACAAGAAGGACATGCTTTCCAGACTTTAGATACAGCTCTTATGAGACATGCAAACCTTATCAGGCTTATTTGATGGGTATACTAGAAAAATATGCTATGTATGATATTAAATATCAAATTTTTATGTGCTTTCTTGACTTCCTAGGGCAGAGGTAGGTAATCTTTTAGTAATGCTGTGCCAAAACAAAATCTTTAAGTGCCTCGGCGTGCTGGTCCTCATTTTTTAAAATTGAGGTGTGTATGTTGCCTTTAATCTGCTTGTGTTATTTCTGGGTGCTGCTGTTGATTTGTAGCGTATGTGTGCATCTGTGGAACGTTATATTGTATATGTTCATGAGTAGATTATGGTATCGTGTATGATACCTAGGAATGTGGGCTGCTTGTGGAATTGTGTGTGACAGGCTGCTCGTGGGGTTGTGTGCATATATGGGTTGTCAGTTGTGTTGTGTTTGTAGAGATTGTGTATGGGTATGTTTGGGCTGCTTGTATTATTTGTATGAGGGGTAAGCTTATTCTGCAGCTCTGTGTATATCTAGCAGTGTGGGTGACTTCCCTAGGGTCCAGTGGGGACCGGGCTGACCAGGTACTGGTAAAGGGCAGGAACTGTGATAGCTGCAAGCTGCTCTACTCCAGTGTGGATTCCCATTCACAAGGGCTTGGAGGAAGTGACCTGAGGTCACTTTCTCTATGTCCTGCAATATGTAAATTTAAGATTGTCCCTCACCATCGGTAATCACAACTTGGTTTGCACTAGCAAATATCCAAAGTCCCACTGGGACTACTGAAGGCTTGTTTGTTTCTAGCACCCTGAGTGCCATGCATGACAAACGTGTCACGTGTTGCTGACCCCTGTCCTAGGGTTTATTGAAATCAGATAACCATTTAAAAAAACAAAACAGATTTTTAATTTGATGTACATTGTAGCCTGATTGTTTTTTCATTTATTTTTTGTTTAATTAACCATCAATCGTAAATGGTTACATACTTATGAAAATGGACACTGAGTATTTGGATATTTAATAGCATTTCTGTTAAATGTGCTCTATTGCATACTTGCTTGAAAAAAACAAAAACAGAATGTGACCACATCCACTGCCAAGTGGATGTAATCACATTTAATGCAAAAGCTGGGGATGGTGGAGACAAAAACAAATGTCACGTCACCAGTATTAAATTCCATGGTCATTCAAGTCTAAAAATTAACATATAAAGATGAATAGTCAAATGGCAAAAAAAATATTAATCTTCATTGCAACTTCCTATATGCTAAGTGAACTTACTCCCATGACATTGGACATTGTGATTTAGGTAAGTACTTCCTATAGAGACAGTGGCGTACACACAATCCATGGGACTCCGGTGCGAAACTGATCCGTGGGCCCCCCATCCCTCCCCTCTCTCCCCCGATCCGTGACCCCCTCTCTCCTGCGATCCGTGCTCCCCAATTCCCCCTGACACATACATCCATACAGACACACACACAAACATACACACAGACACATACATCCCTCGACAGACACATAAATACAAACACACACACATATATACACACAGACACATACATACAGAGACAGAGAGACACACACACATACATAGACACAGACACATACATACGGGGCCTCATGGATTGTGTGTACATAGACACACACACATACAGAGACACACAAGTACATACAGAGACACACACATACAGAGAGACACAGACACACAGACACACATACAGACAGACACACATACAGACACACACACATACAGAGACACACACACATACATACAGAGACACACACACACATAGACACACACACATATAGAGACACAGACACACACACACACACACATACACACACACATATAGAGACACACACACACACACACATATACATAAAGAGACACAGACACACACATACAGAGACACACTCACAGAGAGAGACAGACATACACACATACAGAGACACAGACACACATACATACAGAGACACACACATACAGAGACACAGACACACATACATACAGAGACACAGACAAACACACATACAGAGACACACACACACATAGACACACACACACACAGAGACACACACACATACACATATAGAGACACAGACACACATACATACAGAGACACACACATACACAATAGAGACACACACATACACATACAGAGACACAGACACATACAGAGACACACATACGCAAAATGTTTCCTACCTTGTTACTTTCCCTGTGGTCCAGTGGAGGCTCAACCTGATGGGAGTGAGAGTTCCCACTCTGACTCTCTCCTCCTTCCTCCCACGCGGGCTGATAGCTGGGAGGAGTGACCGAGGAATCACTTCCTCCCAGCTCTGATGTAATCACAGGGGGCCCGGTTGCGCTCTTAAAGGGCCCAGTGCAGACCGGGCCCCCTCACAATCCATGTCCATCGAGTGGCCCTGACAGCATGGGCCACCCGATGGACCCCTCCATATGCAGCCCCGCGCGGGCCGGGGCGGCAAAATGTGGCAGCTGGCCTGGTACCCGGTCACAGGGGTCCACAGGGCGGCCGGGCCCCCTGGAGTGCCGGGCCCGGTTGCAGGGGTCACATCTGGTGTATAGAGAGGAATACATACATGTCCCCCCAATGTGATATAAGGAAGCATGTTAGTGTTCTCTTCAGCCAAGATGATAAGGAGGCCATTATTCAAAATATTTCTTCTTCTTACACATACAACTCATCTGTGATGCTTAAAAGCACATTGTGAGTGTGAAGACAGGAAATGTTGACTTTACCCATGACTCTAGGACACTTCAATAGCCATATTATACTCAAATGTTTTAGATAAGTGCACCAAATTAAACCAGTCAACAATTTTACACACCAATTTTCAAACCCAGACTACTATCAATTCAATTAGAAATAGACAGTATTCGACTCTGGCCGTGCATGCACATTCGGCTCCACTCAAAAGCTGACGTCGGAGGGGGAGGAGAGGTCACCAGCGTTGAGGGAGCCCAGCGCTGGATAAAGGTAAGTGGCTGAAGGGGTTTTAACCCCTTTGGCCAAGCAGGAGGGTGGCCATGAGGGTGGTAGACCCTAAGGAATATATAGTGTCAGGAAAACGAGTTTGTTTTCCTTACACTATAGAGATCCTTGAATATCAAATTCAAAATTTAGTTGCAACGTTTGTATCTAGTTTATCCTAAATAATCACATGATATAATAATATTGCCGATGTTGGAATCTTTAAAATGATTAGCAACTTGGAGTTTCTTCAGCACCTAAAATCAGTTTAAAAAAATGAGTGTATGTAAATTGATATTGTTTTAATTTTTACAATCTGTAGTAAAAGATTTGACTGCAATTACCTCTTGACAATCATTCAGTGATTCAGGGAGGAGGCAATCATCTTTCAATTGTATCACAATTTTCACAATTACTTATGAGAAATACTAAATACTAAAGAGAACATGTGATGTCAGTCGCATGCTCCCAACAGTCTCAGAACTGAGGGTCCTGTCTTGCTCTTCTGCATTGGTTCCTCATGTCCCATCTGGGTTTTTGTTACCTGCAAAGTTCAGTTTATAATCCATAGTGAGCAACCATGTCTAAATTGTTTGAGGGGTGGGGATGTGAAAGGGAATTTGAGAGTTATGTGCCTATAGCCGACATAAATATATATCTGTCCTGGCAAGTGCGTTGAGCATTTCCAATAATGATTGCTACTTAACTGGCTAAAAAGTGCATCCTACAATGGAATTTTCCAATGTAATATGTATCTGATTGAGGGGTGGTTCCAGTTTATGACTGCTGGATGCAATTTGGAGTGGTCTTGCTCAAAACAGAGGCTTGTGCACTTTGCAAACTACCTCTAATTTATTTTTCCTCTAAAATGCGATGAATTGTCATTGAAATGAATGAAACTGAAATTATAAATATATTTCTGAATATATGCAAATTCAAAGTAAACCCTTAACGATTAAAGTTGATTGAAGCTTGGACAACTTGCAACAGGAAAACCTAGTTATAAAATGAAACTAATTCCAATTCTTTTTCCTAAAGATTATTATTATGCTGAAGGTTATACTTACGAACATCCCAAGCCTGTCTGCTATAGCCAAGGATGTGACATTATAGATGACAAGTGTATATGTGAAACAGAAGGACCATGCGGACGTAAATATGAATTTGAAAATCGAAACAAATGCAATACAGCACTAGGTAAGATTATATGACATGATTATAATAATGTAGACAATATTTATCCAGCTGGTGTAGTAATTATTGCTGCTTTAGGCAAAAATCAAGTTTGTTGTTTGTGGTTTTTCCCATACCTCTTTCTACGAGTTCTCTATTGCCCTCTCTAAAAACCTCTCTTTCAACCAACTTAACTAATACTAAGTAAAAAAAATACTTAGTATTAGGAAATAAAGGAGGTTAAAATCTCCTTCTGCCCTTACTCGCTGAGAGAAGTTGCATGTCTTTTAAACAGTGAGCAGTCAGTTGCTCACTGTTGTAAAAAAGGTCACCCCCAAAATCCAGTAAAGGAGGACCTGGCACAGGTGGGGCGCTATTAAAATAATTAACAGGGAATACATAGTGTACCCCTCCAGCCGCCACCCATGCTCCATGAATGGGGGGCTATTAAACTTAAGAGGGGACCTAGTGTCCACCCCCAGCCTCCACCCACAAGTGGTGTGTGGAGGCCCTAAATGATAATGGAGGTCCCCCATAGTCCCCATGGATAAGTACCAGTGGGGGCCCTAAGTGATAAGGGGGAAGCCTGCTGTCTCCCCAGTCCCCACCCATTAGTGGTGGGTGGGGGGCTTAAATATGAGGTTTAGCAGAAAATGGCTTATCTGGAGCTGATAAACTATTGATAAACATGATTACTTCTAATTAAATCAAGACATATATTAAGACTGCCTCTTTTCCATACACCTTCTCAGGTCAGTGAATATTGAGGTAGAGAACAAAGAGCTGTTATAGAATGTATATAATCTATCTCTAATACACTCATCTATATGGGTTTAAACATACTTCCTCAAAAAGTATCAGAGTTTACTCTACACTGATCAACTGCTCTTCTCCCAACTGTTTTGAAACCTTACCACTAGGGGTAGCACATATATAAACCCTCTGCTTGCAACAATAGAGACACATTAACAAGACAAGCTAAAAGTGTATAAAGTGCTAACACACTAATTGCGCCTAACAGCTCTTTCTCTTTTTGAACTCTTCCTCATTCAATTTTCACTGATCTCTTACTATTTTCTCTTTTTGCTTTAATATATTGCAAGTGGTCAAGTGTTAGCAATGACCATAGAGCAGAACTGAATTTCCATATTTGTTTGCTGAGATTGGCTGATTACACTCAGGATGTTGTGCTTGCTACAGACACAGATTGCTTGGTTAAATAATATCTAGTTTGAAGTTATAAGATAGATTTATTAAATGTAACAACTGAAATTTAATTCACTGTTTGTTAAACAGGCACCATAGTCACCAAAACAACTTTAGCTTAAAGGGACTCTCCAGTACCAGAAAAACAAACGGGGGGTAGGGTGGGGGGAGACCCAATGCGCATGCGTGGCAATGCCGCGCACGCGCCTTAGACCTCCCCATAGGAAAGCATTGAAAAATGCTTTCAATGCTTTCCTATGGGGATTTCAGCGATGCTGGAGGTCCTCACATAGCGTGAATTGCCCTCTAGTGGCTGTCTAGAAGACAGCCACTAGAAGAGGAGTTAACCCTGCAAGGTAAATATTGCAGTTTATGAAAACTGCAATAATTACACTTGAAGGGTTAAGGGTAGTGGGAGTTGGCACACAGACCACTCCAATGGGCAGAAGTGGTCTGAGTGCCTGGAGTGTCCCTTTAATGAATCAGTTTTTGTGTAAAGTCACTGTTAAATTTTCTGCCATTTACGAGTTTAATCACTTTTGTTTTTATGTAGCTCTAGACACACCTCCCCTGACTGTGACTCACACAGCCTTCAAAAAATGGTTTAATTTTCAATCAGATGCTACTAACTTTAGAAGTGTTTATTTCCTACTCTGTAAATTAAATCAACAGAATGTGTCCCACCCCAAAAGTGTTGGGGTAACTCTTTTATGAAACCGTAAAGTTTATTTTGTAGCACAGCTACACAGCTTCTTAACAGAAAGTCAGCTACTATTATTATTTTTTTTATTGTGCTACATATATCTGTATGACAATGTAAAATGTTAGCTGTAGGATTTTAGGTAAATCTGTGTTCTTATGGTCTAAATATCCCCATACATAGTTTACTAATTTATTTCCATTTTTTACAAGTTGAGAAGATTTGTAGCAATGTTACCTGTCCGGAAGTAGAACAACTGAAATGCCCTGCTGACTCTGTGGCTAGCAAGCCCCATACACCCCCTGGAGAATGCTGTCCCACCATACCTAGCTTCTGCACCTGTAATTTCAAAAAGTGCAACAATACGTGTCCAAGGAGAAAAAGGAAAATAATGATACAACCAACAAATGGAGTCCCGGGAAACTGCTGTGACAAGTTCTTGTGTTTACATTGAAAATCAATATTCTTCCAATCATTTTTTTAAATATTTTTTTTGTTTTACAATAATTGTTATCTAAAAAACAGATAATTGCCTCTCATTTTAGTGTCTCTTTATTCATTCTTTTCTCTAACTCTTTTATAATATAAATCCATCTACTATCAAAATTCTAAACAAATTCTGAGTAAAAACATTAAACTGATGCAGAAGCGTATCAGTCAATCTGAAAAAGCAATAACAAATCAAATTAAATGTATTTGAGGTGTAAACGAGATTTCGGATAATCCTAAAATATACTGTAAATCCTGCAAGTTTTGTTTTTTTTATTCAAAATTCTATTTGATATTAGACTGGAACTTCATAAATATGGAAAAATAAACCAACAACTGGGTTAACACATTATACATGCCATTCTTTCTAGGGATTAAACTATTTGTAACGTATCAATGAAAGAAAATTGTCAGGGGAGAAAAATTTGTAAAATCATTTGTAATATTTTTAGGATAAATTTACATGAAATTCTAAGTTTCTGAATCTGTGTCTGAAATGGTTAAAAACAATAAAAAAAAAAGGGAATTGTCACATCTCTGTAATTTACTCAGTTTAATAAACAATTGAAAATCACCTAGAACTTGTGTTAACCTTTTTTCCATGAGATGCCCTATTTTCTTTAAAATGTATATTAAAGGGACACTATGGTCACCAGAACTCCAGCTTAATGTAGTTGTTCTGGTGTCTATATTCAGTCCCTGCAGGCATTTTATATGTAAACACAGCCTTTTCAGAAAAAAAGGCAATGCTTACATTGCTGCCTAGGGACACATCCAGTGGCAGTTACTCAGATGGCTACTAGAGGTGCTTTCGGGGTCAGTGCTGCACAACATACAACATTTATGTTCAGCGTCTCCACGCTCTGCATGGGGGCACTGAACTTTCCCTATAAGGAGATGCTGAGTGGAAAGCGCTGCATTTGACTCCCCAACCATACCTGCCTTCTTGATCATCAGATTTGACAATCTAAGCCAATCCAAAGCTTTCCTATGTTCAGACTGTAACATTACTGGTACCTAATGTCACTTAGACTTAAGCAGATGGGATGTTCAGATTCAGATCTAAGTTGGAATTGATTTGGACAAAAAAGGTACATATCTTCACCAATGGTGGAAGTGTCCATCGATTACACAATTATGGCTTACAGTATCGCAATTGACCTCTAGACTTTTACAAACAGACTTATCTATGAACCTCAGGACCTGTTTGCTACTCAAACCACACGGAGATATCACTAGAGCCCAAAACAAACTAGCCCCAAAATTGCATTAGCCACAAGAAGAGCAATAGCAGAACAATGGGGCAAAGCTAATATACCGTCGATGGAGGCTGTGGTACTCAGGTTTAAGGATGCAGTGAAGATGGACAAACTCTCAGCCCTGACACATGACACTACCAAACTTTTTTACAAAAGTTGGAACCTTTGGCTTTTGGGATATCCAGCCCATATCTAGGGTGATGAGTACACCCCACTCCCCAACACTCATTGTCCTCCCCTTTTTTAAACTCCTTTTGTCTCTTCCTCTTATCTCTATTCTCTTGCTCTCTCTTTATCTATACACCAAATTATTCTCTCTTAACCAAATTGTCACATTGCAACTGTCCAATCATGCTATCTTTTGTGTTCATTAGCTGCAAAATGCTTAACAGTTTGCGATCTTTATTAATGCAAGCATGCCTTATTTATCAATGTGCCCCAACGTAGAAGCGCATGACTGATCGCCCCATCCAACAACGCAAGGTGCTATATTCAAAGGAATAGCACCCCTATACAACAGTGCATTTGTCTGACCGGGTGATGTCCACCATAATTTTGATTTGCACTGTACTTTTGTATTTATTTCTATATTATTGTTTCACTTTTTACTTTCTGATTACATTGATCTCACAAGTTATCTTTCAATATTTTGTATAGTGCTACATCCTCATAATGTATCTCATTTCATACACAATATACATTGTCCAATGTAAAATACTCTGAAAAAATAAAAATCTCAACATTAAAGAATTTTAAAAAATACATATATATATATATATATAAAAAGCAGGAAAATAAAACCTTCTAACCACCAAAAACAGTCTAAAAAAAAACAAACAAAAACAAAAAAAACTAAACAGATAATTTCTAATTTCCCTTTGGGGTACATTTTTTGTTCAGACAACTGTATGCCCTGACTCACTCCTTTTACTCATTATATACATTATGTTTCACATTTAAATGTTTAATTTTGTTCCAGAAATAATATCTTGGAACCATTACCTGCAAATATTTTTTGTGATTTGTTTGAGTTTAGAGGGCATGGCATTTATTTCACTGTGAATCATTGTCAGAACAAATGCTTATCTGCCACAGTTTTATTGATCTTTTTATCCAGGTTTACCCCCTGTTTGTGTGTCTTTCATCGTAAGAGGTTACCCGATTAAGTCCCTGAAAGATATTATCAATATTGTTTTTGTGGTTTTGGTTTTTTTCACACAATGAAAATTTGATACAAGGACAGTATGCTACTAACAACACTACATGTTCAACAAGTTGTCTCAGTGGACCTCAGTGGTTGTTGTGGAAGAGAAGCAATCAATCCTTCTTGTTCCTGTAGACAATGTGCATTCCATGAAATAAAATAAATTACAATTGACATGAATTAAACTGAAACTATACTTTTTTTCCTCCCGGAATATATGGATCTTCAAATTAAATCCTTAGTGATTCCGTTTGATTGAGACTAGGCCACCTTGCGACAGGAAAATCTAGTAATACAATGTAATTAATTCAAATTCTTTTTCCTAAAGATTATCATAAAGATTTCGAACCTCCCAAGCCTGTCTGCTATAGCCAAGGATGTGACGTTATAGATGACAAGTGTATGTGTGAAAACGGACCGTGTGGACGTCACTGGCGGATCCAGGGGGGGCAACGGGGCAATTGCCCCCCCCGAGAAATCCGCCGGTCTCCCTCTCCCTCCCCTGTCAGCACATGCAGGTGCTAGCCCTGCAATGTGCCTGCAGACCGGAGGGGAGATCAGAGATCTCCCTCCCCGGTCCGCAGGCACTGTGCTGACAGCCGGCAGGGGAGGGAGAGGGAGGACCCGGGAGCTCAGCCTGCAGCTCCTCCGGGTCCTCCTCTCGTGAGATTTGAAGCGTTGCCGCGGTTACCACGGCAACGCTCCAAATCTCGCGAGAGTGAACTCTAGCCCGGGAGCGCGGGCTAGAGTTCACTGTAACCACTGGGACCACCAGGGAATCACCACTGGGACCACCAGGGAACGAAATATGTCCCCCCTCCTCCCCAGTAAAGGTAAGAAGGGAGGGGGGACATAGAATATTTATTTTTTTAATTTAAAGATATATATTATAAAAAAAAGCCCCCCCCCTACCCTTACACACACACACACACATAGCCCCCATACACATACTGCCCCCCCCCATACACACATACTGCCCCCCCATACACACATACTGCCCCCCCATGCACACATACTGCCCTCATACACACATACTGCCCCCCATACACACACACTGCCCCATACACTGCCGCCCCATACACACACATTGCCCACATTCACACACACTGCAACTGTTACACACACATACTGTCCCACACATACACTGCATCCCTGACATACACTGCCCCCCCTACTCACACACTACAACCTTCACACACACACACACACACACACTGCTCACACACTGCACCCCTTACACATTGCACCACTCACACACACCACTGCTCCTATGCCCTACTACCGCCCCATTTCCCAGCAGACCTCAGGTAAGTTGTCAAACTGTTCTTAAACGGTTTGACTACTTACTCTAGGAGGGGTCCCGGCACTATTGACACCATAACCACTACACTGAGCTGTAGTAGTTATTGTGTCTGGATTATTTCTTTAAATAATCTACAAGTGCCCCTCCCGAGATCAGGCTCTGGATCCGCCACTGGTGGACGTAAATATGAATTTGAAAATCGAAACAAGTGCAATAAAGCACTAGGTAAGATGATGTAATATGAACTTAATAATGTAGGCAATATTTACCTCACTGGTGTAATTTTTGCTGCTTTAGGCAAAAATCACGTTTTTAGCTCATGGTATTTCCCTTCCCTCTCGATTGCCCTCTCTAAACTAGACTTTCTTTCCTCTCTTTACACCAGGATCTCATCCTAAACTTTCCTTCCTCCATATTCTCAATTATGGCCTTAGTTTCTTCACTTTGGCAGATTTTTAATCAAATTTCATCTGGATTAAATGCCAACTGAACTCCATAAATAACTGGCTAATTCAAATAAAAAAGGTAATTGTTTTATGACTTTTTAATGACTAACATGACTAAATTAAAAAAGAAAAAAAAGCCTATAGGGGTTCACATATTAGTATAAGAGAGGGTTAATACCTTATGTTTAAAATTAAACAACGGAGGGTACATCCAAGTGTCATTCCAGCCCTCACCCATGGAGGATGAGTGAGATCTACCGTAGATGGAATCCTGTGCCAGGACCCCCATGTATTTAATAACTTCTGTAGTTTTGAATTAGAGTCAGCAGTTACTGGCTGCTCACTGTTAAGTAGACATTCCTCCAGCCGCGGTATTGCAGGTATGTGGTAATAAGTAGGGCCGGCCCAAGATATTGTGCTGCCTGGTTCCAAGTATGAAATGCTGCCTCCGCTCCAAAAAAAAACATATATGCTTCTGCAATGCAATGGTAGTGTCTCTATGTGGGTGTGCTGGGGATGAAGTATGTGCCTGTGTGTGTACTGGGGATGTAGTGTGCGTCTGTGTGTGCACTGGGGATGTAGTGTGTCTGTTTGTGTGCTGGGGATGTAGTATATGTCTGTGTGTGCTGGGGATGTAGTGTGTATGTTGGGGATGTAGCTTGTGTCTGTGTGTGCACTGCAGCCAATACACTTACCTATAAACTGTGTATGTGTATCAGTGTGTCTGTGCAACTGTGTGTGTGTCAGGATATGTATCAAAAATGCAGATACTGACACGGACACATACAGATGCACACACTGACACACATGCAGATACACAGGCATACAGATACACACACTTCACGCACAGATACATATTGCACACAATATACACAAACTACACACATACAGACACAAACTACAAACAGATACACACTCACAGATACACATATAACACACATACAGATACACACACACACTACACACAGATCACACACATACACACACACTACACACAGATACACATATTACACACATACAGACAGATACACACATACAGATACACACACTACACACACATTACACACATACAAACAGAAACACACAAACACACATTAAAAAAATTAAGCCACCCAGCACGTTATTACCTTCTGCTGGCTGTGGCTGGTGGGAGTTGGGGAAATACGCAACAGACTCGAAAACGAGGTGTGGAGTCCAAAATTAAAGGAATTAGTGCAGAACACAGCACAGATGCGGACAAAAGCGGGTCTGCCTGTGGAATGACTGCAGCTTGTTTGAAGACTTTATTTTTTTATGTTTCTTTATTTCTTGTTTTAAGCATTTTCTACAAGCTCTTTTTGTTTGGTTGGGGAATCTGTTCTAGAAAACGCTCCAGCATCACTTCCGGCTTATGTTTAGGTACCTTTATCCATTTGAATTTTGTGAGTGCAATATTTATTACAGTTGTTTTAATTATAATACAGTATATATCTGTTGCATTTCCTTACATGTGATAAAGTTATTGAGGTCCAGAAGAGGATTTCCTACATCTCAGTTTTGTATATATGTATAATGTATATAATGAGCAACCGACCTGAATGGCCGCATGCCAAGTGAGCTCTGCAGCAAACAAGCACTTTGGGCCCGCTAACAAGAACTCATCCCAACGAAACTGGCACTAAACCGATCCGCGGGCTGCCACCAACGATATGGGCTGCAAAACTAAAAAGCCCAAGCCTCATAACCAGCGGCAACACCACAGCATCAGCGACATGTGTAAGCAAGTGCTTAGTGCCCAAGGCTCAAACATGGCTGCCTACAACGACTATGGCTCAGATGTCTCCGAAGACTTCACCACATGTGGGAATACCACCCCACCAGTCACCCCCAGACTCCTCACCGGTGACTGTCACGGTCATGAAAGACCTCCTAGCGGAGCTCCGATTAACAATACAGGCTGACATGGCCCAACTGCGCAAGGACCTACAGGGCCTAACGGGTCACCTGGGCACACTGGAGACAGACTCCCAGTGCACCCAACAACAAATGCAACTCCTGCAGCAAATGGTCCAAGAGCTTAAACTACAGCATTTTACCTATGAGCAGCGCATAGCAACATTAGAGGATCGGAGTCGCAGCCGGAACATCAAAATCCGAGGCATTGGAGAGGAGATACCGGAGACTGCTAAAGACACTCTAACCTCCCAAGCAAGCCAGACAGGTGCCCGTAGAAAACTTGTTTCGCCTACCATGAGGCCCCAACAATGGCCCCACAAGACCTTCTGGTTAGTTTCCAAAATCACGGGGACAAGATGGCGGTTATGCAGGCCACACGGAATCACTCACCGTATCCATTTGAAAACATGCAGCTTTCTTTCTATGCGGTCCTGTCGGGGTCCACTCTGGCATGGCGATGCACACTCTAACCCTTTACAGCCCTCCTACGCCAGCATAAAGTAATCTACCATTGGAGAGGTTCGCACACACTGCTAATCCACCACGGGACTACGGCCTCTATCATCCGGGACTTACAAGAGGCAAATGAACTGCTACCGACACTGGAACTTCCCTCGATCTCTTATCTCCCCTCGGAGACCAGAACCACGCCGGCTCATGGCTCCACCTGGAACCCTGCATTTGTCCCTAGACGAGCCGAGACTGCAAGCAACGCGGCAGCCAAAACCTGAGGCAGCCCTGAAGCCACTGGGTTTCTTGAGCAGTATATTTTAGCAGCATCACTTACTGCACCCACTGAATTCGTGAACCAGTTAAAACGTGTTATTGTTGAAATCTTCTTGCAGCTTCTTGTTAAGGAGCACCCACACTAGCATTGGCAACCAAGGGTACTTTATAGCCATTTATGTATAGCTCCTCTGAACCCCCTCGGCCCCCAGGGTAACAGGGGTTATTTAAACAACAGCAAACAGGGGCACTAAATTACCTGCTATAGACCGGCACCAGATAGACAGGCCACAAGGGCCACCAGCTTATCATATTGTTACACAGTGAGGTTCACACCACTACAAAATAAGAACCTGCTCAGCAGCTAAGGCGTTACGACCTCTCCTCAGGTACCACTCTACGGAGCAAAGACCACCCACCACACAACATGGCACAGCTCCTACCAGCATAGAATAATTTTATAGCAAGCCTATACATGGCGAAAATTTATGTTTCAGGACCAAACTTTAGGTTATCTATGTTTATGCCGACAGCTATCGCCCCCCGCAGCCACACCATCTACACTCACACTGCGTTACAACTATATGCCTGGCGAATGTTACCCTCACATTGTTTTAATGTGATATGCCAAACGTTTAACAACTTTATTAATGCCAATGTTATTCCTAGCTTATTCCAACTTATAAAAGAAAATGTGCAGCTTTTTGTGATGCCACTGTGATAAAAATAATGACCAATCAATGCGTGCTGTTGTGGCACTTGACAAATGCCTGTAACTACCTCTGCACAGAAAAATAAAGAATAAAAAAAAAAAAGGGAATTGTCACAACTCTGTAATTTACTCAGTTTAATAAACCATTGAAAATTCACTATAACGTGTGGTAACCTTTTTCCATTACATGTCCTATGCTTGTTAAACTTTCTATGAAAGATTTAGCAAATTATATCATAATCCGGCTCAGACAGGGTAAATCAATGGCAAACATTGCAATTCAAAATGGGAGATTTTGTTTTTTAAATTTCTCCTGTGTTCTAAATGCTTTTTCTATGCTGACTGCACGGTGCAAAGGACAGAGCTTCCGTTGCATAAAATCCTGGATTTGATTGGGTTATTGGCTCATTTACAAGTAAGGAGATGGCAAGGCAGTATCAGGAAATCTGAGTCAACTCTGGTTTAATTTCAGGCTTTTTCACTGTCCACCTCACACAGATGCAGGAACTGAATATCATAGAGATGAAGACAACATAGCTGAATCCCTGCCAGCTACAAGCCTGCCATATTTACCAGTTTACAAACAGGATAGAGAGAGCACAAGTGAGGAAATTTGGACAAGTAACAAAAGTTGGGAGACAAGGGAGAGTCAAAGGTGTAATGCCTACCTGTTCCGGCACTCTTTCTCCTAGATCCGAGGGCAGACAGGCGCTGCGGGCTGCTTGTGCACATCAGCTTGTAGTCAGTCGCGCCAATGTTAGAATGGCACTACTCTAGCCACCAATTCGGTCGACGCGCCAGCAAAGCATTTAGGCGTCTACCAATAGTTTAAGTGCGGTGGCTATTTAAAGATAGAGCTTGATGCAGCAAGGTGCCCTGTTGTGGTTCTTGTATACCTAAGAGTGTGTTTATACTGTATTTGTTTCTCTGTTACTGACCTTGGCTTGTTTAACTGATTCCCTGCTCTTTGTGTTCCTGAACATTTGGCGTGTTTATCAATTTTATAACATGACTATCTTTACTAGAACTCCACAGCAGCACATTAACACAGAGAAAATCAACCAATCAGAAAAAAGTTAGATACACTAAAGCTCCCCTCCCCACACATAACTCCCTCTTTCTTTGCTGCTCTACATCAGTACAGGTTAGAGTACCACTGCGTCCTGCTCTTAGTGGGTTGCTGTGGAATTTTATATTACTGATTTCTTGTACCTTTATTGATTAGTACTTATTGGTATAGTTTGCCTATAGTTTAAATCTTGTGCTTTTTCTGGTCACTATTTCTATCCTTGTTTCCCCCTTTCTCACCTTCCTATCCTAACTTTTACCTTGCACTTTTCAGTGGGTAGATTCCCCCCTGTGTCTCCCTTATCTGGCTGTCCCCTTGTGTTTCTGGGGCTTGGGGACCTTGTGAGGCTTCTTCCTGCCTCCCTCCGGTTTCCCCGAGCACGGGGACCGCAGAGACCGTCTCTTGTGGCCATTTGCACGAGATCCCAGCGGACATCTTTACTTTCCCCAGCTCCGCAATTGCGATGCTGCTGGGCTGTGATGGCCTCTACTTGCAGCGGCTGGGGAAAGTGCTTTTCTCGGCAGCTAACCCCATCCCGATCTTGGCCCCCACTACAGAGCAGACCTAAGAGGGTTCGGGGGGGGGGGGGGAAAGGTGTAGTTTTCTCCTTCCTAACCTTGGTGTTGCAGGGGACTCACTGTAGAGCAGTGCTGTGCTGGTTATTAGGCAGCTGTATGTGGATTCGCTGCCTCAGTTATTCTTGGGTTTAACCCTCTCATCACTACCCCCGAAGGGTACACTGTACTAAATAAATATTTTACACTATATACACGGTGACTTTTTACTCCTGTCATTTATATGCATATTCTATTTCTTTTTGTTTGTCTTCATGTATATTTATGTATATTTATGTAAGACCTACAGTGGTTATGGTACTGCGGTCTTCTATTCCTTTCCCAATAGCTGAGCATAAGTGATTATAACTCAGTTGGGAAAAAAAGGAATAGTGTAGATGAATGCAGCTTCCAAGATGATTCTCCCCAGCAAGTAGACTATTCCTCAAGCATGAGCCTAGACTTCATGAAGGGTGTAACAGGACTGATTTTTATTGAGTCCACACTGGCTTTTATGAGAATCCTCCTGCAAGATGACCTCCCACAGTAAACAAAGACAATAACCAATCAACATACAGATTTACAGTAAAACCCGCCCTCTCTCTGCCTGAGAGATATTGAGATAAGTTAAGGAATAACTCAATTATCTCCAGGCAGAGGGCACACAATTTTCCCAAAAATTAGAACACCCCTTTCCACACAAGGTATCCCCACAAATTACATATCCCCCTGATAGCTCCGATGTGGGGGACCAACATATCCAAATTTCACGCAGATCGGTTCAGGGGCTCTCAAAAAGTATGGAAGTCATAAGTTACCGACCACACACGAGGCTCCTGCCCAAAACATTTCCACAAATTCAGCATGTGCGGTCGGACAATTCAGTAAATGGCATAAAAATTAATAAAGTCCCGAATGGATCCTCCTGGCTCATAGGAGCGTTTGCTTCCTTGTTCGTATGAACCAAACTACCGAATGGTGCTCTCCTGGCTGTTCGGCAACTAAAGGAAGCAGGCGTTCGGTAGTTTCAGCGGTGGTTCGGGAGGTCGAGTGTCCGATTTTAATTCCAGACACTCGACAATCAAGTCCCACTGCCTCCTTTCTTGCAAACAAGATGGCCGCCGTTTTCTGTTCCACGTGGCATTCGTCTATACGAACAGCGGCCGCACAGAGAGACGGTTCTTTTAATGAACCAGGAGGGTGGTCGGTGTTCGGTAGTTTTAAACTGCCGAACCAATAAATCCAAAATGAATGAAATGGTGCAGAAAAGCACGAACACAGAAGAAAATACAGAACTCAGTTTATTTTCTTCACAATTTAGTTATCATTTTTTGTCTGCCTTAAATTGTTATTTATTTACTTATTTCCTGTCATTATACTTTTCCTCTTATGTCTGCATACTTTCCTTTATTTCAGCCGTATTTAACTTTTCTGTATTATTTTGTTTCTTTTGTGCTTTGTTTTGGAACCTTTTTTTCCCCTGCTCGGGACTTCGAGAGGCCTCTCCTCTAGCCTCCTCCAATTTCCCTGGAGCTCTAGGGCCGCGGAGAACGTCTTCATCATTTTCCTCAGGTACCCGGACGCCATGTTGGATCGCGCGCACTGGCGCATGGTCCCGGCAGCCATTGTTTTTTCTGCTTCTTAGACTACGGGTTAATACGACTCGTAATACTGCTTCCTTATTAGAGGGTGACCCTCTCATAAACACAACCCTATGCTGTTTTCATACTGACGCCGGTCAGTATTTTTAACGGCTTAGATCAGTACATGATACTGACTTCACTATTAGAGGGTGAGCCCTCATCAAAGCTCAGCCCAATGCCGATTGTTAGACTGCTTCATATCAGTTTCTCTGTTTATCCTACAGATTACATTAATACATGATTCTGATTTTTCATTAGTACAGGGTGAGCCCCTCTCATTTGCTCAGCCCTACACTGATATGGATGCTAATTGCATTATTAGAGAGTGAGCAGTATTGATATGTATTCTGCTTCCTGTGAGTTCTCTGTTTTGACTACAATCTATTACAGTATATATTACCGATTTCTTTATTGGAGGGGGGAGCCTCCTCCCATTCACAGACCAATATGGATAGTTTTCTGCTTCCTGACAGGTTATTTGTTTTGTTACGGTTTGTCGCAGTACATAATACTGGAGGGTGAGCCCTTCTCATGAAGACTTCCTCATATCAACCGGGAAGTTGGGGGCGAGCCCCTACATTACATATTACAGCTCATCTCATTATATTTTATTATTTTTATTATTATATATGGGCTTCTGGGGCGAGCCCCCTGATTTCTAAGAGTGCCCTAGCTTATGCTATCTACTACTATTACTGGAATGTATTCTGGACGAATATTACTTGTTGAGCCCCAGTTATTAGATATGTATATAATTTACCCTAGCAGATGCTGTCTGCTACTATACGGGCCTATATTCTATACTATTTTACTGGGGGTGAGCACCCTGTCATATTCTTACACATCCTGGTACCTTACCTTGCCTGAAATTGGCTATTTGATCTTGCTGCCACTGTTACAGCCCTATGAGTGGCCTGTTTTTTTCTGTGCCACTGTACCTCCCTACTGAATATACTCCTCCTGAAGGTTTTATTATTACTTGGTGAGCCCCAGTTATAAAGGATACATATATATATATATATATATATATATATATATATATATATATATATATATATAAATATGTTTTATAATATGCATGGCATTGAGCAGACTATCACACAAGGCTTTTATTTACGCCAAAATGGACAAGCCCTCAGGCATTTTCTTCTGTTGGAGATAGCAGAAGATTCAGATGCTTCCAAATACAGAAATAAACAATCCCTCAAGCGCTATTGGAACAGGGAAGACCCACTACTCGATGTCAGAAAGTGCATGGCACACACCAGGCGCGTGAAAAAGACCAGAGTCTCTGGTTAGCCCTACAGTTCCAACCCAGTATCTATTTGGGATAAATGGCAGGAGGAACGCTCAACCTCTAAGGATGAGTATAGCTGACAAGGTTCGGAGGTGGAGGACTCTCCCTTTGTACAAGAATCATTCACAAAAGCTTCCCTTGATTTTTCTCCTGTGCAACCAAACACGTCAGGTCCAAAAGGTGACATCTGCTTGGATTTGATGGGGGAAACCTCTCTTTGATCCACATTCCATAAGTCACCTGAAACCTGGCTCCCGGTCATTTATAGAAACATAGAATGTGACGGCAGATAAGAACCATTCAGCCCATCTAGTCTGCCCAATTTTCTAAATACTTTTATTAGTCCCTAGTCTTATCTTATAGTTAGGATAGCCTTATGCCTATCCCACGCATGCTTAAACTCCTTTACTGTGTTAACCTCTACCACTTCAGCTGGAAGGCTATTCCATGCATCCACTACCCTCTCAGTAGTTTTTTTGGCCCAGTATGTACATTACTAGACTTGTAGATCCCTAGACCGGGAAGTACATACAAGATTTGGGAGAATGCCCAGACCATCTCTTCCTGATAAGGTTGCAATGACCCCAGAGTGCGACATTGGGACCTATACATACTTCCCAAGATCGAGACCTGACCCTTGCAGAGGTATTGATCTCAGCCTGAGACTGGCTCAAATCAAGTTCTTCGACGTTCTTAAAACCCTGGTTAAACTTACCTCTTTCTCCAGCGCTGGGCGGGGGACTCTCCTCTCCGTCTCCTCTCCTCCTCCTCAGCTGAATGCGCATGCGCGGCAAGAGCCGCATGGCATTTAGGCAGTCTCATAGGAAAGCATTCACAATGCTTTCCTATGGACGCTGGCGTCTTCTCACTGTGATTTTCACAGTGAGAAGCGCGGAAGCACCTCTAGCGGCTGTCAATTAGACAGCCACTAGAGGCTGGATTAACCCTATTATAAACATAGCAGTTTCTCTCTGAAACTGCTATGTTTATAGAAAAAAGGGTTAAACCTAGCTGGACCAGGCACCCAGACCACTTCATTAAGCTGAAGTGGTCTGGGTGCCTATAGTGGTCCTTTAAAGAATTCACGAACACATGGACTTACACACCACACTCAATAGAGCCCACTCTTCAGTGTGACGAATGTTTCATCAGACCCCATCTTGGTTTTTCCGGCAGGACTGAATGACAGCGGGGTCATTACTACAGCCATTTTGAACAATTCCATTCCATCACTATACAGAAACCATTCTCACCGTACCAGGTCTGGACGGCGGACCGCCAAGAGCTTGTAGACGTCAAACTCCAGACCCTGGTCGACTAAAGAGCATATCAGCTTCCCATCTGACTCCAGGGGTTTCTAGTGATCCAGCCTTCTTATTCGTAAGAAGTCGGGCGAGTTTACACACTGTCTTTAACCTCCGGAATCGGTAGTTTTCTGTTCCATGTACCAACATTTGCTGTGAATCCTGTGGAACGACCGGCCTGGCCAGGTCAACATATCTACTCTCCAAAATAAGTGCAGGCTCTTGGTGATTCACCAACTGCTAAGACCAGTGACAGCTCATCTTCGTTTACAAAGGTTTCCATTACCTCATAGCTGGACTCCTTATTACTCTCCCACGAGGATGCCCTGGACTGATCTCAACCTCACTTTACGATCCCCTTGTTCATATACCTGGGCTTGCAGTCTTCCAAGGAATGTCGACCCGCACCCTGTCCCAGGTGGAGAAGTCCTGGGGTTCAGGATAGACGCGCCCTTAGGAGTGCTTCGTCAGCCACAGTCATGAATACTTCACAATTCGCATGGTGAATTGGAGAATTCTATGGGTGACTGCATGTTTTTTCAGAGTACATTTCATTATCTAACCAGTCCTTTAAGCTATGTTTTTCTCGTTTCAGTTTATAATCTGTCCATGGCACCACATTTGAAATTTCCTTTTGGCTGGATGACATCGTTGACTTCACTGCCTACAAGGACTTATGTTACACTGCATGGTTTTATTCTGTTTCTTATTCTGTTTTGTCGCAGCTTGAAAGAGGAAGTTATGTGTGGGGAGGGGAGCTTTATTGTAACTTTTTTGTGCTGCTGTGGAGTTCTAATAAAGAGAGACTTAAGCAAATATTCGCCTCCTGTCATTAATAAAATTAAGATTATAGGTACACTAAAGCTAGCATAATCTACAATTGTCCTGTTTTCTCCTACTCTTGACCTCGACTTTCTTTTTGACTTTTCTGTACGGTAAATCCGGCCATTCTAAGGCCCGGTAATATGGGGTATACCTCTCTCAGTAGATTAGGGTTTGTGAATTTTGGGTTCCCTTATATAACCATGATAAAAGGGAAGAGACACACTGTGAGACAGGGATAAATGGGAGAGAGACACCAATGGGAGAATTTCTGGGAATTTAAAGTAAATTTGAAGCAAATTCCAAAGTTTAGGATGAAATAGTAAAAATGGGGAAAAAAAGTCAGTTATACTTGCAGTTTTACTAATTTGGCCTTACATTAGAAATTGACTTTGAATTAATTTTGAAATCCCAACAATTTTCAGTATGACAGTGCCACAAAGCAAATCACTGAGCTCTTCTAAATAGACAGTTCAATCACCAATATTTACAGACAGATATTGCCTTGAGATTCATGGAAATTTACAATATTTACCTCAGAATAAATAATTAACTGAGCGAGTGATTTTTATCTTTTTTGTATAACTTGTTTGTGTTATTTCCTGAGCTTCTCAATACATACTCTAGGCAAGCACAGCTTCATTTAAAATAGATCAGGGAATCTACCTGGTCTGCAGTGCCCTAAATAATTATTTTAGCGTGTATATTTCATTTTTATCATATAACCATGAGATTTATATATGTATTGTTCATATTTTTTTCTTCCTTGATATCGGGTCTGATGGCTTATAATTGCTCTTGTGCAAATATAACATGCCCCCCACGACCTGTAAATTGTATTGGCAGTTATACACTTGATCCTTGTGGATGCTGTACACAATGTTCTAAGAAAGAATGGGAACCTTGCGGTGGAGAATCCTGGGTACTTGGCTACTGTGCAGCAAATCTGAAATGTGCAAATATCACTGGACAGACACTTGTTGAACTTCCACATGTTGGAGTCTGTAAATGTAAGTATCGTTATACACACACACTTACATGCAGATGTATATTTTCATATACATAATACATACATATACATATTACCTCCACTTGAAAAAGTATTTTAAGGTGAAACACGTTGTGGTTTTTATTTGCATATTATTTTAGATTGTATGAATAAAGGTATTTTGGTTACTTTCTGTGCCATTTTACTCTTTTTTAGTCTACATTTTATTCTTGCTACTTTATTATTACTTTTATTCTATACTGCCTGGCATCTGATTTTTTTTATCTTCAGTGAGCATCACTCTCAAGATATATCCTTGGTGGGGATTATTCCACCCACACCCTATCCATAGTGCAGTTTGCCTGCTCTGGTATAAGTGTGTACAATATCTGTTGTCTATATTCCTGGAGTTTTATACTGTGAGCACTATTTGTTTTTTCTTTTTATGTTTTATGGTCCACACACGACTGAGACGCTATATTCACATATCATTAAGTGGGGATTGTACCACTAAACGCTATCCATAGTTCAAGCTCCATAAAACGTGAGTAGCACTATATCTTATCCTTTTTAAAATACTCCCTGCAAGTACATACTGCACCATTATCTCCTTTCTTTTTTCATATACGGATTCACTGCTGACCCTCTCTGGCATCCACATAGAGGAACCCTGCAAATAACCTCCAGATATCCCCTCTAGCAAGTGTATATTTGCATCCACATTGGAATACTTTTTTGGACTTATTTGACCTCTTGACTTTATTATTTGGACATTTTGTGCATATATATCTTTACTATTTTAATTGTTTTTACTGTACCCTAGTGGACACTGTAACGGACTGTTTTGCACATAAGAAGTTAAAAAACGTTTAGGCAATATTCCCCTTTCCAGATGCACCGACAGCTACTGTAAGCACCAATCTCCCGAACTGCAAACACGAATACTGGAAACAGCCGAACAGGAAAAGCATACAATCAGCTTACACTCCTGGCGATCAGCATACAATCCAATCCCCCCCAAGAACGAGACGACACTTCGTTTTGAGGGTCGATTGTTCGATACTTTGTTTGGTAGATTGAATCTACCGACCACCCCGGCAGAAAGGCACGAATACGCTTTTCTGCAGGAAAATGAAAGGTTTTAACTGCCCGGCCATAGTCTAAAGGGAGCAGGCGAGCAACCAGGCTGTGGCCATTCTGTGGCCTTCTACTGTTTTTACCTTATATACATATTGAACATATTATGCTACAGGCACAAGATCATCCAATGGCTTTTTGATAACTATGCAAAGTTTAACTAGTAACAATAGTGAAATTTACCTTACATGAAATTATAGCTAGTGTCGAAGATGTCTATGATCTGCTTGATATATACTAACTATTGGAGCAAGGGTTTACTCTGCTTACTGACTATCGATTTTCCCGTACATTTATGGAGTAAACCATAATGTCCATGATTAAACCATGAATGATTATCCCTTCGTCCCATCGCTTTAATGATGCTGTATAAGATGGCAAGACACTTGTTGTTATATAATTTGTCTGTGTTTTTTAAACATTGGGTTAAGTGTATGTCTGTGTGTGCATGAATGTGTATGTGTGTGTTTTGGATTGAATATATGTATCTCAAATTATATATATGTGGAGAAAGACATGCCTAGAGTAGGTACCTGTGTGCTTGTGTCAGTTAATATGTGTATCTTTGTGTAACTGTCTATTTAAGATTGTGTGATGGTTTTGTATTGGGCCCCAAGACGTCTAATTCTATTCCAAATTGCCTAGTTTTTACAACAATATCTCTAGGCTCCAAAAGTCAAAGTATAATTTATTTTGCTTGCTTACATTAACAGCTATGAGAAAGCACTCCACAGGTACACACTATTTTGAAGATGATGACGAATTATGTCCCGAATATGAAGCATGTTTTAAGGTCATGGGAACCTGTGACTGTGTTAAAAAAAGGACTTGCTTTATGAATTTTATGACTGAGGCTCGATGTCGCATGCAGGTGGAGTCCGATCAGGGTAAAGTAACATAAACATGCTTTGTATACTAATTAAAGTGTATTTAGTTTTGTACACGGTTTTTTCTTTCAATCAAGTAATAACTATAATAGAAATTGATTTTGTTCTCCTCTTAAAGTATTAGTACCCTTCCTGTCTAAGATATTTTTTAGATTATCTTTTCAATTAATAGAAGAATGCTCATAAATGACAGTATTTATGCTTGAAGCCATGAAAACTCTGTGCACATCAACCACTGCATTGTTTAAAGCATATACAATTTATTATGCAATATATATTTGTCTCTGTACTAGCAAACATTGATTCATTAGATAATTGCAGCATATACATGTAAAACTTCCTACCAGTCAAAAAAACTGTTCTGTAATCTGTTTATTTTTATTATTATTATTGTCCTAGCAACCTACTTTTCTACCCTACTCCAACCTTTTGTGTCCCATTACCCCACTCCCTCTAGCATGTAAGCTCATTGAGCAGGGACCTCAATCCCTCTGTTTCTGTGTGTTCAACTCAATACTTGTCTGCTAGACCACCTTTTGTACAGTGCTACGGAACTTGCTGGCACTTTATAAATAATAATTATTATTATTACTGAATGTAGAATACATTATTAGCATTCACATATTGACAATATAATTGCATACAGGGCCAAATTACATGTCAGGTGCCTAAAGGCACAACATTTGTAGGCACGCCTTGCTCCCCAACCCCAAAGTAAGGCAGATAAAGCAAGTATAATTAATTTATTAACTGGGTTTAAAGCAGGGACATATATACATCATCTTCCATGTTTATGTCTCTCATGGAACCTTTGCTTGATTTGGATTTTCATGAAAAATGTAATTACTTTCTCTATATAGAACTGGTTATTTCTAGAATGTTAATTTTATAAATTGGTATATTTATTTTTATTCTTTATTTTTGTAGTGCGTACAAAACAGACATTAATAGTGAGTCATTTCTGAAGAACATACATGTCAAGATAATAGATAGCCATATCAGTAAATGTCAAGGGAACCACACTTTTTGTGAAAATAGGTAGCAGGAGCAGATATCAATATAGGTTAAGCAAGGAAAGAGTGAAGCAAGCTGAATTAGTGAACTGCAGCTGATTATAAGATATGGTAACCATTGGGACAGATTTATCTATGTAAGATAAGTATAACAGCAAGAACCTTCCAGCATAGAGTCACAGCCAAGCAGCATGCCTGGTCATGAGCCTATCAGCCTATTCCCGGTGGTGGAAAGTCCAGGCACCTGTTCTCCTCAGCAACCACGCTGGTGCTTCTCCACCCAGGCCAGTCACCCATTGAGCCAAATAGGATGACCACAGCAGGATCTTACGTCAGTTGACAGCAGGACTTGTATAGCTGGGAACATGTGTGGTGGGCACCTGGAACAGGTAGGATGTGTCGGGGGTGCGTATACCTGTTGGTTCTGTTCTGGGCTGCATTGTGTGCGAGGGTCAGAGCTATGTCGACCAGTCATCCGCTGCACATGCTTCCTGCGCTGTCTCTGCCTTGGCCTCTTTACGGGGTGATACCTATTCCAGCATAATCAGCCATTAGGATGAACTAGTTGGGGCCGCAGCTCGGCATACAGGAGAGGAGGGATGTCCCCGGATGCTCAGCATTGCCCAAAAGGTCGAACAAATGTGGTCGAAGTGCCAGAGAAGTCGACAGGTGCGGGTGTCTGTGGGAGAGTGTTTCATGTTTTAGGTCACAGCAGTGTTGCTTTTCATTCTTGGCCCTTGAGGCCCGCTTAAGTAAGATGTAGATCCGTCGTGGCAGCCATCTTGGTCGCACCATGCAGTTCTCAAGTCCGCATTGAGGGAGTTCTGCCTCTGAATTTGTAGTGGGTTAAGTGGCAGCAAGTGGTGGCTCAGAGACATGCGCTCAGCATCTAAAATCGTCCGCTTCTCCACTACGCTGGTGCAGCAGACTCAGTAGGCCTCCAGGTCAGGCAAATTAGCTGCTCAATAAGATGTCCCAGGCCAGTACCAAAATGGCACACTTGGTGATAAGCTTAGCCTTTCAGCAGTTTAGGGCCCTCTTGTAGCCAGATTATTAGCATGAAATGCTGGAATTTAGCTTCGTGAGGCAGGAGCTACAGAGGGACACATCCGGCCATCTTGGGTATCAGGCCCCGCCCTCAAATTGGTATTTTTGATGTAATGTTTAGACTGTATTTTTGTCTGGGTGAACACCCTAATGCAATGGAAAGTGAATACCTATGACATACACATAATCATTCTCCTGTGATGTCTTTGAGGGAGTTGCTAGAATTATAGCTGCAGCAATTTTTGGCACAGATATTTTAGACATTGTATGCCTGAGCACAGTGATACAAGCTCAGTTAAGCAGGGTCCTTAGCAACTTTGCTTCCTGTAAATCCAACTCGTCTTGTTGTAACTACTTGTTTGTTAGTCAATCTATTGTACAGTGATGCAGAATTTGATGGTGCTTTTTTAAATAATAAAAATAATAATAATAATATTCTTGGACCATAAGCAATGTTTATTAAAGTTCTTTAAATAAAGTTCTTTAATGCATGAAAAAATACTCCTAGTTTTTATCCATTTCTATTTTCTCAATAGATCATGAGGAGGTACTATACAGAAGATACAATATACAGTGCTATACAAGTGGATGTAACATCACTAATGATAAATGTGTATGTGGACCGGTACCTTGTGGACAAAACTATGAATTTAATGATCAAATGCAATGCAACACTGCATTGGGTAAGTTTATTTCAAATGTATTGAAATTATGTAGATGGGATTAATAATGTAGTTCCTAACCCCAGTAATGGAAAGTCCCAGAGTATACCCAGCCCCTTTGTTCTATTATCCTTAAGGTCTGCTATGAACATTCCCTGTAACAGAAAAAACACGCTCACTTTGATGGTTTGCTGAACGTGACAATACCACACTCTTCTTCTCATCTCAGTAGCTCAGAGGCTCCTCAGCAGGATGTAAATTAGGTTCAGACAAGTAAGCTCTGACCATTTCAGAAGTAACCTCTCAGGTAAACTCCCAACTTGACATGATACTAAATGTCACCACCATGTTTAAACACTTTGGGCTGTCACCAGTGTCCGGTCAAGTAGAAGGCATGGTAGCCACTAAGAAGCACTCAACAAATATGTGGTGAAAAGCACCTGCTGAACTACAGCCTTAGCCTCTAGTAGCCTACAGGAAGGGTAAAGTGATGAGAATATCTTCCTGCTGAAAGTGAATCACAGGGAATGTTCATATTGCGTAGCTGCTGTATCAGCTGCTTAAAGGGCTCTCCTTATATCCTTATATTGATCAGGGTTATTGACATGGATTGATAACTAAATATATGCCAATATTCTATCTCCTACTCAAAGATGTCCAAGTGCTCCTATCAGTAGCTGCTAACTAGATAAAGTATAAAGCTAAACCTAGTGTCACACTTTAATCAATGACCCAGGCTATCTCACACTTCTACACATGCATAGCAAGAGAAAACAAAAAGGATCACTGATGGTCCATCACCCTCAATAACTGAAGTAAAAGTGTCTAGAAGAATCTTGTTTGGTTGTTACACAGCATTTCCTTTTTTAACTCTCTATTGGCTAAACAAAATTTATTCTGCACTGCCACATACCTATTCCTGAAGCAAAACAGCCAATGGCCAAGCCCTTTCAGTTGTTTCTGACTTCATGGTAAACTATTTGCCCACTGGCAACATTAGCAACCAGTGGACAAATAGTTAAAAACTGCCTTTGGTGGTCATCATGGCCTCCACATTAGTAGAAGAGTTTTTTGTTTTGTTTTTATTGGGGAGAAGGACTTCTTTTGAGGGTTGACAATGGCATGTCCACCCCACAGTATTTTCAATTAGAGCCCCCACCTGCTGCCCATGGTTGTGGGTTGGGGGGACATTAAAATTCTCCCCTTCTATGAATGTTAGAACAGTCACTCACAGCCGTTTAATGGGGCTGCACAAAATAGTAACATGTAAAAAAGTAATCCTTCTTCACCTATGGAGGGCCTTGTGCAGAATATGCTTTTATAGTGTGGGAGCCTCCAGCTGGTTGGCCCTCTGATTAGGTCCTCTATTTATTAATATTATAGCCACCACCTGCCTGCCATGGATGAGTGCCAGGGGCAACTCCTTCTGATGCACAGGCACTAATTTGCTGTTGAGGGCATGAGGGAGTTATAAAACCTACCCTGTACTAAAGGTAATCATATCTTTTTTGGAAGAAAAATAGAATGGATAGATAGATAGATAGAATTAAATAGAATAGATAATATTAGAATATATACACTGATCAGCCACAACATTAAAACCACCGACCGGCAAAGTGAATAACATTGATTATATTGTTGGAATGGCACCTGTCAAAGGGTGGGATATGTTAGGCAGCAAGTGACTAGTTAGTTCTTGTATTTCATGTGTTGGAAGTAGGAAAAATTGAAAAAATGAAAAGATCTGAGCGAAATAGTGATGGCTAGACGACTGGGTCAGAGCATCACCAAAGCAGCAAGTCTTTGGGGGTTTTCCCAGTATGTAGTTGTTAGTATCTACCAAAAGTGGTGCAGTGAAGGACAACCGGTGATGGGCGCCCAAAATTCATTAATGCACGTGGGGAGTAAAGGTCCATTAGGTCTGATCACTCAGACCAGCTACTGTAGCTGTATTGGTATTGGTCCCAAATACCACAGGACACATTCAGAGGTCTTGTGGAGTCCATGCCCTGATGCATCAGAGCTGTTTTGGCAATACAAGGCAGTACAAGGTGGACCTATATGATATTAGGAAGGTGGTTTTAATGTTGTGGCTGATCAGTGTTGGCAGGGCACAAAATTTCTATGTCCATTGGTGACTGAAAATTGTGGAAAAATTCACCCCCTTTAAAGCATTGCTAGTAGTATGGGACTTGACATTTTAAGCCTTGATATAGATATATGTAATTAAATCATTATCTAATTATCATTATATCAATGACATTGACAGTATTGTTATGGGCAAATGCAAATATTACAAGTTTTAGAATGAAATGTTGTATTTCTTAAACTGTGTACTTTGTCTTTAAGAGATATTGCAAACTGACAAGGCGTTAGAAATGGAACATATTGTTTTTCATAACGGTTTCTTTAACCCCTTCGAGACCGAGGACGGTTCAGGACCGTCATCTGCATTTTTGCGTTGCCGACCGATGACTGTCCTGAACCGTCCTAACGGTCCTAGTTACTTAGCTGATCGCCGTCGTTCCCCCGGCGGCGATCAGCGTGGCTCCGGTTGTGGGGAGACTGCCTGCAGCCCAGACAGTCTCCCCACACTGAATTAGGACCCCTGTGGCCATGTGATCGCTTAACACAGCGATCACATGGTCACAATAGATGTCCTAGTGTCTGCCTGCAGGGGGACTGCCTGTGCTGACAGGCAGTCTCCCTGCTAGTGTAAAATCAAAAAATAAAATAAAGTTAATGTTAATAAAAAAATAATAATAATTATATATGTGTATATATGATATATAGACATATATTATATCTTTATAATATATGTCTATATATCATATATATAATGTCATACTAAGTGTATTTTTATATTAATATGTACTTATATTAATATAAAAATACACTTATAATTAAATTACACACGTATATATATAATATATATAATAACTATATATATTGTATATATATATTATTATAAAATATAAATAATAAGTAATTTAAATTAAATAATTTTTTTTTTAAATAATAATTTTTTTAAAAAGAATTATATATCCATATGAAATTTTATTCTAACTGTATTTTAAAATTAATATATATATATTTATATCAAAATACACTTAGAATGAATTTGTATATATATCTATGTATATATAAATAAATAAAAATAATACGAAATATACATATGTCCATATACAAAATTACATAAATAATTATATAAATATACACGTAGACTTCAAATATATAAATATGCATATATATTTAAATTCTACGTGCGTATTTATGTAATATTTTTACATAATTCAGTAATTTTATTGATTGCAATTTGAGGGACCTGCCTGCCAACCCAGGCCGAAATTCCAGAGAATTTAATTTGCTAGCACTGTATTTTACCCTGTAACGTTCTACGACACCCTAAAACCTGTACATGGGGGGTACTGTTTTACTCGGGAGACTTCGCTGAACACAAATATTAGTGATTCAAAACAGTAAAACATATCACAGCGATGAAATTGTCAGTGAAAATTACTTTTTTTGCATTTTTCACACACAAACAGCACTTTTACTGATGATATAATTGTTGTGATACGTTTTCCAGTTTTTAAACACTAATATTTGTGTTCAGCAATGTCTCCCGAGTAAAACAGTACCCCCCATGTACAGGTTTTATAGCATTTTTGAAAGTTACAAAGTCAAATATATGGGTCAAATATTTTTACATTGAAAATGGCCAGGTTAGTTACATTGCCTTTGAGAGCGTATGGTAGCCCAGGAATGAGAATTACCCCCATGATGGCATACCATTTGCAAAAGAAGACAACCCAAGGTATTGCAAATGGGGTATGTCCAGTCTTTTTTAGTAACCACTTGGTCACAAACACTGGCCAAAATTAGCGTTCAATTTAGTTTTTTTACTTTTTTCACACACAAACAAATATGAATGCTTACTTTGGCCAGTGTTTTCGACTAAGTGGCTACTAAAAAAGACTGGACATACCCCATATTGAATACCCTGGGTTGTCTACTTTAAAAAAAATATGTACATCTGGGGTGTTATTTAGAGATTTATGACATATAATAGTGTTACAATGTCACTATTGATAAATTTTAAAAATGTATGTTTTGAAACCACAATATCCTACTTGTACCTATAGCCCTATAACATGCAAAAAAAAAGCAAAAAAGCATGTAAACACTGGGTATTTTTAAACTCAGGACACAATTTTGAATCTATTTAGCAGTTTTTTTCATTCGCTTTTGTAGATGAGTAAAAGATTTTTCAAGTAAAAGTAAAAAAACATGTATTTTTTTCAATTTTTCATCATATTTTTTTATTTTTTTTAAATTAAAATACATGAGTTTATATAAATAATGGTATGTAAAGAAAGCCCCTCTTGTCCTGAAAAAAACAATATATAATTTGTATGGGAACAGTAAATGAGAAAGCGAAAAATTACAGCCAAACACAAACACCACAAAAGTGTAAAAATATGCCTGGTCGCAAATGTACAACATCACAAAAAAGGTCCAGTCCTTAAGGGGTTAAGCAATAACCTCAGTGCATAATATGTTTGCGCCATTTTGTCCCAGACGAATTACAATAACAATAATGCATAAACAAGCTATAAGGCTATACTACGACTCTTTCAATACACAATATACTGTTGTAACCCCAAGTTAATGGAACTACCCCAAATCCGGGAATCTTCCACGACCGTGCACTTACGACTTAGTATAAACAACAGATAAGCTATTCAGACTTTAAGATGCCATCTTGAACTAAGTCAAGAAAATTTCCATGACGTATACACCCTTTAGTTATGACCTTGTATGTTTGCTAAGTTAAGGGAGGTCCTAAAATGAATAAAGTAAAAGAAGTGTTACTTTTTCAAATATGAACTACGGTAACCCTAAAATGGAGACACCTAAGGTATAAATAGGTGTACTTTTAAATGTTAAAACACAGAGGAGAGACTTGGAGACAGACGCTGCTCCATCTTAAAATGGCAGAGAGGCTGACATGATGACATGTTCAGAATTAACCTATTAATGATATTTGCAAGCATTTAGTTTAATCTTATAAACTCTGCTATAATGGATTTTATATTTATATTTTTATGTAATAAATATCCAAAAAGACAAAACTATTGCTTCCAAGACAATCCTTATTTTATATTGTATTCTCAATTACTTATATATGTTAAATAGAGGATCTCTTACTAACTATATAAAATTATGGTTAAGATATCTGTATGGTTAGCCCTACTAAGTTCTATGCTTTAAGACATTATAGTGGTAAATAAGGGAACCACCTGCGGTTACAGTATTTCTAAATAATAATTTGGGTGGGGGCTAGAATTACTTATTGGACCGGAGGAATTGGGTGTCACTGTCCATCTACAGTTCGGCAATTGAATTATGATCCATGATATCTAGAGTGAGTCTCTGACACATCTATACTAACCAGCACCAGCCAGCACTGGATCCCCTTTTTCCAAAGGTACATTGCCTATAATGGCCTAAATAATATATATACTGTCATTGTGTGCCAGTATCTGAATATCAATGTGCATGGGTCAGTGGACGTGTGTCAGTTTGTGTGTCTGTATAGGTCAGCATCTGTCTATCAGTGTATATGTGCGCATAGGTTAGTGTCAGTGTGTGGGTCTGTGCTGGTGTATCAGTGTGTGGGTTAGTGTCTGTGTGTCAATGTGTGCATGGTTGAGTCTGGTCAGTGTCTGCACTGTGGCTGTGTGTGCATGGGTCAGTGTTTGTGTGTCTGTGTGTGTGCGTGGATCTGTATATGTGCTGTATAACGGTTGAGTGTCTGTGTCAGTGAGTGTGCATGTGTGTTTATGGGTCAGTGTCAGTGAGTGTGTATAGGTCAGTGTATGTGTCAGTGAGTGTGTGTATGGGTTAGTGGCTGTATTGGGAATGTTTTTGTATGGGTCAGTCAGTGTTTGTGCAGTAGAGTAAATTACAGAAATTCTAATAAAGGACACAATAAGAGAAAAAGTATTAAGAGGATGATAAACTTGATATTTAAAAACTTGATTCCAAGTGTAAAACGAAGAATAAGGGAAATGACAGGTCTACCAGCAGCAGCAGAAGTGGAACAACATTCAATCAATGCAAACAATTTGCACAGGAACACTTGTGACCAGGGCCAGATTAAGAGCCCAGTGGGCCTGGTGCTGACAATTATGACGGGCCTAATTACAGAATCATATCAACCAAAACCAGTAAAACACTCCCAAGCGTCATGTATCTGATAGAGATGGTGCTGGAGAGAAAGAAAACAGCAGCTATAAGAAAACACATACCCTAGGCTAATCTCTCACTAATTTATGTTTTCATCTATCAAGTAAATCCATAACCCCTAACAGCATTGTCCAGTCAAGCAGGAAGTCAATGGGCGGGGTAAAAGGGTGTGCCACTGACACAAATCACGTAACCTGCCAAAAGGGGCGAACATGCCCAAAAAGAGGACATGTCTGCTCAAAGAATTAGAAGGCCAGCCTGGTATGAATGCATGTCAGGCTGCCTGCCAATCAGGCAGCTGGCCAACTAAGGGCATACTATGCAGACAGCACCCTGAACTTGGCATAAATGCATCTAATGATGCGCTCGCTCAACGCTTTCTAAGGACTGTCCCCTAGCACTCGCTGGTCCACTTGTCTCCTTACCTTCTTACTAGCAGGCAGAAGCTCCTGGTATATAGTCTGTGAAGGAGAAAAGCTGTATGTAATGAGTATAGAAGAAAGGGAACATGCCACAGTGTTAGAGAGACTGAAGTCAGCATTACCTTAAAGGATCACAAGAGGGTCAGGATCACAAACATGAATTCATGACCCTATAGTATTAACACCACCATCTAGCCCCCCTGGGCCCCTCATGCCTCCATAAATATAGCAAAATCTTACTATATTCAAGCCTGAAGCTGTAACTCTGCATGCTGTTAGACTCATAAAAACAAGCAGTCTGCTGACATCATTAGAAGTGGTGGCCTGATCCAATCACAGTGCTTCCCCATAGAATTGGCTGAGACTGACAAAGAGGCAGATCATGGTCAGAGCCAGCATGATTCAAACACAGCCCTGGCCAATCAGCATCTCCTTATAGAGATGAATTGAATTAATGAATCTCTATGAGGAAAGTTCAGTGTCTGCATGCAGAGGGTGGAGACACTGAATATTTGGATGCATTTTAGGCAGCCATGACCCAGGAAGGATCTCTAACAGTCATCTAAGGAGTAGTCAGTGAAGTTACCACTAGGCTGTAATGTAAAGACTGCATTTTCTCTGAAAAGACAGCGTTTACAGCAAAAAGCCTGACGGTAATGATTCTACTCACAAGAACAAATTCAATAAGCTGTAGTTGTTCTGGTGACTATAGTGTCCCTTTAACTATATTCATTGTCAGCCAGTCCACACAAGTTTTGTTCCCATACATCCCTCTTAAGTTTCCATACTTAAGTAAGAGTATGTAAAAAGTAGTTAGGGTTGCCACCTTTCTTGGAAAAACATACCGGCCTTACTAATTTGCATAATTAAATATGTATGGGTGACATCACATGATGTAAATCACAAGGAGTGACATAAGAGAAAATTCTGTAAAATCACCAAAAAACTACTTAGTTTGATTCTGCTGTATAGATGGATTCCTCCCAGTGCCCCCATGTCTCCCAGTGCCCCCATGTGTCGATTACTCCAAGTCTCAGTGTTCCTATGTATCAGTGTCTCAGTGCCCCATGTCTCCCAGTGTCCCCTAGTGTCGTGTCCCCAGGTCTCCCAGTGATCCTATGTATCACAGTGTCTCAATGCCCCATGTCTCCCTGTGTCCCCATGTATCCCAGGGTCCCCATGTCACTAGGACACTAGAAGACGGGGAGACTGGGGACACGGGGAGACCTAGGGACACGGAGACACCAGTGACACTGGGAGACTAGGGGACTCTGGCTGGGACACATGGGGACAATGGGAAAATAGGGGACACTTGAAGACATGGGGACACAGACACCAGGGACACAGACACTAGAGACACTGGCTGGGGGACATGGGGACATTGAGACATGGGGGCACTGGGAGACATGGGGACACTGAGACACCAGGGCCACAGACACTAGGGACACTAGCTTGGAGACATGGGGACATTGTGACACTTGAGGCACTGAGAGACATGGAGGCACTAGGAGACATGGGGACAGTGAGACACTGGCAGACTGGGGGCACTAGGAGACTAGGGGTCACTGGGAGACTAGGGGTCACTGAGACACCAGGGACACTGGCTGGGAGACATGGGGACACTGTGTCCGCATGTGTCTGTGTCATGTCTCCCAATGTCCCTTAGTGTCTCAGTGTATGTCTCCTTGCAGCCTTTCCCCCCATCCCTTACTTCCCTGAGCTGTAGGCTGTCTCTGCAGGGTGGGAGTTGCTGTCTGGACTCTCTGTAGCTGCACCCCTGCAGATCAGTGAGTATAGAGAGGCAGGGAGGGATATGCTGGAACTTCCTATCCCTGCCTGTCTCCACACACAGTGACCCCTACTGGCCAGTGCTGGTATTGCAGAGTAATCTCTTGTTTATACTGAGAAAAATACCAGCATTTGTATTGCCAGTATCACTGCAATATTGGCACCAGCCAGGCAGCCTCAAATACTGGCTGTGCCAATAAAATAAAAGCCAGGAATCCCTAAGAGTAGTGTGTGAAAAAAAAATGTAAAAATTTTTTTTTTATTTTTTTTTTTTTTTTAAATCAATGGGCCTATTTCATGGGCCTGGGCCTGGAGCTGCAGCTCCATCAGCCCCTATGTTAATCCGGCCCTGCTTGTGACAATGCGAACATATGGATGGTATAATAGGGGCTTATTGTTTCTTATTGATTAATAAAATATTTTTTAAAAATACAGAATTAAAGTGTAACTATCTTCAAACTTAACCCCTTAAGGACACATGACGTGTGACATGTCATGATTCCCTTTTATTCCAGAAGTTTGGTCCTTAAGGGGTTAAATATTTTTCTAAAGCATATAATTGTGGCAAATAAATAATTAACTGAAATTTGCATGAGTAAATATTTCCTAATCCCTAATATTTACCTTTCATTAGCTATATAACTGGCCTCTGCAGCCCCTTTTTTGCCAGCACTTGCTTCCTTGTTAGTGTCTGACACTGTTCAATCCAATGCTGCTTGTTACCAAGTGGTTCCCTCACTGTCCTATTATACCAGATGTATATTTTAACTCCCATCAGCTTCAGCTAGAATCTCTAGAGTTTTAGTTTAGCAGAGGCATGCAAATTCTCAAACTCAGCTTGATGGTTTCACAGCCAGGTGTGGCTAGAGCTGCATTACAAAAAGACTTGTAAATAACAGAGAATAGAGAACTGAGGATGCAGAGGCATGATCTTTACACCCAACGGCTTCATTAAGCTAAAGATGGTGCTTAGAGTGTCTTTCGTACATATGTATAATTATATAATAATATTAATAATATTTTAGCAGCTGCTCTCTTTCTTTCTGCATGGATCTGGCAGAAATCTTCCTCAATGTGCCTTTATCTGCACGAACCCGTCTGTGCTCTGAATCAGCCACAAATCTCTTACTAGTGCGATGATCACGCTTAAGTTTTCTTGAAATATCTATTGTTTTCATACCTCATCCAAGGCATTGAACTATTTTACTCTTTTCGGCAGCAGAGTGATCCTTTTTCTTCCCCATATTGCATGAAAATGGTGCTCTGCTTAATAATGTGGAACAGCCTCCTTTAGTAGTTTTTCCTTAAATTGGGCTCACCTGGCAATCTAATTATCACAGGTGTCCGGGATTGTTTTCAGTGATCAAAAGAGTCCTGAGACACAATGTCATCCATGAGTTAAACTGAAAAACTAAATATTTAATCTTTGTGACACTTAAATAGAATTTGCATAATAATTTGGGACAGGGTGTACATATATTCAATTGTTTATCTGTCTATTGGGCTTTCTTTGTAATCTTATAGCATTAATCATGCTGACATCGTAGTAGATATATATGATAACATTATTTAATTTTTCACCCATTGTTAATTAAGGTACAGTATTTTATAGTTCCTTGTACGTACATCACTCTGAACTTATTGGATGGTGAGATGCCATCATGAAAAAAATGTGTATACATGTATTCTTTTAGTTTTCTAATTTTTTCCGATGCTTTTTTAAAGTCGTGCAGAAATGTGTCAACGTTACCTGTCCGGAAGTAAAAAACCTGAAATGCCCCAGTGACTCAATGGCTACTAAGCCGCATACACCTGCTGGAGAATGTTGTCCTACAGTGCCAAGCTTTTGTACCTGTAATTTTAATTCATGCAAAAATGATTGTCCAAGGGGAAAGAGGAAGATAATGATCAAAGAAACAAATGGAATCCCAGGAAAATGCTGTGATAAGTTATTGTGTTTATTGTGAAGATCTCTGTTTCGATTGACAGTGTTCTTAGGAAAAATCTTCCCTCCCCCCCCCCAAAAAAAAAATTTTTTTTTAGATATTCAGGGGGTGATTATAGATCAGATTTAGGGGTGATTATTTCTGATGACTTAAAGGTAGGCAGACAATGTAATAGAGCAGCAGGAAATGCTAGCAGAATGCTTGGTTGTATAGGGAGAGGTATTAGCAGTAGAAAGAGGGAAGTGCTCATGCCATTGTACAGAACACTGGTGAGACCTCACTTGGAGTATTGTACAAAGTACTGGAGACCGTATCTTCAGAAGGATATTGATACTTTAGAGAGAATTCAGAGAAGGGCTACTAAACTGGTTCATGGATTGCAGGATAAAACTTACCAGGAAAGGTTAAAGGATCTTAACATGTATAGCTTGGAGGAAAGACGAGACAGGGGAAAATGTAAAAGTCTTTTACAGACTGAAACGTCGACTGGAACGTTGTGTGGATTTGTAATTGCTCAATAAAGCAACAGATGAAATTTACCTTGAAAGACTCCTGAGTGCTCTCTACTGGTGTCGTATACAATTTGGTTGGAGATAGCACCGGAGCATTAAAGGACCGGGAGCATTGAGTGCTGGGACCTGGGACATATATATTATATATATAATACATCTATATATATTTGATATTTATCTATACACGTATAATTACAATAATAAATAAATAAAATAATAAAATAAATAAATAAAATATTTTTTAAAATAATAAAATAAATGATATATACATATGAATTTGATTCTAAGTGTATTTTGTTATTAATATATTTATATTGGTAACAAAATACACTTAGAAAGATATTCTATATCTATCTATATATAAAATACAAATAACCGCAAATATATATATATATACAGATAAATATATATAATTACATAAATAACTACATAAGTGTACATGTAGACTTTAAATACATATATATATGTTTAGATATTAAAATTCTACGTGTATATTTAAGTAATATTTTGACATAATTATGTGATTTAATTATTTAAAATTTGATTGACATGCCTGACAACCCAGGCAGAAAGTGCAGAGAATTTGAATTGCAAACACTATATTTAACCCTGTAACTTTCCAAGACACCATAAAACCTGTACATGGGGGGTACTGTTTTACTCGGGAGACTTCGCTGAACACAAATATTAGGGTTTCAAAATGGTAACTTGTATTACAACAATGATATTTTTAGTAAAAGTGAAATTTTTTGCATTTTTCACACACGAACGGCACTTTTACTGACAATATTTTTGTTGTAATATGTTTTACCTCACATAACATATAAAACATCACTAGACAACATTTACTATTACTTAACTTTTCTCAATTAACCCTGAGGATGAGACTAGAATAGTTGGGACCCCACCACATTTTAATGCCATTTAACTACCATTATATTATGTACTGTTCGGGGGGGGGGGGCTAGATTTAGATACCTAGATCTGTTCTATTTTGCACAGACATTCTTTCAGCCTCTTCCTATACCAGATATTCCTTAACTAGATCCCAACATGGAACCTTAGAAGACTTCCAGTTTCTTGCCACTATTCATTTTGCAGCTAGCAATATGTGTAAAACTAGTACCGAGGATTGCCCAAAGATTTGATCAATATTTAGATGTAATAAAAATATATCAAACTTGATGTTAGTCAACGTATTTATTTTAGTGGCCAGCATGTTCCAAAAAAGAATTATCGACCCACACTTCCACCAAATATGTATCAACCCTCCTTTATGGAGGTCACATCTCCAACATCTATCGGGAACATTTTGATACATTTTTGCTAGTCTGCTTTGAGTTAGGTACCATCTGTTCATGATCTTGTACTGTACTTCAGATATATTTAAACAATGTATATTCTTATAAACGATAGCTAGTGATCTTTTCCCTTCTTCATAACTTATATTAATATTTGTGTCTCTTTCCTATTTGCTGATAGTGGGACGGATAAGATTTTCTGGATCTCTTTCATATAAATCTAGGTAGCTTGAGACCAGTTTCTTTATAGTATTTCTATTTTTTAATACTCTTTCGAATTTTACTTGTTTATCTGATTTATCTTTAAGTAAGTGATCATTAAGATATCCTTTTACCCTTGTATATGTAAAAATATCTTTACTGTCAATATAATATTCCGTCTTTGAAGAGTTGAAGTCTTTGATTTTACCATCCTTTACTATATCCTTAATTTCCATAATACTGAGGTTAATCCATTTCTGTACATTTAGATCCAACATATTGCTATTTAATTGACTTATGGGAAGGCTCGTAAATATTTTATCTTGCATTTCTGAATCCTTTCTGAGCTTGTTCCATATAGTTAAAATATTATTAAGAATTAAACTATTAGAATTGAATCTGTACGTCGCTTTATTTTTATCCTTGTTTATCCAAAATAAAGTACTTAGGTCCTCTTTCCTTTATTGTATAATATTTGTTCCATTTTATACCAAATTTGTTTCTTTGGATTATTTAATTAAGTGATAATTGCCTGTACAATATTACATGCTTTCCATGCCTGTTGTAACTGTGGAATACCCAAACCACCTTGTCTGATCTTTAAGGCCAGTCGATTTGAGCTAATACGTGGGTGTTTCCCTGCCCAAATAATTTTTTATTTTTTTTTAAATTAAAAAATCGACTTAACCAAGGTCAACCAACTTTCTGGACAGTGCAGAGGTCCCATGTGGAAGAGATAACCCACTTTGGGTAGATATATGGCTTAATTATATTGATTCTCCCCCACCATGATACCTCCACCTTCTTCCATTTATTTAGTGTTTTACTCATATCTTTCAGCAAGGATAGCAAATTACGTTCCATCATTCTAGTTGGATCGTTAGTAATTTCTATTCCCATTATTTGGATCAGTTTTTATGTGGACAATTTTTATTTGGATCATGGGTCTCTAAATTACAGTGATATTAGTGCAACAATAATTTCATCATATCTTCATCGTATTCCTTCTGCTTTTCTGACATCAATTCCCCCTTTTGCTTTGCCATTCGATATATGTAAGAGCTGCAACGAATCAAAATGTGTCAGAAATTATACTAAAATTCATTATACAAAATAACAGACATTCAATTTGCTTTGCCATTCGATATATGTAAGAGCTGCAACGAATCAAAATGTGTCAGAAATTATACTAAAATTCATTATACAAAATAACAGACATTCAATACTGTCTCCTTCTCTTGTTTATATAGATTCCATACTGATTGTGGCATGTACCAAGTTATTGCTAGATGTTTCTGGCATTTGTAGTGAGATGCAGGGGCATAATGCACCAAAACTGATTCATTAAACTAAAGTTGCTTGCTGTCTATAGTATCCCTTTAAGGTTGGAATTTGGGTTTAAAGGGAATTGGTGGTTACAATAAGATTTGTATCTGTTTTGTTAGTTGTTGAAGTTACTTGATAACAATTACAAAAAAATAAAAACCTACAGTGATGGAAAGCAAAACTATGCAGTCTAAATGTGTGAAACTACGGGAGGGTAATTGACAATTCTGCAGCTTCTAATAACGTTTTTACCATTAGCCTAATCAGTGGTTCCCAACCCAGTCCTCAAGTACCCCCTAACAGTCCAAGATTTAGGGATTGCCAAGTTGTGTCTGAGGTGTTTTTAGAAAAAAACAAAAAACAGGGTAATCCTTAAATCCTGGACCGGTAGGGTGGACTTAAGGACTGTGTTGGGAACCCCTGGCCTAGATGACTTTTATTATGTCAATTTAAGCAAGACCCATGCTCTATAACTAGGGTCAAAAATATCAATTTTTAATTCATGGGGCTTTGATCTGTTTATATAGGCATACATTTTAATGAAATAAGGGGCTTATTTTACCACATATGTATTATTTGCAAAAATTAAAGAAAATACCACATTAGATATGATGAGGCCACAGCATAATGACAGGGAAAACAGCTATAACTAGTCACGATTTGAAAATGAATAATAATTTGGCATTTGAGGCTGTCCTGTAATCACATTGCAATATATGCACAATAACACACCCACTCAGACACAGTATACACACAATGACACACACTGCAACAAACAAAATGACAATAAATACACACACCCAGACACAGTATTATGTAAAGACACACTGTATACACACAATGACACACACTCCTATGAACAATATACACATCACACAATGTTAAATACCGTACAGTATACACACACACATTATACACCCTGACTTACATTGCTACATACTCATAATACTAAACACACAGTCAGACACAGTCAATACAATCTTTTAAAGTAGTTTTTTTTAGTGAATTAGGGGAATTTCCCCTTCCAAATGTTTTTTTTCCTTTTCCTGTTATGTTATGAAACATCATGAGGCATCATGTCCAGTGATGCCACTTATACGTTTTCCAAAAAAAGGTAAAGAGGCTACTTTTATCATAATGCTGGACAATTATCTAATATATAGTAGATAAAGCAGAAATTCCTACTTCCGCATGAGAGCAACCAAATAGGGGACAAATTGATATGTCAGGTGTGGAAGGAAAATTCTGCTTTAGCTATATCAGACGTTGAGGCCAGATTGTGTAGGCAAGGAAGATCCAGGCAAGTGTCAAACTATTTGAAAAAAAATGACCCCCAAGGGACTGTGTCAGAGAACTTCTGGCTCCATAAAACTAAAGTTCACTGTAGTGATTATGATGCCTACACTGACCCTTTAACAAGTTTGTAAATAACACTTAGAAAATGTACTCACCTAATAGCAATCATTAGAAGTATCAAGACAGACCCAAAAATTGATGCAACTATTATTGTTGTTGTTGTTGATGATGATATGGTGTTCCGGTGGTGAGCAGCAAGTTTTTTTTCTTCTTCACCTTCCAAAGGAGGAAGTGGTGGTCGAGTTATATACAGTTTTGGTCCTTGTCTTGGCACCACTACAAGGGAAACAACAAGATTTCGAATTAAGTAAATCATGCAGTATAATTACAGTTTATTGTCATTACATAGTAATATTGTGAGAATAGGCTATTAGGTTGTAGCATACACACATTTCTTGGGGGGAGGGGGAGCAGGGTTCAGTGTTTTCAGATGAATTAAGTGAATCATACCAAAACAGGCCAATGTCAGACCTTCTAGTTGCCTCAGCTCCTCCAAGAAATCTCAAAAAGCCTATTTTGTAAGGAAAATATAGCAATAGTCCATTTAATTCTCCTCCCTACACCATTTGTTTGGATAGAATGAGATTGTATACCTTGCACTCTATCTTCCCACACAGTGTTCCTTTCTTCTTCTAGATGGTAAGCTTGTTGGAGTAGGGTACCTGCCTCTTGTTTTTGGTTAAAGGAACACTATAGAGTCAGGAACACAAACATTCATCCCTGACCCTATAGTGTTAAAATCACTATCTAGTCCCCCTGCTACCCTTTATTCCAGTCTGCTGATGCCCGTGATCTGCCTGAGGAATATTCAGTGTCTCCATGCAGAGGATGGAGACACTAAATGTCAGTATTGCACACTGTGCAGCACTGCCTCAGGAAGCACCTCTAGTGGCCGTCTGAGGAGTGGCCACTGGAGATGTTTCTAGGTTGTAATATAATCACTGCCTTATCTCTGAAATGACAGTGTTTACTGCAAAAAGCCTGCAGGGACATGTTATACTCACCAGAACAACTACATTAACCTGTAGTTGTTCTGGTGACTATAGTGTCCCTTTAATGTTTTGGTATATATTGATTTGATGTTTATTGATAATACATAACCATTGTACATCACAATACAATATGCTAGCATTCTATTAAAATGATAAATACTAAATAATAAAACATACCTCTTACTACATAATTTAGAGTACTGAGTGGAAGATGTTCTCCCTGTTCCGCATTGCAGATATAATTTCCTCTGTCCATAAAACCAGCACTTTTTTTCATCAAGTAGGGTGTATTTGTGAGTAGCAACACCTTATTTTCTTTTTCATGGACCTTAAAAAAAAAATTTTTTATAAATGTTATGTGTTACCCACCTATCCTCTCCTGACAATGCTGTATTTTATTAATTAAAAACATTTCATTCGCAAAGCATATTGATGGTAGTTCAGGTGATTTTTAAATCACCAATATATCACAACAGGAGCAACTATGGAACTTTGCAATCTGGGAAGGAAAGGGTTAAAAAATATAGTCATAAAAAATAATAATAAATGTTAACCCTTTTATGGCTGTGCATCAAAATATTAACATGGTTATTCACTAAAGTCAGACTTCAAAGTGTTTTTTTGTTAATTTCAAATTCTATATAACCAAGCTTCATTTGTTTCTTTTTAACAACTACAATCTTTCTCCTTTATTGCACCAATATATGCTAAATACCATTTTTAAGGGATAAAAAGGATTTAATATGATCTGACATATACAGGGGCGTACCTAGAGCATTTGGCATCCGGGGTAAAAAACAACCAATTTTTTTGTGTATAAATATATTTAGCACTGAGCACTGTTTGTGTGTTTGAATGTATGCATGTTTTTGTATGGAGCATGTGTGAGTGAATGTAGGGGTGTGTTTGTATGTAGTGTTGGCGTTTGAATGCAAGCATGCATTTGTGTGTTGTGTGGTATTTGAATGCAGTGGTATGGTTATATATAATGGTGGGGTTTGTATGTAGTGTTGATGTTGAAATGCAGGGGTGTATTTATTTTTCAACATTATTCAATTAAGGGTTCCTAAACCCTGGATGGATATGCTTCAACATTCACTTTCAAATTTTATTTGGAATGAGAAAACACCAAGAATAAAATCTCAAATCTTAACAAAAAAAATTAATCAAGGAGGAATGGCCTTCCCACTCATTAAATATGTATATAGCGCTAATATTATTTCCCATATCCATAAATTTCAGATTTCAGATTCAAGAAACCAACCTTAGTATCAGACAGAATCAATTAGAACAAAAGTAAAAGATCTAGCCCTTCTGATTTGGGATGACAATACTAACTACAAGACTTATTTAATCCAATCTAATTAAATTATTGTATCACAGCTTATTGAAGAATGGCAACGAATCAAAAAATTTCTTAACATATCCAAACAAATTGTTGAAGGAGCGAATATTCGGGTCCTAGAAAGAGTCATCCCCGATCTAAATGTCGCTACATGGAGAGCTCATAAAGAAAAATATAGTAAAGATCTCCTCCAAAATACTAGGTTGCTATCATTCGATAACCTTAAGTTAAAAATTGATATTTTGGATAGATCATTTTTTTCTTACATAAGAGTGAAAGGATTTCTAAATGAGTCTTTATTGAGAAAGGAAGGGGATAATAATAATTTGTTATACAGAATTGTTGACAAAAATGAAACTAAATCAATATGTTCCATTGCAATGGACCTAATAAGACAAATGTATTTAAACATTTAGCCTTCAGCTAAAAAGCAATGGGAGAAAGATCTTAATGTCAAATTATCTGACAAGATATGGTGTTCCCCTATAAAATTACTTAGAAAACATATACATTGTCTAAATTTAAACAAAACTTTTTTTAAAGTTTTGCACAGATGGTACCTAGTTCCAACAAGGATGACCAAATATCTCTGTCTAATTCCCCCCTGTGTTGGAGATGTTTAACTCAGGAGGGAAATATGTTGCATATCTGGTGGGGTTGTTCAAGGATATGTCCTTTATGGGAATCAATTTATATTTTTTTGTCACATTTAAATATTAATGTTAAAAAATGACCAGAAGCAGGTCTACTCCATATTAATTGGGGCAAACTTCAAAGGGATCAATTAATATTGACTATTCACAAAAAATTGGAAACAAATAACAACGCCAGATATGAAACAGTTTCTAGCTCAACTGTTATTTCAGCTTGAGATGGAGAGAGGAGTTGCATATTCAAATAACAACTGTAAATACATTTATCATTTGGATAAATGGCTAAAAAAGATTAAGATATAGCCTAATAAACATGTATTCTCCTTGGATTATCAGATAACACAAGTTTCTCTCAAACTCTTTTCCTTTTTCTATATACAAAGATACCCACTAATAACTGATGAATGTTTGTTATGTATGTTAAGTAAGTTTGGTAAGTAGTGATGTCCCGAACGGTTCGCCGAACGGTTCGCCACAAACGGTTCGCCGCGGACTCATCATTGAGTAAACTTTGACCCTGTACCTCACAGTCAGCAAACACATTCCAGCCAATCAGCAGCAGACCCTCCCTCCCAGACCCTCCCACCTCCTGGACAGTATCCATTTTGAAGCTGCATTCTTAGTGAGCTGTCCAGGAGGTGGGAGGGTCTGGGAGGGAGGGTCTGCTGCTGATTGGCTGAAATGTGTCTGCTGACTGTAAGGTAGAGGGTCAAAGTTTAGTCAATGATGAGTCCGTGGCGAACCGTTCAGCGAACCGTTCGGCGAACCGTTCGGCGAACCGTTCGGGATATCACTATTGGTAAGTCATGTTATGTGTCAATTAAATGCTCTTTCATATCAATGTTAACTAAAGTAATTTCATGTATATATGGATGTAAAATTATTTCAATAAAGAGAAATTAAATATAATATGATGTGACATATATAGGGGCGTACCTAGAGCATTTGGCACCCGGGGTAAAAAACAACCCAAATTTTTTTAATGTATTTAGCACTGAGCACTGTTTGTGTGTTTGAATGTATGCATGTTTTTGTATGGAGTATGTGTGAGTGAATGTATGGGTGTGTTTGTATGTAGTGTTGGCGTTTGAATGCAAGCATGCATTTGTGTGTTGTGTGGTATTTGAATGCAGTGGTATGGTTATATATAATGGTGGGGTTTGTATGTAGTGTTGACATTGAAATGCAGGGGTGTATTTATCTGTAGTGTTGTAGTGTTATCTGTAGTGTTGTAGTGTTTGCGAGATTTTGAGATGTCTGCACATATACACATACACGGACATACACTCATGCAGATACCTATACACACATGCAGATACACAGTCACACACAGATACACATTGACACACATGCAGACATCGCGGCGATGAACAATATATATGAGGGAGGGTACAAAAGATACCACAGTAAAAATTTTCACTAGGGGATGGGGTAATATGCTGCCATTGGCTGTCTGATGCCAGCATGCTGTGTTCTGCATACTAGCATCTGATACACATTTGCATATAATTAACATTAGCCACCCAGATTTCTTGTTGTGGGCTGGCTGACACCTCTTAATTTTAATCTTTGTTTAGCAGATAACCCTTCTATTTGCTATCCTTATGTGGGATTGCCGTATTTACCAAATAAGGTGCTCTCTGCTAAACAGCACCATCGTGTGGTATCTTTAAATACTGTATGGAAATCTCACATATGGGCACCAATTCAGGGAATTATCTACTAAACAGTTAAAGGATCTAGATTTAAAAAGCCCTTTTCTTAGTCTCAGTTGTTTGGCAGATACATCCCTTATTTGTTATCCTTATGTGGGATTGCAATATTTAAGGACACCAAATAAGGGAGATATCTACTAAACACATACACAGAGATACACTCAAAAGCACAGATATACACAAACACAATCACTGACCCACACACATGCAATCATAGACACACACAGACATTACATACATACACACATTTAATAATTAAGAGGTCCACCCAGCCTCCCTACTTTGCTCAAGAAGGGCTCGAGTGGATCCTTAGTCCCTGGTGGTCAGTGGTTGCTGCTGTGATCTCTGTGCTCTTCCTGCACAGGTCCATCGCATGCCCTGTAATGATGACGGGGTCGCGATGACATCATATCCCGGCTGCCGGCTCACACGGTCACACACACACACACAATCACAGTCAGACAGTCACACACACACACAGTCACAGACAGTCACTCACACACACACACGCACAATCACAGGCAGACAGTCACACACACACCCACACAGTCACACACACACACACACAGTCACTGTGACGAGAGCAATCTCGCCACATTGCATTGGAGAAGCCTGGTTGCTTGTCTGTTGCCTTTGGATTATGGCCCCATTTTAAAAGGCTTGATTTTCCCCTGCAAAGACAAGAAAGCCGGGTCATTTGTTGCTTGCCCTGTTTGAGCAGTGATACCCCAGATAGCTATGCCATGGAGCCCATTCGTATAATGAAAGACTATGGGAAAGACTTTGGCTCCATGGCAATTGAACTGTATGTGTGTGCTCTGAGCGCCATTCAGTAATAATGTGCGCTTAGACCTAAGCTATCTGGGATATGTTGCATGTCTGTATTTTATGTCATAAATGTAACCTTGTGTATTTTATTGTATTTTACTGTCTTTTGCTGCCATGTGTTCAATGGAGTTTTGCCTCTGTCTTTGGAGATAATTGGATTACTTCACAATTATCTCCAGGATAGAAGACTCTGTGGAACTGGTTTTGGGCAGAAAAAGCCATGCTTCCTGTGGTCACAAAGGACTACGATCTATCTTTTGAACCACTGGACCAATTTGTATGATTTTGACGTATGTTTGTATTTGGAGTATGCTGATTTATGTGAATGTGATGCATACTTTTCAAGTTATGAATAATGTGGGAAAATTGTATTTCTCTGCTTGTGCTAAATTACATTACCCATTGTGTAAGGTAATTGAATCACAAGCAGAGGGGAGGAATTTGTGTGGGAGTGTCTGAGTGTATTGTATGTGTTTATTGGTTGTGTTCCAAAACCCTGTGGATGGTACTAATGTGTAAGAATGTGTACATAAGCACAATAAACCCACAGCTCTGTCCGTTCACTGCTTGACCCTCAACACAGAGCTTTGTCTTGTTCTTGGGGGGATTTATTGTATGCTGTTCCAGTTTGACTGCTAGGAGTGTAAGCCTATTCGTATGGTTTTTCCTATTCGGCTGTTTACGGCATTCATATGGTTTCCTGTTCGGCGGATTGGTGTCTATAGTAGCTGTACCTGTGCATTTGAAAGGGGAATATCGCCTAAATGGTTTTTAACCTCTTGTGGGCAAAACGCACACAGCACAAACTCTCTCACTTACAGTAAGCTTGGGCTGGAGGAGGAGTGGATTCAGTCCCTGGTGTGTTGGAGTTGGGGAAGCAGGGACTCCTTCCTGCTTCCCCTCGGTGTGAGCAGTAAGCGGCTTGGCTACACCCCCACGGCAGATCTGGCTCTGCCCCCAAATCTCCGTGCAGGTTTCCTGCTCCCAGCCCCTGCGTGTGTGAGCTGTGTCGACTGCCCTACTGCTATGGCACCAGGTGAAGCCACACAGCTCACTGAACCCCAAGCCTGGCCAGCCCTGGTGGCACCCCCCTACCTGATGGCACCCGAGGCGGACCGCCCCTCCCCCCCCCCCACCCCTCCCTTAGTACACCACTGGACATATATATATACATACATACACACACAAGCCCAAACTTTGGTACTCACCCTTCACCAATAATCTAAAAATCTAAAAAAAAAAATGGTAAAGTAACCACCTGGGTGCTTCCCAATGCCAATATGCAGAAAAGACTAAACAGGAGCACTCTCTGGGATTTTTCAAATAAGTGTATTTAAACAATGAATGTTTCGACCCTCCTCAAGATACCATAGTGCAGAAAATACATTATATTTATAGAATAATACCAAAATGCAAACTTATCCAAGGTGTGTGTGAGTGACGCCCAGTCCATCCCCGCTCTGTGACCGACCAGTGTGACATGCCCATGTGTGACATGATAACAAGTGCTCACAAGTTGATGGAATGCGCATGCATGCGTCATGACGAGAAAGCAACGGTGTCCGTAGGGAACCAAGTTCCCGAAACTCCGGTAACCCTAGTGATTGTGCAAATAGTGGTGACTCAAATCAGCATAGAGAAAAATTGTTCAAATACACCTAGAAAAGCACTGAAAGCACTAAATATGGTATGCTGCCAGAGAGGAGAGACCACAGATTAGGATATGTACATTGTGACAAAGCATCCCTTATATTGTAGACTTTGTTGCCACTATGGCACTTAAAATACAAACTGTATCTGGATACCCTGTTCAGGAGTGGGCTTGCCTGGTCTCCCCACGAGTTCTATTCATGATTCCCCTGGTTCAGTGCCTTTCCCTCCCAAAATCATTCAACCACTCGCTCCCTGGCCATTGTTCGTGCATGAGACATTGCGAGCAAGTATTCTGCTATGGAGCTCAAATCGGCTATAAGTTGTCGTGCCTCCCGGTCATTTTTACCTACAGTTATAACCCCTTTACCAATGTGCCAGGAGAGCGTTTTTTTGAGGGAAGATACCTAACAGGGAGGGAAACAATTGCTCCCTGAGAGCCAGGAGGAATACCATTTACTGCGTACACAGGAGTCCCCAACAGTTGACCTGCCAAAGCACCAAACACTCCTTTTGGGCATTAACCACGTGTGCGGCCAGTCAAATCTTTACCCAAGTGGCGTTTGGTCAGTTCTCCATGGAATCCGGTTGCTATTTGGACAGATTGGGAGCTCAGAGACTAGCTATCTGGGGATTTATGACTTGTGGGGGTTCAGTATTGTAGTTTGTTTTTCTTTATGTTGAACCCTCTTTGTCCGGGAAATAATTAGTTTACCGATTATCAACTCAATTATTTCCCAGACTCAGAGACGCCTGGGCGGGTTTATGTGTCCATGAATAGAGACCCCATGTTGGGGATCTGTGTATAAATTCTGTGTGTTTGGCCTGAAAATAAAACAGATCTACTCCTAACATTAAGTCTCGACTAATGTGTGAGGGAAAGCTCTACCAGCTATATTCATTACTGCGTCTGGAAAGGGAATCCTTGGTGGCGATACTACAGTGGTCCACATACATACATTATCTGAAGAGACTATTCTTTTTATTTCTATTTACATTTTTTTATATATACGAGTGCATTTTTTATTTATATTTGTTTTATTTATACTTATTTATTTATTTTTATTTTAGTCACCACTATTTGCACTATCACTAGGGTTACCGGAACTTGCATTCACGTCATTCACGTCATGACACACGCATGCGCATGATGTCTGCTAGTACGCACTCGTAATCACGTCACACACCGACACATCACACTGGTCAGTCACTTCAGTCATGAAGTGGGCATAGACCGAGAGTCACTCACACACAACTTAGGTAAGTTTGAATTGTATTATTATTCTAGAAATATAATGTATTTTCTGCAATATGGTATCTTGATAAAGACACAGGAGGATCGAAATGTTAATCGTTTAAAAACACTTACCGTATTTGAAAAATTATTCACACAAAAATGCAACAAAGATTAAAAAGCAAACAGTTTTGGCAATAATAATGTGTGCATAATTAATGCATCTTAAGAAAAGTAATTCTAAATAAATTAATTTATTTGTTCTGATTTACAGAGTTCATAATATGTCTATATTTTATATATAGTTATATTTATATATAGTTATATTGGTAGTTATGGGCAAGGCCAGTGCTATCGCTAGGAAAACTAGTCAGTCGCCGAGGTCAGGGGTCACTGAGGTCAAGCGCGACCAGGCCCAATGTGTACGGCTTGTCAGGGGGGCCCATGAATTCATCATCTTTGGACCACCAGGAAGTGTCCAGTTGTTTGCAAAAGCAGCATTGACACTAGCTTACCTGAACAACAGGTGCCGTCTCTGCCGAAATACAGTGTGTCTGGGGGACGGCTGAGCATAAGAGGTGAGGGAGGGTTGATAGTCCTGATCTTCTTCACTGCTCCCTCGCGCGCACTCTGTTGTGATGCCAGGAACCAGTATATGATGTCACTCCAGCCCTGTCTATATTTTATATATAGTTATATTTCAGTTTATTTTTGGTAGTTACAGGCAAGGCCAGTGCTATCGCTAGGAAAACTAGTCAGTCGCTTAGGGCGCAGTCAGTGACAGAACTACAGGGGTTGCTGAGGTCGCAAGTTTGACTGGGCACAATTTGTTCGATTTGTCAGGGGGCCCATGAATTCATCATCTTAGGACCCACAGGAAGTGGCTAGCTGTTTGCAAAAGCAGCATAGACACCAGTTTACCTAAACGACAGGTGCGACTCTGCCGAAATACAGTGTGTCCGGGGGACGGCTGAACATGAGAGGTGAGGGAGGGTTGATAGTCCTGCTCTTCTTCAGTGCCCTTCGCGCGCCCTCTTTAGCGATGCCGGGAGTCATAATATTGGCGGGCACGCACGCCAAACCCATGCACGGTCGGAACACTCCACGCGGTACCGGCACGGAACTCAGGTGTGGGCAAATGTAGTACTCTCCCGATTAGAGAGGGGGCCCACGATCCCTTGCTAAGCATGGCTATGGGGAGACACTCACCCATCAATAAGCTTAGACCGCTCAATGTATATTTATACACTACTAGTCAGACCACACTTTTCATTAATGTTTATTGCTAGAATTACACTGTTTACACCACTTTAACAAAAACAAAAATGTGCACTGTTATCCATGCCTAACTATTACTGATCTATGTTGATCCATTCGCCAACAACAGCTGTTGGGGCATTGCCAGCATGTATGTAACGTTTATTCTATGCACCAAAAATAAAGAATTTAAATATATTACCAGGAAAAAAAATGTGTGTGTCAGTGAGTTTGTCATTAGTAATGTGTGTGTCTGTCAAATGAGTGAGTGAGTATGGGTGTCTGTCAGTTTGTATCAAATTAATTAGATGTATGTCAGTGTGTGTCTGTCAGTGATTGTGTCAGTTAGTATGTGTGTCTGTCAGCGTGTGTATGTATATCTAAGTTTGTGCATCTGTCAGTGAGTGTTTGTCTGTCAGTGAAAATGTGTTGTTTAAACAGTGTGTTTGCCAATGACTTTGTGTCTAATATACATTCAAAGAAAGTGTATGTGTATTAGTGACAGGGCCAGATTAAGAGCCCAGTGGGCCTGGTGCTGACAATTATGACGGGCCTAATTACAGAATCATATCAACCAAAACCAGTAAAACACTCCCAAGCGTCATGTATCTGATAGAGATGGTGCTGGAGAGAAAGAAAACAGCAGCTATAAGAAAACACATACCCTAGGCTAATCTCTCACTAATTTATGTTTTCATCTATCAAGTAAATCCATAATCCCTAACAGCATTGTCCAGTCAAGCAGGAAGTCAATGGGCGGGGTAAAAGGGTGTGCCACTGACACAAATCACGTAACCTGCCAAAAGGGGCGAACATGCCCAAAAAGAGGACATGTCTGCTCAAAGAATTAGAAGGCCAGCCTGGTATGAATGCATTTCAGGCTGCCTGCCAATCAGGGAGCTGGCAAACTAAGGGCATACTATGCAGACAGCACCCTGAACTTGGCATAAATGCATCTAATGATGCGCTCGCTCAACGCTTTCTAAGGACTGTCCCCTAGCACTCGCTGGTCCACTTGTCTCCTTACCTTCTTACTAGCAGGCAGAAGCTCCTGGTATATAGTCTGAAGGAGAAAAGCTGTATGTAATGAGTGTAGAAGAAAGGGAACATGCCACAGTGTTAGAGAGACCGAAGTCAGCATTACCTTAAAGGATCACAAGAGGGTCAGGATCACAAACATGAATTCATGACCCTATAGTATTAACACCACCATCTAGCCCCCCTGGGCCCCTCATGCCTCCATAAATATAGCAAAATCTTACTATATTCAAGCCTGAAGCTGTAACTCTGCATGCTGTTAGACTCATAAAAACAAGCAGTCTGCTGACATCATTAGAAGTGGTGGCCTGATCCAATCACAGTGCTTCCCCATAGAATTGGCTGAGACTGACAAAGAGGCAGATCATGGTCAGAGCCAGCATGATTCAAACACAGCCCTGGCCAATCAGCATCTCCTTATAGAGATGAATTGAATTAATGAATCTCTATGAGGAAAGTTCAGTGTCTGCATGCAGAGGGTGGAGACACTGAATATTTGGATGCATTTTAGGCAGCCATGACCCAGGAAGGATCTCTAACAGTCATCTAAGGAGTAGTCAGTGAAGTTACTACTAGGCTGTAATGTAAAGACTGCATTTTCTCTGAAAAGACAGCGTTTACAGCAAAAAGCCTGACGGTAATGATTCTACTCACAAGAACAAATTCAATAAGCTGTAGTTGTTCTGGTGACTATAGTGTCCCTTTAACTATATTCATTGTCAGCCAGTCCACACAAGTTTTGTTCCCATACATCCCTCTTAAGTTTCCATACTTAAGTAAGAGTATGTGAAAAGTAGTTAGGGTTGCCACCTTTCTTGGAAAACATACCGGCCTTACTAATTTGCATAATTAAATATGTATGGGTGACATCACATGATGTAAATCACAAGGAGTGACATAAGAGAAAATTCTGTAAAATCACCAAAAAACTACTTAGTTTGATTCTGCTGTATAGATGGATTCCTCCCAGTGGCCCCATGTCTCCCAGTGCCCCATGTGTCGATTACTCCAAGTCTCAGTGTTCCTATGTATCAGTGTCTCAGTGCCCCATGTCTCCCAGTGTCCCCTAGTGTCGTGTCCCCAGGTCTCCCAGTGATCCTATGTATCACAGTGTCTCAATGCCCCATGTCTCCCTGTGTCCCCATGTATCCCAGGGTCCCCATGTCACTAGGACACTAGAAAGACGGGGAGACCTAGGGACACGGAGACACCAGTGACACTGGGAGACTAGGGGACTCTGGCTGGGACACATGGGGACAATGGGAAAATAGGGGACACTTGAAGACATGGGGACACAGACACCAGGGACACAGACACTAGAGACACTGGCTGGGGGACATTGAGACATGGGGGCACTGGGAGACATGGGGACACTGAGACACCAGGGCCACAGACAGTGGTGTATCCTGGTTTTGTGCTGCCCTAGGCAGGACAAAACTCAGGCACCCCCCTCCCCCCGCGCCACCCCCACCCAACCCTTCCCCCTGCCCCACCTTCTAAATACACATACACACACACACACACTGTCAGACACATACACACACACAGTCAGACACATACACACACACACTCACACACACACAGTCAGACACAAACACACACACAGTCAGACACAAACACACACATAGACAGACACAAACACACACACAGACACAAACACACACACAGTCATACACACACACATACACAGACACAGTCAGGCACAAACACACACACATACACACACAAAGTCAGGCACAAACACACACAAACACACACACAGTCAGACACATACACACACATACACAGTCAGACACACACACACATACACAGTCAGACACACACACACTCAGTCAGACACACACACACTCACACAGACGCACAGACAGAAACACACACACAGTCAGACACAAACACACACAGTCAGACACATACACAGACACACACACACACATACACAAACACAGTCAGTCACACACAGTCAGACACACACACAGATTAACTTTTTTTTATTATTTAAATCCCCCCCCAACCTCCTTACCTTTGGGAGTGCTGGGGGGGGGGAGGTCTCTCTCTCCCTGGTGGTCCAGTGGCTGCCGGTCGGGCGGGCGGCGCTGGCAGGCGGGCGGCTGGCGAGGGAGCACTTCCTGTGAGCTGTCTGCTCAGCTCCCTCGTGCGCCGGCTGCAGAGTGAGGCTGGGAGCCGGAAGATGACGTCATCTTCCGGCTCCCAGCCTCACTGTGCGGCGCCCGAGGGAGCTGAGCAGACAGCTCACAGGAAGTGCTCCCTCGCCAGCCGCCCACCCGACCGCCTGGGATGTCAGTTAGCCGCAAGGCTAACTAGGCATTTGCCCTGGGCATTTGGGGGGGCGGCGTTTTTTGCCGCCCCCTGAAAAATGCCGCCCAAGGCAAATGCTTTGTTTGCCTCGCGGCTAATACGTCCCTGGCCACAGACACTAGGGACACTAGCTTGGAGACATGGGGACATTGTGACACTTGAGGCACTGAGAGACATGGAGGCACTAGGAGACATGGGGACAGTGAGCCACTGGCAGACTGGGGGCACTGGGAGACTAGGGGTCACTGGGAGACTAGGGGTCACTGAGACACCAGGGACACTGGCTGGGAGACATGGGGACACTGTGTCCGCATGTGTCTGTGTCATGTCTCCCAATGTCCCTTAGTGTCTCAGTGTATGTCTCCTTGCAGCCTTTCCCCCCATCCCTTACTTCCCTGAGCTGTAGGCTGTCTCTGCATGGTGGGAGTTGCTGTCTGGACTCTCTGTAGCTGCACCCCTGCAGATCAGTGAGTATAGAGAGGCAGGGAGGGATATGCTGGAACTTCCTATCCCTGCCTGTCTCCACACACACAGTGACCCCTACTGGCCAGTGCTGGTATTGCAGAGTAATCTCTTGTTTATACTGAGAAAAATACCAGCATTTGTATTGCCAGTATCACTGCAATATTGGCACCAGCCAGGCAGCCTCAAATACTGGCTGTGCCAATAAAATAAAAGCCAGGAATCCCTAAGAGTAGTGTGTGAAAAAAAAAAATGTAAAAAAATTTCTTTTATTTTTTTATTTTTTTTAAATCAATGGGCCTATTTCATGGGCCTGGGCCTGGAGCTGCAGCTCCATCAGCCCCTATGTTAATCCGGCCCTGATTAGTGAGAGCAAGTGTCTGAAAGTATGTGTGCTAATAACTGCGTGACTGTCAGGGACTGTACATCAGTGTATGTGTACCACTGAGAGCGTAAGGGGGACCCTTCTTTGATTCTTGCACTGGGGCCCTGCAATTTCTAGTTATGCCCAAAGGTTCAGCATTCCCATCAGGGTGTCTTCCCCATTAACCACACCAAACTGCTCCCAGGATGCACTGTTGTAATCAGAGCAGGCAGAATTAAGATTGGCTTAAGTTCACAGGAGACGTGACGACCTGAAGCTGAGTAAGCAAGCTGAGTGTTACAGGGAATCTTAATACTGCCTGCACACAACAACAGTGCACCTTACAGGCTGCGATAAAGATCCCGTGTCAGCTGTCTGTCACATTCAGCTAGCTCATTCACCTCCCACAAACATCACCCAATCCATTAACAGGATTCAGGTCGCCAGCCAATGAGACGCAAGCTGAGCAACATCTGACTGCCTCTCTGCTGTTTCTAACTGGATGGCTGCCTACTTCCCTAAACTAAACTTGACCAAAACTGAAATTCTGATCTTTCCTCCCTCAAGTGTTGTTACTCCTGTGTCTGTCTCAATCCAAGTCAACGGTGCTACCATCAGCTTCACAATGCAGGCTCGCTACCTAGGTGTTCTCTTTGACTCCGACCTCTCCTTCAAGCCTCATATTCAAACTATCGCCAAATCCTGTCATTTCCATGTCAAAAACATTGCGCACATCTGTCCCTACTTAACACCAGATGCGACTAAGGTGTTGGTCCATTCCACTGTCCTTTCTCGCCTTGATTATTGTAATCCACTTCTCAGTGGTCTTACGTGCTCCCAACTAGCGCTGTTACAGTCCTTAATGAATGTGGCGGGAAGGCTCATCTTCTTGTCTGCCCGCACCTCCCATGCCTCACCCTTCTGTCAATCCCTACATTGGCTTCCTATAAAATATAGAGCTCAATTTAAAATTCTGGTTCTTGCTTTTAAATCTCTACATAATGCTGCTCTCACCTATCTATCCTCCCTTATACACAAATATGTCCCATCAGGCCCTTACAATCTGCTGAAGACTTGCGTCTATCTTCTGTCCGTACTCCCACCTCTGATGCTAGCCTTCAAGACTTCTCGAGGGCTGCAACGTTCCTATGGAACTCGCTTCCTTCCTCCGTTAGATGCTCACCCAGTCTCCACTCCTTCAAAAAATCATTAAAAACCCACTTCTTCATAAAACCGTATCAATTAAACTGTTAATAGCTCCCGACTGATTCCTCCTCTGCAACTGTCATTAGTCTAACACTATCCTTACCTTTTTGTGTCATTTTACCCCACTCCCTCTAGCATTTAAGCTCATTGAGCAGGGCCCTCAGCCCCTATGTTCCTGTGTGTCCAACTTGTCTGGTTACAACTACATGTCTGTTCGTCCACCCATTGTAAAGCGCTGCGGAATTTGATGGCGCTCTATAAATATCATAATAATAATAATAATAATCAGTTCCTCCTACTGAGTCAACCCCCACACAAGGAGCTAAAGGGAGCCTCCTGCAGGGAAGTGAGAAGGAGATCATGCTCATGTTATTAGATCATGCCTTGTTATAAATAATTAAATGGCTACTGCCACTTGGAAATTATTATGAGTTTCTACCTCGCAATGGTTTCTGTACCCTAACGTGTCATGGAAATTAGTATTTTGTGTGTTTGTTTTATAGTGGCATTTTTTTTTATTATTCCTACCAGCACTGTAACAAGTCACCTCTCACTCCCCCCACTTTTTCCCAGTGGCAGCGCTTGAAGGAAGTGATCTTGTGTCATGAAATTTGCTGGTGGCAGTGTGTGCAAGGGGTACAGTGTGTGGGGGGCAGTGTGTGTGAGGGGTACAGTGTGTGGGGGGCAGTGTGTGTGGGGGCAGTGTGTGTGGGGACAGTGTGTGTGGGGGGCAGTGTGTGTGTGAGGGGTACAGGGGTACAGATGTGTGCTACTATTTTGTAAAACCCCATGTTGCGTTCAGCTACATCTTTTGAGTACAAGGATACCCCCAATCAGGGCCGCCATCAGGGCATGATAATCATGTCAGTTGTCATGGGCCCGGTGGTCCTGAGGTGTCCGGACTGCTCTAGGAGTTCTGGGCCACACGTTGCCTAAGTACACAAATATAGCGATTTTTGCTATATATGTGTACTTGCGGGCCACCAGCTACCTGTTCTTTGTAGAGGGGGCCCACAGAACACTCTCACTTCCCTTCCCAGCAGCTCCTCAGTCAGGCCGTCACCTGGCAACATTCCACGCGGCACACAGGCCATGAGAGTTAGACAGGGGAGCTGCTGGCAAGGGAAGTGAGAGTGTGCTGTGAGCGAGAGTGTGCTGTGGGCCCCTTTTGTAGAGTCCAGCAGGGACCATCAAGGAACGCAATCTCCCCCCTCACTGGCCAGTTAAGAAGCAGGGAGGGGGGACTAAAATAAAAGGCTGGTGCAGGGGTTTTGTTGAAGGGGGCAGTACAGGGGTTTGTAGCAGGGGGCAGGACAGGTGTTGTGTAGGATGGGGGCAGAGCAGAACAGGAGTTTTGTAGAAGCTGGATGTCAGAGGATTTACAAAATTTACCCCTGTCCTGCCAACTATGTCCTTGCACTCAGACCAACCCAATTACTTGAATGCCGGGTGTACTTCTAAGCCATAGCCAACAAAAATACAGTAATGAAAAAAAAAGGCTTGCACTCACTTTCTTTATTCAGAGTTATTCCATAAAAGCATGAACCTTTCAGCCCTCGTCCAGGGCTTTCTTCAGGATCAACTAACAATACATATTTGACACCGAGTACTGTATTATATAGCCCATAAGAAGAGAAATTAACTCACCACAGGTGATTGAAGTCAGAGTATCGGCGTCCCACGAGCCATGTGCGCATGCGTCTCATACCCGGAAATAGAAAAAATAGCGCATAACCTGGTTGCTGTAGTTACATGCTGATGCCAAGAGCACCATAGTAACATGAAACATAAGCAAAGCGTGTAGGGTGTATCAGGGGAATAAAGATCAAGATCCCCAAATATATAAGAGATATCTTCTATAACTAATACGCCCAAAGAAGTGTGAAATAATTAAAACCCGATATTAGGGGGAAGAGGATGAGACTCAAGGTCTAACTATATGTGCCTAGGCTGGATAACAAACCCCTCCAGAATTCCAATTAAAGTAAAAGGTGCTAGACACGCTAGATCCCCAAATATATAAGAGATATCTTCTGTAACTTATACACCAAAAGAAGTGTGAAATACTTAAATATACTCCTGTGCACCGGCACCCGTATATTCTCTGCAATATTGCAATGTTATAATGTTTTTTTGCCCTATATGATTTTTTTTTTCTCTTGGTAACATCAGGTATGATCAGCAAGGCCGCCATCAGGGGGTGACAACCATGACTGTTGTCACGGCCCGGCGGGCCCTGGGGGGCCCGGTCGCCCGCGCCCCACGTGTAGCGGCGGAACTGCCGCCGGTGCAGTTGCACCGGGGCCCGCACGCTGATGGGGCCCATCGGGTGGTCCAAGTGCGCGGGCCACCCGATGGGCCCTATACCTTCAGGGGCCCGGTCAGCACTATGGCCGTGTAATAGCGCGACCGGGCCCCTTTTAAAAAAAAACGCAGCAAGTACTGCTGGGAAAAAGTGGTCACTTCCTCCCAGCTCACTCCGTGCGGGAGGACCGCCAGACAGGCTGTGAAAAGGGAGAGCCAGCCGACTCCTATCAGCAACAGACACCCTCCTGCAACAAAAAGCTAAGAGACAGAAGGGCAGCTGGAAAATGAGCTCTGTGTGTGTGTGTGTGTCTGTATGCATGTATGTCTGTATGTCATTATGTCTGTATGTATGTCTGTATGTATGTCTGTATGTCATTATGTCTGTATGTATGTCTGTATGTATGTCTGTATGTCAGTATGTATGTATATGTCTGTATGTCTGTCAGTATTGTGATAAGGTGAATGGGGTGGTCTGTGAGGGAGTTTATATTTCGACTGAATTGTTCAGAGAGGCATATGAACTGGACTGAACCGTAGGGAATCCACTCAGCACTCCAAAAGGTAAGGAGGCTGGGGGGATTAGTTTTTAAAAAAACGTGTGTGTGAGTGTTAGTGTGTGTGTGTGAGTGTTAGTGTGTGTCTTAGTTTTAGTGTGTGTGTTAGTGTGTGTGTTAGAGTGTGTGTTAGTGTGTGTGTGTGTGTGTGTGTGTGTGTCAGTGAGTGTGTCTGTTATTGAGTGGGTGTCTGCTAGTGAGTGTCAGTGAGTGTGTTACTGTGTGTGTCTGTTACTGAGTGTGTCTGTTAGTGAGTATGTTTGATGTCTGTTAGTGCGTGTGTATTTGTCAGTGAGAGTATGTTTTGTAAGTGATGTCTGTCGCTGAGTGTGTCTCTGTCAGTAAATGTGTGTGTCTGTTCGTGAGAGTGTGTGCCTTCAGCACTTACCTTTCTCCAGGCCGGAATCGATTTGCGCTGGGGATCCCTCCACCTCTCAACTCCGAATGCGCATACGCGGCAAGAGCCGCACGCATTCAAACCGCCCATAGGAAAGCATTACTCAATGCTTTCCTATGGACGTTCAGTGTCTTAGAATCACAAAAGCTCCTCTAGCGGCTGTCAATGAGACAGCCACTAGAGGTTGGATTAACCCTCAGTGAAACATAGCAGTTTCTATGAAACTGCTATGTTTTCAGCTGCAGGGTTAAAACTAGAGGGACCTGGCACCCAGACCACTTCAATGAGCTGATGTGATCTGGGTGTCTGTAGTGGTCCTTTAAGTGTGTGTGCATCTGCATGCACTGGAGTACATACCGCGATCGCAGGGGTCGCAGCCCTGCAACCCCTGCGACCAGGTGCCCACTTGCAGAGTAAGCGCGGGTAAGGGGGGGAGGGGAAGAGGGTGGCCCACGGATCATTTTTCGCACCGGAGCCCCATGGGTCATGTGTACGCCACTGGGTCCAGACCAGGGTTTGGAATGTCTCCAACCCACTGCTCAGCTGCAGGTAATCAGCTGCAGCAGTGGGAATAAACCCCTCCCTGCTAGGCAGGTAGGGTAGAATGTTTGTTTCTCTCTGGAAGGCTGGAAGCAGCAGGCTGGCTAAACACTGGAGTGGAGAGAGCTGACAACGACACTAGGTTGGTGAAACCAATATTGTTTTGTTATAGTTTAACCCCTGAGAGATAGGGAATCTGATGTTAGTTAGTGCTCAGACGAGCTAGGTTTTTTTTTATAGGGATTTGTGTTACATTATTGTTTTTTTTTCATCTGCCACTGTCTCTGTAGTGAAGCTCAACAATAAAGTGCCTGGAATTAAGTTACTTTTAAAGACTGTGCATGTTTGTACCCAAAAGGACCATGCTAACTGCAGACAGGGATCACACTATGTATGTATATATGTATACATGTATGTCTGTATGTATTTCTGTATGTATGTCATCATGACTGTATGTCTGCATGTCAGTATGTCTGTATACATGCATGTATGCCATTATAAATGTATGTATGGATGTCAGTGTATGTATATATGTCTGTATGTAATTTTGAATGTATGTATATATGTGTCTGTATGTCCTCATGCATGTGTGTCTGTATGTATGTTAGTATGTGTCTGTCTGTCACTTTGTATGCCTGTGTGTCTGTATATGTGTGTATGTCTCAGTATGTGTGTCAGTATGTATGCCTATATGCATGTATGTCTGTTTCAGCATGTGTGTCTGTTAGTATGTATCTGTGTGTGTGTATCTGTGTCCTTTTGTATCAGTGTTTGTGTCTGTGTGTGTGTGTGTGTGTGTATTCCTGTGGGCGGGATTGGAGGTGGGCCCCAGGGGGCCCAGACCCTGAGCTGAGTTAGAGGCCCCAAAAGCTATAGCATTCGTTATACCATTACATGCAAGACACCATTTGTCATCTATAAAATTTCCTGCTCATGCAGGCTAGCATAAATCGGTAAAACAGATACTCCCTTATGTGAGCATATCCAGGGGCACAGATCGAACATAAGAAAAGCTTATAGGGATGGCTGTACAGACAAGCTGGTGGCCAAGCATTTTTTGGAGTTTGGTCACCCTCTTGCCACACTCAAATTCGTGGCAATAGACCATGCACCACAACATCAACGTGGTGGAGACCGCAGCAAGATGTTGTTAAAGAGACATTTTGGATTCATAAACTAAATACAGTGTCACCTTATGGCCTGAACAGATTAATATCTTATCACTCCTTTATATAAAACTAAGCTACATCAAATCATCTGGTTGAAGATAATTAAAAAAAAAAAAAAAATTCTTTTTGTAAATATTTTTTCTTTTTGTAATTTTTTTGTATTTTTATTTCTTCCAGACAGGTTTTCTTCAGATATTGTTTTTAAAGAGATTTTTTGAGCAAGATCTAGATAAAAGCAACTTTTGCTTTGTGAAGGTGTGTGTGTGTGGGTGTACAAACACTATATTTTTGTGTGCTGTGAGCTTGAAGACCACATCTGTAGCTCATGCATGCTTATAATTTTTAATTCATGATGTTCTACTAAACATACTATATTGGGTTTAATTTTTAGGCACTGCTTCACTTTCTAAAAGCACTACACTTCACTGTGGTACAGCTTTTTCTCTGTAACACCCTTCACCTTAGCACTTTACTCATGTCTAGCGTCTAGCACCTTTCACTTTAATTGGATTTCTGGATGGGCTTGTTATCCAGCCTAGGCACGTATAGCTAGATACACCCTACCTGCTTTGTTTATGTTTCATGTTACTATGGTGCTCTCGGCATCAGCGTGTAACCACAGCAACCAGGTTACGCACAATTTTTTCTATTTCCAGGTATGAGGAGCACGCGCATGCCCACATGGCTCGGTGGGACGCCGACACTCCTACTTCAATCACCTGTGGTGAGTTAATTTCTCTTCTTATGGGCTATATAATACAGTACTCTGTGTCAAATATGTATTGTTAGTTGATCCTGAAGAAAGCCCCGGACGAGGGCTGAAGCATTGATTATTTTATGGAATAACTCTGAATAAAGAAAAACCTAATTTTAATGTTATAAGACTGTGAGTGCAAGCCTATTTTTCATTACGATATATGTGTATGTATATATGTGTGTGTGTGTGTGTGTGTATATGTGTGTGTGTGTGTGTGTATATATATATTAAAAATGCTGTTGGTTTGCCTCTGACTCTTCCCCCAATGTTTGCTTTGCCACTTTTCTGTGCTGTACTAGAGTGCCATGTAAGAGACCTGGCAATTTCAGTTTTTACAGCTATAATTTTTACAAATGGATTTGACAGGGATGTCTCATTTTGGGGCAATATAGTCGTTTGTACAAAATATTCTACAAAGGAATACTATTTGTGGAAATAGACAGTTCAGGGTATCTCATATGGAATATATTATTATACCTAAATGTACTGCCATTTTCGCCAGTTTATGTCAAAGTTTGTGATAATTTTGTTGTCATTGAAATTTAACTGGGCATTTTTCAATATATCAATTTCTCTTATAGGTGCCACTGTGATCAATCCCCCCTAAATTATAGTCAGTAAGCTCTTCTGAAAAAATCAATACCCCCATGTATATGCACCATTGACACTAATTTACAATACAATATAAGATACCTGACATTTCAGTGTTTACAATACATTTTTTAGAGATTAAATTGATGGGCCTATGCTGCATTTTGGGGCATTGCAGCAGTTTGACAGTTCAAATTATCCCATAAATGCATAGCATTTGTGAAAGTAGAGGCCACAGAGTATGTCATATTGTATATTGTGAACCTTATTATACAGCCATTTTAACACCAATTTCTTTCAGAGTTTATGAAATTATTTTATTTTCAAATTTGTTACATGCACATTGCAATTTAGAGGTTTATTTTGTAAACTTTATTTGTGCTACTGTAATAAAAATCACTAAATTGTGCTCAGCTATAAATCTATAAATCCTGAGTACAGAATGACCTAATTCATATACCCTTGTTAAGTTTTTTTTTTGAAAATTCAGAGCTGAATTTAGGTTTTTTTGGGGGGGGGGGGGTTAAATGGCAAATTGAAGATGAGTCTGTGGTGCATTTTTGGGCATTTTTGTAGCTCACACATCTTAATTACTACATAAATGCATACCACTTGCAAAAGTGGACACCATGGGGACTATCACCTGATATATTGTTACCTTTATTGAAGTGCCATTTTTTCACCTTTTTTTTCCCCAACATTTGTGATATTCATTTTCATTTTTCAATTATTAAATACATATTTAAATCTCATGTGTCCCATTGTAATAAAATTATATTAACAATATACAGCAACATCTCCTGAGTACAATCAGGGCCGGATTAACATAGGGGCTGATGGAGCTGCAGCTCCAGGCCCAGGCCCAGGCCCATGGAATAGGCCCATTGATTTAAAAAAAATAAAAATAAAAAAAAATTTCTTTTTTTTTTTTCACACACTACTCTTAGGGATTCCACCTGGCTTTTATTTTATTGCCACAGCCAGTATTTGAGGCTGCCTGGCTAGTGCCAATATTGCAGTGATACTGGCAATACAAATGCTGGTATTTTTCTCAGTATAAACAAGAGATTACTATGCAATACCAGCACTGGCCAGTAGGGGTCGCTGTATGTGGAGACAGGCAGGGATAGGAAGTTCCAGCATATCCCTCCCTGCCTATCTATACTCACTGATCTGCAGGGGTGCAGCTACAGGGAGTCCAGACAGCAACTTCCACCCTGCAGAGACAGCCTACAGCTCAGGGAAGTAAGGGATGGGGGGAAAGGCTGCAAGGAGACATACACTGAGACACTAAGTGTCCCCATGTCTCCCAGCCAGTGTCTCAGTGCCCCCTAGTCTCCCAGTGACCCCTAGTCTCCCAGTGCCCCCAGTCTGCCAGTGTCTCACTGTCCCCATGTCTCCTAGTGCCTCCATGTCTCTCAGTGCCTCAAGTGTCACAATGTCCCTATGTCTCCAAGCTAGTGTCCCTCGTGTCTGTGGCCCTGGTGTCTGTGTCCCCATGTCTTCAAGTGTCCCCTATTTCCCCATTGTCCCCATGTGTCCCAGCCAGAGTCCCTGAGTCTCCCAGTGTCACTGGTGTCTCTGTGTCCCTAGGTCTCCCTGTGTCTCCAGGTCTCCCCGTCTTCCTAGTGTCCTAGTGACATGGGGACCCTGGGATACATGGGGACACAGGGAGACATGGGGCATTGAGACACTGTGATACATAGGAACACTGAGACCTGGAGTAATCGACACATGGGGGCACTGAGTCATGAGGGCACTGGGACACATGGGGCATTGAGACACTGTGATACATAGGAACATTGAGCCCTGGAGTAATCGACACATGGGGGCACTGAGTCATGAGGGCACTGGGAGACATGGGGGCACTGGGAGGAATCCTTCTATACAGCAGAATCAAACTAAGTAGTTTTTTGGTGATTTTACAGAATTTTCTCTTATGTCAGTCCTTCTGATTTACATCATGTGATGTCACCCATACATATTTAATTATGCAAATTGATAAGGCCGGTATGTTTTTCCAAGAAAGGTGGCAACCCTAACTACTTTTCACATACTCTTACTTAAGTATGGAAACTTAAGAGGGATGTATGGGAACAAAACTTGTGTGGACTGGCTGACAATGAATATAGTTAAAGGGACATTATAGTCACCAGAACAACTACAGCTTATTGAATTTGTTCTGGTGAGTAGAATGTATGTGTATGTGGTGAGTAGAATCATTACCGTCAGGCTTTTTGCTGTAAACACTGTCTTTTCAGAGAAAATGCAGTCTTTACATTACAGCCTAGTGATAACTTCACTGGCAACTCCTTAGATGGCTGTTAGAGATCCTTCCTGGGTCATGGCTGCCTAACATGCATCCAAACATTCAGTGTCTACTCCCTCTGCATGCAGACACTGAACTTATCTCATAGAGATTCATTAATTCAATTCATCTCTATAAGGAGATGCTGACTGGCCAGGGCTGTGTTTGAATCATGCTGGCTCTGACCCTGATCTGCCTCTTTGTCAGTCTCAGCCAATCCTATGGGGAAGCACTGTGATTGGATCAGGCCACCACTTCTAATGATGTCAGCAGACTGCTTGTTTTTATGAGTCTAACAGCATGCAGAGTTACAGCTTCAGGCTTGAATATAGTAAGATTTTGCTATATTTATGGAGGCATGAGGGGCCCAGGGGGGCTAGATGGTGGTGTTAACACTATAGGGTCATGAATTCATGTTTGTGTTCCTGACCCTATAGTGATCCTTTAAGGTAATGCTGACTTTGGTCTCTCTAACACTGTGGCATGTTCCCTTTCTTCTACACTCACTACATACAGCTTTTCTCTGTCCCAGACTATATACCAGGAGCTTCTGCCTGCTAGTAAGAAGGTAAGAAGACAAGTGGACCAGCGAGTGCTAGGGAACAGTCCTTAGAAAGCGTTGAGTGAGCGCATAATTAGATGCATTTATGCCAAGCTCAGGGTGCTGTCTGCATAGTATGCCCTTAGTTGGCCAGCTGCATGATTGGCAGGCAGCCTGACATGCATTCATGTCAGGCTGGCCTTCTAATTCTTTGAGCAGACATGTCCTCTTTTTGGGCATGTTCGCCCCTTTTGGCAGGTTACGTGATTTGTGTCAGTGGCACACTCTTTTACCGTGCCCATTGACTTCCTGCTTGACTGGACACTGCTGTTAGGGGTTATGGATTTACTTGAAAGATGAAAATATAAATTAGAGCGAGATTAACCTAGGGTATGTGTTTTCTTATAGCTGCTGTTTTCTTTCTCTCCAGCACCATCTCCATCAAATACATGATGCTTGGGAGTGTTTTATTGTTTTTGGTTGATATGATTCTGTAATTAGGCCCGTCATAATTGTCAGCACCAGGCCCACTGGGCTCTTAATCTGGCCCTGAGTACAATAATATCCCATATGTATATGTTTGCAAAGTAGTCTTAATCCCAAACTAAATCCTTCATCCTAAACTAAACTCTAATTCTAAACCAAATTATAATTCAAAATCTATCCCCAAATCTAATAATACCCCTCAACCTTAATCCTAACCCATACCTTATCCTATAAATAGTGTTAGAAGCTGTAATGGATCCCCTATACTCCGGCTGAGTGTGTCCATGAAGAATCTCCTGAAATCCAAGCATAGAAGAAGTTGTAGTGATTATAACTCCCAATCCCCTAAACATGAGCCAAGACTTCACGAAGAGGTAAAGCATTCTGTTTAATGGAAGCCACAGCTGGCCTTTTATGCAGGTCCCCATGCAAGAGGCACTCCCCCCTGGACCTAAGTGGGGACAGTAACACAAACCAATCACCCAATGACAATGACACCCAGGTCCAGAACACTCCCACATATACAGTATAATCCCTACTCTGTACCTGAGAGATAATTGGGTTAAGTTGATGTCTTAAACTCAATTATCTCTAGGTACAGAAAATATTCACTCTTTTATAAATTCACAAAAAACATTTTAAAATACATATAGTCATGTTTCATACAACCAAACCCCCATAGTCTACACATCCCAGATTGCTTGGATCTGAGCGCACTACATATCAGAAAAGCATTCAGATCCCACGAACATAGTCAAATCGCCACTGGGGTGAAGAATGGACCGACCGCTCTGCAGATGTGTGCCCAGAAATAGTTCCATAGTTTCAGGGATAGTGGTCAGTCTAGTTCGAGAGTATTCATACAAAATAAAAAGGGAACCAATCCAAAAGGAGAACAGGTTCCCTGGCTCATAGTGTGGGTTTGTTCGGGAAATCCCGTCAAACAATCTGTTGAATAACGCTCTCCTGGCTTGCCGCGAAAAGAAGCAGGCGTTAATACACTTTCACCGGTGTTCGGGCTGTCGATTGGCCACCTCAGAGAGAGCACTGTATTCCTGTGGTCTTTTTGAACTTAATGAGCCAGGGGGTGGTCGGTGTTCAGAACTTATTCTCTTCGGATGAATGGGTAACAAAATAGTAACAAAATGCCCGAACGGTGTAGGAGAATTCCTCTGGGGAAGGCAAAATAGGAATTTTGCCACAGAAGCATTCTCTGCTAATGTCCACATAGGGATTGCATTATGGGTCCTAATCCTAATCCAAACCCAATTTCTGAAACTTAATCCCAAACCTACAATTAATTCTAAAACCATTTTAAATCTAAACCTAATATTAAACCCTATACTTAATCTACACCTAATCTTAATCCTTAATTTAATCTTAATCCCAAAGGTTTCCCCCTGCTAATATTAGTAATGATGCAAAGGGAATGCTAAGCTAAAACAGAGTTATTTTCAATATGACAGCTTCATATATATTGCACTGGAAATGGTATATCCAATGTATTGCGCTCTGTCCTGGGCAATTGACAAAGCCCACTATTAATCAGAATGGCATTGGGGCATGGAGGGAGATTGTCAGTTTTTGAATTTCATGTGTTGGAAGCAGGACAAATTGGAAAAGATCTAATAGATTTAGACAATTAGTGAAAGCTAGACACTAGTTAAAAGCATTACCAAAAAGGTAATTATTGTTGATGCTCTTGGGATGCAATGGTTAGTACCTACCAAAAGTAGTGCAAGGAAGGACAACCAGTGAATTGGTATTCGGGTTATAGGCACCCAAGGCTCATTGATGTCTATGGGGGAGTGAGTCCATGTCTCAACACATCAGAGCTGTTTTAGTAACAAGAGGGGGACCTACATGATATTAGGCAGGTGGTTTTGAAGTAGTGTCTGGTCAGGGTATAGCTCATGTAGACTAAATCGCAATGCACCTATAGAAAAACCAGAGCACATTGTTTCACGGCTATGATGACAAAGCAGAATGAATTACCATTTATACCATAATGGCTTATATTTTTTGCATCAGAAAAGGCGCAAAGAGATCCCTCATCTCGTTATCCTAGTAAAAAGCCGATTGTAAACATAGGGAGTTGCAAAAAACTACAGCAAAAAACTGCAGTGATACATGCTATAGGTGGAAGTTTTGCTTCATATAACACTGACCGCAGTCCACTCTTTCAAATACTTGGGTATGATGTTAGACCCCAATCTATCTTTTGGCCTGCACATAGAAAAGCTTGCATCTAAACTTTATCCAAAACTAGGTGCCCTGTACAGAAACAAAGCCTACCTAAGTCCTACAGTAAAGGAAAAGATTGTACTGCAAATGCTGATGCCAATCATTGATTATGGGGATGTAGTATATGCATCTGCATCGCAATCCCACATTAATAAAGTCAACACATTGTATAACTCGTTCTGCCGATTTGTGCTACAATATAATTACAGGACTCACCATTGTGACATGCTAAAAAAACTAAACTGGCTGTCGCTGGAATCCAGACGCACCCTTCATCTTTCCAGCCTTGTGTTTTCTGGGACACTCCCACCCTACCTGAACACAATGCTTTCCTCAGCTGTTCCCACTTCCTATAACCTCCGATCCAGTACCAACACTTTACTTTAGTCTACCTCAATACAAAAAAAAAGCAGCCCGATCCTCCTTCTCCTACAGAGCACCGCAATTGTGGAACGACCTCCCGCACAATTTAAAATCTTCCCTAAGCCTAAAGTCCTTTAAGAGATCCCTCTCTACATACCTCAAAACAGAATGCACCTGTCATGGTTGATTATATATTTCCTGCCTGTTCTATGTTAAACTTTGTATTTATTGTGTATTAATATTGTTTTTTGTATTTTATTGTACCATAATTGTAACAATGCAATGATTTGTGGACCCAGGACATGTACCTTTCCTGGTAAAATATTTTATAAATAATAAATAAATAAATAAATATACTCTGTGCAACGTCTTGTCTCAGTTCCGCATATATAACCTTTAGATTGTAAGCTCATGGGCCTTCTTGCTAATCACTATCACTATCATGTACTTATATGTCTTTGTTGTATTGTCTGCATTCCATCATTTGTTGTAACACTACAGAATATTTATCACTAAATAAGCAGGTTTAGAACTAACAGTAAGGAGACTGGTACACTTTCTTGTCAATGATCTCAGTATTATAGTATTAGTGGGTTGGTAGTGCATTCTAGCTGGGACTTGGTAGAAGAATAAGGAGCTTACTCCTGTAACCGGGAGTATAACATAAATAGTATGAGCTTTGGTAAGCTCTTCGTAGCTAGAAGAGAATCCTAATAGAAAAGGCAGGGCCAGACCCTTCCTAAAGTGGTCAAATCAGCTCAGTGTTCTTCAAAGGGAAACCCATATTTAGAGCCCTGCGGCCCTCCTAAAGTATTATTGTATCGATTAAATACCCTGTTTTTGAATAGTGCAAAGCAAGCTAATTGAAAAGACGTCGTCAAACTTTCACTTCAGGTTTTTTTTGTTTTTGTTTTTAAATATTTTGCTATGTTTAATTAACGTAATGATTTATTTATTTTTAATTATGCCTTTTTACTTTTCTTGAGAAATTCATTTATTTCTGCCTAAGCAGCTGTGTTGGGTCACATTCTAAATGTAATCTGACCCATTGTTGCTTAAACTAACTTGCTGTTGTGGTATTTGGTGCCCCATAATTTTTAATATTAAAAGAAAACAATATGGATGCTGGTAGACTGGCCTGGACATTTCGTAATGCTGTTTCAACACAGGTCAAAGGAACTTTGTATTTTGTAACCTTAAGAAGTAAACAGGAGGAATACTTATCTACAGTTTAATTTGTGAGCTATCTGTGTACAAGGGTAACAAGAACAATGGTTTATTACTCAATGGGACTTTACAATCCGAGATACTTAAACTATGCAATTGTTTGTGTATAAACATCACAGGCAATGGGTGGCGGGGCTGACGGCTGAAGTGAGCGGCCGCATGGCGTGAGAGCTCCCGGCGGCACAAGACCTCTAAGCCTGATAACACAAAGCGAACCGCTCGAAAAACAAATCAAAAGAAGGTACATTACCTCTAACACTGCTGTGATGGCCCCTGCCAAACAAATGAAGATCACAGATCCCATCCGCCAGCAAAAAAAAGATAGAACGCGGTCCACCCAAGATGGCGGCGACGGACCTGCGCTATCCCAAGCCTCAGACTCCATACATGAGCAAGACAATGAGGCAGGCAACTACACAGATGCCCCGGTCACAGAGAGAAAGCTTTTCTCCATGCTGCAGGACTTCAGGTTAACACTGCAAAAAGACCTGAGACAAGCTACAAGTGCCATCAAAAAAGAAATCTCAGAATTGGGGGAGAGAACAAACAGCCTGGAGGCCAGACAAGACGAGCTGTGCTCGGCACATGACACGCTGGCGACAGCTGTACAGAACATAACTGAAGAACAAATGTCCCTTAAAATGAAAATGGCCGAGATGGAAGATCGTTCAAGGTGAAACAACGCCAGGTTCCGAGGAATTTCGAGTAGGGGACAAGAGTTTGTAACGGTCACAAAGACATTAAGGAACAACAACATTCAATACCGCTGGGGATACCCGACCAAGATCATTGTCTGGAGGAACGGAAGAACACATATAGCAAACGAACCAGAGGTGGGCATGCGGCTCCTAAAGGAATGGGGCCCTTTTCCAATAAGATCCCCAGAAAAAACGCCACCAGAATCGCCAAAACGCCCGCAGAGAGAATGGCAGATGGCGGGGTCACCCACCCTATCTTAAGAACACAATGGGCCCTCTCAACAAGGACTGTAGTATTGTCTTAAAGTGACTGTCCTGTTGCTACTTACAAACTGAACTGACAAAGTGTTGTGAGTATAATGCATATGCACACATGTATAGAACTATAACAATACAATTTTAGCAGTACACACTCGAGACAGAGTCAGGTTGAGAGGAAAAAAAACCAAAGGTTTTCAGAGATGGGCACAACGGGAGCCGGGGAACATAAGAGCAAAGGAAGGCCCTAGACATCCAAAATACTGGATAGGTGGGTTAAAGCGGCAGTATGCAAACAAAAAGAAAAATTCATAGACAAAGGTTACACTCTTATCTACCCAAAGGGCCAGTTATGATAGCAACCGTTCCACAGGGGCAGAACACTTATGAGAAAAGGGCGGCACACCTAGATCCGATAGAGGTCGTAGTAGCCGTGCTCTCTCCGTCAGACGAACCCCTAGGACTTGAGAGCAGAGACGGGACAGTTTGCCCGGCTCGCACTCAATTCAGGTAAAGCGCTGAAAAAACAAATGGCGCTATGTATATACTTAATTTTGTTACACCCCCCCGTTTTGTTACCTCTCACTTTTCCTACCCCTGGGCAACACCAACAACATATGCTAAACATAACTACTCTAACTCGTACGCACCACAAATGCATCCTAAAAAGGGTTTAGAATGGCTAATGTAATGAAAATCTTAACCTTGAATGTGAAAGGCCTTAACAGCCCCCATAAGCGCAGAATGGCGGCGCAGGAAATGGTCAAGCAGCAATAGTGTGTTTGCAGGAAACACACTTTTGCATCCGGAACCCACCGAAATTCAATGTCAAACATTATAATCAATGGTACCACGCCTTAGCTCCGACCAAATCCAAGGGAGTAGCCTTATATTTCCACAGCGATTGGGCGTTCGCCCTCTCCAAACAATACGCCAGACGAGATGGGAGGTTACTGATTTTGGTGGGTTCACTGAATGGACTGAAAATGACAATAGTCTCATTATATGCCCCGAATGACACGCAGAAAGCCTTTTTAAACATGGCCTTCCGCACAATAGCACAACATAGAGAAGGTCACACCATCATCTGCGGGGACTTTAACTGCACTCCCGACCCCTCCCTAGACATTAGACGGGTAAACAATGAATCGCCAAAGCCAGCCTCCTTGGCCCTAGGCCAACATCTCAGCACCCTTATGCACGAACACGATTACTATGACACGTGGAGGAACTTATACCCGCAAGAGAGAGATTTCACTTATTACTCGCCCGTTCATATGACATACACCAGAATATATCTATGTCTTCTTGACATTAAAACACTACCATTTGAGCTAAGTGTACACATTGGACCAATCACGTGGTCTGATCACGCTCCACAAATTGTAACAATAAAGATCCCGTACTCGGCTAGGGGATGAGGCACATGGCGTCTCAACGAGCGCCTTCTCGACACTCCTGGAAACCTTATCCAAGTACAAGCCCAGGCACAGGCTTACTTCGAGAACCACGCAAATTGCCAGACGTCGATAACAACCCAATGGGTAGCCCACAAGACAGTCTTAAGGGGCGGCATTATTCAACTAGGGGCGAGGGCAAAAAAGCAACACAATACTGAAAAAACACAACTAGAACGAGATCTAATTGCACACGAAGAGGCACACAAATGAAAACCCACAAGCAGCACACACGAAAAAGTAACAGACACCAGAGCAAAACTTAAAGCACTTCAGTTAATAGAAACTGAAAAGAGGATGCGGTTCCTCAAACAATCATGCTACATCATGGGCAATAAGGCGGGGAAGCTCCTGGCTAGAGGTTCACCAAACTAAACTACAAACAAAAATACCCTATATCACCTCGGAACGAGGAGTAAAATTATACAATCCCCAGGATATAGTCAACGAATTAGCAAGGTATTATGAATCCCTCTATCAATTAGACAGAGACCATAGTACATATCAGCCAAATGAATCGGAGATAGAGCGCTTCATTGAACAAGTTGACCTACCATGTCTGTCTCACGCACAATGCTCCTCTTTCGAAGAACCCTTCTCAGAGGATAAAATAGCGGAAGCCATCAAGACCCTAACCAAACACAAAGCCCCTGGCCCAGATGGCTTATCTAACTATTATTACATAAAACTATCCCCACAATCCCCACAATCCCCACTTACTAGACTCTTCAACAACATAAAAGAATCAGGGATAATGCCCAAGGAAATGCTGGAAGCCTTCATTGTAACACTGCCCAAACCAAACAAACCTCCCACCCAATGCGCCAACCTACGCCCGATTTCCCTACTGATCGCCGACACAAAACTGTATGCCAAACTGATAGCAACGAGACTCAAAACAATACTCCCGGAACTCATTTCCACAGAACAAGCGGGTTTCGTACCAGGGAGACAGGTGGGGGACAACACACAACACTTTTTGAATCTAATAGACTGGGCAAATCTAACGTCTCAGTCTGGCCTGATTTTGGCGCTGTACGCCGAAAAGGCTTTTGATCGCCTCCACTGGGACTACATGTCACTGACACTAACCAGAATGGGTTTCACCCCAAAAATCCTGGCAAGCATCCTTGCCCTATACCTACACCCAACTGCCAGATTGTTCAGCACAGGCTTCATATCCAACCAAATAGAGATAAGGAATGGCACAAGGCAGGCCCCCTCTCGCCCCTCATTTTCATACTGAGCCTAGAACCCTTGATTCGCCTCATTAAACATGACTCGGCGATACAGGGACTCCACACACCAGGGGGCACACAGAAGCTGGCACTATTCGCGGACGATGTTTTAGTGTTTATAACGCACCCAGAATCCTCCCTACCACAACTTCTACACAGACTCGACACATATAGGCAGGTATCTTACTACAGAAACAACACAATGAAGACACAAGCACTGTCCATTAATTTGCCGAGGGCTACCGTCATGTCATTAAAAATACAACACTCCTTTGATTGGCGCAAAACCTCTCTACAATACCTAGGGATCAAACTCATGAAAAATACCCAAACCATTATACGGGAAAACCATCACCCAGTCATTCAAAAACTTAAACTCACACTCGAGAAGTGGGAGGGGCTTGAGGTGTCCTGGTTAGGCCATATCAATCTTGTGAAAATGATGGCACTGCCGCACATATTGTACCTGTTCCGAACCCTGCCCATCGCGCTACAAACAACAAACTACTAAAACTCTATCAAAGCACCATAAATGCACATGTGTGGAAGCGGAAGCCCCCGAGAGTGGCAAAGAGTACCCTAGGACTCCCAAGCACAGGTGGGGGACTGAACATGCCAGATATTAAGGCTTACTACAAGGCGTCTGCACTGGCACAGGGACTTCGACTATTGCGCCCCACACACACACTCCAAAGCCCCATATGGTTAGCAATGGAGAGTGCCTGTCTAAATACCCACGATTTGTCAAGTTATCTATGGGCGGGGGGGCAAACACAAGTGGCGGAGGGAAAACAGCTGCAGAGCTCAAAATTCTTACTGATGGCCTGGAATAACTGGAGCCCACAAATTGTAGACCCCAAAATGCTCTTCCAATCAGCACCCCTGACATTAGAAATACTCTCCCCTGACCTGAAGATGAATCGATGGAGGGAGGGGGGTGCAAATAGGGTCCAAGACATCTTAGAAGGGGACAAGGTTAAGCTATTCCCAGATCTGCAAAGGGATCTACGTTTGCCAGCGAGGGATATCTTCCTATACCTCCGAGTAAAAAATATAGTACACTCGCACATCCGCAAACTTACCAGCCACCCCTTCACACCCCACTTAACAATGGCACAGGTACTCTCCAACAGGCACATAAAGCCATTGTCAGCATGCTACAAAACACTGATCACCGCGACAGCACCTGATAAGCTGTCATACATGACACAGTGGGAAGGGGAACTGGGACTCCAGATCCCCACGACAGACTGGCTGACAGCACTGAAAATCACGAAACGGGCTTCGCAAAGCATTGCGATCTGAGAAGCCTACTGCAAGGTTTTAATGCCGTGGTATCTGGTACCACAAAGACTAGCACACATGTACCCGGGCACGTCCGGGAAATGCTGGAGGTGCAACATAAGCGAGGGAACCATACTTCACATCTTCTGGGCTTGCCCCCTACTAACAGACTACTGGGAAAAGGTTCACTCCCTCATACTAGGTAGGACAGGGTTCACCCTGCCCATGAAGCCAAAACACTACATTCTTCACATTGCACCCGGTATTGCCTCTCAACCACACAGAAAAGTAATCCTTAACATACTCACGGTAGCGAAAATAATGTTGGCCGGCAGCTGGAAGAGCAATCAAACCCCAGCTGCAGTCACTATAAATAACAGAATGGACACGATTAGTCAATATGAAAAAATGGCAAGTAGAGTAAACGGCTGTAGTGAGAGATATGACACAGAATGGAGCAGCTGGCCGGCTGAGAGTTTAAAGGCTGAATAGGGGCAACAGGGTCACACACAGGGTCACATCCAACAAACCATTATAAAATGCAATACGTGTTGTCTAGGGCACCCCCTTACCCCTACCTTTTCCTTCTGTAACCCATCCCCCATCCCCTAGTTAAAGGTTATATAACAAAAGCAATGCAGATAGCGCAACAGATGTGCAGCACAAGTAGCTGTCCCTACCCACACCGAAATGACACGAAACACGAGCGAGGGATGAGTCACATCACACGATACAAGGGCTCCTCAGGGCGGAAAGACCAAGATCATACATTCCTGGCAGCTGACAAAAAGACTCCAGGCTTACACAAGGAATATGTGGGGCTAATCTTTGGAATGGGGAATCAACAGCTGCGCCTGTGATTGAAATGGCATGTCAAAAATGCACTGCGCTGCAAAATGTCTGATCATTTGTTTTGCATCAATAAAAAAGATAAATGAGAAAAAACATCACAGGCAATCCAGAGTGTTTGTCAGCCATACGAACCCAAAGTCTAAGGTCGCTTCCATGTTTTCAGGATATTAGAACTTAAATGAATCTATTGGAATCATGCATGATATATAAATGTAAACTAAATGTATGATTGCTACAGTAATGTCTATAACTGCATCCTTGACTGATTTAGGGGTAAAAGGTAATATAGATATACTAATATAATTAGATTCCATTTTTCTTTAAGATGAATGTATCAATCAGTTAATCATACAGGTTAGATTGATACAGGATATAGACATGTTGCATTATAATTAATATAACCAACCCTGTTTTAATTAAAGAATATATATAACCCAAGACAGATATTTAACGTAATTTGAAATATCCCCAGTATAGGTGAATTAAAGGTCAATTTATTTAACCAGGTTATCGATGATCTAGTTCAGGTCTTCATACCTAGGGAAATAGTGCCATCTATTGATGAAGTCCCTAAGGGCCACATTAATAATTAAATATTAAGATACGCCCATAACCAATCAAAAGCTAGATTTAAGTCCCAGGTACCGTCCATTTACAAACAAGGGGCAGGAACTGATAAGGGGGAAATAATGGTTAAATAGTGAGAAAAATAAGAGAGGATCAATATCTTCATATCATCTTAAAAAAAGATCAAAGGAGAAAACAGAGGGCTAAGAAAGGAGGAGATTGACTGACTAAAGGCAATAGACTGAATTATAGACCAGAGCACCCAGAGAGAAGAATCCCAAATTGAATTAATTCATCCTAGACTCTTGGTAATGTATAAAGGTTTCTCTTTACTTTATCTTAAATAAACTGGACTATTGAATGCCCTATGTGTCTATATAATGAACTGATCCCTATTGATAGAACAGTTATATCTCATTCTACCTGCAGCCTGAGTCAGATATAACTTCTTAAGTTGGAACATTCTTGATTCCTTCTTTAGACGTAGATCATTTCAATATATATATATATATATATATATATATATATACACACTAAGGCTATCAGAAACCTTATATAAACGTACTGTAGTTAAACTGATGGTATATACTTGGCAGGGTTGGTTGGTATTTAACTAATTAATATAATGACAATTGTATCATTAATGCAAGGGGTGTCATATGATTAATTCTGTATACTGGTATTGCTGTGAAGTTTGTAATAGATTTTATTGTCCTTTGTTGATAAGATTATAGATGAGACAAAGTGTAATGTTGACTCTTAGGCTTGTCAAGTAAATTTATTGACTTGTTGATGGAAACTCATATATAATATAGCAAATTGATTGTAATTGTATTGTTTTGTTGCTTTGCATTTTATAGTGTGTATTATTAAATTTATATATATTTTAAACAAAGTCTGTTTATTGGGCATCTGCCGTTCATAAGTGTTTATATCACCGCTTAAAACAAAGAACTACAGGGTCCCTGAAGGCTCAATGTGTGTGTGAATATCATCAGATATTATTCAATCTATATTCCATACATATAAAACCTTAGATTACCCAACTGCTGTTGGTTCACACAGAGCATTTACAGCAGAAGGCAAGTTAGGTTTAGAAGCAGTTGGTCAGATGACAGTAGCCTGAACCAGCATAACTGGTCAGCCAGGGACAAAAAGTGAATTTTCTCAAAGAATCTGTATACATCAATAAACAAGTATAATTAAAAGAGCAAATAAATATGCCTAACCCTACAGTGTTAAAATCACTATTTAGCCCCCCAGATTCTCTCTTGCTCCTTTAAATATAGTACAAGCTCACCTTATTACCAGCATTGGATTTGCTGAGATTGTCAATTCTGATGCAGAGCGTAGAGACGCTGAACATCAGTGCAGCACACAGTGCAGCCCTGACCCAGGAAGCTCCTCTAGTGGCCGTCTTAGGCTGTAATGTAAGTGTTTACAGCAAAAAGTCTGCAAGGACAGGCTATAGACACCAAAACAACTACAATAAGCTGGTGACTATAGGGTCGCTTTAAATTTAATAAACTTTTTAAAAACAATAAGTAAAGTTTTAAGGATTTGATGGTGGGACAACAGAGAACAAAGGTGGGAGAATAAGGAACCGTTGGCTTTACAGGGACAACAAAAAATACTATGTTTATGTTTTTTATTATTATCATTGCGTTATTTCATTATAACAGTTATGGAAATTGTAAAAAGTCCCTTACTTTTTCAAAGCTATAACTGATTGGGTTTTCCACTTTGGCATGCCAATACAGACTACATTCAAATATGATGTCATCTTCCTCCTCGACTTCTATATAGCGTGCTATAGTAAGAAGAAGAATGCTGTATTAAATGTATTTTTTTTTTAAATATGAAAAACACAGAAGTGGAGCGCTCCAAACTTAGGAGCTTCCACTCTCTAATGACAAAAATATATCAATAATTGTCAAATTCCAATCCAACACACAACTCAATCTGAACAGAAGGCGGGAGACAAGGGAAGGCAAAAGTACCAATCACACGTAAATGTTTAAAGTTTTATTTATAAAATAACAGAAGAAAAGAAATGAAAACTTAAAGGAACACTATAGGGTCAGGAACACCAACATGTTTTCCTGACCCAAAAGTGTTAAAACCACCATTTAGGTGGCTTGCCCCATTCCCCCTTCCCCCCTAGTCCCTTAATAAAACTTACTTTATTTAGGTGGCCCTGCCCCTGGTAAACCTCCTTGCTGACATGATCAGAATGTATGATTTCAGCCATGGCCGAGATCGGCAAGTTGGCAAGACGGGGGCAGGGCCAAACACTGACTTGGCCCATCAGCACCTCTTCATAGAGATGCATGGAATCAATGCATCTCTATGAGGAATGTTTAGCGTTTCAATGCAGAGCGTGTATGGCAGTAATGCACACTATGCAGCACTGCCCCAGGAAGCACCTCTAGTAGCCATTTGAGCAGTGGCCATTGGAGGTATCCCTAGGGGACAATGTAAACATGAAAATGCCTGCAGGGAAGGCTTATACTTACCAGAACAACTACATTGAGCTGTAGTAGTTCTGGTGACTATAGTGTCCCTTTAATCATAAGCCAGCCTATATTAAAAAATTCTACCTAGCAGAATTCTGCCTAGCAAAAGCAATTCAGTGTAACACTGTTACACTGAATTGCTTTTGCTAGGTATAATGTTAATTTGAATGTATCCCTAGACTATACGTTTTCCAAAATACAGGGAGATTATGTTTTCAGTTATATAAATCACAGTTCAGTTAACCTGACAGTTTTACTCTATAAAGGAAAAGAGGAAATTATATTTGCTTGTCTTAAAGGGATACTAAAGGCATCAAAACAACTTTAGTTTAGTAAAGTAGTTTGGGTGGATAGCCCTATGCAAATAATGTGTATTTATTTATTTTTTTGTCTGGCTGAACAACCAAGTTGGTTATCTGACCAACTGCTGATATATTAAAGTTGTCGGGAGCAGGTATTTCCTGACAATTGTCCTTTACGGGTTTATAATACTTAAATGTGATTCGATGTGTTAATGTTTCCATGTGTGATTGTGTTTTTGGAAACATTATTAAATGGTAGGCTGTATATGAGTGGCATATGTAATAAATTAACATTGATTCTTCCATACATCAAACATCATCACTTAGCACAGCCTCAGTATCATTTTCAGTTTAAAACCCTTAAGATAAGTGTTAGAAACATACTTCCGCATGTTTTAATATCCATCATGCAGTCATTCAAGCCTTCACAATATGTACAGGGTTCATGATACAGTAAATCTAGAAGAAAGAAAAAATATATATTTGTAATAGTTTCTAGTTTACATTGCAGGTTTGAATTGGCATAGCTATTGTGAATTATACTCTGCCTTAGCAATATCTCTTGCACGGGTTGGATTCATGGATGCCTGGGAAACCTGACTCAGTATCAAACCGATCAAAAATGTACAGTTACATGTTGGATGGTGCCAGGCAACTCCATAATTGTAGCCACTTCAATGAGATGAAGTGCTTACAATGCCTAGTGTGTACGTTTAAGGTAATTTACTCAATACTATATATATATATGATATATGTGTGTGTGTGTATATATATATATATATATATATAGTGCCAAAATACCAGAGTATTGCAGTATGCAATTATACCTTTTTTATTGGACTAACATAATACTTAAAGGATCACTATAGTGTCAGGAAAACAAAGCGGTTTTCCTGACACTATATAATCCTTGGGGGACCCTCACCCTCAGGGTCCCCCTCCCGTGGCACTGAAGGGGTGAAAACCCCTTCAGCAGCTTACCTTTATCCAGCGCTGGGCTCCCTCGCCACTGGTGACCTCTCCTCCTCCATCGACGTCAGCTCCCGAGTGGAGCAGAATGCGCATGCGCGTCAAGTGCCGCGCACACAATTTAAACAGTCCATAGGAAAGCATTTCCTATGGACGCTCTGCGCAATGGATGCAGCATCGCAGATGCTCCTCTAGCGGCTGTCAGGAAGACAGCCACTAGAGGTTGAATTAACCCCTACTGTAAACATAGCAGTTTATTATCCTCACAAGCTATCAGCTGCTGCAGTTATACCATTAACTCTCTCTGCCATCACATACAAATTCCTCTGCTACCTTGTCTCATCTCCCCAGTTTAACCTTTGGATTGTAAGCTTAGGGCAGTGCCCTCTAATTGTTGTATCGGTCTGTTCTTATTGTATTGTCTTTTTCCCAATTATACAGCGCTGCTAAATATGTTGGCGCTTTATAAATACCAGTAATAAATAAATAAACATTTAAAACAACTGATGTTAGACACACATCTTCATGTCTTATATAGTTCTCTTTCAATACTCCTGTTTCACGTTTATTTGATCTATATATATATATAGCTATATATTGGTATGCCCTGCTCTGCTGTTTTGCTTTTTTGTTTTTTTCTTTTTAACTAGCTTATTCACTCTCCTCTGTTTATTTACTTTTTCTTGCTATTCTCCAATCTGCACCTTTCACTTTCAGGCACACCTGCTATCTATGACAACCCCCAGGGACGGATTAAGAGCCTATTGGGCCTGGTGCTGACAATTTTGATGGGTCTAATTACAGAATCTTATCGACAGACAACACTAAAATAGTCATACCTCTCAAGCGTCTTATATCTGGTGGAGGTGGCGCTTGAGGAAAACTCACACGATATAACTATCAGAAAACACATACCCTATGCTAATCTTTCGCTTTCATCTTCCAAGTAAATCCATACCCTCTAACAGCAGTGTCCGGTGAAGCAGGATTTCTGTGGGCGGGGTAAAAGAGTAGGTCACCAGAACCGCTAAAAGGAACAAACATGCCCAAAAAGGGGGCATATCTGCAAGAAGAATAGAATGGTCAGCCTGGCATGAATGCACGTCAGGCTGCCTGCCAATCATGCAGGATGGCCAACCAAGGGCATACTGTGTAGACAGCACCCTGAGCTTGGCATAAATGCATCTAATGATGCGCTAGCTCTACGCTTTCTAAGGACTGTCCCATAGCACTCTCTGGTCCACTCATCTCCTTACCTTCTTACTAGCAGGCGGAAGCTCCTGTTATACAGTCTAGGACAGAGAAAAGGTGTTGGAGGAAAACTCACCTGATATAACTATCAGAAAACACATACCCTATGCTAATCTTTCGCTTTCATCTATCAAGTAAATCTATACCCCCTAACAGCAGTGTCGGGTGAAGCAGGATTTCTGTGAGTGGGATAAAAGGGTGGGCCATGACATGATTCATGTAACCAGAACTGCCCAAAGGGACAAACAATGCCCAAAAAGGGGGCGTGTCTGCACGAAGAATTAGATGGTCAGCCTGCCGTGAATGCACGTCAGGTTGCCTGCCAATCATGCAGGATGACCAACCAAGGGCATACTGTGCAGACAGCACCCTGAGCTTGGCATAAATGCATTTAATGATGCGCTAGATCCATGCTTTCTAAGGACTGTCCTATGGCACTCACTGGTACATTCCTCTCCTAACCTTCTTACTAACAGGCAGAGGCTCCTGTTATACAGTCTGTGACAGAGAAAAGGTGTATGTAGTGAGTGTAGAAGAAAGGGAACATGCCACAGTGTTACAGAAACTTTAGCAGCAAGAGCATTTGCATAGAGTGCAGTCAGGATAATACTTACCAGAACAACTACATTGAGCTGTAGTAGTTCTGGTGACTATAGTGTCCCTTTAATCATAAGCCAGTCTATATTAAAATTCTACCTAGCAGAATTCTGCAATAAGAATAAGTGACTGTCTGCCTGTAAATGTGTGTGGGTGTGTGTGTGTGAGACATTGTCAGCCAGTCCACACCAGTTTTGTTCCCCTACATCCCTCTTAAGTTTACATACTTAAGCAAAAGCATGTGAAGAGTAGTATAGATAGATAGACAGATAGATACAGCAGAAAGAATCGCACACGAGGGACTTTGTTAAAAATTGAAATAAGACTTAACTTTTTTTTAATCCATTAAAATGATGTCAGCGTTTCACCTTCCACATGGAGCTTTCATCAGGACAGCAACAACAGCAGAATAAGGGAAGTGTCAGGTGCCTCAGATGTATCACCTGTGGGCACATGACTCGAGGACACACCTTCAACCATCCTCTCACAGGCAAGAAATATAATATCAGATACCGGATAACATGTAAAACCATTTTTTGTAATTTATAAGCTTACCTGGCACGCAGGGTGGATCCTGTTTGGCACCCCCCTAACCTCCTCCCACTTTAAAATGTAGAAAACACCCGCAATATGTTTAATGTTTTCATTTTTTAAAATTGCACAAATGTGTACATTTTGATAAAACCCTGTTCTGCCCCTTCTACAAAACCTCTCTCTTGCCCGCCGTTCTACAAAACGCACACACACACACACACACACACACACAGTTACAGGCAGTCACACATCCACACAGTTACAGGAAGACCGTCACACACACACACACACAGTTACAGGTAGACAGTCTCACACACACACACCACTCACTAGGGGGATGCCATGACCAGGGAGGCATTAGGATGTGTGAACTGTGCGGCAGGGACCGTACACAAGACCACCTCTGAGGTGTCAGTCACTGTGTTATTGGGGCGTTTTTTACAGCTCACTCACGCAGGGACAGGCAGCCACAGAACTTTAAAACTGCTGCATCTAAAATAAATGTTACGGCGCTAATCGGCAGTGAGGGAGCAGCCAAACTAGTAGCGGGGTGGAGCTAACCACTGCCTCCACCCGCTACTGTTACTGCTGCACATCGAGGGGAAGCAGGATGGAGTCCCTGCTTCCCCAACAACTACACAGGATGGACTGAATCCACTCCTCCTCTAGCCCAACCTGACTGTGAGTAAGAGAGAGAGAGTGTGTGTGTGTTGACAGTCTGCCTGTGACTGTGTGTGTCTGTGTGACTGTCTGCCTGTAAGTGTGTGTATCTGTGTGACTGTCTGTGACTGTGTGTGTGTGTGTGTGTGACTGTCTGTGACTGTGTGTGTATGTGTCTGCCTGTAACTCTGTGTGTGTGTGTGTATGTGTCTGCCTGTAACTCTGTGTGTGTGTGTGTGTGACTGTCTGCCTGTAACTGTGTGTGTGACTCTATGCCTCTGACTGTGTGTGTGTGTGTATGTGTCTGCCTGTAACTGTGTGCATGTGACTGTGACTGTCTGCCTGTGACTGTGTGCGTGTGACTGTCTGCCTGTAAGTGTGTGTGTGTGTGTGTGTGTGAGACTGTCTGCCTGTAATTGTGTGTTTGTGTGTGTGTGACTGCCTGCCTGTAACTATGTGTGACTGTCTGCCTGTGACTGTTTGCCTGTGACTGTGTGCATGTGACTGTCTGCCTGTGACTGTCTGTGTGCGTGTTTGTGTGCGTGTAACTGTCTGCCTGTAACCGTGTGTGTGTGTGTGTGACTATCTGTCTGTGACTGTGTGTGTGTGTGACTGCCTGCCTGTAACTGTGTGTGTGTGTGAGACTGTCTTCCTGTGACTGTGTGTGAGAGACTGTCTGCCTGTGACTGTGTGTGTGTGTCTGCCTGTCTGTAACTGTGTGTGTGTGACTTTCTGCATGTAACTGTGTGTGTGTGTGTGTGTGACTATCTGCCTGTGACTGTGTGTGTGTGTGTGTGTGTGTGTTTGTCTGCCTGTGACTGTGTGTGATTGTCTGCCTGTTACTGTGTGTGTGTGAGACTGTCTGCCTGTGACTGTCTACCTATGAGTGTGTATGTGTGACCACCTGTAACTCTGTGTGTGTGTATGTGTCTGCCTGTAACTCTGTGTGTGACTGTCTGCCTGTAAATGTGTGTGCGTCTGTGTGTGTGTGAGACTGTCTGCCTGTGACTGTGTGTGTGAGACTGTCTGCCTGTGACACTGTGTGTGTGTGACTGCCTGTCTGTAACTGTGTGTGACTGACTGCAACTGTGTGTGTGTGTGTGTGTGACTGTCTGTCTATGACTGTGTGTTTGTGTGTGTGACTGCCTGCCTGTGACTGTCTGTGTGTGTGTGTGTGTGTGTGTGACTGTCTGTGACTGTGGGTGTGTGTGTGTGTGACTGTCTGTCTGTGACTGTGTGTGTGTGACTGCCTGTCTGTAACTGTGTGTGTGTGTGTGTGTGTGTGTGTGTGACTGTCTGTCTGTGACTATGTGTATGTGTGTGTGAGACAGTCTTCCTGTGACTGTGTGTATGCCTGTAACTGTGTGTGTGTGTGTGTGAGACTGTCTACCTGTGACTGTGTGTGTGAGACTGTCTGCCTGTGACACTGTGTGTGTGTATGTGACTGCCTGCCTGTAACTGTGTGTGACTGACTGCCTGTAACTGTGTGTATGTGTGTGTGACTGTCTGTCTATGACTGTGCGTGTGTGTGTGACTGCCTGCCTGTGACTGTGTGTGTGTGTGTGACTGTCTGTGACTGTGGGTGTGTGTGTGTGTGACTGTCTGTCTGTGACTGTGTGTGTGTGACTGCCTGTCTGTAACTGTGTGTGTGTGTGTGTGTGTGTGTGTGACTGCCTCACACACACACACACACACACAGTTACAGACAGGCAGTCACACACACACAGTCACAGACAGACAGTCACACACACACCCACAGTCACAGACAGTCACACACACACACACACAGTCACAGGCAGGCAGTCACACACACACGCACAGTCATAGACAGACAGTCACACACACACACACACAGTTACAGGCAGTCAGTCACACACAGTTACAGGCAGGCAGTCACACACACACACAGTGTCACAGGCAGACAGTCTCACACACACAGTCACAGGCAGACAGTCACACACACACACACACACACACAGTTACAGGCATACACACAGTCACAGGAAGACTGTCTCACACACACATACACATAGTCACAGACAGACAGTAACACACACACACACACAGTTACAGTCTGTCTGTGACTATGTGTACGTGTGTGTGAGACAGTCTTTCTGTGACTGTGTGTATGCCTGTAACTGTGTGTGTGTGACTGTCTGCCTGTAACTGTGTGTTTGACTGTCTGTCTGTGACTCTGTGTGTGTGTGAGTGCCTGTCTGTGACTGTCTGTGTGTGACTGTGTGGCTGTGAGTGTGTGTGTGTGACTGTGTGCGAGTGACTATGTGCCTGGGACTGGACTCTGAAGACTGTTTCTAATATTGTAAAAAAATGAATTATATTGTAAGGGGCGAAGCAAGGGCTTTAGAGGGAGAGGCAGTTTTTTGGGGGAAGGGGAGTGCAAGAGTTTTATGGAAGGGCGTGCAGGGGTTTGTAGAAGGGGGACAGGGATTTTGTTTAAAGGGGGCTGAGCAGGGGATTTATGGAAGGGGGTGCAGAGGTTTTATAGAATGGAGGCAGGACATGCGTTTTGTAGAATGGCCGGCAAGAGAGGGGTTTTGTAGAGGAGGGCAGAACAGGGTTTTATCAAAATTTACACATTTGTGCAATTTTTAAAAATGTAAACATTAAAAATACTGTGGGTGTTTTTTACATTTTAAAGTGGGAGGAGGAGAGGGGGAGGAGGGTGCCAAACACAAGATCCGCCCCGGGTGGCAAATGCTCTAGTTATGCCCCTGACACACACACTCACAGGCAGACAGTCAACACACACACACTCACAGGCAGACAGTTAACACACACACACACTCTCTTTCTTTTACTTACAGTCAGCTTGGGCTGGAGGAGGAGTGGATTCAGTCCATCCTGTTTCCCCTCGATGTGCAGCAGTTACAGCAGCTCTGCCTCGCTGCCAGTTTGGCTCCGTCCCCGCTGCCAACTTGCTCCACCCTGTTTATTTTAGATGCGGCAGTTTTAAAGTTCTGTGGCTGCCATGGCAACCTGTTCCTGCTGCACAGCTCACACATCCTAAGGCCGCCCTAGTCATGGCATCCCCCTTGTGAGTGGCACCCGGGGAAGACCGCCCTCCCCCACCCACCACCCCTCCTTCGCCACCAGCCCCCCCTCCCCTTAGTATGCTACTGCCTACCCATGTGGTTTGTCTTACATAGGAAAAACCCAATTTGCAAACGTGTGTCTAACACATCTCGTCAAGGGACAGCGATCCAGCATATGTACAGCGTACAGGGATGAAACTTCAGATAAGCCAGTGGCAAAACATTTTCTAGATAAGAAGCACCTTCTATCAGTCTTACAATTTATAGGAATCGACCACATCCCTGAGCCCAAAATATGTGGCAATCGAGCAAACAGAATCTTACAAAAGGAAACTTTTTGGATCTTCACATTGGACACCGTTGCACCAAGAGGACTGAACGAAAAACTATCATATAGCCCATTTTTTATAGTTCTATGTATAGTTCCTCGGTAAAGTTTGGCCTCAGCTCTAAAAATATTATTTTTTTTACTATCAAACAAAATAGTTTCCTTCCCTTTAAAAGGACTGTTTTGGGACACTTGTTTTAAATGTAACATTTGTGTTGTGATTTTTGATTCATCCATAATTTTTAATGATATGTGTAGGTTTTCGGATGGACCTACACAACCTAGATTTTTAATTTAAATAAATAAAGGAATATTTTATATGGATATGTTTTAAATAGGTAGAAATCAATCCTCAATTCTCATTTTTTTTAAAGGTAACTTTTCCCGGACGAAGTAGAAACGCATAGTTCAGTGCGCCCTGCTCCGACGGTGTATTACACAGGGGAATCCCCAATACTCTACGAGCATCAGGAGAGGAGAATACTCATCTTCAACTCTCCTACCAACAACCAAGAAGCACACCTGCTACCAGGCAATAGGATCTCCATCAACATATGAGTAAGTGGAAAAATGGCTGATATCTACTCTATTCTGCAACAAGGAGGTTTTTTTCTAAGCCTTCAACCGAGCTACACACTCATATACCCACAAGCAGACTCAGGACATACAAGATCAGAACAAAGAGAGCTCTCTCCTCCATCACCAGGTTGGACTTTTTTGTTTATTCCTTTTTACATTTAGACTTTTATTTTTTCACCTTTTTTCCCCATATACTTATTGTTTCTTTTTTACTACAGTTTTCATTTTACATTTTTTTATTGGTCCATTTTTTTGTTTTTTATGCTGTACCTGTAAATAGTGTGCACACTCAATTTAGTACAACAGGTACCTGTTTTAAAATCATTGAATCTCAGCATATAATTAGTATATACAGATTTATACATATTTTATGTTTTAATTAGACAAATAAATGTTTTATTTTATATACAAATAATAGTAAGGTTTTTTTGCGCTTCTTTCAACACTTCTACTGTTTTATTTTGTACAAGAACGTGTAGGGATACTTTCTATATAAGAAGCTGTATTCCTAACATACCCTCACATTTTCTTACTGGTTACACCCCAGATTAAGTGGGACTTTCCTTCTAACATCACTATTAACATCTTACAACCATTATTATTTCCCATTATTGGGGGTATATTTGTATGCGCAATTTAAAACACGACTGGAGAAGTTATTATTCTCTAGCTATCTTTTCTATTGATCTGGTGCTGAATGACTGTCCCTGTGCTGCTAGGATTAGTGCCTCAGTGTTGTCTTTCAGTCCTGCCTTTTCCAACCATGGGAAGGTTGTTTGTTATGTGAGCCTCATCCACTATCTGCTGGTGGTACACCCCATGGAGAGGTTTGTCTTGCCAATGAACCTCCTCTTTTTCTGCATCCTCTATCTGTAAAAGTCTCAGGCATTCCCTTAGCAGTTCATCTTTAGGAGCCATCTTCGTGATGTACTTGTGGATGCTCTGTGTTTCGTCCAGGACTGTGGCCTTGACACTCATCAGGCTGTGACCTCCTTTCTTCCGGCAGGTGTACAGTCTCTGGGTGCTGGATTTTGGGTGGAATCCTCCATTAATATTGAGTAGTATCATATCAGCTCTGATATGGGCTGACCAACTCTTCATGTGTGCTGCTCTCTGTTGGATATCTTCGACTGTGATGGTGACTGGTTCCTGTTCTGGCAGTATGCAGTGCTCTGCTGTCAGGTCTAGTAGCCACTAGGCCTCTGTGTTGTGAGATGTTTCTTTCGCCCAGATATTCTTCCAGTACTGTTCAGTCTTAGCTCTGGGTGGATCTTGCGAGGAGATGTAGTGGTTACCCTGTAGCTGTGCATACACCTTGGATGGTTCTTTGGTAAAGAGGGCATTGATTCTCTGGTGTATCTGCTCAGTCTGGTTGCCAGTGTTGTCAGTCTTTGCTTAGCTGTTTCCAGCACCTCTGGTATGGGCATATCCTTGTACTTCTGCAGCAGCCATGATCTATCTTTTATCTTTCCACCTCTGTTAAGTTGATCCACCATACTAACTTCGTTGTTGTCTTTATTTTGGCTTCCAGTCATAGTCTCCAAGGTGGGCATTGCTTCTCTTTGAACCTGATTTTGTAGTCAAGTAGCTGGAGGACCACTAATGCTTTGGCATATATGAGCCTGTTGGTCTCTGTGATGGCGATAGACAATGCTTCATTAACTGCAACTGTCTTGTGGTTGATTCTTCGGTAGTCTTGTCCGCTGGTCAACGACTGCTAGTTTTCTAGGATCATTTCCCTTATATCTGTTTGTGACGGCACTCCGGGTATGAGAAGGGGTTAAAGCCGCCAAGGTTGTTATTTTCACCGAATACGAAGTCAGCTACCGAACACTCTTAAGCGCCGAACAGGAATCTTAACAAAATATCCCCCCAAGCATGAGACAAGGCTCTGTGTTGAAGGTCAAGCAGGATCTGTTTAATGGTGGCCACATATCGGCCTTTTATGCAGGTCTTCCAGCAAGGGACATTTCCATAGGGCGTCCGACTGTCTAAGATGGCCGTCGCCACGTGTTCATTCATAAGAACGACGACCACCCAGCCGACCGTTTGAGAGTTGGAAGTGGCTGCGATTAACCGCAGTGTTAACAAGGTCAGAAAGGTTAACGAGCAGCACACTTCCCTGCTAGGTGGCCCGCCATTCGGTAGTTATGTTCGTCTTTTAGTGAATGCAACCAGGGAAACACACGAACAATCGGGGACTAGCGATCAAACAGTTGAAACAGTCTCAAATAATAATCCAGTGGCAGGGAGGTCTGCTACACTGTTGTTATGCCATCTTGGGGAATGGATTCAGGTTGGCAATTCTCTGCAGGTAAGAATGTGAGTATGGGAATTTTTTCCTCCTCATGGTGCATGGTTGATTTCTTCTGTAGTCCATTTATTTCCAGTTGGGCACTAGATTTCTCTTGAAGATGTTCAAACATTGTGTAACCAGCTGTTTTGGTGTTAGGGTAGATGATGGTCTCTTATTCATCCATAGCTCCCACATACGTTTCATGTAGCCTATCTCATTGGGTCTGCTGTTGTAATAGCATTCAAGCAGGTCTAGGTTCTCGCTCCATGTCCAGGAATGCTTTGCTCCAGTAGCCCACTTGTCGTCAGATTGCCTTGGTTCCCTAGCATCTGACACGGACATTGTTAATCCAGGCGACGTCCAAGCCGGCATGACTCTCTTGGTTCGTGTTGCTCTCATATTACTGAGGTGGGCAGGATGTATATTGTTAGGTGTCTTGCCCAGGGACACTTACTGGTGTAGTGGTCAGACCAGTATTCGAACCAGTTCGAAGTCAGTGACATCACTACTGTGCTATCCAGTCAAGATATATATATATATATATATATATATATATATATATATATGTATGTATGTGTATGTATGTGTATATCTATATATATGTAAAATCTATATGTAAAAACGGTGTTTGCACTCAGGCTAAGTCCTAGGCATGCATATATAACAATCTATACATTGTGAAGGATTATATATGAACCAAGGCTCAAGCTACAGATGACCAGATGACCAGTCTGTTTAAAATTGGCTAGCTTGGATCATGTTATGCTTTATATGTTGATGAACTTTACCCTAGGTTTAGTGTCTGACACATGCACACAATCTTTTACTTGTGGCATCCTATGGCTTCTGAGGAGAATATTGCAGCGGTCCCCCTTAGGCCCCCCTCCTCAGTAACTTCATGTTTTTTATATATATATATATATATATATATATATATATATAACCGTTGAAATATGCTTAGTTCTGTAAATTCCTTTTGTGGTAAAAATTGCCTTCAAGCATCCCATGTTTGTTGCGCAAGTCATAAAGCTATTTGCTATATAACCTTGTATGCTCTCCCATTAAAAATCAGAAGCATCTTTTGATTACACAAACAACCTTGTGTGTCTGATTGCTTCTCTGAGCGCACACCAATATATTTATAGATTGAACCCCGTTCGTATGCTGGCTTTCCTCCTCTATACTCACGAAATTCAGCATGAAAGAAAAGTTTTTATGAACTGCCTTCCGAGATTATCGACGACAGGTAAGCAGTGGCTCTTGGGTTTAAATAGGACCAATAGTCCCTCCCACAACTATGGCTTGGCCTGTAGTTGAGGGAGGGACTATTGGTCCTATTTAAACCCAGGAGCCACTGCTTACCTGTCGTCGATAATCTCGGAAGGCAGTTCATAAAAACTTTTCTTTCATGCTGAATTTCGTGAGTATAGAGGAGGAGAGCCAGCATACGAACGGCTAACTGTAAGTCATTTTCATTACACGAACACACCTATTATCACTTCGTTAGTAGCATCCGTTCGTTTAAACTCCGTTTGTTTAAAGTTTCATGTTAAAACCATTTCGTTAAAAATACTGCTGCATTTCATTTAAAGTTTGTCTGTTTCTCCGGTCACTCAATTAGGTCTGTTTCCCACGGTTACAATTTCATTCATACAGAATCAGACGAATGGCATGAAATAGCTCTCATGTGCTTACATAATATAAGGCTATTACGTTCGTGTAAAAATCACTAACATACCATCATTTAAAGCCCCGTTCGGCTAAATCCTTTAGGTCATTCCCTCAAAGCTTGAAGCTTGTATATCTTGCATAGTACTATATAAATAGTTCCATGTGACATAATTTATGAAAATTTAATTTTTCTCTAGCATTTATTCCTGTCTGAAGGTTAAGTTCTTCTTCCTACTGTCAGCCAGCTAATCTTTGTCATAGCTTGTTCACTTAGGTCATACATGCTTTTGGTAAATTGCTCAAGGTACATCTTGGCATAGTTTACTTTAATTTTCCCTATTGCATTACATTTGATTACTGTTCGGTTAACGCCGGTTAAGCAAGTAATATATTAAGCTAGTCAATTACATGATAGTTTATTTTCCCTCCTCTTTTCAAAAAGATACTACGATTACAGACATTGGTTACAACGGCCCTGTCTTTAAAAAATACCAACTCTGCATGTATTTAGAGAGGTAGGCCTCTAAAGTAATACCTCCTTCTTTCCAGTTTTGTCCTTGTTATCTGTCAATACTTCTGGGGGTTTAGGTTATAACTCAATCATTATGACATGTTTTAGGAACAAGTAGGGGTCATTCTTACCAACTATGTCCTACAGGTCAATAGCAGGTATGTATAATAAATAATTTTAAAAAATCAAGATAGGTAGTAATTCTAGTGTTAAATCCACGCCAATCAGGTATAATTTCCATAGGCCTCTTCACCTTTAGTTGAGTAGTCCTGAAAGGCCAGCGCTCATCCCTACGATCAGAGGTACAAGCCCAATCGGCCCAAACGCATAGTTATCACCTTGCATCAGGTTATAGTTAGGGCCTCACTTGTCACAGCCAATCGATATTAAAATCTTATACGTTTCACAGAGGGGCCAACACCCCACCGCTGACCTCAGTGGCACAGAGGCCCCACGAGCCAAATCATAGTTAGAGCCTCTCAAAGCCACTTGGCAAGTAGTATGGGCGTCATCCGTCAGCTAAGTTAGTTAGAATAATATAATTTCGCCTTTGGGCATTAAACTAGGGAACTTGGTTACTTCTTATCCACATGGATACCAAGTTATCTACCTCACATCCTTAGCATGTCTAACACTTCCATACAAGGAGATGACCTGTCGGTGGACAGCACCCCGACCAGACCAAGTTCCCAGATGAGACAAACCGTACTGGCCAGCCCAGCGTCCAGCTACAGATCCTGGACAATACCTAAAATTACTGCCGAACTTGAAAATAAAAATATTCCCTTCCCTGCCACAGCCAGGAAAGCTGAACTTTTTCCCCTGTTAAATACAAATGATGATAATGAAAGACCTGGCCTTAGTTCTGAATATAATATTCAAAATAGTTTGTCAGAACTTCACAACATGATGGCCTCCCTAGTGACTTCTGTAGCCACAATAAATAACCGGTTGGATAATTTGGAGTCCAATAACCGATCAACCATTCTGGAGGCTCCAGTACCTATAGCCCAGCCAGAGCCTAACCCAGGAGGTAACGCTAACCCTCTACCCGCAAAAAGTACTAATATCATTAACCCAGTACATCTCATTCCACAAAAAATTAAACAGGACATAATAGAAGGGAAAGCCATTAATCTGGCTTCTCTTCTCATAGCATCACAAGACGTAATTGAGAACAGATCATACACGTTTGACGACCTGTCCGTAATAATGAAATCTAGGGACCCAAGACTGAACAGGAAGTTAAATATTCCAGAATTTGTCCTGGCATTTGGCCTGTATAGGAACGTGATTTGTTCTGCTTTTCCCAACCTTAGAGAGGAACTTGATTTATATTTACATAAGCTGATAGACTTGGTGTATAAATATGGAGGCTACGCTTTTTATGACTACCACAAGTCCTTCCCTTCTAGATCTGCTGCGTCACTGGCCCAATATAATACTCCTACCGACTGGGGCCAGTTAGACACAGAATTATTCTATAGACCTTTTGTGGGTCTTAAAACACCATCATGTGCAATATGTTCCTCAGCTGCCCATACTGTTAACTTCTGTCCCAGCAACGTAGTAATTCCTTCTACTAGCAATGCCAACCCCGAGTTTCAACCCAACGTGGCCCAAAGAGAGTTAAGAGATAAACTAGGCAGGCCTATCATTTTTCTTGGGAAGGCTCAAGTCTGTAACAATTACAATGCTGGAGGATGTAGTTACAGTGCTTGCAGACTCCTTCACGTATGCTCACTTTGTTTCAGAGAACATGCTAAAACAATTTGTCCAAACAGATTGTACCCTAAAAGATCTTTTACACAAATAAACGTAATTTACAATGTTACCTGTCTGATAATCCTTCTTCAGGTCTGGTAGAATTTCTCACCTCTGGTTTCACTAATGGGTTTCACACGGGTTTTGTTGCACTCCCCACAGGAATTCTAGAATGCCCAAACCTACAGTCGACACTCACTGACCCAAGTAGTTTGCATGAACTCATCAATAAAGAAATAGAGAATGGTTTCATGATTGGGCCCTTCTCTACCCCACCTTTCACATCCTGGAGAACTAACCCTCTAGGCATAGCTACAGGGAAGTTTAATAATAAAAAAGACTCATCATTGATTTTTTTGAGCACCTCACTCTTCCACTACACCTAGCTTAACCCCTTAAGGCCAAACTTCTGGAATAAAAGGGAATCATGACATGTCACACATGTCATGTGTCCTTACAGGGTTAAATGCACTTATACCATCTGAGGATTTCTCATTACAATATGCAAGAATAGATGATGCCATACAAGCTATCATTAACTCTGGCAAGGCAGCTTGATTAAGTAAAACAGATATTACGAATGCATTCAAACTACTACCAATTCATCAGTCACTCTGGCACCTGCATGGCATTAAGTGGGAAGACAAGTATTATTTCGCAACTAGACTTACTTTTGGCTCCAAAAGTAGCCCTAAGATTTTCGATATTTTCACTGAAACATTGACCTGGCTCTTACTTAACAAATGCAGATGTCCTGTAGTCATTCATTATTTAGACGATTTTCTCTCTATTGAACCACACCACTTCACACCAGGCAGCCTACATCACATGCTGTCACTATTTGAGAATTTAGGAGTTCCGGTAGCCACAGACAAAACAGAAGCTCCCAACACCGAGATTATGTTCCTGGAGAGAATACTAAATTCAGTTTCTATGCAAGCTAGCCTGCCTCAAGAAAAGGTAGATAGGATTTTAGCGTATATTGATATCTGCACCTCACAAGGGTCTTGCACCAGGAAAGAACTACAGTCACTTCTAGGGTCCCTTAATTTCGCTATGAGGATTATTCCTCAAGGGAGGCCTTTCATTTCCAGAATTCTCTCTCTCTTACACGGTCTTCCCAATGACGATTCCAGAACTAACTTAGATCAACCAGCTAGGGCCGACTTAAAAATGTGGCATCTATTTCTATCCTCTTGGAGTGGCAGGTCATTATTCGTTCCCCCATCTCTGATGATTCCCCGATAATGTGGACTGATGCTTCAGGAGCCATAGGTTACGCAGCAATTTTTGGCAATGACTAGGTATACGACTGTGACAGAACCATCTGTCTGTTTATTGCGGTGGATTTGTCTGTTTCTGCCCCGTTCGTGTAAATGGCTGTTTCCTATAGCCCAGCCATACGAATGACTGTTTTTCCCGAACAAACCTACCGAACGGATGGCCACCCAGGAGAGAAGTGTGCTGCTGGTTAACCTATTGATCCCAATTAGAACGTTGTGGTTAACCGCAGACACTTCTCAATTAAACCGAATTCATGGTGGTCGTCGTTCGTATGTCGACCACGAGGCAGCGGCCATTTTAAAACACGCGAAAGCCCAGCGGTATTCGACTCTATTTTCATGGAACTAAAAACTGACACTTTTTCTGCCGAACACCGCTGAAACAACAGAACGCCTGACTGCCTCCACGAAAGTGTACGAACACCGGCCGTTCGGGAGTTTTGAACCACACGAAAGGACTTAACCAAGATAGCCTTCCCATGGAGTCAATCGCATACCGAAAGACTGTAAGAACTTTGACTCCATGGCGATTGAACTGTGTGTGTGGGATCTGAGCGCTATTCGCTAATAATATGCACTCAGATCCAGGCTATCTGGGGATATGTGATGCGAATGGGAAATGTTAAAGTTATGTATTTTTATGTATTTTCTAGTATTGTATCTAAGATGGCGATTTGTCTTTGTCCTGGAGATAATTGAATTACTTCTAAATTATCTCCAGGGCAGAAGGGAGGAAACCATATTGCATTGTGGGTAAAGGCTGTGACTGTATGTCTGGAATGTCTTCATGCCCATCTGTAATTCCAGTCTCCCATTTGGTCCCCTAGGGGAGTGTCCACCAAGTGGGAGACCTGCATAAATACGGGCAGGTAGCCCACAGTAAAGCCAGATCCTGTTTGACCCTCAATGCGGAGCTTCTGTCTCGTTATTGGGGGGATTTCTTCTTTGCGCTTAGAGACTGCTGGATGGTACCGAAAGCCGCTTGGTGGATATCGTTGTTCGGCGGCTAGCAGCAGTTCATGGATTTCTCTTCGGGAGTTTGGAGCCTTTCACGGATCCCGGTCGGAAGATTACCGCTTCCCCTGGTTATGGTTCGTGTATTACAATTGATGCGAACGGATTACTGAATTTGCGAAAGGGGAAGGTGAACTAAACGGCGGTTTCTCTTAAATACACCAGACACGTCTTAACAACGACTCTTGGCTACCAGAAACTTCCTCCTTAGAAAATTTCAACAGGACCTCAGCACTGTTTGAAATTTTCCCGATTGTAGTTGAAGCACAAATATGGGGTAAAGAATGGAGAGGTAAATTAGTTAGGTGCTTTTCAGACAACCTGGCAGCTTGTAACATTATTAATAAAGGCCGCTCTCAGTCCCTTACAATCATGAACTTAGTAAGGAAACTTACCTGGTTAGCGGCAAATCTACAGTTCTGTATAAGTTGTATGCACGTTCCAGGCATTCAGAATAATGCAGCTGATGCACTCTCACGTTCTAATTTACAGGAATTTTTCATAATCCATCCGACAGCATACTTACAGCCCAATGAACCTCCACAGTTCACAGACCTAATAATGCTCTGAATACCCTGTTAAATCACAGTAGGTCGCTCGCACAGGCTGGTTTATCACTCAGTGCTAAAAAAGCCTATGTCAGAGCATATGATCTGTTTAAAAAATCTGTACGTGATTATAATGTAATAAATGAAACCATGGTTGCGTTCAAACTTTTTGCCACATAACTCTAAAATTAGCATACAATACAATCAAACTTTACCTAACAGGCATACAATACTACATTTAAATTATTTATCCAAACAAAGCTCCATTCTGAGCCTCTTATCCAGTCAAAAGTGTCTTAAGAGGCGTTCAGAGACTAACAATTCATAATCCCCTCAAAAGACTTCCAATAGATAGAAACCTATTTAGGAACATCTCCGATTTACTAGACAGTATCACTAATCTGATAACCAAATCCGCAGCCTATATAGCCTTTTACGGTTTCCTGAGACCCAAGGAATTTTCTGTGGAGAAAACATCCGACTTTAAGTCATGCCTTAAAAGGAAACAGCTAACTAAAGTAGACGACCATTATATCCTGTCAATCTCTCATGCCAAAACTAGCCAGACTGGCCCCCTAGTAGAGATAAAATATTACCCTACCTCTACCAAGTGGTGTCCAATTCAAATATTGGATAACTTAGTCAAGGCACAGCTTACAGCTAACCCCAAATTCCCACTATTAGCCATTCAAGGGAAGCCCCTAACCACCAAACAGTTCATGCTATACATACGCACAATGATACTCAGATTAGGACACAACCCACATTCCTTCTCTGGCCATTCATTTCGTATTGGGGCAGCCACAGCAGCTTCTGGTAATCACGTACCAACACATATCATTAAGAACATGGGACGCTGGAAATCCTCCGCATACAACAGGTACATTCCTAATCCAGAAAAGGGAATCAGACTAGCTTTCCATGAAATGTCCAAATAATGTCTATGGCTAAATAAAGTATGTCTTGCAAAATAAATTGTTTTCTTAATTTTTGCCCTCTTTTTACAGGTCTAACCTCACGTTGGTTTCGGCACACCTCAACTGACTTTTGTTCTTATTAATTTACATAATACCATAACCATACATTCCTCTAAATGTGCCGTACACAAATGGAAGGCTTGGCCTGTAATTGTGGGAGGGACTGATGGTCCTATTTAAACCCAGGAGTCCCTGCTTACATGTCATCGATGATCTCAGAAGTTTCCCTCCCACCTCACCCTTTATTATTTCATATTATCTAGGTGGGCCCTCTTTTCACAGGTCTAACCTCACATCGGTTTTGGCACACCTCAGCCGACTTTTGTTCTTATTAATTTACATAATACCATAACCATACATTTCTCTAAATGTGCCATACACAAATATATATAAGCTTTTATATATATATATATATATATATATATATATATACACACAAGCTTTAAGACACCTGACATCCGTTCTGATATCAGTTCTCATTTCAACACTCTAATCAACACCTCTTCAATCAATCTATATATATATATTGAGGTGTTGATTAGAGTGTTGAAATGAGAACTGATATCAGAAAGGATGTCAGATGTCTAAAAGCTTTGAGAGGAAAGGGAGTAGAGATATGAAACTTTAGTTAGAATGGTAAGATGGGTCACAAGATGGCTTTTTTAGGATGAGTAAGGCAGTAGCATGTTTAAGGGCAGTGGTGGAAATGCCAGAAGAAAGACAGTGTTAAGGATGGCACAAGAGGAGAGAGATCTGATAAGGTTAGATGGAATGGGATTAAGCAGACAAGTTGTGGGGTGAGAGGAAAGGAGAAGGCAGCCACCTCCTGCTTGGTAGAAAGGAAGAACACCTAGAGGCATTTTTGTGTGGTGTATGAATTGTTATTTAATGTATACATATACATTCTAGCTGTATGGTAGCATATATTACAGACACTTTAAATTCTACAAGGTTAACTCAGCAATGAAATGGTTAAAAGTTCAAATTAGGACAAAGTCATATGTTGCTTGTCAATCAAGGGGTTAACAAGACAAAGGACAACGACATATGTTTCCTGTCAATCAAAGGGTCAACAAGACATATTTCTTTGGAGCTAACAATAGACAGTGCTAATTAAATTAAAAAAACAATATGAGAACTCTAAAGGATGGACAAAAGCTTAGAGAAACTCAGTAGCTTGCCCTTCGGTAAATCCCCACTCAGGTCTCAAAATAATTTTTGCTCACTTGTGCCATTACAGAGAGAACATATTCCGAAGCATATCAGACTGATCCCACCTGCAAGGGCAGTCAGGAACCTAAATGCCAGCAAGTTCCCTCTGCACAAGAGATACAGCAAGCCCAGACGATCTTTTCAGCCTACTTTGGGCAACCTTAGTGAGGTGTAGCTCATTCCCATCCAGGCACAGTGAGCACGGGGTCCACGCCTGGATTACCATTTTACTTGGGGCGAGCATTAACTATGCATTGAAGCAAAAACAAAGAATATGAAAACTGAGAATATGAGAATGGACAAAAGCTTCGAGAAATACAGCACATTACACCATAGAAGGGAAAAAGTTAAGAACTTTTTTTGAACAAAGGAAAAGGTATACAATCAGCAAAGGGATAGCTGGAAATTGTCATTCATCTATACTCATTTATTTGCACACTGCATCAGACATACATCTCGTTGGCACATCATTTCTGTTGGTAAGGTAGTTTACTTATCTAAGGCACACTCAAAAATATGATATTATCATAGCAATACTTTGTATTCATTTACTTCCAGTCTGTTGCCAAGCATAGCAACATACTGCACTTACCTTTCTATACTTCTAATTATCAGCTCTATTTATTTAATATCTATCTTTGGTTATACCCTTACTGATTTTACGTTATAGGTGTAATTGCAAATCCTTTGCTCAGAGTTGATTACTATATCCTGATTTACCAGCTCAGCATTATTGATTTGCATGTATCTATTAGCTATTTCAGTGCATTCCGTACAACGAGGCATTGCAATCAATCTAACAATTCTAATTAGCTCTTATAGTTAGAGTTATTAATCCAATGGCAGTTATAGGGCTATACCTCTTAACTATTATTATCTTGGATATTCAGCACGCCCTTCCAACTTTGATTTTCTAAGATAAAGATCTATTGATATATCCCTATCTATATCCGATCTCACTAGTACCACTTCCTTTACGCTATCATATCACTCCTCTGCTATTCTACCATAGCACCCATATATATATATATATTTTTTCTAAATAGCACAGACGTGTGCTGTGGCTGATTGTGTATATATTATTTAAGACATCAGAACTGATTCTATATAATCAGTTTGTATTTCTTTTCTGTTTCGTTTTTTTAACTTCATAGTATTTTTCGTTGTATCTACTTACATCGATTTTCTTTTTATATTATAAATATCTAATAAAGTCTTTTTTGTTTTTGTGGACCTTGTGGTCTTTTTATCCCATGTCTCCAATCTTCTATTTAGAAGTTTAGGCACATGTTTCTCTCTCTCAACCCATAGGTACACTATCCCTCTGCTTAGTATTTCATTTCTACTAGGGGTTATCCCCCTTTATTTAGTGTACCTTGGCTGTATTGTATAATTTTCTATCTTTGATATTATGTATTGTTTTTTAAAATGCATCTGAGTATGGCATTACATTTATAATACATTTTAAGGGAATACTCTCTAAGATGTACAACGGTAGAAATAATTTAAAGGGATGTTCTGTTTTTATTTGTATCTTATCTAGCTATATGTGACTTACTGATGCAGGCGACCCCTCCTATACAATAGCACAAATGGCATTTCTTAACAACATCTAAAAATGAAACAAAACAGAATGACAGTAAATTATTTTATAGCAGTCAACTAGTTTAATAAAAGTGTTGGCATTACCATGAGGTGGAAGAAACTGTGGGAAGACAGGTGGGAAGGTGGTGCACATATATATATATGTGTGTGTGTGTGTGTGTGTGTATTTGTGTTCAGGGCATAGAAAGGCGTAATGACAGTATGTAACTTATATAACTTATACCTTATGATAACATAGAAAATATGAACAGTCGGTTATGGTGTGCCGAAACCGACAATACGGTATGCCTGTTATAAAGAGGGCAAAAAAAGTATACTATGCAAGATTTATTCAGCCTACAAGGACAATCATGTAAGATATATCACATATTCATTTTACTAAATGCTTCACGTATTTCCTGTATTGGATGAGGTATGTATCTGGTATATGCTGATGAATTCCACTGTCCCAATGCTTTGATAATATGTACCGGTATGTTTCTGCTGGAAGCAGTGGTGGCTGTTCCAATGCGGAAGGAGTGTCCTGAGTAGTGAGATGGATTAAGACCTAATTTACTCAGCAATACTCTTATATACAGCATGAATTTACTGGCAGTGAGAACCTTACCGTGTAATGTGAGCAGAAATTGGTTTGGAGACCCTGGAACGGTGGTTAGGAATGTATCTAGGACTTAAACCGGGCACCATTTGTTTCCAGTAGGGTAATAGGTTATTTGTACCATCTGGTCCCTGGGTGTGGTTTTGGTGTGTTTGAGGGACAATTTGTAGTGGTCCTGTATTTTAACAATTTGGGATCTCTTAAGGCCGTCTTGGGAAGTGATGTTCGTGGTGGTAAACTCTCCGGGTTTGTGGTGCCTATAGAAAGCTAAGCAGATAGCAGTTTTAATGACATGATTGGTGTGTGATTCGAAAGGGGTTGTATCCATGAGGTCTGATAATAATTTGAAGAGTTGACTATGGATAGGTGATCTAGAAGATGTTGGCATGGGTTTTGATTTTTTAATGCCTTTAAGTATGGTTTTGATTTGGTAAGAAGATAGGAAACTGTGGTTGTTTGGCCAAAGTGTGAGTATATAGTGTTGTATCCCTGTCAGATATAATTTGATAGTATTTTATGATAATTTTAATTTGAGGTGGCAAAAAGAAGTGAAGGCTACAATAGTTTCCATAGAGTGTTTATTTACAACTTGAAAGTCCAACAAGAATTTGTTATAAACATGGAAAGCCCTTTCGTATGACTTCCCAGTGTTGTCAGACAAAGCTATTTGTTTAAGGAGTCTGCCATGCTTTAACAGATTTCCGAATCCAATGTCATGTCCTGCCATGACGGAGCTGGAGTAGCCATTAGGGCTGCCGTTGGTAATGCATTGTGGAATTCCTGAAACTGAGAGCAAGATAAATGATCAGCCGCTACGTTCTGAATGCCAGGAATATGTACACATACCAGGAAGAAATTATAGTTGGCTGCTAGCCAAGTCAATTTCCCCAGAAAGCTCATGATGGTCAGAGATTTGGAACGTAATTTGTTAATTATTTGGCAGGTTGCCAAATTATCCGAACAACATCTCACCACTTGATCTGACCAGGCTGTTCTCCAAGCTCCTGCAGCAGCTATAATAGAGTAGAGCTCGAACAGGGCAGACGTGGTGAAAAACCCTGGTACATTATATAGCTCCCTAGGCCAAGCCCCCCAAAGCCAGTGATCACCAAAAATAGCCGCAAGGCCTGAGGTGGCTGCTGCATTGGTGAAAATAGTGAGGGAGTCAGAGATAAGTAAAGAGATAAACATGCTTTTCCCATTCAATCTTCTGAGATATTCCTGCCACATGCGTAAATCCGATGTAGCAGGTCCATCTAGTGTAACGTGGGAACTGTCTGTCTAAAAACGGGAAAATAGATTGAGCAGTCTTGATATGAAAGCCCTTTCCTTGTGGGGTAATTTTCATGGCAAAGTTGAGGGAGCCTAATAAGGACTGTAGTTCTGTGCGATTACAGGGTTCAGTAGAGAGATATATGTTTATGTTTGATAGGATGCGCTCAATCTTATCTCTAGGCAAACTGGCCAGCATGTTGACCGAATCTAGTGTGATACCAAGAAAATTAATCAATGTGCTGGGTCCTTCTGTCTTTTTAGGGGAGACGGGGACCCCCAGAGATTGGAATAGCTGGGTCGTGGTTCTTAGGCTATTGGGTGGGAATAAGTTACTCTCAATAGTCAAGAAGTCATCCAAATAGTGAATATCTGTGGGGCATCTACAGACATTGAGTAGTAGCCAGCATAACGTCTCGGCAAAGGTATCAAAGATCCTGGGGCTACTTTCTGCACCAAAAGTGAGACGAGTAAAAAAGTAATAAGAACCATGCCACTTAATGCCATGTAGATGCCACAAAGAAGTGTGTATGGGGAGGAGCTTGAAGGTGTTAATGATGTCTGTCTTACTAAGCCATGCTCCCTTCCCTGCTGTCATAATAGCGTCAATGGCGTTATCAATAGTAGCGTACCGCAGGGAAAATTCCTCTGAAAGAATGAGAGAAGTCAAACTGGGTGTTGTGGACGAGTGGGGAGCAGAGAGGTCGACAATCAACCTTTGCTTAGCTGAATTTTCTCAGAGACCACGCCAATGGGGTTAGTTCTCCAAGCTGAGAAAGGTGGGGAACTGAACGGCCCAAGTAGAAAACCTTGATCTAATTCAAGTTGTAACAGATTGTTTACTGATGTTGGATTGGTTAGGGCGGACAGTAGGTTCTTACATTCTATGATGCTGACAGGCATGTAAATGATACCTGTATGGAACCCTTCCGTGAATCCTGACACTAAAAACTCCACCAAATGTGGTGAGGGGTGGTTCTGCAGTAATTTGGCGAAATAAGTCACATTGATTAAGGTCATGTAGGGTTTTGGGAAACAATTTATTAGGAAACATTGTTTTAGCATGTGCCCTGAAACAAAGAGAATAATGCAATAACCGGCATGCGTTAAATCGACAGGAACCTGCATTGAAGTTATTGCAGATCTGGGATTCACCAAGGAAAACAATATTACGGCAGAGCTTGTCCTTAATCCCTCTCTCAGGTTTAGCTGAGGGAGTAGGAAAAGAAAAGGCGCACCCTGCTCAGGGGTATTAGGACATAGGTTAGTGGTGTGTAAGGATGAAGAGAATACACTACAAGCTGGGAACCTGAGGCCCACAAAGTGCCTGCAAAATAGTTCTGTATCCAGCTGGCTCCAGTCTGCCTGAAAATTAAACTGAGCCAGGGCCACAGACGCCTTCGCGGAGAATGATCTGTGATAATCATAAAAAGAAGTACCACCATATTTATGCCCCAGGTCCACCAACTTGTGTAAATACAAGTCAAATTCCTCTCTGCGTTGCAGATAAACTGAGCACACCCCATCCCTATAAATCCCAAAAGCTAGTACGAACTCAGGGATAGACGGCTTCCTTTTCAACCTGGGGTCCCTATCTTTTAGCACAACAGGCACATTGCCATATGAATACGTCTTGTTTTCCACGATATCTTGGGAGGCAATCAGCAGCGAAACTAGACTGACATCCTTACCTTCCAAGATATCCTTCTTAATATGTGCTGATACCATATGAGCTGGGTTAATGATGTTCGGGTTTTGGAGTGGGCCAATGAATTTACCAGTCTGGGTTGCTTGAGAGACCAGTAGTTTCATGAGTAACCAATCCAGATGGTGCCACTGGCCTATCATTAGCATCCAACCGGTCCAGCTTATCCGTAATGTGTCCCAATAAGGACAGGACTGATGATAGTATGGCATGGAGGTCGGGTGACTGGGCACTACTGGAGCCTTCGCCAGCCCTGGTATTGTCCATGTTGGTTTTTAAGCAATCTATATAACTCTGCCTCCCTGGCAGTGGCAGGGTAAGGAATATTCCTGCGTCTTAGTTCGATTGTGATCCTGGGTATTGTCCAGGACCTGAGGGAAGACAGGCTGGCAAGGGAGAGGGAAGCCCTTACTAGATGCCAAGTGGCATGAGAGGCTCTAGCTATGTGTTGGCCCGAGGGGATTTTTGAGGCCACTGATGTTGTGGCGGGGTGGTGGCCTTTTGGTGACTAGTAAGGCAAAAGAATGGAAGTGACAGGGGAGGCCCTCTCTATACCACTATGCGGGCGACTAACTATGTGCTACCTCAGAGTATAAAGATGGGTGTTGGCCTCGCGTGACCACTAAGACTTGGCCAGAAGGCCAGAAGAATCAACTAAGTGGATTCTGAACCCTATCAGCCAAGTAGGTAGTGCTTGATGGGGATTGAAAAGTATAACGATCTCTGGGTACACCTACCTGTAGTTTATGAGATGAATAGGGTAGGAAAGCGTAGATGACTGTGAATGATACCTACGAGAGTAAATAGTCATCATGTAGTACCCATCACGTGACTGTAAAAGGAGATAGTAATATGAAATTATGTGGAATACCTACCAGTCAATAGACTAGGCCTAAAAAATTAAGCAGCTGGAACGTAATTGGTAGTATAACCAGTAGGGCCTAGTGCCTAGTAGCATAAAGGAAACAGTTAGGTTTCCGAGCAATGAGGGGCAGAATGTGACATTGAAGATAAAACCAAAACACTAACCGATGTAATATTGTAGGAATGAAAAGACAGGAGACATATGTGAATATGCAGAGGGACCTCAATCTGTAATATATAAATATGGCCAACATTAGAACTTTAAGAGAACATAAATGGATTACTAACCGATCAAAATTACAGAACCCACCTAAAGAGTGTGACAATTGAAAACCAGAGTCAATCAGAAATTATAAGCCTTCACAATTTCAGAGGTACAGCAAAAAGGAGAGGTTTCAGGCTTGGTTACCTATAAAATATGTATATAAGGGATCAGAGCTTAGACAAAAATAGCAACAAAGTGCTGCTGGGTTTAACTTGTAAAAACACATTTTGAGAAAAGTAATACGTGCAGTACTTCTTTATGACCTCTAGGAGTCAATAGTCTACCCAGCATATTCGTGGAACTTAAACCGAATGGTCACAATTCCTACAGGTGAAAATAGGGTATTCGGCAGTAATCATACGAACGGCTCCCAAAGAGGAACAAAGAGTGTTATAACTGCCGAACGCTCCAGTAAAACGAACCACTATTACATACTTGTATGTAGGGATGTGCATGGGGAAAACTTTCAGTTCGGTTCGGCATTCCGAAATTTGGGACTTCGGCAATTAAGAACTTCGCCACTTTGGTTTGGTTCGGCACTTCGACACTTCAGAACTTCGGTACTTCAACACTTCGTCAACTTCGGAACTTCGGCATTTTGGAATTTCGGAACTTCAGCATTTTGGAATTTCGGGACTTCGGCACTTGGACACTTAGGGCGTTATCTACCAAAAGGCTGAAAGATCTAAATTGGTCTTTCAGCCAAATTTACTAATACAGTGGAACATCAGTTTATCAACGCCTCGGTTAATATAATTTTCGGTTTACATACTGGAGCCTGTGGGTAGCAGGTGGCGTCGAGTGTGGAGGTGTTGGAGCGGCTTTTGCATTGAGTTTTGGAGCCATTCTGGAAATTATTTGCAGTTGTTTGGGGACTTTTTGGTGCATTTCTCAAGCTGTGGAAAGGTAGGGAGCTGAGCTTCAAAGTTCAAATTTTTCGCAATAAGAAACGTCCCAGAGAATGAATTATATTTGTAAACCGAGATCCCTCTGTACTAAATAAAAATTACTTAGTATCAGTAAATTCTGCCCCTACTTGCTACCCCACTCCCCCCCAAAAATTAACCCCTACTTACCCCCCTCACCCTAAAAATAATGAGGGGGGACCGTTAATTAGGTATCTGTAAAAAAATAAAAATTAACTTACCATTTGATGTCTTCTTTTTTCTAAAATCTTCTTTTTTCAGCCCCAAAAAAGGCCAAATAAAAATCCATAATGACCGTCGCACTTTGAAGAAAAAAAAAAAAACGGCGCTCAGAGGTGGGGGCCAGGGGGGAGGACTATAGGTCCCCCCCCTATTTTACTTTAGAGCCCCCACCCGCCATTCAGGGATGGGGGCCGTGGGGGGGGCGGCAATAGGTGTTATTTTTATTTTTTTACAGTGAGCAGCCTGTAGTTTAATAGACATGCCCCTACTCGCGGTATAGCGAGTAGGGGCATAATTTACTAATACTAAGTAATCTTTACTTAGTATTAGTAAATTTGTCTGAAAGACCAATTTAGGTCTTTCAGCATTTTAGTAGATAGCTCCCTGGAATTTGGAATTAGAGAGTTATCTACTTATTCATGCCTGTCATTCCATTGACTGGCTAAGTAACTTACATTTTATATGAATGTGTGTTACTTGATTGTTGTGAATGCTTACACTTGAATCCTGGCTATGTTTGTATACTTTTTATTTAAACTTGTATACAGTGTAACATTCTTCCACTGGGTAGGTATATTAGTACTTAGGCAATACTGTGTTTCTGCACTTTGACACTTCGGAACTTCAGCAACTTCGGGACTTCTACAATTTCGAGACTTCAGCAATTCAGCTAAGTATCCGAATGTCCGAATTTCCCGAAATTCGTCTGAATTCACATTCAGACTGAAACGAATTGCACATGTCTACTTGTGTGAGAAACGTGAGTATCGTTCGTGCGTACCGAACAGGTGAGTATAATCCCACAAAAGACAAGTATACGAACCAATAGAATATAGCGGCCAACTACCTAACCATTGTTCGTATGAAGCTTTAAACGAAAGGATGCACAAAACTATACGAACAGAGGTAAGTATGTGAAAATAGAGTTGGCCCGTGATGACGCTGTGTGCCTGCGACGGGGTCAACCAACTCACTGTTACAGTAGCTTGGCTACCGCGCGGTAGTGACCATAGGAGAGGGGAAGAACCCGGCGGTCTTTAACGGTAGAAATAACCTTGATCTAGGAATGGGCAGACACTCTGAAGGCAGGTAAGGTCTCCACGAAGAAAGGAAGCAAGATGGCGGTCTGCAGCAGCCGTAAATCCAGGTATGCACATTGCCAGACCATCAATGGTAATGAGGAGGGGTCTGGCGGTCCTTAAATAGGGAAATCATGCACCTCCCACAACTACAGGCCCAGCCTTCCATATATATATATATATATATATATATATATATATATATATACATATATTTGTTTTATATAACTTTCCAATAAATTATTTCAACTTTTATAACATCTATTAGACCTTTTGAGTAGAGATTGGGGTGAATTATAAACATAACCACAAAGCTGATAATTGTCGGTTTTTATCTTTCATATACCATGTTTCTTTAATTATATTGTCATTATTACATTTTTATTTTTTTTACCCCATGTTCCTTTTAAACTGTGATTTTTGTCCACCGTCGAGATCAGGAGATATCCTTTGTTAGGTATAATACCACCGTAAGTGCACTACTTTCGAGCATAGGGGAAGGCTCACAAATCTGTAAGTATTTTGATTTACGTTTATTGTGAGACTTCATAGCTGTGACATAACACTATTGGAACTTTCTGACTTTTACTCAACATTTATTCATGTTGCTATCCACATGTAGTCACTGGGCAGGGGTGTGGGGATACCAAAAATGCTGACCACCTCAGAGTTTATAGATATTTATCTGTTTAAAAAGTGAGTGTGATACCTGCTACTATATTGGAACATACACTACTGTGAGATCTCTATATTGTATATAGTGGGAGTTTTTTCTTTTTGATTTATTGTATGTCTCTTGGATGTATATTGCCTGGTCCATCTACTAGATGATATGCTTCTTGGAGATATAACTCTTTTCTTGCATTTAAACTGTAGTGATCTCATTACTAGCCAGTCACATAGATCTAATTCAACAATTAGAAAAGTGAATGTATTTCAATATAAGCTTATTTGTGTATTTCTATATAAGAAATCATTTTTCCAGTTTGGTGTATTTGTTGTGATAACATCAAATGTCCCATATAGGATTTGAGCATGTACAAACAACATAGGGAATCCTGCAACATACTTGAATGAAATGTGAAAGGAAACTTTACCTTGGCAATGTTTAGAACCGCCGGCACAAATTATCTTTTTCGGGTCACAAGTTTTGCAGTCAACTACGGTTTGTATCATCAAACCTGAGGAAAAGTATTAGTAGATTGTTATAAAAATCTGCCACTATTTGAAAAATTAGATATAATAAATTATTAAATCTGAAAATAAAAAGAAAATGTTGACTGTTTTTAAATTAACTTGAAATTCCAACCCAAACCAAAGATATCTTAGGACAAAGTAGGGCCGATTAAGTCTTAGGGGCAAGCCTGAGCTTGACAAAAAGCAGAGCTTCACTATCAACTTTTGTCAAATCCCAGCAACCGTTATAAGTGACAGTGATGGGAATCAGTCATTGCCATGCTCATCATAAGAGAAGATCTACGTAAGCCATTCTACATCTTGCAGAATTCTCCATGGACCTCAGTGTTGTACTCTCATGTATATTCGATAGTACAGAACTGACGCAGACCCCGGCACATAAACCTTTGTCAAATCTCTGCAGCCGTCATAGATGACGGCTGTGGGAATCATACATTATTAATGTCCTGAGACTGGTTAGCCTTTTGGCATACTGCCAATTAAGGGGGCAATATAATATTGTGTTTTTGTACAGTTCTAGAATTAATTTAGTTTATTTAATACCAAACAATATTTTGGTAAAGACTAATTTTGACTAATTTTGCCTTATACAATATGATTCAATGAACAAAAATCAGCAATCTGCTTCATTTTATGGAATGTATAAAATATGCTTTCTAACTAAATTTAGAGGCAAGGAATCACATTTTGTTAATACGGAGGCTGATCTTGACTACAAATATATTAGAGCTACATTTGGTATCACTGAAAAAGTGGGTAGATATCTTTATAATTAATATGTAGTAAACTAGTAATTACTCAACCTCATCTATTAACCCAACATTTCACCTTTATGATTTTTCATTTCATGACTTTTCATTTAAAAGGAACACTAGAATGTACTAAATAAACATTTATTTAGAACAGTAGAATGTTTCTCTCTTGTATGTGGCATTCAACTTGTCCTGCCTCATAAAGAAGCATTGAATCAGCTTTCAGTGCTAAGACATGCTAAATGCTCATACTAAGCATTCAAAGCATGAGAAGGCCTTTATAAAAGCCTTTCCCATATTTGCAACTCAATATGCACAGACTATGCACAAACATTCATACAGTTTTTTTTTATTTTTGCTCTGGAGTTTTATCTGTTTTGTTGCAAATGGTGAGTTTTTTTTTTTTTGTTTTTTTTTTACGAAAGGGACATGCATCACACTAGGACAAAGGTTTCGTTCAAAAGCTTTAGCTTTAAATGAGACCATTGTCTCACTCTGCAGGCTGCAAAAAAGCAAGTAAATGTGATTATTTTCATGTTTACTTGTTTCTTATGCATTCCACAACCACCCCAGGGGTGACACTCATTAACCAATCAGTATCCTATCCCTAAGAATGTTGCAAAGGTGCATTGGGCAAGCCTAACAGATTAACATATGTGTGGTTGGAAAATCTCTTTACCTTTTAACATTCTGGGGAAGAGGAGAGGGAGTCTGATCATTGTGATTATGCAGAGTAGTCTCTGGTGTTGGGTTTGTCCCATCTGCTGCTGCACAAGTAAACTGGTCTGAAACTGAAGTGGGCAGGTGAGAGGGATATAAAAAATAATTGTCATGTGATGCATGCCCTTTAAAATGTGTCAATTTGTGATGTATTATGTTTTGCCAATTATATTTGTCGAAGACTGAAGATAAGTATGTTTTCAATTTATACATCGACAGGCAAATATAAAATAGTTTTTTTACAAATGTATTTAACCTGGCCTAGAGAGAATTTATGCTTGTCTAGCTGAAGTGTTAATGCTGTTAAAATGGCTTGTCTGATGCCCTTTTTTGTTAGTGAATCCTAAATAGTGTTGTGGTTTTTATGGTTTACTATGGAGGTGTTAAAGCAAAGTTCCGCCAGTTAGTGAGCAAGCGTTCTGGCGTAACGTTGCTGTGCAAGCATAAAAAAGCTTGTTGGACTCTAATAAATTGAGCTGAGAGTGTGGTGTTGCAATTTTTAGATAACAGAATTTTTTTAATATCTTTGGGTGTAGTGTGAACCTCTATTCATTCCTATTATCTTTAACAGGTCTAATAAAAGTAAATTATTTAGTCAAAATAAATGGTTATTGATAAAGTGAAATTGATTATTACGTCTAGATAACATTAATTGAATAAATGTTGATTTATCAAATACAACTAAACAGATCACTCTGTATTATAACAATATATTACAGTGAAACTAAACTTCAACTTACCGCAATCCATGTTATCTAATGAAAGAGAGAGAAAAACATTGGTAAGAGAATTATATTTTTCTGAAGTATCTGTAATTAAAATAAACAGCAGATAGCAGAAGTTATTATGCTACTGAATTATCCTAGAACTCAAACTCATTCAATAAACCCTGTAACGTTCTGCTGTGGTATGTTCACACGGTATGTATTCCGCTACATCCCCTGGGTGCTTCAATATATGTATAGGCATATATTTAAAATCGCTATTAGATATTTGTTTTATTAACAAAGGGAGACAAAACACACCTTTTAAGGGCTGTACGGTAATCTGGGGTAATCTCTTTATCACATGAACAATGTATATAGTAATCGTTGGTGTAACGGACCGTTTCAGCACACAAGGGGTTTAGGCGATCGTCCCCTTTCAGAGATGCAGGCACAGCTACTGTATAACACCCAAACACATGAACCACATGTAAGGGAATGCTCCAAACTCCCGAACGGCATACACTGTAACACTCCAAACTCACAAACTGGAACCATACGAATCGCTGCTAGCAGACGAATAGGAAAAGCACCCAAGCGGCTTACACTCCTGGCAATCAGTCTCTATCAGCATAAAGTAAATCCCCCCAAAGACGAGACAAGGCTCCATGTTGAGGGTCAAGCAGTGGTCTGTTTAATGAGGGCTACCTGCCCAGTATTTATGCAGGTCTCCCACCTGGTGGACACTCCCCTAGGGGACCAAATGGGAGGCTGTGACAAGGGACAGACAAGTAGCCAAATAGGACACACAGTCACATTGTATTCCCACAATGCATCCTGGCCATCCTGGCTTCCTCCCCTCTACCCTGGAGATAATTGAGAAGTAATTCAATTATCTGCCAGGACAAAGGCAAATCGCCATTATGCACGTGGGGATACTAAAACAAGAATTACTATTAAAATACACTATGTGAGACACATTACAATAAAACTATACATTTAACATCTTTAACAACTTTATACAAATATATTCGGGGCCAGTACAAACCTTTATCTGGAAATCTATTCATAAACAGGGTTATACATAGGACACGAGGTCACACATTTAGGCTGGAAGAAAGGAGATTTCATCTAAGGCAAAGAAAAGGGTTTTTTACAGTAAGAACAATAAGGATATGGAATTCTCTGCCTGAAGAGGTGGTTTTGTCAGAGTCCATACAGATGTTTAAACTGAAATTGGATAAATACTTACAAAAACATAACATACAGGGATATAATTTCTAATTAGTGGGGTAATAGCTGCTTGATCCAAGGAGACATCTGACTGCTATTTTGGGGTCAAGAAGGATTTTTTTCCTAGTTTGTGGCAAACTTGGAAGTGCTTCAGACCAGGTTTTTTGCCTTCTTTTGGATCAACAGCAAAAACATTTGTGAGGAAGGCTGAACTTGATGGACACAAGTCTATTTTCAGCTATGTAACTATGTAACTATATAACATGTCCCCAGATAGCTCAGGTCTGAGCGCACATTTTTAAGTGCATGGTGCTCAGACCACACAAATACAGTTCAATCGCCATGGAGCCAAAGTCTTTACAAAGTTAGTTCTCATGCGAATGAGCTCCATGGGATTCCTATCTGGGGTATAATACAGTCAAGTAAAACTACCGAACACTGGGCTATTCATACACTCCTGCCGAACAAGAAGGGAGGTCGGCAGCTTCAGTGGTGTTCGTGCCAAACTGTGTCCATTTTTAGTTCCATGAGTTAGGCGTCGAACACCGCTGTGCATTCGCGTGTTTAAAATGGCCGCGACCTCGTGTTCGTGATACGAATGGCGGCCACCCAGTATTCGTCAATTAAGCTGCGGTTAACCGCAGCTTCTGGGAGGCTAATTGCCGGCACACTCCAGCTCCCAGGTGGTCTAGTCATTCGTGCGGTTGTTCGGTAGATTGAAAAGCATGAATACGTTTTTTCTGCAGAGAAAAAGGGGTCTTGTAACATGGGGCCATAATCCAAAGGTAACAGGCGAGCAACCAGGCTTCTCCAATGCAATGTGGCAAGGTTGCTCTCGTCACAGTTGGTCTCAATCCAGGAGAGTTAAGGCTTCAATATGTGATTGGAAGACATGAGGGGTACCATGGAAGACCGCAGGATTTTTCCAGGGCAAAATATGCTTCCCCCCTTTTTCCCTCTCCAATCCCAATTACTCCTCCCTATTGCCTAGCTTTGTTGGCTCAAGAGAAGGGTTTCCTGGCTGGAGGTAAATTTTAGTTTTCCTTTAATAAGAAATATTTTATATGACTGTGGTAGAGGTAGCTAAAATATAGGTATGTACCTGTTCAACATCAACATGAGAACATTAATTTACAATAGCTCCACCCTTGTGGACGCCTGTGAGGGGTACATTGACGCTGACTTTCAAGAAGGTGCTTAGTGATATACACTGAACATAATTAAAAAACGCAATATTTTTGTTTTTGCCCCCATTTTCCATGAGCTGAACTCAAAGATCTACCGGTAAGACTTTTTCAACGTACACAAAAGGCCTATTTCTCTAAAATATTGTTCACAAATCTGTCTAAATCTGTGTTAGTGAGCACGTCTCCTTTGCCGAGATAATCCATCCACTTCACACGTGTGGCATATCAAGATGCTGATTAGACAGCATGATTATTGCAAAGGTGTGCCTTAGGCTGGCCACACTAAAAGACCACTCTAAAATGTGCAGTTTTTTTTTTCACACAGCATAATGCCACAGATGTCGCAAGTTTTGAGGGAGTGTGCAATTGGCAATTGGTATGCTGACTGCAGAAATATCCACCAGAGCTGTTGTCCGAGAATGTTCATTTCTCTACCATAAACCGTCTGCAAAGGCGTTTCAGAGAATTTGGCAGTACATCCAACCGGCCTCACAACTGCAGACCACGTGTAACCACACCAGCCCAGGACCTCCACATCCAGCATCTTCACTTCCAAGATCGTCTGAGACCAGCCACCAGGACATCTGCTGCAACAATCGGTTTGCTGTCTCAGAGAAGCTCATCTGCATACTCGTCGTCCTTATCGGTGTCTCGACCTGACTGCAGTTCGTCATCATAATCGATTTGAGTGGGCAAATGCTCACATTTGATGGCATTTTTGAGAGGTGTTCTCTTCACGGATTAATCCCAGTTTTTACTGTACAGGGCAGATGGCAGACAGCTTGTATGGCGTTGTGTGGGTGAGCGGTTTGCTGATGCTCTGGATCAGCGTATACGGCAGCGTGTTCCAGGTCCTGCCAACATCCAGCAACTTCGCACAGCCTTTGAAGAGGAATGGACCAACATTCCACAGGCCACAATCAACCTGATCAACTCTATGCGAAGGAGATGTGTTGCACTGCATGAGGCAAATGGTGGTCACACCAGATACTGACTGGTTTTCGGCCCCCTTGGTCTCCCACGGATCCCCCCAATACAGTAAAACTGTGCATTTTAGAGTGGCCTTTTATTGTGGCCAGCCTAACGCACACCTTTGCAATAATCATGCTGTCTAATCAGCATCTTGATATGCCACACCTGTGAGGTGGATGGATTGTCTGGGCAAAGGAGAAATGCTCACTAACACAGATTTAGACAGATTTGTGAACAATATTTGAGAGAAATAGGCCTTTAGTGTACATAAAAAAGTCTTAGATCTTTTAGTTCAGCTCATGAAAAATGGGGGCAAAAGCAAAAGTGTTGCGTTTATAATTTTAGTTCAGTGTATAACTCAGCAGTCATTAAGGGGTTGTTGCGGACCGCCTGGCACCCCGACTGGGTACCTCCGCCAATCATGATTCCTAGTAATTACTGAGTACCATAAGTATTGCACCGGACACCAGAAGCACTGTAGCCCCTTATCCAGCTCCCAGTGGGTAGACCTCTCCTCCAGAGTGTATAGCAATCAATAGAGCATTATAGCTGCCCCCCACATGAGCTGAGGCTTAATTCTGGGAAGTCATCTGTTTTATTCAGGGCGACACACAGCCTTTTATGCACAAGCCCATGCAAGGGGTTTCTTACAGAAAATCACAGGGTAATCCCTACCCTGTGCCTGAGAGATAATTGAGTCAGGAACTGTACAAACTCAATTATCTCCAGGTACAGAAAACACACAATTTACAAACACCCCAAAATCCATGGAAGCCCCACAAAAGTCACATCCCCAGATAGCTTCGAACTGGGTGACCAACATACCAAAAAAAATCACCCAGATCCGTTCAGGGGTTCAGGTTTTCCATGGAAGTCACTTTTTTGACTCAATCTTGGTAGCATAAAAACGAAAGAACTCACCAAGATGAACGATTCCACCAAACAGTGCTCTTCTAGGATATACAGAACCAAACGCAGGCGATGATGGAAGTCCAGCAGTGTTCGGGAGTTTCAGTGTCCAATTTTAGTTCCATGAACTCGACGACCAAACACCGCTGCCTGCATTCATACAAACAAGATGGCCGCCACCTTCTGGTCATTCATACGAACTTTGGCCACCCAGACAAACAATTAGAACACTGAGGTGTGAATCGTTACCAGGTGTCAATAGCGCTTAACAAGCACACGGGTGGTGCATTGTTTGTGCGTCTGTTCGGATCCCGAAACAGTACAGGGAAATTGCACAAACAAAGTCTTTTACCATGTATTTTGCATGGCCCATAGTATTTGGGCAGGAGGCTAGCCAGCAGGCCCCTCCATGAACAAGTGGCAGAGGCATCTCTACCACAGGGTTAATGCAGTGTTATTTCTTAAAAGATGTGGTTGCCAAAGTCTTATCTGGATTTTAGAGTTTGTGGGTGCAATACACTCTGTAAACGGTAACCCAAGGATAAAAGGGGTTAAAACCGTATAAGATGCTCCTTTCCCAAATACGAAGGCAACTACCGATCACTCCAATCGGCCAAACAGGAACCATACAAATTGTATACCCTCCAAACATCCAAACGAGAATCACCATACGAATAAATCCCCCCAAGTACGAGACAAAGCTCCGTATTGAGGATCAGCAGGAATCTGGTTTATTATGGGCTACCTGCCCGGTATATGCAGGTTTTCAGCGGTGTTCGTGAGAAACAGTGTCCATTTTTAGTTCCTTGAAATCATCGACGAACACCGCTGAGCATCGTATGTCAAAGATGGGCGCCGCCTCGTGGTCAAACGAACGACGACCACCCAGTCGGCATTCGACAATTAGGAAGTGTCTGCGGTTAACCACAATGTTCTAATGGGGCCAAGAGGTTAACAAGCAACACACTTCCATGCTGGGTGGCCGGCCGTTCGGTGAATTGTTCGGTAAAACAGAAACAAGCGTGGGGACCGTACGGACTGGGAAATAGCTGAACAAACAGACGAATGAGGGAACAATAAAAGTATTTCACAGGCAGTTGGTTCTGTCACACACTCTTAAAAAAAAAAGTTTTTTTTATGAAACTATCTAAATAAGTAAATAATATTAAAGAAACTTACCCCTTTTGTTTGGACAGAGCCCTGTAGATAAATATAACATTATTAGTTAAAAACAGTAAAGAGATGTAGCACATAGAGGGATATCAGTAGTAAATACCAAATAGTGAATAGTGAATAATTAATTTGTAAATCTAAGTGTCAAATCTAGGTCAAAATAACGATTCTCCAAATAAGTCATAATCATAACATGTTGGTTTTCAGTTCACTAGCAAGTGTTATTTAGTGAATGCACCCCAAATTGTATCAATGCATGCAATTCAGCATAATTCATTTAGATCTAGTTTGTTTTTTTTGACAGTGATGTGTGGAACATCATCACAAGCTGCATGGTCCATACTTAGTACATCTAGTACATCTAAATATATCTAAAGTGATTTATGCAGGAATTCCAATTGAAGGAAGAACTGAGATTAGCAGGTTATGTAGAATTTTGAAGATGTCAGGACAAAGAGTGTACATAATTAAAATATCCCTTCTGCAGGAAGAGATCTGAACTAGTTTATTATCATCACAACAGCTATTTCTCCATGTTGCACATTACCAAATAAATCAGGTATTACCGTACCACACCTTCCTCTAGTCTACCTCTGGAAAGAAGCTATAGCTGTCAGTTTATTCTCACTCAGCATTTCTTTCCATTTCTCATCCAATAATCCTTTATCCTAAAAATGTCCATCAGTAGGGATAGGAGAAGACTTTTACATATTCACCAAATACACAGACTATACACTGTTCAGCAACAACATTAAAATCACCTGCCTAATATTGTCGAGGGTTCCCCTTGTGCTGCCAAAACAGCTCTGATGCATCGAGGCATGGACTTCACAAGACCTCTAACGGTTCACCTATACAAAAGGCTTTCACCTATACAGAAGGCTACACTTTGAAAAAGCCTTCTGCATAGGTGAAACGCGTTAGTGTGTTACTTTTTATTTGTTTAATAAAATTAATCTACTTTGTACCCCCGGACATCTTTTTATTGGAGAAGCTGTATCTCACGTTCCTGTGAAGGACTGGGTAATCCCTATTTGCTCATCCATTGTGAGTATATTTCTCTCTTTATTTTATTTGTTTTATTAATACAGAGAACACTATTCCTGTTCTTTTATATTCCTTATATATCACTGGAGCATCATCTGGAATACACCACGTGGATTATTGGCACAGGGATACAATACTAGAGGAAATCAGGACCATACTAACATCCACAGACGGGGATTGTACCGTCCATACGCTGTGATCTGGAGCTGATCTTGAGCTCCAGAAAAGTGTTAGTACAATATATTTTTTCTTATATTCTGCCTCTGCTGTTATAGACATACTACACTATATTAGTATTCCTGTCCCATTTTGTTTTCTCCCTTATATTGGCTCCATTGGACCCCACACAAGGAATTCAATTGTTAAGCGCTGCTTCCTTACATTCCACGTTTTACTTGCATCAACGACCAGAAAGAAGAGACTCTGGTTTTGGAAAGTTTTAGCTGCTACACACATAAGGAACAAACGCCAGAAATCTCACTTGCTGATATAGCTTCACTCTCCATGTGCTCAAATTGCTGAAAAAGTAATGCTAGCCATGATAGAAAGGTATCAAAATACACAGTGTATCACAGTTTGCTGCATATATATGGAGCTGTTTAGCCTCAGACCGGTCAGAGTGTTTCAATGGGAATGTGAGCGTCAGAGCTGGACCATGGACCAATGGTAGAAGGTTGCTAGGTCTGATGAATCACATTTTCTTTTAAATCAGATGGATATCCAGGTGCACGTGCATAGGAAGAGAATGCAGAAGGATGCTGTGGCAAACCTAGCTGGACCATGGACCAATGGTAGAAGGTTGCTAGGTCTGATGAATCACATTTTCTTTTAAATCAGATGGATATCCAGGTGCACGTGCGTAGGAAGAGAATGCAGAAGGATGCTGTGGCAAACCTAGCAACTTAAGACTGTATTTCCCACTTAAGACTGTATTTACATGTATGTGATATTGTGGCTTTAAGACTACCTGAACTGTCCATGTTCCCTATTCTGTATTTTATGTGAACGAGCGCATTCATATGCTGGCAACACGAAAGCCACCAGCATTCATACAGTAGTTCACAAACAGTGAATTTCAACACTGTTCGTGAAACGAACAAACTACCGAATGGGAGACCACACACAGGAGGTCATGTGGCTCCCATTACGGATCGCAACAAAGTATCTGTCGGCAGTTAATAGATGTTCAGGGTTGCCACTGTTCGGATACCGACCACGCGGCAGCGGGCATCTTGGATCCTTTGTTAGCCCAGCGGTGTTTGGTCGTCGAGTGCCTTGAACTAAAATCGGGTACTCGACAGCACGAATACCGTTGGACTTCCAGGCCGTTCGGGAGCACCGGTCTTTTGGTATTTTATCTCTGCATGCGTATTCGGGACTTTTGTGAAGAATTTGTGTTCAAGTGTATTTTGTGCGGCGTTCGGCTAATTGTGCTGGGATCTGAGCAGTACTTTCACGAAGTATGCGCTCAGACCCCAGCTATCTGCCGAACGGTTATTTGGTACAATAGCACGAATAATATTAGAGTTATAGATTTTTATGTAAAAAGCCAGTTCTGCTGTACGGAGGGATAATCCACTTAATGGGATATTCTAGTGGGAGTATCCCTCTCGTACAGCAGTGCATGGTGGGAGAAATGTTCTGATTATTAAGTTCCCCATGTAGTCCCCTACTGTACAACCCCTGTAAAGTCAGTAAGGAAACCCCTTGCACGTGGAACCACATAAATACTGGAGCTTGTGAATAAAACCTCAGGTGACTCCCAGCCTATGTGTCGTCTAGTTCTTGGGAAGGAAGGATCTGTATAACGCTACCGGGATTATTGTATGCTGTACTTGTTTTACCTGGATTACTACATGCTGTTCCTGTCTACCAGTGGAGATATTGTGGATGATACTACCTCTCCGTTACAATTGGTGGCAAGCGATGGGATTTCAAACACACAGCAAACCAGCGTTCGGCAGTAATCACACAAATAAAGAAGAGAAGCAGCAGTTCAACGGAACAAACCATTCTGATAAAACCAGTGTTCGGTAAATATGTCAAAATTTATGAACGACTGGTGAATGGAGTCAAATTATGCAACATTGAAACGAGCTACAATGAAAGAATTATTGCTAACAAGGGGAAAAAGCGCTAGCAATAAAACCAAAGCGACCCTTGTGGCAGAACTCATGGAGGGAGACAGAGAAACCACTGCAGCAGCTCCACAACAGACCCCAGCGAATTTGACAAAGAGCTGAGGAGCAGACTAGCATTTTATCCAGAGACCCCCCTAGAGATACTGACCCGACTGATGGCGGACGTGCAGGAGTACCTGGTGGTCAGGCTCCAAGCAAATCAGCGAGCCGTGGAAAAAGCCACAATGCCTGTCAGCACTACCCCAGGGAAAGTCAAGATTCGGTGACATAGATGACTACCTTGAGGATTTTGAGAGGTTGTGCCAACTACACAACATCAGCGCGGCAGATCAGGTACCTCTACTAGCTGGGAGACTATCTGGATGCTCAGCGGAGGCATACCGGGCCGTGCCAGATGAGGACAGTAGAGACTATGCTAAAGTGAAACAAGCAATTTTAGCCAGGTATGCGATTACCTCAGAGGCATACCGGCTAAAGTTTCGGGACATTAAGAAACCGAACAAAGACACACACACAGAGTGGGCACACCACCTGCAGCAAGCTGCAAAAGGGTGGTTGGAAGCCACCCAAGTTACCACTTTGGAAGACCTGTTCCAGCTAATGGTCATGGAGCAGTTCTTCGACGGGATACCCCCCCATCTACAAAATTGGGTAAGGGACTGAAAACCACGCACGCTACAAGAGGCGCTCCAAACTGGCAGATGAGTTCCAAGATACCAGAAGGGACCAGCGCACCCAGCACCGACCGGTCTATGGACATACAGCACCGTTACCAGCCGTGACCTCAACCGTCCAACCATGACCAGGGGTAAGCCAAAATACCTACAACCCCAGATTCCCTACCCGTCCTCCGATCCGTTGCCACACCTGCAACCAGCAAGGACATATACAGTGAGACTGTCCCTGCAACCGACCCAGGCCAAGCTGGAATAATGCAACATCCAACAACCGAGCAGCCATGCACTGTATACAAGCAGAACAGTAGGGAGCACCCGAGGCAGCCACGCCAATGGAAGAACCTCTGGGGGCTCTACATGAGGTAAACCCCATCCAGGCCGCCTCTGATAACCGTCAGGGACACCGACAGGAAGTACACATGGAGGGGAAAAAGGTACAAGGTCTATGAGACTCTGGGGCCACCTTAACGCTAGTCCGAAATCATCTGGTGCCAAAGAATAATCTAACTGGGGACTGTGTCGCTGTACGGGTGGCAGGGGGTGCGATTTACAAAGTTCCCACGGCCAAGGTGCATTTGAATTGGGGAGCGGGGCACGGGAATGTGGAGGTGGGGATGATGCAGGATTTACCCGCTGATGTTATCTTGGGCAACGACCTGGGGGAGCTGACGTCAGCTTTTGTTCCCCAATCCACCATTCAGGAAGCTTACCCGGTTGTGACCCGGCAGCAGGCCCGCACCACAGCTCCATCTAACCACTCTGAGGCTCAGGTAAGCAATGAAAACCCCATATCCTCTGTCATGCCCTGGACGACCCCCCCTAGAATTTGGTTCCAAAGTGGCCCTAGACCCCTCCCTGCAGATATATAAGGACCGTATAGACAAGGACCAGGCAAGGCTGGAAGGGGAAAGGTACACCTGGGACAAGGGGCTACTGTACCATCACGCAGAGAAGGTAGTAGCCGGATCTATACCTCTACCCATTAAACAGCTAATTGTTCCTCAGAAATATAGACTAGAATTGTTACGCATCGCCCATGATATTTCTCTGTATGGGCACTTAGGAATCAGCCGCACTAAGCACAGGCTGACCCAGAACTTCTTCTGGCTAGGTATCTCACAGGATGTTAGACGCTATTGTCAGACCTGTGACACCTGCCAGAGGGTAGGGAAGAGAGGAGACTGATACAAAGCCTGGCTCCGTTCCATACCCATAATTGAGGAACCCTTCAGTAGGGTGGCGGTGGATATAATAGGACCCCTAGCGAAACCCAGTCCCTCCGGCGAGAAGTACATCTTGACCGTAGTGGATTATGCCACCAGATATCCAGAAGTGGTGGCTTTGACTAACGTACATGTGGAAACGGTGGCAGATGCCCTTATGCGAATATTCTCCGGCGTGGGATTTCCCCTTGATTTAATCCGAGAACAATGGGAGGGAGAAGGGACCATTAATGGTACACCTATCGTACCCTATGTACTGGAGTTTAGGGAACGCTTAGAGCCTCTGACCCAGACCGTGTGCGACAACCTCCAGGCAGCCCAACAACGACAACGCAGATGGTACGATAAGGGAGCCAGGGACTGCAGCTTTCAGGTTGGGCAAAAAGTATTAATCCTACGACCTGTCCACAAGGACAAGCTGCAGACTTCCTGGCAGGGCCCATACAAGGTGGTAGAAGAGATATGTGATACCACCTATGTGATCGGTCCAGCCGCAGGCGCAGGGGGCAAACGCATGCTCCATGTGAATATGCTCAAGCCATACCATGAGCGTACCAAAGAGGTAACCGCGATTTGCGCGCCAGCTACCGAGGACTTTGATAATTTGCCTCTCCCAGATCTCCTAGACCAAGAGGGCCAGGACGGAGACCTGGGGGAGGTACAGTTAGGGAAACGTTTAAGTCCCCAGGAGCGAACCCAAGTTCAAGGCTTACTCAGGGAAAAGGGGGCCACCTTTTCCAATCTTCCCAGGTACACCCCATTGGCCACTCACAAGGTAGAAACCCCAGGAGAGACCCCGCTTTGCCAACCTCCTTACCGCATACCAGAATCCGTAAAGGAGAACATGCGTAAGGAGATTAAAGAAATGTTACAGTTAGGGGTGATAGAACATTCCGACAGCCCCTGGGCCTCTCCTGTAGTGCTAGTACTGAAACGGGACGGGACGACCCGTTTCTGTGTAGATTACCGGAGGCTCAATGACAAAACTATCTCCGATGCTTACCCTATGCCCCGGATAGACGAGCTCCTAGACAAAATGGCCAGGGGCCAGTAAACAAATGTTGTGAGGGAAAGAGTTATTAATACTATTAAAGAGGGAAAGAGTTATTAATACTAACACAAACTTTTCATAATATGTTCATTAAGACTGTGAAATAATTAAATGCTTTAACTTACTTTCTGCGTAATACTTTCCCATTATCTTGCCAAATTTTTCTTTTAGTTTTCCAAAATGCATAGTAACGGTGTTCAATAGCAACATGCCTTAAATCATAAAAACAATACAATTTACTAATTAGTATATTAGCATTAATATGCTGACAATGACTGTACATGCCTAGCAGTACAGTGTCTAATATATGCAACACTCCATTTCCTCTCTCTCATCACCACCTCTTATCATTTGCTCTCGAGTACCCCTATACTCAACAACCTCAGCCTAGCCTCCTCAACTCAGGGGGATCCTTAATTCTATTGTCCTCCAGCAGCTGTCAGCTGATATTGATTCACAACTCCTATTAATCCGTTCCCTCTCCTCTCCCTCACTGGCCTTCTCCACATATAACACTACCCTCACCTCTGCCTTGAACACTGCAGCTTCGCTCCAAACATGCACCTCGAGGAGGACACGCCCCCAGCCGTGGCATACTAAATCAACACGCTACCTGCAAAGATGCTCCCGTTGTGATGAACGCTCCTGGAGGAAGTCTCGCACCCAGTCATACTTTCTCCATTATAGATTTATAATGTGTTCATACAGCATAGCCCTTGCCCTCGCCAAACAGTCATACTTTTCATCTCTCATTAGTTCATGCTCCCGCAATACCAGGCGTCTCTGACACTTTTATCTCTCTTTTTTGCCCTGCTGTGGCCACCCCCTAGAGTAACCTTACAGCCAATAGCTTTGCATGCTACTTTACCAACATAATTGAACAGCTAAGGAAAGAATTCTCCCCATCCTGCCTTTCTCTTTATCAGCCACATGTAGATCATGTCTTTCCTACCCTTCAGACTTTCTCCCAGCTCCTGAACAAGAGGTGGCAGTGCTTCTCATTTCCTCTCGCCCCACCACTTGCCCGCTTGATCCTGTCCCATCTCACCTTATTAGATCTCTCTCCCCTTGTCTTGTGCCTTCCTTAACACACATCTTCAACTGCTCTTTCTCTTCTGATATTGTCCCTGCTGTCCTTAAACATGCCACTGTAATACCTATCCTGAAAAAATACATCTCTCGACCCATCTTCCCCCTCTAACTATCGTCCCTGCTCCCTTTACTTGTCTTTACCTGTATGTCTCACTTCCTCGATTCCAAATCTCTCCTTGACCCTCTTCAATCTGGCTTCCGCCCCTCCACTCTACTGGGACTGCTCTTATCAAAGTTACTAACGACCTAATCGCAGCTAAATCCAAAGGCCACTATTTCATACTAATTCTTCTTGACCTCTCTGATGCCTTTGACACCGTTGATCATGTTCTCCATCTTCAAACTCTTCAATCACTCGGTCTCTGTGACTCTGTCCTCTCATGGTTTTCCTTTTATCTCTCACAATGCTCATTCAGTGTCTCCTTTTCTAATGATACCTCCTCCTTTCGTCCTGTCTGTTTAAAGTCCCCCAAGGCTCTGTCATTGATCCCCTTCTATTTTCTCTTCATACTGTCTCTCTTGGCAAACTTTTTAACTCATTTGGATTTCACTACCACCTGTATACCAATGACACCCAGATATATCTCTCCTCCCCGGACCTCTCCCTTGCCGTCCTGCAACGTGTCACTGCTTGCCTTTCTTCCATTTCTGACTGGATGTCCTCCCGCTCTCTGAAACTCAATCTCTCTAAAACTTAGCTCCTTGTCTTTCCCCCTCCTAACACTGATCCTAATCTTTCGCTCTCCCTTCAAGTTAGTGGTATCAACATCAGTCCATCCTTGTAAGTGTGCTGTCTTGGCGTCATACTTGATTCTGGCCTCACCTTTGAGCCTCACATCCAGTATGTCACCAAATCCTGTAGATTCCATCTTAAAAACATAGCCTGATCCCTGATCCTTTCTTATGCAAGATGCCACTAAGGTACGTAGAGAAAGGGGGGCGGCCCCTGCTTTCCTTTCTTCCCCACTCTAAAAAATAGAAATCCATTCACTAAACTAAACTACCCTTAGGAGATATCTTATGATACATTCCTCTAGAAATAGTCACTAAACAGAATGACTCCTATTTGGGGGGAGAGCTAAAGTATTTTTTTCCACCTGTCTCTCTCTGGTATATAGGTGTAGCATCTGCTTTATGGTGCACTGAGGTAACCTGTTGTTCCCCACGTATAGGTATTTGTAGGCAAATACAGCTTATCTTTGAATTAGCTATAACATATATTTACTTTTGCTCTTTGTCCTTGTCCTCCTTTTTTGAGATTTCTTTCTACCTGTCTCTCTCTCTGGTATGCATGGTATGTAGGTGCACCCTCTAGTTTGTGGTGTTGTGAGGTAGTCATAGGGACCTTTTTTAGGTGGATTTTTCCCTGTATACTCTCAAGAGTAGTGGGATTATTTCCCACTTATAGTTATCTGTAGGTGTATACAGTTCACCTTTGTATTACCTGTAAATATATATCTTTGTTTTTTGTTCCCCATCGCTTTTCCCCTTCTTTAGTTCAGTGAGTGGTTAGGAGGGTGAACCATTTGGGGCTTTAGTAAATTTAGTAATTGTAATCAGACAAATGAATGCACAGGAACAAAGGAGTTGAGGGCCCTGTTCAATGAGCTTACATGCTGGGGGAGTGGGGTATAGTGACACAGAAGTTATAAGTAGGGGTAAAGAAATAGGTTGCTAGAAAAGTATTCACTGAGAACTTTTTTTTTTGACAGTTGTAGGAGAGGAATCATGGGGGGGCGGGGAGAAATGAAAATCCGCTAACAGTTTATACATGTACAATGGGTGGACTAACAGACACGTAATTGTAACCAGACAAATGGATGCACCGGAACAAAGGGGTTGAGGGCACAAAAGGTATAAGTAGGGGTAAAGAAATAGGCTGCTAGAAAAGTATTCACTGAGAACTTATTTATTATTTTTGACAGTTGCAGGAGAGGAATCATGGGGGGAGGGGAGAATTCAAATCCCGCTAACAGTTTAAATGATATGCTTTCCTGAAGAAGTGTATTTTCAAAGATTTTTTTGAAGGAGTGGAGACTGGGTGAAAGTCTAACGGAGAAGGGAAGGGTGTTCCACAGAAAAGGTGCAGCATTAAAGTCTAGGAATTGTACATAGATCATTTAAAATTATTTTCTAACAGTATTGAATCATTTGGATAACATATTAAATTGGGGCCTTAATTGTCCAAATTATATCTCATAATGCAAAACCATAGGGAAAAAAGCATAATTTGACTGTTCACTAAAGGTACATTAGATGGCTGTTGACTAATCCACATTTGCCGTTCAGTTCTTCTGTAAAATAAGAATTGTGATTAACATGCTTGGATTAATTAACTAATAGGATTATTTAACACATCTGGAAAAAAAAAATCTTGATGCAGTTGACTTCATTCTCAATTGTTTGAACTGTGGGCAGAAGTACCTCTAACGTCTGATTCCTCAATTATATCGATAACTTTTTTAAATTCTTGTGCCATTAGGTGAATTCCATGATGGTCTAGAAAAGAGGAGTTTGAAGAAAGAATAAATATTGAAACGAAAAAATATTAAAATCAAAAATGTTCAGGATTTTTTCAAGAGACTCTATAGCAGTGATGGCGAACCTTTTTGAGCCCGAGTGCCCAAACCGCAATACATGCCAACATTTTTTCTCCTTAAAGTGCCAACACGGCAATTAAACCCAAATACTGAGCTTTAAGTTTAGATAAAAACAACTCGTACTGTTGTCCGAACTAATAACTTTTGTTTTAAAAGAACACAGAGTTCAATGATACAAATTTTAAATAATGATATAAATAGATAAAATTGAGCTTATATTTATTAGTATCTCCAACAAATGCAATACATACACAGACAGACTGCTGAATACATACACACAGTCTACTGAATACACACACACAAGACTGCTGAATACAGAGACTGATGAATACACATACAGACAGACTGCTGAGTACACACACACACACACAGACTGCTGAGTACACACACACAGACTGCTGAGTACACACACACTGCTGAGTACACACACACACAGACTGCTGAGTACACACACACACAGACTGCTGAGTACACACACACACACAGACTGCTGAGTACACGCAAACACAGACAGCTGAATACACGCAAACACAGACAGCTGAATACACGCAAACACAGACAGCTGAATACACGCAAACACAGACAGCTGAATACACGCAAACACAGACAGACTGCTGAATACACGCACACACACACAGACTGCTGAATACACACATACTGCATTGAGGTGGGGGGTGCGTGTGTGTGTGAGTGTTGTATGTGAGGGGTGCTGTGTGTGTGTGGGGGGTGCTGTGTGTGTGTGTGGGGGGGTGCTGTGTGTGTGTGTGTGTGGGGGTGCTGTGTGTGTGGGGGGGTGCTGTGTGTGTGCTATATGTGTAAGGGTGCTGCGGGGAGGTAGGGGTACTGTGTGTGGGGGGTAGGGGTACTGCTGGGAGGGTTGGGGTACTGCTGGGAGGGTTGGGGTACTGTGT